>CM030363.1:150612193-151854693 GCA_017893485.1 Hemerocallis citrina
TCGAACGTAGGCGCGAATCTCGAGGCGGCTCAGTTCCCAAAAAAACGTTATCTTGTCGTTTTGCGCAGGTGGCATGATCTGAGCCGTCTGATCGAGATCACGTACGAAAGTTGAGGGGAAAGTGTGTTTTCCCCGTTTACACGCTCGGGAAGCCACTTGCTCGGAAGCCGACCGAATTTGTGGGTCTTCGGTCTTCGGCTAGTAGTTAAGAGAGTTCGGACTTTTGTGTTCGAACGAAGGTCCGGCATCGACCTACCGGAGTAGTTTAGATGGACTGGGAACCAAGTGTTGGACCCCGGGACCATCGCTGGAGCTCGACGGGTGTGGGAGCAATTCCGAACGGCGATCTACCCCTGGCTCGTCCGGAGACGAGCCGAGGAGGTAAAGTCGAGCCGAGTGTTGGACTCCGAACCATCGGTGTAGTTCAACGGCTGTGGGAGCAATTCCGAACGGCGATCTACCCCAGGTTCGTCCGGGGACGAGCCGAGGAGGTAAAGTCGAGCCGAGTGTTGGACTCCGAACCATCGGTATAGTTCAACGGCTGTGGGAGCAATTCCGAACGGCGATCTACCCCTGGTTCGTCCGGAGACGAGCCGAGGAGGTAAAGTCGAGCCGAGTGTTGGACTCCGAACCATCGGTGTAGTTCAACGGCTGTGGGAGCAATTCCGAACGGCGATCTACCCCTGGTTCGTCCGGAGACGAGCCGAGGAAGTAAAGTCGAGCCGAGTGTTGGACTCCGAACCATTGGTTAAATAAGAGGGGAGAGAAACATGCAAATTCACAAACATAATAGAACTTTTCTTTATTGATATTTGACGGCGAACCGTTTTACATAGTACAATTCATGGGACAGGTTACAAGTTAGAGGAGATGAATGGTTCGACACCTCGGATTACTTAGAGAGGCGCCGGAGCGCTCTCTTGGTATTTCAGGAGGTGGTCGGCATTCCAGGTCCTCGAAAGCTCTTTGCCATCCATGTCTTCAAGTCGGTATGCTCCAGGCCGAACAACTTTTGTGATCCGGTACGGCCCTTCCCAATTCGGAGCTAGCTTGCTCCTCTGACTAGGGAGGGATATAGCTAGCTTTCTCAATACCAAATCTCCTTGCTTAAGGTTGGCGGGTCGGACCTTCTTGTTGTACGCTAGCTCGACCCTCCTTCTGTAATTCTGTTGCCGAATCGATGCCCTTTCCCTCAGTTCATCTATCAGGTCCAAGTTTCCTCTGAGGTCCCTGGCATTCTGCGCTTCGTCATAGGCTATGAGCCGAGGGGAAGGTATTCCGACCTCGAGGGGTATCACGGCCTCGGCCCCATAAGTAAGGTTGAAAGGGGACTCTCCGGTGGGCGTCCGCCTGCTTGTGCGGTAGTTCCACAACACATTAGGGAGTTGGTCGACCCACAAACCCTTGGAGCACTTGTCCAACCTCTTCTTGATTCCTGCGAGGATCTGCTTATTAGCATTCTCGGCCTGCCCGTTCGACTGGGGGTGTGAGACGGACGAGAAGCGCTGTTGAATGACGAGGTCGTCGCATAGGGCTCGGAATGCTGTGCCAGTGAACTGAGTCCCGTTGTCCGTCACGAGGACGCGGGGGACGCCGAATCTGCATATGATGCTCTTCCAGAAGAACTGCGCCACTTTGTTCTCGGTTATAGTGGCGAGGGGCTCGGCCTCGACCCATTTCGAGAAGAGTCGATGGCTACGACTAAGAACCTGAGCTGACCCGGAGCTGGAAGGAAAGGCCCTAGTAAGTCCATTCCCCACATCGCGAAGGGGATAGGGCTCGATAGGGAGGTGAGGTTGGCCTGGGGGAGACGTCGGATGTTGGAGTGTCTCTGGCAGGAGCTGCATTGCCGAACATGTCGCTCGGCATCTTGAAGAAGGGTCGGCCAGAAGTACCCATAGTTCAAAGCTTTCCGGGCCAAAGACCTAAATCCGGAGTGTGCCCCTCCGATGCCTTCATGAAGCTCCTGTAGGGCATATTCGGCCTGATCCGGAGAGAGGCACCTTAGGTAAGGTCGGCCATCTATTTGAGAGAAGGAGCGTTTGTATAAGATGCCCTCGATCAAGACATAGCGCTCGGCTCGAGTTTTGACTCGGCGTGCTTCTTTGGGATCTGAGGGCAGAACTCCATCCCTTAAGAATTCTACCAGTGGCTTCATCCAATTGTCCTGCAGCATGACCGGCAATGACTCCACCGAGCTAGGTGTCTCATCTTCGATGCTCGGTTTAGAGAGGACTTTAATCAGTACGGTCTGTTCGAGACCTTGTAGAGAAGACGAGGCCAACTTGGACAGAGCGTCAGCTTGTGAGTTCTCCTCCCGGGGGACCCGTTGGATGATGGCTTCTTCGAACCGGCCCATGAGGTCCCGGACCTTGGCGAGGTACTTCGCCATTCGCTCGTCCCTGGCCTCATATTCGCCCAAGACCTGGTTCACGACTAGTTGGGAGTCACTGTGAATCCGAAGGCGCTGCGCCCCAGCACTTCGTGCGAGTCCGAGACCAGCTATGAGAGCCTCATACTCCGCCTCGTTGTTCGAGGCCTTGAAGTTCATGCGGATCGCATACTGCAGGACGAAGCTGTCAGGGCCGTTCAAGATAATGCCGGCGCCGCTTCCTTCACTGCAAGAGGATCTGTCCACGAAGACTGTCCAAATGGGGGGCCCATTTGGGACGTGGCCGACCTCAGGGATGGTGGACTTTACAATGAAGTCGGCGAGAGCCTGTGCCTTAATTGCCGTCCGAGGCTGATAGGAGATGTCATGCTGACTTAGCTCTATGGACCACTTCATCAGCCAGCCCGAGGTTTCGGGCTTGTGGAGGACTTGCTTGAGGGGTTGATCGGTGAGGACGACGACCGAGTGAGATTGGAAGTAGGGCCGAAGCTTTCTTGCTGCCATGACCAGAGCGTAGGCTATCTTCTCTATCCTCGGATAGCGGAGCTCGGCGTCCCGAAGCACCTTGCTCACGTAGTAAATGGGCCTTTGAGTCCGGTCCTCTTCTCTTACCAGGACAGCGCTCAAGGTTTGCTCGGAAGCGGCCAGGTAGATGAAGAGAGGCTCGCCCGGGACCGGCTTACTGAGCAGAGGGGGGTTCACCAGATAGGCTTTCAGCTGGTCGAACGATTCTTGCTGTGCTTGGCCCCATTCAAATCCTTTAGCCCCCCGGAGTGCTTTGAAGAAGGGGAGGCATTTTTCTCCTGACTTGGAGAGGAACCGACCGATAGCTGCGAGCCGACCGGTGAGCTTCTGCACCTCCTTGATGTTCCGAGGCGGAGCCATGTCTAGTATGGCCTTAATCTTCTCGGGGTTAGCTTCGATCCCTCGCTGGCTCACCATGAAGCCGAGGAATTTTCCCGAGGAGACCCCGAACGCACACTTGTTCGGGTTTAGCCGCATGTTGTACTTCCTCAACACACCGAAGGCCTCCTGGAGGTCGGCTACATGATCGGTGCCGTGGATGCTCTTGACGAGCATGTCATCAACGTACACCTCCATGTTTCGACTGATCTGGTGCTGGAAGACCTTGTTGACGAGGCGCTGGTAAGTGGCGCCTGCATTCTTCAAACCGAACGGCATCACTCGGTAGCAGTAGAGGCCTTGGTCGGTGACGAAGGAGGTCTTCGGGATGTCCGGAGGAAACATCCGGATTTGATTGTACCCCGAGAAGGCATCCATGAAGCTGAGGAGCTCATGGCCCGAGGTGGCGTCGATAAGGGTGTCGATGTTCGGGAGCGGGAAGGGATCCTTCGGACACGCCTTGTTGAGGTCGGTGAAGTCGATGCATATCCTCCACGAGCCATTGGACTTCTTGACCATTACCACATTCGACAGCCACTCGGGATAATTTACCTCCTGGATGAACTTGGCCTTCAGCAGCTTATCCACTTCCTCCTTGATTGCCTGCTGTCGCCCGGGAGCGAACTTTCGCCTCTTCTGCTGAACCGGTTTGCACCCCGGTTCGACGCTGAGGCGGTGGACGAGCAAGTCCTCGGAGATGCCGGGCATGTCCGCGGCCGACCAAGCAAACAGGTCGCGGTTATTCCGGATGCACCTTACCAAGTCGGAGAACAGAACGGCCGGCAAGGACTTGCTGACGAGGAATTTTCGACTCGGATCCTCGTCCGAGAAGAGTACTTCTTCTAACTCGTCCGCCGGCTCGGACGTTGGGCGGGTCTTCGGCTCGGGGATTTCCAATGTCTCGAGCGAGAGCACTGGTCCCCCGGTGGAAGTCATGTAGCACTTCCGAGCTGTTTCTTGGCTTCCCCTGACTTCCCCTACTCCCGAACGAGTGGGAAACTTCATCTTCAAATGGTATGCCGAGGGGACGGCCTCTAGGGCGGCTAGGCCGGGGCGGCCTAGGATGACATTATATGCCGCTGGGACGTCGACGACCATGAAGTCCATCGGCTCGGTCCGGGTAGTAGGGGTGCTTCCCGCAGTAACGTCCAGGGTTATCACCCCTTCGACGGTTACCGGGACCCCCGTGAACCCGTGGAGATTGTAGCCGGCCGGCTTGAGACGGTCTCGGGACAGCTGCAGGCCTTGGAAGGCCGAGAGGAAAAGGATATTGACCGAACTCCCGTTGTCCACCAAAATCCTCTGCACCTTGAAGTTGGCCATGCGGAGGTCGATGACGAGGGCATCGCAGTGGGGGGTTCGGACTCCTTCGAGGTCGGCATCGGAGAAAGTCACAGGGACGCCGAGTCCTTTCGGGGGAGGAGCACTATGAACCGAGTTGACCTCGCGGACGAAGGCCTTCCGGGAGGAATTAGAGGAGCCCCCCATGGGACCTCCGTGGATTAGGTGCAGAACCCGCTCCTCCTCGAACTCGGGTGTTTCCTCGCGCCGCTCGGAGCGCTTGTTAGCCCCCCGAGGGGGAGGAGAGTTCCGATCTGTCCGATCATTGGCTTTCACGAACTTTGCCAACTGCCCCCTCCGAATGAGGGATTCAATCTCATCTCTCAGAGCCCGGCAGTCGTTCGTGTCATGGCCGTGGTCTCGGTGGTAACGACACCACTTATCTTTGTTCCTCCTCTTCGCCTGGGTGTGCATCCTCGGCGCTGGAGGGATGATTCCCTCCTTCTCCACCTCCATGAGGATGGTAGAGACATTAGTGGTGAGGGGAGTGAACTTCTCGAACCTGGGGGGAGGGCGGCGCTGACCGCCCATGTCCTTCTGAGCTTTCTTGGACCCTTCTTCCCCCGTCGCCTTCCTCTTCGACCCTGCGGAGGGCCCCCCGAAGTTTGGAAGGGCTTCGGCCTCCTCTGCCCGGATGTACTTTTCGCACCTCAGGAGGAGGTCGGCGAAGTCTTGTGGGGGCTTCTTGGCCAGGGATGATTGGAGGTTGGCGTTAAGGACGTTCGACTGGAACGCCACGGTGGCCACGGACTGGTCTAAGGAGGCAATTGACCTAACTTCTGCGGTGAACCTTTTCACATAGTCCCGCAGCTTTTCCTCCTTCTCCTGCCGTAGGTTCAGAAGGGAAAGACTTGTCTTCTCGGCTCACCGGCTGCTCACGAAGTGGGTAATGAACAGCATCTCGAACTGCTCGAATGAGAAGATGGACGAGGGGGCGAGCCTGGAATACCATTCCCGAGCCGACCCCCGGAGGGTGGCAGGGAAGGTCCTGCAGAGCACCGCGTCGGAAGCTTGGTGTATCAGCATCAGGGTCTTGAAGCTTTCGACGTGGTCGACCGGGTCGGATTCCCCAGAGTATGTTTCAAACTGCGGCGGTTTGAAACTCCTCGGTATGTGGGCCTCCATGATCGACCGTGAGAAGGGGGGTCGGCTGGGACGGAAGGTTCCTGCTCGGGACTCATCCTCCCTGTCCATGCGGCCGATACGTCTTTCCACCTCATGGATGCGGCGGATGAGGGCGTCATCCCTCCGCTGGTAATCGTACGACCCCCCGGACTCCTCTTCATAGGAAGGGGAGCGTGGACTGCGGTGCCGGTACTCCTGGGACCGCCGAGGGCTCTGTTGCCGCTGCTGTCGGCTGGGAGCCGGGGAAGGACTCCGGGTTCGGCACCGAGGACTGTGATCCCTGGGGGGCGTCGGAACCCTCTGAGCATTCTGGGTGTTCTGTCGGAGATTGAGGGCCTGCAGAACGGTCTCTTGAAACTGGAGGAATTCGGCCCGGCTGATGGGTATATCCCGGTCCCTCGGATGACGCCGATCCCTGGGGGACCGGGACCTCCTCCTTCGGCGCTCGGGGGACGCCGCTCGACCTCTGCATTCCGGGGACCTTCTGCCGTCCCGACGACGTGGCGATTGCTCACCTTGACGCTGGCGGGAGGCTCCCTCTCGGGCCCGCCTTTCGTCAAGATGGGTACGGAGGTCGTCGTCCTTCTGGCGGTTTTGGAGTGTGATGCGGAGGTCGGGGTGGTGAGAAGCCATCGAGTCCGAGGACCCATTATGGACCGAGACGTGGCCCGGATTGAGGGGCTGCTTCTCCTTCCGACCGTTGTGATCGGACGGACCATTGTTGGGCTGCTGCTTGGGAGGAGGAGGTGGAACCTGCTGAGTCAGAGGAGGGAGGTCGGACTGAGGATTAGGATTGACCGGGACTTCATTCACCGGATCGGTGAGGTTGCCCACACGGTTCGACCCTCTGGACCTGTTCTTCTTCGGCAGCATGGCTGCAGAAGACGACGGAGAATGGGCTGAGACTGTTCGTGTGGCTTTCCCACAGACGACGCCAATCTGTTACCGCTGATTTCGGTGTGGGGGTAAACAGATAGAATTTGTGGATCCGAGGAAAACCTGAACAGCTGACTCGGCCTTCTTGATCCTGCCACAACCTGCAAGGAAGTGCGAGACACCGGGGTTGATTCCGGCGACGCACCCTCCGACACTCTTGTCAGTAACCAGATAAAGATTAAGAAAGAGCTTAAGTGGTGAAGAAGTCATTAACCTGGTCATGGTGGTAGAGGGGTTGTATTTATAGTCGCATTCTGGAATGATTAGGGCCCTGATTTCCTGCCTAACAGCTAGGAGAAAAATCCTCCTATTCTGTTTTAGGAAGTTAGACCCTGATTCCCTGGTGGGAGCCAATCAAGTTTGTTGATTTGATTTAATCAAATCAGTGCCCTGATTCTCCTCTTGGTGGACCGGGCTTGTATCGGGTCGGGACCCGTGCCCAGTTGAAGTGGATCTATTCGCGGGCGGTTGGTTTCGTGAGAAGGAGGCCCAATACCCGTTTTGGATCCATCTGTATGTGAAATTACCTTTTTACCCCCGTGCTTCAAGATTCGTGCTTGATCTGGACGGTCCCGATTTAACCCCAATTTTAGCCATATCAAGAGCCATCTTTGCTGAATTAATTGAAGAAATTTAGGGTTTCTTGTTTCAACAAATTTAGGGTTTCTTATTTAAGAAATTTAAAAAATTTAGGGGTTTTTTTATCTTCATGTTTAAGAAATTCAATTGAAGAATTTAATTGATAGAAGAAATTTGATTAATTTCATACAAATCTGGAATTTAAAAAAAAAAACCCCAAGTACTGACTTGTCACAGTTTTGGATTTTGATAAATTTAAATTTACTTTTTTTAAGATGTGGTTTTGATATTGGATTATGTTATCTATAATTAATGTTGGTTTTCAGATGTGATGGCTTTAGGCCCACGGTATGGCTTCAGACTGAACATACTTTAGGATTTTCTATATACTTTACTGAAAAATAATTTCAATAAAGTATATACACCATGATAGCTTCTAGATAATTCTGTTTATCACCATGATGTATTTACTTGGTTCCAAACCACCATGATTACTTGATTCAAAGATAGTCAGTATACACAAGGGGTGTGTTTGGAAATTGATTGTACGGTGGGGGGGCCACCCACCCGGTTGTGAAGAAGGCAGTGTTGCTGTAAGGAGTCCCTCACATGAATGAACATAACAATATTGAGTATTCCCTCTAACTTAACCAGTTCAACTAATGACTGATAAGTCCCCCATCACCATCCTTCTTCCTAATTCCTCATCTTTTAAATGAACATAACGACAACTAAAAACTTTATCTGCTTCACATATTCTTCCTTATCAAATCTTATCCATCTACTCCATTCTCCTTTTCAAATGGACACTCTGGGGTTAGGGCAAAATTGGACTGCCACATGATGTGTGTGGCAAATAAGGGGTGGGGCCCGTCCGGATGGGGGGCTGCTATATGAGGCTGACGTCACACGCAGAGAAGGAGTGTAAGGATATGGGATTGTATAATTTTGTTTTCTTTTGTTACGGTAAAGTTATCAATTTTCTGTGCTCACAGAACTAAGGAAATGTGAGAATTAAGAATTTTTTTTTCTGTTAATATTCTGTTTAATCCTATCTTTTGATATTATCAAATCAGTGGATACATATGGTTATGTTATGGTTTTGTTATCATTTTAAATAGATACTATCTTGACATTATCCATCTAAAATAAAGTAAAATTACAAAAATTAAGGAAAAGATAAAATTTTGGGAAACAATTAAATTCAAATTATGGTTTTGGTTTTTCTTATGAATGTCTAATATTTTGAATAGATTAATTGAAACAAAATATTGCCAAAGTGACATCTTTTGTGTACATTAATTTATTTAAAATATCAAGATGATTGTATATTTGTAATTCATGCGTTTATTAACTGACCAAAGATAAGTTGATATTTGGACGAATTTCATGCACATCTGTGGTAATAAATATGTGACAATTATAAGGTATTCTATGTGAACAATAAGTCAGTCCAAAGAATGACTTATTATTTGACAGGATTTATTGTCAATATTTGATAACTACAAGAAGAGTACCGCTTACAGTTAATGTTACTGTCCAAAGACTTAATATTAACGTTGTGCCTCGTATCTTGAGATGGGATTAACCATTATTTGAATTTATTGTTTTATATGGATTCTTATGTGACTTATTTTGTTTATTTTTGTTCTATATTCAGCATGTGTATCTTCTGCTACCTCAATAACTGCTAACATCAATTCTATTCTCATGCTTAATGGGACAAATTTCAAGGATTGGAAAGGGACCTTGCGGATAACTCTTGGCTGTATGGAATTAGACCATGCATTAAAGGAAGAACAACCTCCACCTCTTAGTGGGGAAAACACTCCTGATGATAAAATGGATTTTGAGAGGTGGGATCATTCAAATCGCACGAGTCTAATGATTATGAAACACAGCATTTCGAAAGCCTTTAGGGGCACAGAATCCGATGGGATTACTAAGGCTAAAGATTCCCTCGATTAAATTGAGTAATGTTTTGCTGAAAGACGAAATATGACTCTTAAGGATATGGTAAGGAATACGATTGCTCATTCTAGCTTACCTGAGTCCCTCTGGGAGAAGGATTAAAGACAGCAGCTTACATTTTCAATAGAGTACCAACTAATGCAGCTGCAAAAATACCTTATGAGCTCTGGACAGGTCGAAAGCCTAGTCTAAAGCGCTTTCACATTTGGGAATGTCCAGCTGAGGCAAGGTCTTACAGGCCACATGAAAAGAAATTGGACTCCAAAAATAGTGAGCAGCTACTTTATTGGTTATTCTGAACGATCTATGGACTATAAGTTTTATGATCCCACATTTAGGAATATTTTTTTAGATGGGAACTACAACATTTTTTGAGGAAGTTGAGTTTGGGGGAGAAATAAGGTTAGGGACATTGCTTTTAAGGAGAAATTGGATTCAATTACAAACTCAATTCCTACTATCACTTTTGACAATATTCAGGTTTCCACACCTATTATTGATCAAGAAGTGAATCCAGAACCTCAACAAGACAATGTTGAACAACTCCCATTCAAAATAAGGTAATTGTTCCAGTAGAACAAACTCAACAACCTCAAGAACCAGTGTTATTAAGGAGATCAACGAGAGAAAGGAGGAATGCTATTCCGGATGATTATATTGTATTTCTCCAAGAACATGAGGATGACAATGGAATGATGGAAGATAATCCAATCACATTTCATCAGGCCATGAAAGGTTGTAACTCTCAAAAGTGGATTAATGTCATGAATGAGGAGTATAAGTCTATGCAAGACAACAAAGTTTGGGAACTTGTCCCATTACCAGAAGGTGCAAAACCAACTGGTTGTAAATGGATATTTAAGACCAAGATGGATGCAAATGGTAATGTGCAGAGGTATAAGGCACGTCTTCTAGCTAAAGGCTATACTCAGAAAGAAGGTATTGATTTTACAGAGACTTTCTCTTCAGTTTCATCGAAAGTCTCATTTAGGACAATTATGGCAATTTTTGTTCATCTTGATCTTAGGCTACATCAGATGGATGTCAAGACGGCGTTTCTCAATGGCAACATTGACGAGACAATTTATATGGTACAACCAGAAAACTTTGTGTCGAGAGATCCAAATAATATGGTTTGCAAATTGACAAAATCCATTTATGGACTCAAGCAAGCTTCTCGTCAATGGTACAACAAGTTTCATCAAGTAATTATCTCATTTGGTTTTGAGATGAATGTAGTTGATGACTGTGTGTATCACAAGTTCAGTGGGAGTAAGCATATATTCCTAGTTCTGTATGTCGATGACATATTGCTTGCCACTAATGATATAGATTTATTGCATGAAACTAAAAGGTTTCTGTCCAAGCATTTTGAGATAAAGGATCTTGGGGATGCCTCTTTTGTATTAGGAATTCAGATACACCGAGATCGTTCTTGAGGTATTCTAGGGTTATCACAAAAGGGATGCATCGATAAAGTACTCAAAAGGTTTGGCATGCAAGATTGTAGACCAGGGGATACCCCTGTTGCTAAAGAAGACAAATTTAATCTCAATCAGTGTCCTAAAAGTAATCTTGAAATTCAGGAAATACAAAAGTTCCCTACGCATCAAATATTAGGAGTCTAATGTATGCTCAAGTATGTACGCGTCTGGATATTGCGTACATTATTGGAATGTTAGGCACATATTTAAGAAAATCTGGTATGGACCATTGGATAGCAGCCAAGAGGGTTATGAGGTATCCTCAGAGAACAAAAGACTACATGCTCACATATAGAAAATCAGATCATTTGGAGGTCGTACGGTATTCTGATTCTGATTTTGCTGGGTGCTAAGATAGCAGAAAGTCTACATCCGGCTATATTTACCTGTTAGATGGAGGAGTTATATCCTGAAAAAGTGTTAAACAAACACTTATAGCTTCTTCCACTATGGCAGTAGAGTATGTAGCATACTATGAGGCATCAAATCATGAAATATGGCTGCGTAATTTTGTCACTGGACTGCGCATTTTGGAGAATATAGAAAGACCACTCAAGTTATTTTGTGACAATAAGTCAGCAGTGGTGTATTCCAACAACAACAGGAGTTCGACAAAGTCGAAACATATTGACATAAAGTTTCTAGTTGTAAAATAAAGAGTGCAAAGTGGACAGATGTCCATAGAGCACATTGGGACAAACTCCATGATAGCAGATCCGCTAACAAAGGGATTACCACCCAAGGTCTTTTATGAGCATACTGCTCAGATAGGTGTTGTATTATTTGAGGATATCATGATTTAGTGGGAGTTTATGTTTTATTTGTATTATGTTTGTGTGACATATTTATACAATTGGTTATTTTCTGATCAGAAATAAAGAATTCAGTTTTCTCACTCATTTATCATGTTTTGGTTCTGACCTCACTTAAGTTTTAAAGAGGACCAGTTGGAAATAGGCATGTGTATAGATCACATTGCATGAAATTTCCATGCTACACATTCACACTTGATCTATGTCATTTGATTATATTGATATATGTGACCATTGATGAATTTAGTTACGATAAATGTAATGAAAATTGCTTTGATCCTATATTTACATGATTAACGGACGAGATTGTTTGGCTATGCTTTTTGTTATGATAGCAAAATTTTGAGCTCATAAAGTATGTACCTTTATAAGGAGTAACATATGTGGCCCAAGTGGGAGATTGTTGAAAAATAATCTATGTGGGCTCACATATGTGACTAAATGCATAATTGCTATTCTAAAGTCTAACTCAAATTAAAGTGATCTAATCAAGATTAAGTAATGGGTTAAAAGCATATAATTTAAAGTGTGATATAACACGTGTAGAGAGCAAAAAGTAAATTTCTTATTTTGTGATGGGCAAAATAGGAAATCAATAATTATCAATTAGGGTTATGGTCCCCTATATATACGTATCTTCTTATTCCATCTGTCATCCTATCAACAGAAGAATAGAGAGACGGCCTCTCATAGAAGTGTGTATCATATAGGAAGATCCAAACCCTCTGCGCAATCTCCATCAATGGATTCAGGTTAGTGCTTCCGCTTTTAATGTTTTTCTTCTTTTGATTTAGCAAAGATCTATAGTTTCATGATTTAGGATTTTATATTAAAGCACTTTTGCAACATGATTAAGATCTAGATTCATATAAACATGTTTTAGGTTGTTATTAATGTTTTATGCATGTACTTAAGTGTATATAAAATTCCAACAATTGGTTTCAGAGCCATCTTTACTGAATTAATTGAAGAAATTTAGGGTTTCTTGTTTCAACAAATTTAGGGTTTCTTGTTTAAGAAATTTAAGAAATTTAGGGTTTTTTTTATCTTCATGTTTAAGAAATTCAATTGAAGAATTTAATTGATAGAAGAAATTTGATTAATTTCATACAAATCTGGAATTTAAACCCCCCCCCCCCCCAAGTACTGACTTGTCACGGTTTTGGATTTTTATAAATTTAATTTTTTTTTAAAGATATGGTTTTGATATTGGATTATGTTATCTATAATTAATGTTGGTTTTAATATGTGATGGCTTCAGGCACACGGTATGGCTCCAGACTGAACAGACTTTAGGATTTTCTATATACTTTACTGAAAAATAATTTAAATAAAGTATATACACCATGATAGCTTCTAGATAATTCTGTTTAGCACCATGATGTATTTACGTGGTTCCAAACCACCATGATTACTTGATTCAAAGATAGTCAGTATACACAAGGGGTGTGTTTGGAAATTGATTGTATGATGGGGGGGACACTCGGTTGTGAAGAAGGCAGTGTTGCTATAAGGAGTCCCTCACATGAATGAACATAACAATCTTGAGTATTCCCTCTAACTCAACCAGTTCAACCAATGACTGATAAGTCCCCTATCACCATCCTTCTTCCTAATTCCTCACCTTTTAAATGAACATAACGACAATTAAAAACTTTATCGGCTTCACATATTCTTCCTTATCAAATCTTATCCATTTACTCCATTCTTCTTTTCAAATGGACACTCTGGGGTTAGGGAAAAATTGGACTGCCACGTGATGTGTGTGGCAAATAAGGGGTGGGGCCCGTCCGGATGGGGGGCTGCTGTTAAGCAGCTGTCGACGAGGGCAAGTGGGGCCGAGTTTGGGTATGAGGCTGACGTCACACGCAGAAAGGGAGAGTGAGGATATAGGATTGTATAATTTTGTTTTCTTTTGTAACGGTAAAGTTATCAATTTTCTGTGCTCATAGAATTAAGGAAATGTGAGATTTAAGAATTTTAATTTCTGTTAATATTCTGTTTAATCCTATCTTTTGATATTATCAAATCAGCGGATAGATATGGTTTTGTTATGGTTTTGTTATCATTTTAAATAGATACTATCTTGACATTATCAATCTAAAATAAAGTAAAATTACAAAAATTAAGGAAAAGATAAAATTTTGGGAAACAATTAAATTCAAATTATGGTTTTGGTTTTTCTTATGAATGTCTAATATTTTGAATAGATTAATTGAAACAAAATGTTGCCAAAGTGACCTCTTTTGTGTAGATTGATTTATTTAAAATATCAAGATGATTGTGTGTTTGTAATTCATGCGTTTATTAACTGACCCAAAGGTAAGTTGATATTTGGCCGAATTTCATGCACATCTGTGGTAATAAATATGTGACAATTATAAGGTATTCCATGTGAACAATAAGTCAGTCCAAAGAATGAATTATTACTTGACAGGATTTATTGTCAATATTTGATTACTACAACAAGAGTACCGCTTACAGTTAATGTTACTGTCTAAAGACTTGAAATTAACGTTGTGCCTGGTATCTTGAGATAGGATTAACCATTATTTGAATTTATTGTTTTATATGGATTCTCATGTAAGCTTATTTTGTTTATTTTTGTTCTATATTCAGCAAGTGTTTCTTCTGCTACCTCAATAACTGCTAACATCAATTCTATTCTCATGCTTAATGGGACAAATTTCAAGGATTGGAAAGGGACCTTACTGATAACTCTTGGCTGTATGGAATTAGACCATGCATTAAAGGAAGAACAACCTCCACCTCTTACTGGGGAAAACACTCCTGATGATAAAATGGATTTTGAGAGGTGGGATCATTCAAATCGCATGAGTCTAATGATTATGAAACACAACATTCCGAAAGCCTTTAGGGGCACAGAATCCGATGGGATTACTATGGCTAAAGATTCCCTCGATCAAATTGAGTAATGTTTTGCTGAAAGACGAAATATGACTCTTAAGGGTATGGTAAGGAATACGATTGCTCATTCTAGCTTACCTGAGTCCCTCTGGGGAGAAGCATTAAAGACAGCAGCTTACATTTTCAATAGAGTACCAACTAAAGCAGCTGCAAAAATACCTTTTGAGCTTTGGACAGGTCGAAAGCCTAGTCTAAAGCACTTTCACATTTGGGGATGTCCAGCTGAGGCAAGGTCTTACAGGCCACATGAAATGAAATTGGACTCCAAAAATAGTGAGCAGCTACTTTATTGGTTATTCTGAACGATCTATAGACTATAAGTTTTATGATCCCACATTTAGGAATATTTTTTTAGATGGGAACTACAACATTTTTTGAGGAAGTTGAGTTTGGGGGAGAAATAAGGTTAGGGACATTGCTTTTAAGGAGGAATTGGATTCAATTACAAACTCAATTCCTACTATCACTTTTGACAATATTCAGGTTTCCACACCTATTATTGATCAAGAAGTGAATCCAGAACCTCAACAAGACAATGTTGAACAACTCCCATTCAAAATAAGGTAATTGTTCCAGCAGAACAAACTCAACAACCTCAAGAACCAGTGTTATTAAGGAGATCAACGAGAGAAAGGAGGAATGCTATTCCGTATGATTATATTGTATTTCTCCAAGAACATGAGGATGACAATGGAATGATGGAAGATAATCCAATCACATTTCATCAGGCCATGAAAGGTTGTAACTCTCAAAAGTGGATTAATGTCATGAATGAGGAGTATAGGTCTATGCAAGACAACAAAGTTTGGGAACTTGTCCCATTACCAGAAGGTGCAAAACCAACTGGTTGTAAATGGATATTTAAGACCAAGATGGATGCAAATGGTAATGTGGAGAGGTATAAGGCACGTCTTGTAGCTAAAGACTATACTCAGAAAGAAGGTATTGATTTTACAGAGACTTTCTCTCCAGTTTTATCGAAAGACTCGTTTAGGACAATTATGGCAATTTTTGTTCATCTTGATCTTGAGCTACATCAGATGGATGTTAAGACGGCGTTTCTCAATGGCGACATTGATGAGACAATTTTTATGGTGCAACCAGAAAACTTTGTGTCGAGAGATCCAAAGAATATGGTTTGCAAATTGACATAATCCATTTATGAACTCAAGCAAGCTTCTCGTCAATGGTACAACAAGTTTCATCAAGTACTTATCTCATTTGGTTTTGAGATGAATGTAGTTGATGATTGTGTGTATCACAAATTCAGTGGGAGTAAGCATATATTCCTAGTTCTGTATGTCGATGACATATTGCTTGCCACTAATGATATAGATTTATTGCATGAAACTAAAAGGTTTCTGTCCAAGCATTTTGAGATAAAGGATCTTGGGGATGCCTCTTTTGTATTAGGAATTCAGATACACCGAGATCGTTCTCGAGGTATTCTAGGGTTATCACAAAAGGGATACATCGATAAAGTACTCAAAAGGTTTGGCATGCAAGATTGTAGACCAGGGGATACCCCTGTTGCTAAAGAAGACAAATTTAGTCTCAATCAGTGTCCTAAAAGTAATCTTGAAATTCAGGAAATACAAAGATCCCCTACGCTTCAACTATTAGGAGTCTAATGTATGCTCAAGTATGTACGCGTCTGGATATTGCGTACATTGTTGGAATGTTAGGCAGGTATTTAAGAAAATCTGGTATGGACCATTGGATAGCAGCCAAGAGGGTTATGATGTATCCTCAGAGAACAAAAGACTATATGCTCATATATAGAAAATCAGATCATTTGGAGGTCGTACGGTATTCTGATTCTGATTTTGCTGGGTGCCAAGATAGCAGAAAGTCTACATCAGGCAATATGTACCTGTTAGCTGGAGGAGCTATATCCTGTAAAAGTGTCAAACAGACACTTATAGCTTCTTCCACTATGGCAGCAGAGTATGTAGCATGCTATGAGGCATCAAATCATGAAATATGGCTGCGTAATTTTGTCACTGGACTGCGCATTTTGGAGAATATAGAAAGACCACTCAAGTTATTTTGTGACAATAAGTCAGCAGTGGTGTATTCCAACAACAATAGGAGTTCGACAAAGTCAAAACATATTGACATAAAGTTTCTAGTTGTAAAAGAAAGAGTGCAAAGTGGACAGATGTCTATATAGCACATTGGGACAAACTCCATGATAGCGGATTCGCTCACAAAGGGATTACCACCCAACGTCTTTTTTGAGCATACTGCTCATATGGGTGTTGTATTATTTGAGGATATCATGATTTAGTGGGAGTTTGTGTTTTATTTGTATTATGTTTGTGTGACATATTTATACATTTGGTTATTTTCTGATCAGAAATAAAGAATTCAGTTTTCTCACTCATTTGTCATGTTTTGGTTCTGACCTCACTTAAGTTTTAAAGAGGACCAGTTGAAAATAGGCATGTGTATAGATCACATTGCATGAAATTTCCATGCTACACATTCACACTTGATCTATGTCATTTGATTTTATTGATATATGTGACCATTGATGAATTTAGTTACGATAAATGTAACGAAAATTGCTTTGATCCTATATTTACATGATTAATGGACGAGATTGTTTGGCTATGATTTTGGTTATGATAGCAAAATTTTGAGCTCATAAAGTATGTACATTTATAAGGAGTAACATATGTGGCCCAAGTGGAAGATTGTTGAAAAATAATCTATGTGGGCTCACATATGTGACTAAATGTATAATTGCTATTCTAAAGTCTAACTCAAATTAAAGTGATCTAATCAAGATTAAGTAATGGGTTAAAAGCATATAATTTAAGGTGTGATATAACACGTGTAGAGACCATAAAGTAAATTTCTTATTTTGTGATGGGCAAAATAGGAAATCAATAATTATCAGTTAGGGTTATGGTCTCCTATACATACGTATCTTCTTATTCCATCTGTCATCCCATCAACAGAAGAATAGAGAGACGGCCTCTCATAGAAGTGTGTATCATATAGGAAGATCCAAACCCTCTGCGCAATCTCCATCAATGGATTCAGGTTAGTGCTTCCGCTTTTAATGTTTTTCTTCTTTTGATTTAGCAAAGATCTATAATTTCATGATTTAGGATTTTATATTAAAGCACTTTTGCAACATGATTAACATCTAGATTCATATAAACATGTGTTAGGTTGTTATTAATATTTTATGCATGTTCTTAAGTGTATATAAAATTTCAACAGGTCGGCCTTGAGTTCCTGGGGCCCGAGGCGAAAGACTCTAATAATTATTTTTTGGCCTCTAATAATAATATAACTTTTTTACACTTAAAATACGTGCCTATATTTATAAAGAAGATACAAATTTGGGACCCCTAAAATTACAAAAAATTCGAGGGCCTGAGGCCGCTGTCTCACCTGTCTCAAGGTGGGAGCCGGCCGGAGTTCCTCATAAGCTACCACTACTCAAGAAGAAGAAGGCGAAGAAGAAGAAGAAGACGTGTAAACTTGTGTTGGCGAGCTAAAGGCAGTTGTTGGAGATTTTAGGAGATATTTTAATTTTCAATTAATATAACTAGAATTAAGTTCATAAAATAGTTAAGATTCTAATTGGCAGTTACAAGTTCAGTAATTGAAAATACTTTAAAATCACTACAATTATCTCTTTCACTTCCACTTTGAATTTCGAAAATTACCAAGTAAGAAAGACAAAATGCTGACTTAATTTTGTATTTGATGGTAATAAACTGAGATCGAAAGAATGATGTAAACTACGAGTACCCCGATTACTTGCCGAATGTTGTAAACTACGAGTTCCCCGATTACTTGCCGATTAGCGCCCGCATCGCATTGTACTCCATCCAACAGCTAAATATAAATAAGAGAAATGGTTGAAGATTTTGTTCAATTGGAAGAACGAATTAATGATAGCCCTAATAATCAATCCAACAACAATAATAATTAAACAAAATAGGTCAATGAATAAACATATTTGCAATAACTGTGATTTGCATAAGCCTGTAATACTTCATTTGTGTTCAAGATTAGATTAATCATGAAACTGTCGTCTTCATTGGTTGACAACATGTATGAATCTCTAGAGCTATTTTTGTTTTTTTTTAATATTTTACGTTAAGTTGGACTAGCTAGAAATGTTTATCCTACCTCCAAATGTGTCCACAAATTAATTTGCATCCACTCCAAACAGAACCTTTAAACATTAATTCAATTTTTTTTTAATAATTGGATTGAGTCAAACTACTTCAGCCGAAAATATATATAAACAAAATGTACAAAATACTATTACAATCAACTTAACTTTATAAGAGGTAAAATCGATGGCCAAAAAACCCAAGAACATCATATAACACGGCGGAATAGGTAACCGTAAATAATGAATCTACTATAGTCTAAACATTCAAAGCCAGACAAGAGGACTGCAGAGAGACAAAACACCGCAACAATGAAGGAGGCATCAGCGAAAAAAAGTCTGAGGCAGCAGTAGGTTCAAGGAAAACAGACACTAGGCTGAAAGACACAGCTGACCACCATAGCCGAAAGACAATCACAGTGCCAACAAACTGCGAGCCACAAGAAACTGCACAAGCACCAAGAGATAGTAGGTGGAAATGCAACATGCAATGAAAAGAAGGCAGAGAAGTAGGTAGTACAAAACGCGCAAATCATACAACTCAACAAGCACAAAGAGTATCATGTACAAACACGAAAGCATCGCACAGATAAGCCAACCAAAATACAATAAGACAGACGCTCACAATACATCAAACAAAACAAAAATAAGAGACAACAACACTATAGTGGCGAGAACGATAATTAATGGAAAAACAAAGAACACCTAGATAGAAGGAAATAAGTGTTGTAGAATCTACCACAACTCACCGTGCTAATAGCAGAACTCACACACCACAAGCAATAGAAACTTTCCAAGAACTAGAATAACAAAAAATAAGTCACCACAATAATCGCAAGATCTCACATGAACACAATCAATATGCAGAGATAACCAGTACTTCTTATTCCCCAAGAAATATAAAGATTACAAAGAGATTACAACTCTCAATCTCTCTCCCACCTTTGAAACACTCGACACATACCCCTCTTGAAGTTGAAGAATGATAACGACTTACCGATTCTCTCATCTTCTCTTGAGATAGATACAAACCTTAGAGTCTATAGCCACTTATATAGCCCTCAAGTAAATCCTAAAAGATATTTACAAATACAGCATATAGAGATAGATACAAACCTTAGAGTCTATAGCCATTTATATAGCCCTCAAGTAAATCCTAAAAGATAAACACAAATACAGCGTATTAGGCATTAAACTCGTCAGCCCAAATAATACACATCGCCGATGTCGGTCGACCGCAATATGTCAAGTCCACACCCGAAGCATGACCGGTCGACCATCTCCATCTCTATTGAACCATGTACACTCGAAGAATACTCAGTAGCCCTGGTCGGTCAGGTGGTCGGTCGACCGCACGCCAAGACAATCGACCGTAACCCTCCAACTGTATTTCTTCTATCTGCTTTTGTCTTCTCTAGTTGTTTTCATCTTCTCCTCTTCTTCTCCAACTTCAAGTACTCCGTTCCTATGTGTATTTGAAGTCACAATCCTATAAATCCCCCACTTGGACCAAATACATAATGCTTCAAAGTTATTATAATCTTACCTCACATTGTCTCTGTCGATCTCACCACTCTGACGAAAGATCAAGTACTCCCCACTCTCATGAACAGAACCTCCTCCACTCCACCACCTGGAGTGCATCAACCACCCCCAATCATCTTATGAAGGATGTGCTCCACCAATCACATTAAGCACGAATATTGGAGAAACAACCTCCCGTGTCAAATTCTGTGTTACAAGACTCTCCAACTTGTTGAATCTCTATTAACACCGGACATAGTTTAAAGTCTTTCAATGCACACTATGCACTAGTAGTTTCTGTGGATGACACCTCCACAAAATACGCAGACTGTTCAACCCCTACAATCCCATTTTGGTTACCCTCATCGACATCATCCTGCATATCAATAACAGTGTTCTCTACCTCACAAGAGCGACTGAAGCTTCCATTTCCATATCGCAAAGTACCCTTGCTACAGCAACGTCTTGCTCTCCAGGATCACTCTCATGGCCAGCGGCTCCTATTAAATTAGCAACATTCTCTGAATTTCCACAACTAAAAGAACTCAGTTACACCCCACACAACCTACTACTCGATTCCGGCTGAGAGTCAACTACAGGAGAAACACTCCTCATGTCTCTAAGCAAATACAATGTTCTCACGCTTTTCTTTTGCAATCACCCTTGAACCTGCAGTTATACGCCACTCCACACTGCCAACTATAGTAGACATACACTCTTTCTCTAGCTTTCCATTCGAGATGAAAAAATTCTTCAGGTCTAGAACATGTCTTGTCTCCCACAAGACAATACTCTGATCATCATCACGCGAACAGTACCAACTCCTCGTATAAGACACCTTGGACTGTTCCCCACGATCACATCTCCAAAAGAATCCTTCTTGTATTCATCAAACACATCTCTCCTCGGAGTGCAACGAAAAGAAGCTCTCGAAAGAATACACCAATCTCGCGTGCCCAACTCCTCCCTAGATGATAAACATAACTCTTCAATTTTATCGAACACCACATTGGCTTCCTCTAGTTTGACTTCCTTCGGTTTCTCCTGCTTCTTTTTCATATAGGCCTTACAACTGTGCATCATGTGACCTCTCTTGTGACAATACCAATACTCAGGTTCATGTCCCCTATCGCTCTCATCAGACCCACTCTCAGATGATCTACTTTGATCGTTTCTTCTTCGACTATTCTTAGATCTCCCACGTCTCTTCTCAACTGTCATTGTGGAATATGTAGAAGAAGATAATGGAAATCCCTCATTTCTCACCCTTCTCACATCCTCATTTAGAATGCTACTCACAACATCCTGTAGAGTCATCAAATATGTCATAGTGCTTGTGATAGTCTGTTACACCCTACCATAACTATCGAGCAAAGTATATAGAAATAACAATGACTGTCCCCTCTTTGGAAACTTCAATCCTGTAGCTTCCATCTGGTTGTAAACCATACAGTAATTGTTCACATCTTCTGCTAATTAACCCCCTTCCCTCAACTTCATATTAACTAATTTGTTCAGATGAATAATTTGATTAGATACCTACGGTTTCTCATACATCTGTGAGAATCTCTATAGCCTCCTTTGTAGTCTTTACCTTCGAGATATGAAATAACGTCTTCATACCCAATCCCAACATGCCATAGCACCTTCTAATCCAAACAATTCCACTCCGTCAAGACCTTCGCATCCTTGTCTCCACCTTCCAGCTTTTCATTAAACAACGAATCATCTAGATCTTTCTGAAGAAGAAATGCTATCATCTGAATCTTCCACATCACGAAGTCACACCCATCGAACCTCTCGATCTTTGACTTGCTATCGGCCATCTCGAACTCAGTGCTCTAATACCACTTGTTGTAGAATATACCACAAGTCGTAGTGCTAATAGCAGAACTTATACACCACAAGAAATACAAACTTAGCAAGAACAATAACAAGCCACCACAATAATCGCAAGATCTCACAAGAACACAATCAATATGTAGAGATAACCAATACTTCTTAATCTCCAAGAAATACAAAGATTACTGATATGGCTAAAAATGAGGTTAAATCGAAACCATCCAAATCGGGCACGAATCTTGAAGCCCAGGGGTAAAACGGTAATTTTACTTACAGCCGGGTCTGAGGCGGTTACTGGATCTCCTCTCCAAAGATCCAATAACCCACGAACGGATCCACCTAAACTGGATACGGGTCCCAACCCAAAACGAACCCAGATCAGCAGGATAGAATTAGGGTCTCTGATTCAGCTAAATCAACGGCCCTGATTCGTATCTATCCTGTCTCCGGGAAATCAGGGATCACATTCCTTATCTGGTTATGAGGATTTTATTCCTTAACAGATTCACAGGGATTACCTTCCTAATCTGATCCCTAAAGATGCCTATAAATATCCCTCATCCATCTCCGTTATGAGGTAATCAATCTTTTGCCAGTTAACGCTCTTTCATAATCATTTCTGGTTGCTGACTTGAGCGTCGGAGGGTGCGTCACCGGGATCAACCCCGGTGTCTCACACATTTTGCAGGTGAACGGCAAGAGTCAGCAGTCAAACTCCGGCTGATCGGGTTCAGGTGTGCTATTCAGGTTTTTCAAGAATCCACAAATACTATCTGTTTACCCCCACACCAGATTCAGCGGTAACAGAATGGCGCCGTATGTAGGAAGCCAAACGAATAGCAGCCTCCACTTTTCCCGTTGGTTAGATCTTCTCCAGCCATGCCGTCTAGAAAGGTAAGATCCAGGGGGTCCAACCGTGGACCCAACCCCGATCAGCAACAGGAGGTCCCCATCCAGCCCGCTCAGCAGCAGGGGAAACTTCCGCCTCAAGCCGAGGACCAGCCTCCTCTTCCAAATCAACAACCTCCTAATGGTCCCCCCGGTCCTCTGAATGCCGGCGCAGGGGTCTCGCATCCCAACCCGCAGAAACAACCTCTCCATCTGGACCACGTCTCCATCCACAATGCCTCTTCGGATTCTATGGCCTCCCACAATCCTCGAGTTTCCGACCTTCGCAACACCATTCTCAATCGGCACAAGGATGAGGATCTTTGCCGCTGCCTGGATGAGAAGCGGGTCTGAGAGGGAGTCTCCCGCCAACAACATCCGGGTGAGCGATCTCCTCATCACCGAGATTGTAGAAGGTCCCCTAACCGAAGGGGGCGAAGAGAGTCCCTCGAGCATCATAGGAGGAGACCGCATTCCCCTGCTGGTCGGCAACATCCGAGGAACGACGAAGCACCCATCACTCGTGCCGAGTTCCAGCAATTTCAGGCAACGGTGTTGCAAGATCTCAACCTTCGCCCCAACAACGATAATGCCCAAAGGGTTCCAACACCCCCACGGGTCCCAAGTCCTCACCATCGGTCCATAACTCCTCCCCCGGCTCCTAATCACCAACAACATAATCACAGTCCTCGCCGCTCCCAGGACTACCGTCGCCATAGTTCTCGCTCCCCTTCCTATGAAGATGAGTCCAGAGGCTCGTTTGACTATCACCGAGGGACGATGCTCTCTACCGCCGTCTCCACGAAATGGAGAGGCGCATCGGCCGAATGGACAAGGAGGAAGAGTCGAGAGGAAGGACGGTCCGCCCCAGCAGACCTCCCTTCTCTCGGACCATCATGGAGGCTCCCATCCCAAGGGATTTCAAGCCTCTGTAGTTTGAAACTTACTTGGGGGAGTCGGACCCCGTTGACCACGTCGAAAGCTTCAAGACCTTGATGCTAATCCACCAGGCTTCCGACGCCTTGCTTTGCAAAACCTTCCCCGCCACTCTTAAGGGTTCGGCTCGGGAATGGTACTCCCGCCTCGCCCCTTCTTCCTTTTCTCTTTCGAGCAGTTCGAAACACTCTTCATAACCCACTTCGTGAGTAGCAGACGCACGGAGAAGACCAGCATCTCATTACTCCACCTCCATCAGGAGAGGGGAGAAAAGTTGAGGGACTATATGAGGAGGTTTACTGCGGAGGTCAGATCCATCGCCTCCCTCGACCAATCAGTCGCAACCGTCGCATTCCAATCCAACGTCCTCAATTCTAACCTTCGCTCGTCCCTCGCTAAAAAGCTCCCGCATAACTTTGCCGACCTTCTCCTTAGGTGCGAGAAGTATATTCGGGCTGAGGAGGCCGAACATCTCCCAGGCTTCGGAGGATCTGCCTTCGGGACGAAAAGAAAGACAACTGAAGAGGAAGGGGCCAAGAAGCTTCAGAGGGATAATAGCGGTCAGCACCGCCCTCCCCCCAGGTTCGAGAAATTCACTCCTCTCACTACCAATGTCTCTACCATTCTGATGGAAGTTGAGAAGGAAGGGGTCATACCTCCTACTCCGAGGATGAACACCCCATCCAAGAAAAGGAACAAAGAGAAATAGTGCCGCTACCACCGGGATCATGGCCACGACACCAACGACTGTCGGGCGCTGAAGAACGAAATAGAGACCCTCATCCAGAGGGGGCAGTTGGCCAAATTTGTAAGAACAAATGATCGGACCGATCGCACCACTCCTCCTCCTCAGGGGGCTAACAAGCGTTCCGAGCGACGCGATGAAACCCCCGAGTTCAAGGAGGAACGCGTCCTGCATCTTATCCATGGAGGCCCCATGGGAGGCTCTTCCAACTCATCTCGAAAGGCGTTCGTCCGAGAGGTCAATTCTATTCATGGCGCCCCTCCCCCCAAAGGCCTCAGTGTCCTAGTCACATTCTCAGATGAAGATCTCGAGGGGGTTAGGACTCTCCATTGTGACGCACTTGTCATTGACCTTGTATGGCGAACTTCAAAGTGCAGAGGATCCTAGTAGACAACGGAAGCTCCATGAACATCCTCTTCCTCTCAGCCTTCCGAGGTCTTCAGCTATCCCGGGACCGTCTGAAACCGGCCGGCTACACTCTCCATGGGTTCACGGGAGTGCCAGTAACTATCGAAGGGGTCATCACCCTCGACGTAACTGCTGGCAAAACTCCTACCACCCGGACCGAGCCGATGGACTTTATGGTCGTTGATGTCCCAGCTGCATACAACGTCATCCTAGGCTGACCCGGCCTAGCTACCCTAGAAGCCGTTCCTTCGGCATACCACATCAAGATGAAATTCCCTACCTGGACAGGAGTAGGGGAGGTCAAGGTCAATCAGGAGATGGCCCGGAAGTGCTACATGACTTCCACCGGGGGTCCGGTCCTCTCCCTCGAAACTTTAGAGATCCCCCAGGAGGGTGCTCGACCAACGTCCGAGCCGGTGGATGAATTGGAAGAGGTGCTCTTCTCGGAGGATGATCCGAGCCGAAAGTTCTTCATTAGCAAGACCCTCCCATCTGTCCTATGTTTCGACATAGTGCAGTGCATTCAGAGGAACCGTGACCTTTTTGCCTGGTCCGCCGTCGACATGCCGGAAATTTCCGAGGAGCTTTTGGTCCACCACCTCAGCGTTGAACCGGGGTCCAAGCCGGTCCAACAGAAGCGACGCAAGTTCGCTCCCGAGCGATAGTAGGCCATCAAAGAAGAGGTCAATAAGCTTCTAAAGGCTCGATTCATACAGGAGGTTAACTACCCGGAATGGCTTTCCAATGTAGTCATGGTAAAGAAGTCAAATGGGACCTGGAGGATATGTATCGACTTTACTGATTTGAACAAGGCATGTCCCAAAGACCTGTTCCCTCTTCCGAGCATCGACACCCTCATCGATGCCACTTCGAGCCATGAGCTCCTCAGCTTCATGGATGCTTTCTCCGGCTACAACCAAATCCGAATGTTTCCCAGGACATCCCGAAGACTTCCTTTGTTACCGACTAGGGCCTCTACTGTTATAAAGTGATGCCGTTCGGATTGAAGAATGCTGGTGCCACTTACCAGCGCCTTGTTAACAAAGTCTTTCAGAGCCAAATAGGTCGTAATATGGAGGTGTATGTCGACGACATGCTTGTAAAAAGCATCCGAGGTGCCGACCATGTTGCCGACCTACAGGAGGCGTTCGGTGTACTGAGAAAGCACAACATGAGGCTTAATCCGAACAAGTGTGCGTTTGGAGTTTCGTCAGGAAAGTTCCTCGGCTTCATGGTCAGCCAACGAGGAATCGAAGCTAATCCTGAGAAAATCAAGGCCATATTAGACATGGCCCCTCCCAAGAACGTTAAGGAAGTTCAGAGGCTAACGGGCCGCCTAGCCGCTATAGGTCGTTTCCTCTCGAAGTCCGGGGAGAAGTGCCTCCCCTTCTTCAAGGCCCTTAGGGGGGCTAAAGGTTTCGAATAGGGTTAGCAGCAGCAGGAGTCGTTCGACCAGCTGAAGCCTTATCTCGTCAACCCTCCTCTACTCAGCAAGCCCGTTCCAGGCAAAACCCTATACCTCTACTTGGCTGCTTTTGAGCAGACCTTTAGTGTCGTTCTGGTAAGGAAAGAAGACCGGGCTCAAAAGCCCATCTACTATGTGAGCAAGGTACTCCGGGATGTCGAGCTCCGCTACCCAAAGATAGAAAAGATGGCGTACGCCCCTGATCATGGCAGCGAGAAAGCTTCACCCTTACTTCCAGTCCCATTCGGTGGTTGTCCTTACCGATCAACCACTGAAACAAGTCCTCCACAAACCTGAGACCTCTGGCCGCCTCATGAAATGGTCCATCGAGCTAAGCCAGCACGACGTCTCGTACCAGCCCCGGACTGCGATCAAGGCTCAAGCCTTAGCAGAGTTCATCGTCGAGAGCACCATTCCCGAGGTCAGCCAGGCGCCGAACGGACCCCCTATCTGGTCGGTTTTTCTGGACGGTTCCTCTTACAGCGAGGGAAGCAGAGCCGGCGTCATTCTGGCAGGCCCAGATGATTTTGTCCTCCAGTATGCCCTCCGCATGAACTTCAAGGCCTCAAACAACGAAGCAGAGTATGAGGCACTAATCGCCGGCCTCGAACTGGCCCGAAGTGCAAGGGCGCAGCACCTCCGAATCTATAGTGACTCTCAACTGGTGGTAAATCAAGTCTTGGGCGAGTACGAGGCACGAGACGAACGGATGGCGAAGTATCTCGCTAAAGTCCAAGCTCTCATGGCCCGGTTCGAAGAAGCGCTCACCCAGCGGATCCCCCGAGAAGAGAATTCCCAGGCCGACGCCCTCTCCAAGTTAGCCTCCTCCTCCCTCCAAGGTCTCGAGCAGACCGTCTTGATCGAGGTTCTTTTGAAACCAAGTATAGAAGACGAGACCCTCGACACAGTTGAATCGCTGCCGGTCCTACTGCAAGATAACTGGATGAAACCATTGGTGGAATTCCTAAGGAACGGGCTCCTTCCTGAAGACCCTAAGGAAGCTCGCCAAGTAAGAACCAGAGCAGAGTGGTACACCCTAGTCGAGGGGATCTTATACAAATGCTCCTTCTCGCAGGTGGACGTCAGGCCATACTTGAGATGCCTCTCCCCAGAACAAGCCGACTACGCCTTACAGGAGCTCCACGAAGACATCGGCGGGGCACATTCAGGGTCCAGATCTCTAGCTCGGAAGGTATTGAATTATGGTTACTTCTGGCCTACTATCCTCCAAGACACCGAGCGACACGTTCGGTAATGCGCTCTTGTCAGAAATATTCAAACATTCGTCGCCTCCCACAAGCTCAGCTCACCTACCTATCAAGTCCTATCCCCTTCGCTATGTGGGGGATGGATTTGCTAGGGCCGTTCCCTCCAGCTTCGGGCCAGTTCAAGTTCTTAGTCGTGGCGATCGACTACTTCTCGAAGTGGATAGAGGCAAGCCCCTGGCAACAATCACAGAGAACAAGGTGCTTCAGTTCTTCTGGAAGAACGTCATCTGCCGATTCGGTGTCCCCCGAGTCCTCATAACGAACAACGGAACCCAATTTACTGAGGCTGCGTTCTGAGCTCTGTGTGAAGACCTCGCCATCCAACAACGTTTCTCATCCGCCTCCCATCCGCAGTCGAATGGCCAAGTCAAAAATGCTAACCGGCAGATTCTCTCCGGTATTAAAAAGAGGTTGGATAAGTGCTCCAAAGGTTTATGGGTCGATCAGCTCCCCAACATGCTGTGGAACTACCGCACCACTAAATGGACCCCCACAGGAGAGTCCCCATTTAACCTCACCTACGGGTCCGAGGCTGTGATCCCTCTTGAGGTCGGAATACCTTCTCCTCACCTTGTAGCCTACAACGAAGAGCAGAATGCCAGAGACCGTCAGGCAAACTTAGACCTGATAGACGAGCTAAGGGAAAGAGCATCAATCCGCCAACAGAGCTATCGGAGGAGGATCGAGTTGGCATACAATAAAAAGGTCCGACCTACCGATCTCAAAGAGGGGGACCTAGTCCTCAGAAAGCTACCTGTCTCCTTTCCTAGTCAGAAAAGTAAGCTAGCTCCAAATTGGGAGGGACCCTATAAGATCACGAATGTAGTTCAGCCTGGAGCTTATCGTCTCGAAGACCTCGAAGGCAGAGAAATCCCTAGAACCTGGAATGCTGACCATCTCTTGAAATACCAAGAAAGTGCCCCGGCACCTTTCTAAGTATTTCGGGATGCCGAAACCGTTCCTCTCCTATCCCCTGTACCTTCCCTCTTTATTTTTTATATGTAATAACGGCTCGCAACTCAGAAGCGGCCGACTAGTAATCTTCAATAAAGAGTTTTTTCATACTTTACTTGTGCAAATATATCTCTGCTCTTTGCTCTTTACTCTAACGATGGTTCGGAGTCCAACACTTGGTTCGATTCTACTTCGCAAGCTCGCTCTTAAGCGAGCTAGAAGTAGTTCGCCATTCGGAACTGCTCCCACAACCGTTGAACAACCCTAACGATAGTTCGGAGTCCAACGCTTGGTTCGATTCTACTTCGCAAGCTCGCTCTTAAGCGAGCTAGAAGTAGTTCGCCAATCGGAACTGCTCCCACAACCATTGAACAACCCTAACGATGGTTCGGAGTCCAACACTTGGTTTGATTCTACTTCGCAAGCTCGCTCTTAAACGAGCTAGAAGTAGTTCGCCATTCGGAACTGCTCCCACAACCGTTGAACAACCCAATCGATGGTTCGGAGTCCAACACTTGGCTCGATTCTACTTCGCAAGCTCGCTCTTAAGCAAGCTAGAAGTAGTTCGCCATTCGGAACTGCTCCCACAACCGTTGAACAACCCAATCGATGGTTCGGAGTCCAACACTTGGCTCGCTTCTACTTCGTAAGTTCGCTCTTAAGCGAGCTAGAAGTAGTTCGCCATTCGGAACTGCTCCCACAACTGTTGAACAACTCCAACGTTGGTTCGGAGTCCCACGTTCGGCTCGGCTACAGGCCCTCGGTATCTCGAACTGAGCGGACGAGGAACCGACCTCCACATATAGAGAAAAATTACGCCGAACCAATTTCACCGTTGGATCGTCTCAAAATGCGTACTAGGACATGATGAACAGATCAGATCATGCCACGTATCCACAAAACAAAAAGACAGCATTTTCTCGAAACTCGGGCCTCCCGACTCGTGATTCGTGCCATGATCGTGATCGACCGTCCAGATTGAGCCACGTGTTAACGACGAGCTCGGAGTCCGACACTCGGCTCGACTGCACTCCCTCAGTTTCCCGAACCGAGCGGCCGAGGAATGCATACTACCGAAGTACAAGGTTGCCTCGGTATACCCCGAGCAAAGAGCTAAAGTTCTACAGCAAAGGCAAGAGTTCCACAGTTAGAATGCTCGAAGAAGCTAACGATTGGTTCTTATGGTTCGTTTCAAGAGTAAGGCAACTACGGCACAACAATGAGCAGACGAACATCGATTTCATTAAAACAACTTGATAAATTTACAAGGCGAGAAGTTACAACATAAAAGATAAAAAGGTTGATGCAAGAAATCAAAAGCTCAGTACAACTTGTTCAGCGCCTCCTCGGAATGGGAACATTCCGATTCAGAGACACTCGGGGTTTTCGTCTCTTAATTTCCGAACTCGTCTTTAGGCCGACAAACTGGGACGCCTCTTCGCCACTAACCCTAACGGTGGCTCCGACCGAGGCTCCGCTCGAGCTAACAGTTACACCGCTTTGTGCATCGGCCGCGGTCCGACCTGTGGCGGGAGGACGAGTCGCGAGCTCGTATAAGGAGACACCTCGTTCGCACTCCTCGTGTGTACATGAGGTGCTGCGGACGATGGCCCTCGCAGGCTGAGGCCTTAGGCGAGCGACCTCCTCCTCGAGCTCGACGATCCTATCTTTCAAGGTGTCGTCCTTCACCGATATCTTTAGCCGAGGGAGTCTTGCCGAACCTGGATGCTCGGCACTGTCGGAGATGATGCGACGCAGATGGGTCACCTCGATGTTTTTGTCAACTATAACCCTCTGCAGTTGCTCGACTTTCGTCGCGAACTAGTCTTGCTCGGCCAGCGCCGAGGCCAGCTCTTCCTCCTTCATCGAGAGCCCCTCCTCGACTATCCGCAAGTGGTGTACCTCGGCTAGAAGCTCGCTGTTCTTCTTCTCCACATTGAGCGACACTCTCCTGATCAGCTCGATCTCGCCCTCGAGGCGAGCCTCGCGAGATTGCTTAAACAGTTCCACACGGCACCGAGCGGCGGTAGTGACCGGTGCGTGTTCGACGATCTGAAAGACAAGCATCACATTGAAAGACTAAAATCCGAGCCAAACACTTGGATAAATTCAAAACAAGATTTTCATTCATAGCAAAGAAGTGGTGGCCAGTCCGCAAAAAGGCATTACACTCTAATAAAGAAAAAACAAAATTAAAAAAGACGAGGAGATCAGGGATCCACCTGCGTCGTCGGCTCGACCACAGGCACCTCGCCAGACAGCCCCTCATTCCCCGTCGCCCCGGCCTGGGGGTCAACCACCACGGTCTCAGGGTCGACAGGTGTTTCCTCATCCCGCTGTCCCTCTTCCTCCTCGTCGCCTTCCTCCTCTTTGCCTTCCTCCTCTTCGCCCTCTGCCACAGAACCGGGCCACAGCCTGTATCCGACCCGCTGAAAGCCGAGGATGCGGTCCTGGACATGGTCGAGCGCCCTCTCATAGGACTTCTCCATGTTGGAGGCCATGTGCGCCTTAGCCTCGGCCTCGACTTCGGCCCTGATCACCGTCGCCACGGCATCCTTCTCCGCCTTCGCCTCCGCCTTCGCCTTCGCCGATGCTGCCAGCTCCTCTGCAGCCTTGGCGACTTTGGCAACTTCCTCGGTGAGTCGCCCCTTCGCTCTCTCCAGGTCTGCTTCAAGGTCCGCGACCCAGACCTCCAAGCCATCCGCACGCCTTTGCTCGGCCTCAAGCTGCCGAACCGCCCTCACCTTTTCCGCCCTGTCCTTATCGCTGGCGGCCTTCAACGCCTTCTCCTGTTCGGTGAATGCTTGAAGGAGGTGGCCGAAGTGACAGGTGGCCTGCCGAAGGAAAAAGAGAATAAGAACAAAGTAAAAGCCGAACAGCAGACTTTAGAAATTCTCAAGAAAAATGAATGCAAAACTTACCGACACAAGCGACCGAGCGACTTCGTAGGTGTAATCGCCAGTCATCCCCGCCTTCAGTGCAGCTCGATCCTTCGGGGTTGCTAAGTGCTTGACGGCCTGCATGCACATCTGTGAGTCCCCGAGGAAGCCATCATGGTTCTTGACTTGCCAGTCCGGGACGAACAACTTCTTATGCTGCTCGGTCAGGATCACCTCGGCCTGAGTGGTCAGGGGCGGAGCTTGGAGCGACAGCGCCGCCGAAACATCAAAGGCCTCACCGGCCGTGGCAGACGCAGCAGGAGCCGAGGGGTCAGTGGAAAGGAACACCACTGGTGAGGGATCCTCAACAACGGTAACAGGCGGAGCAACTGCCGAAGCAGCCTTAGAGGGCCGGCCGAACGAAGCCGTCGTGCTCGGCCTCTTCCTCTTCCTTCCGTCGGCAACCTTACCTCGCTCGTTCATCATCCCCAGAAAGTCCATCTTCGGGGCTTCTGTTCCAAACAATAAAACAAACAGCAAGTTAGCGAAACGAGCTAAAAACTTGGAAAAAAAAATATTACGAGATGTCTGGAGCGTACTCGGGTCGATCGGACTAAGGCCCGACCCGTGTAGCACCTCCTCGGTCATTTCCCTCCAGCTCAACATTGGGAGAGCCATGATCTTCACCACCACTTCCTCCTCGGCCGCTGTCAGTACCGGGTCGACCCTCGCAAACTTCGGCACCTCTACTTTCCACTGAGTCGGAATCTTCAGCATCGAGGGCTCCCTCAGCAAAAAGAACTTCTCCTTCCAACCTTTTATTGAGTCCGGATTCTCTATAAGCCTAACGCCTTTCCGGGGTGACAGGTAATAGCGATGCTCGGTCTTGTGCATCCGGTGCACCCGATACATGCTCCGAAGGATCGTCAAGTCTGGCTCGACCTCGGCATTGCGGCACTGCAGCAAGAAGGCATTCACGTGCCGCCAGGTGTTCGGCATGAACTGGGTCGGTGCCAAGCAGTACCACTGGAGAATCTCTAACACAAAGGGGTGCAGAGGAAAGCGCAACCCGGCGTTCAGCGAGTCATAGTCGAACATACACATATCCGACGACGATAGTTTGGAGTTCGCTCGCATCCCAGGGCCGGGGAGGATAAGCTTGTACTCCGGAGGGATGGCAAACCCTTTTCTGATCCGGAGCAGGTCCTTCTCGAATAATACCGATACAATCTCATCCGCCTCGGTGGTCTGAACCGGGTTGTACTCCTCGTAGACTGCCGACTGACCTATGATCGCCTTCTTCATAAGGTCGCCCTCGTAACGCCTTACTCCGGCATGGCTAGACAGTACACTGGGGTACCAGCCCATCTCAGGGGCTCACCTCTCAGTCTCCACGATCTCCTCGACTACAGGAGATCGGGTCACTGCCTTTTTCTTTTTCACCTCAGCCACAGACGACCCGGCCACCTCCTTCCCCTTTCTTCGGATCTCCATTCTTCTCCTCTCCTTGGCACCACTATCGTCCGAGGACGAGGCCTCATTCCCCGAGTCTACCCTTGACATCTATAAAAAAGCTAAGGCAAGTAAACTGACCTTGATGTGACGTGGCCTTGAAGTGACGTTCACGGTCGGAAATAGTTCGTCGGAAATTGCCTGGCCTACGCGACAGCTAACACAACCGCCTTGGAGCTAAAATCGCCGCTAGCAGAGCACGCAGAGAGTAAAAGTGAAAACTTCGAGTGAAAAGTGAGAAATGAGCTCTGGGGTGGGAGAGTGAGAATTTATAACCGCAGAGCGACGTTTGGGCTTCCTTGGGCATTTAATAGCCCACTAAGAGAAGGCAAAGTGCCAAAACGGAAAGTCGCGACGTTTCAAAACAAAAATTCTCCAAATCGCTTAAGTCAATGACTCGGCCACCAGTGTGCATAGCCGAGCTGTCGAACAGCCTGGCTAAGCAACCGAGCTACTGGGTCAGAGGGTGGCGGTGATTCAAGACAAGGTCTCTTCAAAATAACCAACTCCACCCCTCGGCAAACAACACCTCGACGTGTCACCGAACTGCCGTTCTCACCGAGCCGAGGAACCGAGGTACCGACCTCCCCATATGGAGAAAAATTCTGCCGAGGCTGAATCACCGTTGGATCGTTTCAAAATTCATGTCAAATCTTGATTGACGGTTCAGATAGAGCCACGACCACAAAACGACAAAATAACGTTTTCTCGTGATCTGAACCCCGTTCTCGTGATTCACGCTATGATGGACGCTCAGGATCACACCACGCGTCCCTTCCGAACTGCCTGCCACCCATAGCCGAGCTGTCGAACAGCCTGGCTAAGCAACCGAGCTACTGGGTCAGAAGGTGGCGGCGATTCAAGACAAGGTCTCTTCAAAACAACCAACTCCACCCCTCGGAAAACAACACCTTGACGTGTCACCGAACTGCTGTTCTCACCAAGCCGAGGAGCCGAGGTACCGACCTCCACATATGGAGAAAAATTTTGCCGAGGCTGAGTCACCGTTGGATCGTTTCAAAATTCGTGTCAAATCTTGATGGACGGTTCAGATAGAGCCACGACCACAAAACGACAAAATAACGTTTTCTCGTGATCTGAACCTCGTCCTCTTGATGCATGCCCCAGATCCAGCCACGTGTACCTTCCGAGCTTTCGGCCATCGGTGTGCCTAGCCGAGCTACCGAACAGCTTGGCTAAGCAACCGAGCTACTGAGTCAGAAGGTGGCGACGGTTCGAAGCCAGAACCATTCAATGCACGTAACTCCACCCCTCGGCAAACAACACCTCGACCTCTCGCCGAACAGCTGAGCCGAGGGGACGAGGGACCGACCCCCACATATGGAGAAAAATTTTGCCGATGATGAATCACCGTCGAATCGTCCCAAAATTCGTGACAAAACCTGATGGACGGTTCAGATAGTGCCACGCCCACAAAATGACAAAATACCATTTTCTCATGATCTGGACCCCGTCCTCGCGATGCATGCCGTGATGGACGCCCCAGATCCAGCCACGCGTACCTTCCGAGCTTCCGGCCACCGGTGTGCCTAGCCGAGCTACCGAACAGCTTGGCTAAGCAACCGAGCTACTGAGTTGGAAGGTGGCGACGGTTCGAAGCCAGAACCCTTCAAAGCACGTAACTCCACCCCTCGGCAAACAACACCTCGACCTCTCGCCGAACAGCCGAGCCGAGGGGACGAGGGACCGACCCCCACATATGGAGAAAAATTCTGCCGAGGACGAATCACCGTCGGATCGTCCCAAAATTCGTGACAAAACCTGATGGACGGTTCAGATAGTGCCACACCCACAAAATGACAAGATACTGTTTTCTCATGATCTGGACCCCGTCCTCGCGATGCACGCCGTGATGGACGCCCTAGATCCAGCCACGCGTACCTTACGAGCTTCCGGCCACCGGTGTGCCTAGCCGAGCTACCGAACAGCTTGGCTAAGCAACCGAGCTACTGAGTCGGAAGGTGGTGATGGTTCGAAGCCAGAACCCTTCAAAGCACGTAACTCCATTCCTTGGTAAACAAAACCTCGACCTACCGCCGGACTGCCGAGTCGAGGGGACGAAGGACCGACCCTCACATATGGAGAAATAACTCGCCGACCCTCCTCAGCCGCTGGATCCTTTCAAAAAATGTGCTCGGCGTGATGGACGGCTCAGATCTTGCCACGTTCACTAAACGACAAGATAGCGCCTTTTGGGATTCGCACTGAGATGGATGCTCAGGATCTTGCCACGAAGTTCGGCAGATTTCGAGCTAAACGCCGAACTGTCGAGCCGAGGGGACGAGGGACCGACCCTCACATATGGAGAAATAACTCGCCGACCCTCCTCAGCCGCTGGATCCTGTCAAAAATGTGCTCGGCGTGATGGATGGCTCAGATCTTGCCACGTTCACTAAACGACAAGATAGCATTTTTTGGGGACCCGCGCTGAGATGGACGCTCAGGATCTTGCCACATAGTTCGGCAGAATCCGAGCTAAACGCCGAACCGCCGAGCCGAGGGGTAAGGAACCGACCCTCTCATACGGAGAAACTATCTGCCGAGCAACATGGATCGTCCGAGCGCCCAGAAAAACGCGCTCGACGCTGATGGATGGCTCAGATCGCGTCACGCCATAAATCGGTATTAAAAATTAGTTTTTATTTATTTTAATCGTTTTATTTGCTTAAAAATTGTGAAAAAATTATTAAAAATTCAGGAAATTTAACTAAATAATCTAGGAAATAATTATAAATTCGGGAGTAAATTTTTGAGCCCCTGAACGAACAATTATTACCTAGAACGTGTTGTTAAGACCCCCGAACGACCGGTTAACACTTCGCAAAATTAAACAAATAATCCGAAAAAATAGATAAAAATCACCAAACATCCAGAAAAGCTCAAGAACAACTTAGAGTGCAAACAACTTGAAAAATCACTACACTACCTCCTTCAAAGATTCGAAGCTTTCCATTTGGACTACGATACAACTCCGCCAGCCATTAAAACAGTAAAACTACTCCTCAAAGGCTGATCAAACTCAGTCTTCGGGAGTGGGGGGCTCATGATATGGCTAAAATAAGGTTAAATCGGAACCGTCTAAATCGGGCACGAATCTTGAAGCCCAGGGGTAATATAGTAATTTTACTTACAGCCGGGTCTGAGGCGGTTACTGGATCTCCTCTCCAAAGATCCAATATCCCGCAAACGGATCTACCTCAACTGGGTACGGGTCCCAACCCGAAATGAACCCAGATCAGCAGGATAGAATTAGGGTCTCTGATTCAGCCAAATCAACGGCCCTGATTCGTATCTATCCTGTCTCCGGGAAATCAGGGATCACATTTCTTATCTGGTTACGAGGATTTTATTCCTTAACAGATTCACAGGGATTACCTTCCTAATTTGATCCCTAAAGACGCCCATAAATATCCCCCATCCATCTCCATTATGAGGTAATCAATCTTTGCCAGCTAACGCTCTTTCATAATCATTTCTGGTTGCTGACTTGAGCGTCGGAGGGTGCGTCGCCGGGATCAACCCCGGTGTCTCACACGTTTTGCAGGTGAACGGCAGGAGTCAGCGGTCAAACTCCGGCGGATCGGGTTCAGGTGTGCTATTCAGGTTTTCCAAGAATCCACAAATACTATCTGTTTACCCCCACACCAGATTCAGCAGTAACAATTACAAAGAAACTACAACTTTAATCTCTCTCTCACCTCTGAAATACTCAACACATACTCCTTTTGAAGTTGAACAATGATAACGGATCACCAATTCTCTCTTCTCTCCTCTTGAGATGGATACAACCCCTAGAGTTTACAGCCACTAATATAGCCCTAAAGTAAACCCTAAAAGATAAACACAAATACAACTTATTGGGCCTTAAACTCTTTAGCCAAAATAACATACAGCGCCGATGTCAGTCGAGTGCACTTTGGGTCAAGTCCACACCCGAAGCATCACCATTCGATAGCACGATCGACCGTCCCCTTCTCTGTTGAACCATGTACACTCGAAGAATACTCAACAGCCTTTGTTATTCGGGTGGTCGGTAGGATGATCGGTCGACCGCACCCCAGGACAGTCCACTACAACCCTCCAGCTGCACTTCTTCTAGTTGTTGTTGCCTTCTCTTGTTGTATTCATCTTCTCCCCATCTTCTCCAACTTCAAGTACTTCGTGCCTACGTGTATTTAAGGCCACAATCCTAAAAATAAGAAAATTTTATAAATAGAAACATAGTACTCCAAACAATGCACTGAACCAGGTGAAGAAAATGAGAGTAGAGAAGTAGAATAGGATATTTAAAGAAACAGATTCTAGTACAACAAATGAATTAAGTTGAACATGAAAAGAAAATAAAGTAGAGCAACAGACTAAGGGCGAATAAAACACAACAAAAAGTAAGAGAAGGAGAATTCCATGCCCAGGGACATCAAAATTAGCACAAAAAGGAAAGCAAAATCACCAAAGTAACCACAGTGATGACAACAATGGCTTAGATCCGCAAGGAGAAAATAAACTCATCAAACAAATTGAAATAGAATAGATGAAAGGGGATTAATAAAAGAGAATCTAAAAGCAACAGAAACTAAAGAGGAAAGTTAAATAGGATTAATAACAGTGTCTACAGCCTTATCATGATAGGATAATTTAAGATTGGTTTTTTTTTGCCATGAGGAAGAATATTAGCCATAAGGTAGAGAATAATAAAAGATCATCAATTAAGCACCTAATAGGTCGATAATTATTAGAGATGATTATATTATTCCTTTCATTCCAAATAACCCAAATCAGGTCCATCATGGACGAATCCCACGATGTCTGAAAAGAACATTTGACGCGTAATGTCTTCCATTTATCCCACCACGACCTGGTGGAACCAGGTTTACCGTGAACGTGCCATGATTTTAAGCAAATGGACCATAATGGGCTAATGAAATAGCAAATGATGAATAAATGCCTAGCATCCTCATGATGAGACAGGCAGAGAGCACATTTTTGACCAATAGCAAGCTTTCTCTTGTTAAGGTTACCAACAGTAAGAAGTTAGTTATGAACAGTGAACCAAGTCAGAATGTGAATTTTAAGCGGGGCACAACACTTCCAGATAGTGTTGGAGAACGGGGAGATAATCCCCCCCCCCCCCCGGAGTTGAGAAAATTATAATAGGACTTAACCGAATATGAATCTGAGAAGTTCCATCTCCAACAAATATCATCTTTCGGATGCCATTGATATTAGCGTAATAACCAGATAAGTCTGAGAAAATGAGGATATAAGGCAATAAGGAGATTCCTACATAAGGAATGTACCAATCACGCTCATCATTCGAACGAACAAGATAATCCGCTACCGTAGTGTTAGGATTGACAACAAGGTGAAAATGATCAGGAAAATTAGAAGCAAGATAGATTTGACCAATCCACAAGTACGACCAGAATTTAACAGGAGAATCCTCACCACATATTGTTAATAAATTGTGTTTGAAATGTTCCACCACTTTCCAAACTCATTTCCAAAAACGAGAAGCCCTAGATGAGGGTGTAGGATGGAGCTCCCAAACTTTATGGTGAGTATGAGATTTATGAATTATAAGGTGTTTCCAAGGCAAATCGTTCGGTTTAAGGATATCCTACAATCATTTGCCTAGGAGGGCAAAATTCTGGTTCCGATGGTTAATAATTCCCAAACGACCCTTCATCTTAGACTTGCATAAATTGTTACCATCTGCAAAGATATTTACCACTTCTTAATGAAGCGGTATTGTCATGCCCCATTTCCCAAAAAGGAATACGGAATACGGATACGCGATTAAGTCCAGCGAATGACTTTCACCATTCATAGGCTGTAAAGATCTTTTCAACATTTCACAGGAATAAACAAGAAATAACAAGGAGAAATCAACCATGCATGCATGAATGAATTAATAGAACAATATGATTTACTTGAAACAAAATAAATAAATCTCAAATAAATCAAATCTAGAAAACAAGTAATAAATTCTGGGTCAAACTGCCCAATACAAAATTCATGTAGCAATTACATTTATTCAAGAATAGCAGGAAAGTAAATATAACAAGAACTCCAGCAACTAGAATCTTTAATCACCTACTCCATCGGGCAACTAGTCACCAAAGTCTGCAATTTAACAAATTGCATGAAAAGGAAAGAGAAACAAAACGACCGTCAATGCAAGTTACGGCAGCTTGTAGTGTAAGTAACAAGTACAAAAAAATATAGACAGGTATAGAGTAACAACGGAAGCAAATACTGAATAAACATGGAATTGATGTTACAGCAAAACAGAATGACTAGCATAAATCAGGAACAGAATCAAGTGATATGGTGTGATAACAGGGTGCATGTGACATGTGACGGGTAACAGATATCATGCAAGCAAGTAAATATGTAACCAGTGTCAGGTAGCATGTACAGGTAACAGGGATATACAGGTGATCATGTTATGTCAAGCCTTATATTTATTTCTATCTAGGTAGCACTTCATGTGTCCCAAATTTTACCACATAGTTGCTACTTACATGTAATTTACGTGTAGATATAGTGTTGGGTTTCTACCGTGCCGTGTACTCAGGTGTCATGTAACAGGTAACAGGAACAGGTTCATGAATCAGGTAGTAAACAGGTTCACGAATTAACAGGTTCGTGAATCAATAGGTTCATGAATCAACATGTAACAGGTACACGAACCAACAGGTTCATGCATCAAAGCATAAAAGACAATAGGTTCACGCATTAACAGATTCCTGAATCAAACATAAAGTACATCAGGTTCATGAATCAACATGAATCAAACATAAAATGGGAATGAGGCCCCCTTCTGTGTACACATACCTATATTGTCCACTACTAAGGTCTTTCCTTTAACCCCGGTTTGGTTACTTATTATTATTATTATCAAACAGGCATATACGTGCACAAAACAGGGCAAGAATAACATGGCAAGGACAAGGGACAAGTTCAGGTCAGACGTAAACATGCACAAGTGACAGACAACTCATAAAAGGTTAGTACAACGAAACTTTCAGTTCTGGATAGCAAGACACTACTGCACCAAATCTGAAATTTTTGTTGCCACAGACATGCAAATATGGATCCATCAAAAAATCTAGAAAATAAACTCTCGGCTGAATCCAACACATATATATAAGATATATAATAACCACAGAAACAGGGCTCAAAACAAAATTATATACAAAAATCATGTTCAGCCAGAAATCACAAAGTTGTATTCATGAACATGAAAATGGCATAAAAACTTACTGATTAAATCCAAGACAAATTTGGGGTATTCCCTAGTATGTCTAGTATCAGCAAATATAATTTTATAATATTCCAACATAGATAGTATAGTAAAAAAAAATCAGAAAACTGTAAGATACAGCGAATTAGTAAATCTGAAACCTTAAACACAGCGTACTAAAACAGTGATAGATTACAAAGTATAACTCGAAATCCAAATCCGTCAAAATGGTAGTAAAATAGATACAGTAGGCTACATTTTATATTCACAAAGTTTTTATCAACAGCAACTAGAATCAGGTTGAAATTAAGGTTCTTTACTAAACAGCATGAAAATTCTGGAAATATAGTAGTTGTTTGCAATTATAGAATAGTTTGTAAAAGTGATCGAATAAATCTACAAAAATTTGGGGTTAATCCCAGTCAAGTCTAGTCATGTCCAGCAACATATTAGATCAAAATATTATCTTTAACATCAGTATTAAAATAAATAACTCTACAGAATCCACATAAAACCAAATCTGGAATTTTCTACACCTCTGTAGTAAAACAACAATAACTTGCAACTCACAAATCGAAACTGAGAGCTGTCAGAAATTCTGAAAAATAGACAGCAATATCTATGATTCATATTCACAAATAATTTTCATTTAATGACCTCAATAGGGTCTAAAATACTGAACAAAAAGGGACAACAGCAAAAATAGAAATCTTCTTATGCATTAAATCGACTAGTTCATACGCGACAACTCCAAACTAAAACGAAACACCAAGCATGGTATAATAGATTTCCAAGCAACATGGTATGGGGTATTTAACGAGTCTACAACAAGATATACTACCATTAACACCTCAAGCATGCAAGATCATACGACACATCATGAATCACGAACAACACGCATGCATACATCAAGGATTTAGATTATTTCTAAGTTATTTCATGTCGTGTGTGTATCAAGGGACGTCTATGGATGGATCAATAAATAGGGACAAGATATAACAAGGAATTTTCATGAACGATTCAAGAGAAAAAATCCACACTACAGGTGGTATTTAGTAGTTCTATATATAAAAAAAGAATACCAGTTACTTGCCTTGAAATTGACGATGGATCTGACGAGAAATTGAGAATAAAGGGAATGGATTCTCGAGCACGAACATAATACCAATGAACGGATCTCAAACAAGATGATCACGAATACAATCGAATGGCTAGATCCAAGGGTTGATGATGATCACAATCAGATCAGATCAGATCGGACGGTCCAGATCCAGCAGATGATGGTGGAGATCTGATAATCAAGATTTTGATGATGATCAAGATCGAACGGACGGCTGAGGTTGATCCTGATGTTGATGATGACCAAAATGAATCGGATGGTCTAGATCTCCCTGATGATGAAGATGATGATGATCATGATCAAGAGGAATCGGATGGCCATGATTCAAAATGATCATGCAGCCTCACCGATAACGATGCAGCATTGGCGGCGGTCGGCTTCAACTCCAACAGTGGCAGGGCCAGTCGATGGCAGTTTGCGGGAGGAATGAAGGTCGACTGGAGTAGGAGGCTAAGGAGCAGGTTGTACGCGACGAGCGAAGGCAGGGTGCTTCGGAGGTGCAGCTATGGCAGAGGCTGGAGCGAGGGTTCGGCAGTCGAACATAGGGGAAGATGAACAGGGCGAATGATCGGGAGTGGCTTCCGTAGGCGAAGAGGAGGGAGGATGGGTTGTTGCAGGGTGCTATGTTTCGATGGTAAAAACAGAGGAGGTCGAGGGCACTGACTGAGGGGATGATGCTGCTGGCTTCGGGAGGAGAAGGGGAGTTGGGTAGCGACGGTAGGTGGCAGGGAGGATGACGGGAAGGTGATGACAAGGAGAGGAGGTTGGAGGTCGGGAGTCTGCAAGTGGCGAGGAGTTCAGGGTGAGTAGCAGGAGGAGGTGCGGTGGAGTAGGGTACAGTCTAAGGGGAAACGACGGGGATTGGGTCGAAGATGGTGGAGTCGAGGGGAAGGGTTCAGGTGGTGCAGTGGTCGAGGAGGGACAGGGACGGGGGTGCACTGGGTTTAGAGAACAGAGCGAGGGAGATGAAGCGGCGGGAGATAAGAAGGATCAGGGGGCGGCTGGGTTAATTAAGAGGGTGATTGGGTTAAATGGTGATTAGGGTTTGGGTTAAGGAGGGGATTAAATAGGGTATTTTGAGGGTAACAGGTTATTGGGTTTTGGGTTCTGGAAATCTGATAAGAGGTATACTATAGGATATTGGGTTTCAATCCAATAGAAAAATAAAATAACCAATAAAAATATGATTTATAATAAAATGTAATTTGTATTACCATATAGAATTTATTTTGAAATGACTACAAATACAATTAACACATAGAAATGGGTTTTTAATAAATAGTGAAAATTGATAATAATAATAGCAATAATAACAATTATCATAAACACAATAATAATAATAACAGTAATAATAATAGTACTAATAATAATAGTGACAACACAATTATAATAATAATAATAACAATAATACGTACTAATGACAGTGGTAATAATAAGAAAAACGATAGAAATAATAATAGTAATAATAATAACAGTAATAGTAAAAATATAAATATCATGATAGGATTTGGGTTTAACGAAATCATTAAAATCCAAATAGCAATAATATAGTTGGTTTGAGCTAAAATGTAAATAGTCGATCAATTTGGAAATATAAAATACACCGTTATTCGAAATAAATATAATTTTGAATAATAAAATGAGATAAAAAATTTCTTGGAAAGCAGAATAATATTTTGTTAAAATTTGGTCAATCAAAAATGTAATTGTTGAAAAGAGAATATAAAAGCGAGAAGAAAGTTATAAAAATTTTAAATACAAAAAATACACGAAAAAATGCATATATACGGGAACAAGGGTTACAGGTACCCGACCAGAAGAAATTTCTCCTGATCTTGTCAATCCGATAAATCACCCATGAAGGAACGTAGAAGAAGGACATCATGTAGAGGGGTATAGAAGATAGAATAGAGTTAATAAGAATTAGCCTACTGTAGCGCCCCGAATTTCTAATATAATATCTTAGAAAATACGTGGCACAATCCCAGCATCAACTTCAATGTAACATTAAACACAACCAACACCACTAAAATTTTCAGCTTTTATTACAACAATCTTTTACATTGCACAGCGGAATTCAAAACATCTCAAATCATAATTTTCTTTTATTCACAACACAGTCTTTTTACAACACTGTTTTACAAATTTACACAAAACTCCATTAAATTAATTTATCTCAAAACAATCTCAAGCATCCAAACCTCCAATCTCTAAGCAACAACCTGCAACACATGAGGCTAGAGATGATCCCTAACCCCCAAAACTAAAGGGGTCAGCCATAAATGGTGTGAGTGACATAAGAACAAACAAACAACATAAATAAACATTAAGCATGGATTCTTAAACAACATGTAATAAACCAAAATACATATAATATGAAGTAGCAAGAAATGTAAACAACAAGTGATACTAAACTAAGTGTCAAGTGTAGAAAATAGGAAAACCACATGCATAAAACCGAGTCAGGAAAACACAATTTCTATATGCGGACTCTCTAATGCGTACTTGTCGAAGTCTATGCATCTCACTCTACATAGGTTCGGTGTAAGCCCTTAACATCTTCACTTTATGGGGTTCAATCCCCCGCTATGCAACTAATCCTATCACGATGACTATTACGAGATAAAGATAAACTGTGAGTATTAGCCCATGCCCCGATAATTCCGGAGATAGATTCCACACCACAGGTATTTTACCTGGATAATTCCGGAAATCATCCCACACCGAAAGTAATGACCTCATCACACGAATACCACATGTGCGTCGCCTCGACCCCGATAATTCCGGAGATCAATCCCACACCACAAGTAATTACCTGGATAATTCCGGAGATATATCCCACACCACAGGTAATTTACCTGGATAATTCCGGAGATAATCCCACACCCAAAGTAAGATACTTCGATAATTCCGGAGATTAAATCCCACACCGAAAGCCATACTGAGGTACTTAACTCATGATTCCGTTCATCATATCACCACTAGTGCCTGTCCTTATCATTTTGGGTTATTTAATTACTCAACGAATATCCTAGAGTTGGTGTACCCTACCGGACTTAACTCAAAACTGAATAACTGAAATGCCTCAACAGGCCTCAACAAAATAACTCAACGCCGGTATCGTAGGGTCACACACATCCTCTAGAGACTCAAACTCAAATGTCTAAACCAACTTTCCACCATAAATAGCTCAACTGAATATCTTAAAATCATATGCTTAACAGAAGACAAAGTATAGGCTAAAATATCTGAAGACCAATCATTCGAAAAACATTCAAGTTTATGAAAACTTATCAGTACCAGTCGACTTATTACTGTAGGAAGTCGACTGTCCAGAGGAAAAATATCCATGATTCTAAGAAAATAAGTTAAGTAACATAAGTCGACTTAAAAAAGCCATCAGTCGGCTTACCTGAGGTAAATTCCAATAACTTCAAGAAATATTCTAAGTATTATAAGTCGACTTAAGGGGTCATAGGTCGACTGTCCAGAAAAGATACTGCAATAACTTTGCAAAATAAGTTCTAAGTACACCAGTCGACTGAATAAGGGTCTAAGTCGACTGTCCAGAACAGATTTTCAAAAAGCTAAAGACACAGTAGCTCGGTCGTACCAGTCGACTGAAAAGTCTACTAGTCGACTGTCGGCCTACAGTTTGCATAATTTAGGTCTGTATACAATAATCAAAATTTGAGTTTTTTCTAAAAATTCATTGTTCGTGAAAATAATTCGTATTCAGGTAAAAATGACAATCTCAAAGTATCCTCAGATTGGATACATTACTCAAATCAACCCATGTCTCAAAACTCAAGTTCACATGTTCTAAATTCCTAATTCTTCCATTAGGGTTTCTCAATACTGAATTTCTTTCACAACTCCAAAACCAAAATCTAATTTGTAATCGCAAGATCTAGATGTTCATCCATCCGATCCCTTATTGCCATAATCATACTCAAATCTTAAACATGCTTTCTAGCAATACAAATTTATAAACAAAGATTTACTAAACATTCATAGATATCACATACATAATACGAAAACAATCATTGCATTGCTCAAACAAACAACGAAACGATCATTCACATAAGTCGAAACAACAACCAAATCTACAACATTCACATAAAGCAACAACAAACAATTTTACATCACTCACCTAGATCAAACAACAAAACAAAGTTCATGTCACTCACATAAAACATAAACAAAGCAAAACAACATGTCATTCATATAAAACATAAACAAAGCAAAACAACATGTCACTCACATAAAACATAAACAAAGCAAAACAACATGTCACTCACCATGGAAACGACGAGATCCAACAATAAAGTCTCTCCTTTTGCGAGATCCAAATTCCTCCTCTTGATCCTCCCAAGAAAAATCACAAAATTCTATATTGTGCAGCAAATGACGGCTGCAAATTCCTTTTAAATATCCAGAATGAAGTTTAGGGTTTTTCCCACTTTTGCAAAATAATCCCTCCAAAATACAACTTTATATATATAGCTCTATTCTTGGAAATTCAATAAAATTTATTTAAATTAGGATTTAAAAGAAAATATACTCATTAATCTCAACCGGTACTGTTCAAAATGTCCAGAAAGTAGATTTTACATTTTAACCCCTAAAAATGACAAATTTGCAAAAAGGACCTTCTTTTTTCAAAATTTGCAAATAGTTCCAATTAATTTCAGAAAAATCTGGAAAAATACTAAATAAATCCCAAATATTAAATAATGATTTTTCATGAAGAAAACTTGACTTTCAAACTTCTCAAGAGAGCATTTGCACGAGTTTTGCACGTGTAAAAAGATAAATTTTTCTGAAAATGTTCATAAATTCTCCAAAAATCATTTTAGTCATTTATAACCTTTAAAAATACGGGGTTCTACACCTATCCCCTCTAGAAAGAATGCGACCAGACCAAACATTGGGTCTAGACTTAACTCGGTCAATCATCGGAGTCAAATTTGTGAAGTTTGCTCCAACGTAAGGGAATACCAAGGTAAGTAATGGGTAGGAAGCAGAAGCGCAATTGAAGAAATGCGCAATTTCAATTTGATTATTGTTGGAACCTCCAAGCCATAGGACCGAAGTCTTATGGAAATTAATAGTTAATCCTGATGCATGTTCAAAAATATAAAGAATCAGCTTAAGATAACGGAGGGTGGGACCATTGGGTTTGGCAAATATAATGGAATCATCTACATATTAAAGATTTAGAACTCCTTTAAATCCACGAAAGCCCCCCAAGCCCTCAATAATGTTAGCATTCCAAGCTTTGAGGAGTAATCTGCTGAAAACATTAGCAACAAAGAGAATAAAAGAGAAGAGATGGGGTCACCTTGGCTAAGGCCCAGCTTACAGTTGAATTTATTTTCTTCAATACCATTAATAAGGATAGACGAGGTACCCACGAAAAGACTGGATTTAATCCAAGAAATTCATATGAGGCCAAAGCCACGATGTAAAAGAATATCAAAAAGGAATTCTCAGTTAAGTTTATCATAGGATTTCTCAAAGTCTAATTTCAAAATAATTCTTTTAGACTAAGATTGATGACAACTCGAGATCAGTTCTTTGGCGCAAGCAACGCTTTCTAAAATGAATTTGTCTTTGATAAACACTGATTGAGTTGGGTCAATCAATAGAGAGATAACAGAACTAAGATGGTTAGAAAGCACTTTCATAATGATTTTAAAAAGAGAATTGAGGAGACTAATAATTCTAAAGGAAAGACCTTGTTAACTCCAATAATTTTGGGAATGAGAAAAATGTGTGCATAGTTGATCCTCTCAAATGACAGCAGACTGTTAGATCAGAGAACATCTGAAAAAGATCATCCTTAAAATGATCCCAGAATTTTTGAAAGAAGAAAGATGGAAAGCCATCAGGACTAGGCACAGAATCACTTCGCAGGGGTGAAGACAACCGATTTAATCTCTTCAAGAGTGAAGGGAGCTTCAATACCAGATAAATTGTGTTGTTCTTCACCATAAAGGCTATCCTAATCAAGAAAGATAGATCTAGAAGAAGAAGATCCCATAAAGTTTATAAAGAATGAAAAAAATGCCAAGTGAAATTCATCATTAGAATGTAATTCAACGTTCCCCTCGACAGTAGAGGAAATTTGATTACATTTCTAGCGATGAGAAGCAAAACGATGGAAGAAAGCAGTATTGCAATAACCGGCCTTAAGCCATTTGATCTTAGCACGATGAGCCCATTTAATGGGATCAAGATGAAGGAGTGATTTATACTCATTTTTACAATCACTTTTTTTCTTGAGATCACAATCAGAGATAGGACCAATTTCTTCCAGTTAAGCAATAGAGTGAATGGTAGATAGAAAAAAAACTCTTTAATGCCTGAGAATTGCCGAATCTCTCTTTATGCCAAATTTTGCACCCATGCTTGATCGCATGAAGTTTGAGGAGAATACGTCCAAGACCATAGCACCCAACAACAGATGACAGACAATTAATAATGAGATTAACAAAAGTTTGGTCTTCCAACCAAAATATCTTGAAACGATATGAATGATTTCACGAAGTTAAAATTAGAATGAATGCCAGTAGGAACATGATCAGAGGTTGGATTAGGGAAAGCTTGAATATAGGAGTTATGGAAAAAGAATATACAGTCTTGAGAAATCAGAAAATAGTCTGATTTAGCTATGAAGGGAAGAAGATGCAAGTTAGACCAAGTGAAAGATCTCCCATTAATAAGAAGGTCAATAAGATCTAGACACATTGAAGTTTTGAGACTCCCTCAAGAGCAAAGTGTTCCCGAGTCTTTCATAACTAAACCTAGTAATATTAAAGTCACCACAAAAGATTCAGAATCCATGAATAGATCCAGCAAAGGAATAAAATTCAGCCAGACATCTAGACGACGATCCGAAGTGGAAGGACCATAGACCGAAACAACGGTAATGTTGCAATTAAATTCAAACTATTCGAGATAAACAATATGAAAAAACTTGAGATGGCGAACAAAGACCAACTTGTAAAGCGAATCTTTAAATCCTAGTAGGATACCACCATAGGAATTGATAACGTTAATATCCACCCATTGCATGATCATATTACTGCCAATAGAACGAGCAATAGAAGAGGAAAATGAATCACGTTTAGATTCCTGAATCGAAATGAGGTCACAACGAGAAGAGGAAATGAGATGTGAAATAGCTTCTTGTTTGGGTGCTATTTAACCCATGTATATTCCTAGAAATGTTTATGAGAGTAAGACACAGGAGCTCTAGAGATTTCAGTATTACGAATAGAGTAAAAGATCGGGATTGGAGTGATCTATAAGAAAACCCATATGAGAAGCTAAGTCCATCATGTCGTGGTTAGAAAGAGTATCAAAATGGATCGGATAAACCGGGCTCAAGGGTTCTTAGGAATTGAGATCATTAGAAATAAGAGAAAACCCGACAGTTCTAATTTGCGCTGCTAAAGTAGCCTTGGAATAAGATGGTGATTTGGCATCTTTTTAGCACGGATACAAGCGCTAGCATGAATTAAAGGAGGTTTATAACACTTCTTGGTATGTTTTCTTTTAGAGGTAGAGCGAGTTGGCAAAGGGAGGGAACAAGAAAGAGAGATCGAACAGTCTGCAGTGTTGGATAACTCTTTAAAGCTATTAATCATAGCAAAAGAATGCAGGAGGGGTGGCATAGGGTCATCGAATAGTTGGGAAGGGTAATTATTAAGAAGAAGAGAGGATGAAGGGGGACAAGAGACTACCTTCAAAAAAATACCAACTTAAAAGTGGCATAACCAACTAGAACTAAAATTTGAATAGAAGATTCAGCATGGTAATGCAAAGAATAAATCTGGATAAAATTTGAGCTAAAGTATTAAGCTATTGAAATGGTAGGAATGTTAAAAATTAAAGAGCATATAGAAACGTTCTCAATAACAGAATAAATGGAACAAGAAAGAGAGGGAGAGACGACAAGTACCGTGCGCCTTGTATAATGTTCAGAACGATCCTTTTCTTCATCTAAAAGGAGGCTATCAGACTCCACCCAATCAGCAGATAAGCGAGAACATTTAGAAACATGCTCACACTTGACAGGCAATGACACATTCACTTATCTGGAGGTTGAAGAAGCCTGATAAGCAATTTTGTACGTATCCACACCTGAAGAAAAGTCTGGATTAACTAACCAAGCCGGCCAGGAATTGTCAATGAAAGACGATGCATGAGTGGGCTGCACTTGAGCCGCACTGATCAGAGCAGTCAAGGGAGTAGAAAATAACATAGCAGCAGGCATATTGTTAGTAGGATCTGACTTGTGGGTAGCAAGAATAGTACTAGAAGAAGTGGAAGAGTGTGGTAGCAGTTTAGGGGTAGTTTGGGAAGAAAGAGAGGAGTTGATCCAAACTAGATTGGGTGGCTTCATATGTGATACCGCAGTACCCCCAATCACAACTCTTGTTTCATGATAATAGAGAAGAGTAAGTGAAATTTCTATATAATTTTTAGTACTCTTTAATGCATCAAAATTGCGAGTTCTCGTTTATTTCTTTGAAATTTACCTTATTTCTACTTATTTTTATTTAATCATTTGATTTTGTAGGAATGAGATTTATAAGTGCAAAAAGATATAAATTTTGGTAAAAATCTAAGAAGAAACAAGGATAAAGATTTTTAAATTCAAATTTATTTTATGTGAAGATTTCTAGAAAATTTTAGTACTCAAACACATGTTTTTACAAATTAACTCTTTGAAGAATTGATAAAATATTATGGTCAACTAGGGGGTGCAATGAAATTTGGAATAAAATAAAATAAAAAATTTAAATAAAGCAACATCACCTATCTATTAATCTTAATCTTTAAGATTTGAATTAATTAATTATTTAAAATATAATCATATTAATTAATTAATTAATTAATTATCCTATAAACTAACCTAACCCTAATTACCAACTATTTCCTATATAAAGTGCTGTATGTGAAGGGCTTAGGAAGTCGATGGGTTGGTGTGGCGGCACGAAAAATCAAGGTAGTTAGTGTGGCGGCTGGGCGAAAACCAAAGATTTTTTTTAAGGGGGCGTGAGCGCGGGATCCAGCAGCTGGAAATTCAAAGAAAGAGAGAGAAGACAAGGGGCGTGGCTCTGTTGCGGATTCCAGTGGCTCGGATTTCGAAATGGAAGGCGTTTCGACTTGGTTTTTCGACAACAAACAGGATTTTTCTTCTTCTTCTCTTCTAATTTTTATTATGCAATCAAAGAACAATTTTGTTAGTTGCAATTTTATTATGAACTAATTTTATTTTTCTAGGGCTTCGATGTAGCCTAGTTTCGAGAACACAATTTTAGTTCCAAATTATTTTTCTACTTTTCTATGGTTGTATGTTTGATTTTTGTTCTTAATGCTTACAATTGTTTGGCCAACTTTTGTATGATTTATTGGATCATGGAGAGACCGAGAGGTAATTTGTGATTTTAAATTATAGAATTAAACACCATTGATTGAGCGAAATTAGAGATGATTTACCGCGATTGATGTGACTATAAAGAAATCCATAGAACTTAATGAGTCTTCAATTAATTAAATTTGCATAGTGATATGACAAACTGTTAGTTGGAAATATTTTTGATGTTGTTCGAGAGAAAATGTTGAATTATTAGAGTATTCTGGTCTACAACTTGGAAAGGTAAAATTCATTATTACATGGAATTATGAATTGTGTGGGATAAACTAGGTGAAATCAAAAGCACTAGAGTTAGTTTTGCAATTAATAAACAATAAAATTTCAGAGTCTGCTCCTTTTAATTAATTTAGTTAGTTTTTTAGATTAATTTAATTTAGTTGCATTCTTTATTGAATTTCGATTTTCCAAACTAGTAAATTTTGGTACTCAGTAAAATAATTAGTCCTTGTGGGTTCGACACTCTTTTCACTTAACTATACTACTTGTTGCGATTTTGTACACTTGCAAAAATTCTCATTATGTTTTTGGCACAGTTGTCGGGGACTAATTATTCTTTTATTGATATTGATAATTGCTAGATTGTTACTAATTTGGATTTTTCTATTTATTTTCTATTTATTTTATTTATTTATTTTAGGTTTTTTGTTATTTAATAGCTATATTTCAGGACATAGAAGTGTATCACGATAGCATCCAACAATTACCAATGGTCTTCAGAAAGAGCAATGCCTAGAAAAGTGGCTGGAGTTTTTGAGCTTGATCCTATTGCCACATTGACTGCACAAATTGATATTTTATCTAAACAATTAGGTAATATGAATGTTAATTCTATTCAAATTAATATTATTTGTGATAATTGTGCAGGAAATCACCCAAGTATTGATTGCCAAGTGGGAAATCCTTTTGCTCAATCAAATTTCAATCAAGAAAATTACGGGTCCAATTTCCAACATCAAAATAATCCTTATTTGAACATGTATCATCAAGGATGGAGAAACCACTCCAATTTTTCATGGAACAATAATCAAGGAGTAATTAGACCACCTCAGAATTCTCAGCATCAAGAAAAGAAGCCAACACTTGAAGAGATGTTTATGCAATACATGCAAAAGATAGACCAATACATGCAGAACACAGATTTGGCGATTCAAAATAATATGGCATCAATTCACAACCTTGAGGCTCAGATTGGTCAGATTTCAAATATTCTTACGGAGAGAACAACAGGAACATTACCTAATAACACAGTGGTTAATCCCAATGAGCATGTCAAAGCAATAACACTTAGAAGTGGGACAACAATTGAGTAGCCACAAATCCAGAATGCCGAACAAAATGTGGTTGAAAAGCAAAGTGAGATCGAGCAAATTGTGGAGCAACAAACGCAACAGGTGGTCAATCACCATTCTAAGAAGGATAAAGGAGTTCCAGCCAAAAAACTTAGGGGAGTTTAATTCTGACACTTATCCTAAATCTTCTTATGATCCACCAATTCCTTTTCCGCAAAGACTTCAAAAAATTATCTTGAAAATCAATTTTCAAAATTTTTAAATATTTTTAAGAAATTACATATGAATATTCCTCTTATTGAAGATTTGGAACATATCCCTAAATATGCTAAACTTTTTAAGGATATTTTATCAAACAAGCAAAAATTGGAGAAAAATGAGACGGTGATACTAACTGAAGAGAGTAGTGCAATCAGTGTTCTAAATGACGGCCGCCTCGGACGCCTAGGCAGCACCTAGGCGCTTAGATGGAGGAGAACGAACCGCCTTTGCCATAGGCAGTGGTCTAGGCCGTCAGAGGCGATTAGGCGGCCGTTTTGTTGAGTAGGAGTCCGTGGCGCCGATCAGGCGTCCGCCTAATATCCAATGCCTAGGCGTTTTCTAGTTTTTAAAATTTTAAATACTATTAAGTAACACAAAAAAAGAGAACTACTATTAATCTATTAATTTGTTATATACTATGTATGGTTCTTTAATAGTAGTAGAATTGTTTTACTTTTTATAGTATTATTGGTCATAGATTGCATATATTACACCTATTACACATATTAAAATAGCACATGTTACATATATTACTTATATTGGTATATTGCACATATTACAATTGGACAATTATTTTTTTAATTGGACATATTACACATTAATTGCATGAGAAAGCTTTTTTTTTTGTATTAACACCCTTTAATTACACATATTACACAAGAACATGATGAATATTTGCAATTGGATTGTATAATTATACTTATGATTGAAGAATATAGGATGAAATTAACTAAATCGTCAAAATAAATTCAACCGCCTAGGCGCCACCTAGGTGCCCCTTGACCGAACCGCCACTGCCTAATGCCGTTTACAACCTTGAGTGCAATTTTACAAAAGAAAATGCCTCCTAAACTTAAAGATCCAGGGAGTTTTACAATTTCTTGTACTATTAAAAATTCTTCTTTTGATAAAGCATTACGTAATTTAGGAGCAAGTATTATTCTTATGCCTTATTCTGTTTTCAGGAAATTAGGTATTGGAGAAGCAAAACCCACCATAATCTTATTGCAATTGGCCGACAGATCTATAAGTACCCAAGATGAGTAATTGAGGATGTTTTGGTGAAAGTAGACAAGTTCATATTTCCTGCTGATTTTATTGTGCTTAACATGGAGGAAGATGAACAAATCTATTTGATTTTGGGGTGACTTTTTCTAGCTACGGGGAGAGCTTTGATTGATGTCCATCAAGAAAAACTTATTTTAAGGGTAGAGAGTGAGCAAGTAACGTTTGATGTTTTTAAATTCATGAAGTTTTTTGCCGAAGAACAGTCGTGTGTTCAAGTAAATGAAACTGATTTAATTTTTGGCGAGGAACATGATTCTGAAGTTGAAAAGTTACCTATAAACGTATGCCTAACAAATTTAGCAACTCTTGAAACTGAGAAAGAAAAAATTTCCGAATATGTCATATATTTGGATGCTGCACCATCTATTCATCCATTTTCTCAGTTGAAATTCAAAGAGGTGAGGATATCAAAGACGTCATCTTCAAGAAAGAAACACCTCAAACTCAAGCTTGAACCTAATCCACACCTGAAGAAAAGTATTAGAAAAGATGTTCTTATGTTGTTGGATCTTGGTGTTACATAAACATCTTTGCTATCAAGTCTGGCTGAAGACTTAAAACTTAGCGCTTCTTGGGAGGCAACCCATGTTTTCTTTTACTGCATTTAGATTTTCACTTACTTTTAGTTTATTTCAATTTTAATTTTTGATTTTATTTTGTAGGATTGCATGAGTTTGGAAGTTGCCAAGCGAAGCTGTTTTCTACACCTACATTGATGGATGCTTTTGGGGATGGAATCAGAATCTTGAAAAGTGTTTCAAATAGCGATCGTAGAAAATTTTCTTAGCTTTCCAGAACAAAAAAAATCAGGCAATTTGGACATCTACAACTCCATATATCACTGAAACAATAAATGTCGCGCGTACAAAATTTTAACACGAATCAGGGGAGAAATTCTGAACTTTTTGCATTCTTTTTGTTTTTACTTTTCCTTTTCCATTGAGGACAATGTGATATTCATTCTTGGGGGAAGGGGGTATTGATAAATCTGTTAATGTCCACATTTTGCAGCAATATTCTGAATGCAATTAGACAATCAAACTCTCTTTCTTTGGTAATTTATTCTTCTTTTCTCTTTTCCGTAGGAAACAGCCTAAAAGCAACTAAATGAAGCAGATTCAAGATTTACTCAAGACTAATCCATCATTGTGAGGATGATACACTGGAATGAAGAACCTTAATTTTGCACTTGTTAGAAGCTTCTGAGTACAGTCGACTGATTCCTTAATGACATTCGACTGAACAGAGTGGGTTGAGTTTCCAAAGCTTCGCAGAACAGTCGACTGACTCATAGTCAACAGTCGACTGCTCTGACTGGTTTGAGTTTCCAAAAGTTCGCAGAACAGTCGACTGAGTCTTAGCCAATGGTCGACTGAACTAGCATTCAAAGGGAATTAGAGATAAGCACAGTTGAGATACACCCTCATCCAAATCCGCAAAACAAATCAGATTGAGCTATCAAAAACCAGAAAACAAATATTGTATAACTGAAAATAACAACTTCCCAAAAATCAAGAGATCTGGTCTGGTAGTTAATGAAGAGGGTTTGACTCAATCCATATCCAGTAGTTGAGGAGATTGAAATCTGGAGCTTGAGATCTGCAGAGGGGGAAAAAGAAGCTATAAAAAGAGGATCGATCGAAGGATCAAGGGCATCATCGAAGAAGAGAGGAGATCGAGAGAACTTAAGGGCAAAGGAGGGATCAAGTACTGCAACTCGGCATTGAGGGAGAGGAGAACAAGTCAACTTCAGAGGGATCAAGTCGACTTCAAGTTGATTAGTTTCAAGCTGATCATCATACAAATCAGTATTTCTTCTTCTCTCTTTAATCTTTGTTCTTTGTTAAATTCATTAAAGTCATGTATTCAAAACTGTTAGTCAATAAAAAGTGGATTATGTGCAACTAAATTCATTTTGGGCAGATTAAAACCTTAGTCATGTAATAAATCTTCTTTTGCATTACTCCGATCACTTATTGATTAAACATGGTAGTTCGGGATCAAATTTATAATATGCAGCTTTTGATGCTTGACATTCTTACTATTCAAGTATTGTTAACTCAACGTATTTGTTGATGAACAGTCGACTGACTCGTTACGAAAGTCGACTGAACTGACGTTCTGTTTAACACAACCAAAGTTGAGCTATCAAGTTTGCTTATTATAAAATTGAATTTGTTACATGAGCAGATTTAGATGATTGAATCTAGTGCTCATGATTAGTAACACAAGAACTCATTTGGGTTCTGGGATTTAATCAACTTGGAGGATCTAGATTTGATACCAACTTCTAGAGCTTTGAGTGTTTGTTAATTTCCACAGTTTCTATGCTTTCTTCAAATGCAACTTAGTAGATATCATGCTAAAACACTTAAGGAGAGAAAGGAATTAGAGTAGATACCATGCCTAATTTCTTAGCCCAGGGAAATCTTTAATTTAAGAAGTAGATATCATACTCTTAAATGAACAAACATGAGTGATCAGAGTGGTGTAGAAGTTGCTCGAACATTCTTGGCTATAGGTGGAAATCGAGCCCAACTAATTCAATAGATATTTTTGTGACTCAAATCTCATTTCCGTTCAGACATACATTTAGAAATGAAACTTAATAAAAGCTTTCTGATTTTTGATTAGTAAGTTAATTACTACAATCTCTGTGGAATCGACCCTTGCTTTTCACTACGCTTCTGAAAACGATTCGTACACTTGCGAGGTTTTATAATTTGTGTTTAGATTATCTATTCATTTAGATAACTGAGCTATCAACAAGTTTTTGGCACCGTTGCCGAGGATTGTTTAGTATTTTAACTTGCAAATCAATTTCTTTTTATTTACTGAAAACTATGAATATTTTCTTTTAGGTACAGTCCAATTAAGAGGCTACATGACTTTGGTGTATACACAGGAGATGATCACTTCATCCCAAGCTACTACTTATTGACCAAGAGATAGAGCACACTCTGCACAAACTAAGCCAGTCCAGTCGACTGTCTTTAGGGTGTAAGTCGACTGTACCGCAAAATATTCCAAAAGCAACAATGGGTGAGGAAGTACCAAATCGAGTACCAATGTAGGACAAATTCACTCCAAAGAATATTGAGCAACTTTCTTGCATAGCTTACCAACCTAATGTCACAGGGAATATGCACTTATCACCTCAATTACTCAGCATGGTTCCCCACTTTAGTGTCAAACTAGACGAGGATCCTCATCTCCACTTGGAAGATTTCTTTGATCTTTGCAGAACGAAAAGCGTCCAAGGGCTTACCCCTGAACAAATCAGGTGAATTTTGTTTCCATTTTCATTAAAACTTAATGCTAAATTGTGGTATAATTCTTTGGAACCAGGATCAATTCAATCATGGGAGCAATTGGCAACAAAGTTCTTGAAGGAATTCTTTCCAGCTCAGAAAACCAAACAACTAAAAAGGAAAATTCAACTCTTCCAACAAAAAGATGGCGATTTGTTCTTCAAGGCATGGAAGGACTTTAAGAACAAACTTCTCAAGTTTCCTACGCACAACATGCCTAAGGATGATCAGGTACAAGCATTCTATGAGGATTTAAATGACACTAACAAAGCAATTATAGATTCAGCTTGCAATGGAATCTTGATGAGGAAGAGTGGTGAGGAGGCCATCGAGCTATTCGAAGAACTCAGCGAGAACTCACAACAATTCTCAACAAGGAGAAGGAAAAAACAGAGAGTTTACGAAATTTCTAGTAGTAACAACATGCAATTAGAAATGGTAACCATGAACAGAAAAATTGATATGCTTGTTAATGCAATTTCGACTCTAGGTGGCGTAAAAAACCAAGCAAAAGAAATTTGTACAATTTGTTCTCACTCTGATCATACAACTGATGCATGTCCCATGTCTTATTTCACAGATCAGGAGCACGCAAACTACGTAGGACAGGGAGTGTTTCCTCCCAAGAACAACCCCTTTTCGAACACGTACAACCCAATGTGGAGAAACCATCCAAATTTCTCATGGAACAATAATCAAAACAATCAAGGCACTCAAATCGCACAAGGGCATGTGCGGAACTTCCAGATCGGGAATGGGTTTGATCGGCCAGTTCAAGAATAGAAGAAGTTGGATTTCGAATCCACCGTTCTTCAATTGCTCCAACAGCAACATCAAATAAGCAACCAATAAAGGCAGGCCATTCAGAAATTGGAGACCCAAATTGGTCAAATTGCTAATGAGTTAAGTGAAAGAAAAGCAGGAGAACTCCCATCACAAACTATACAAAACCCTAGAGGACAAGAACAGCTCAAATCGGTGACAACCCTAAGAAGTGGTAAGATAATCGACAGCAAAATTGGAACAAACACGAACGAATCAGACACACAACCAGCAAAATCTTTGGGTTCCAATAAGGTAAGTGATAAAGAAAGGGTAGTATTGCCACCATTCCCTCAAAGGTTAGTCAAGCAAAAGAAAGAACAACATTTACTTGATATTTTTGAAACTCTCAGGAAGGTAGAAATCAATATTCCCCTACTTGATGCTATTAAACAAATTCCTTCGTATGCCAAATTTTTGAAAGAATGCTGTACTCACAAGAGAACGTTTCAGGTTCGGGAGAATGTGGCTCTAACAGAGGAAGTGAGTGCGGTATTGTTGAGGAAATTACCTCATAAGTTGAAGGATCAAGGTAGTTTTACCATTCCTTGCAGGGTTGGTGAGCATTTCTTTGAAAAGGCACTATTAGACTTGGGGGCAAGCATCAATCTTCTTCCATACTCTGTTTACGAAGAACTAGGATTAGGGGAACTTAAACCAACATCAATCACCTTGCAATTGGCTGATCGCAGCATCAAGAGACCTAGAGGTATTTTAGAAGATGTCTTAGTTCAGGTAAATGATTTCATTTTGCCTGCAGATTTTGTTGTTTTGGATATGGAAGACTCTTCAATGCCATCTTCTTTAGGTAAACCCTTTATGAGTACTACTGATATAAAAATTTGTGTTAAAAAGGGCACTATAAGTATGAAAATAAATGGTGAAAAGATTGAGTTTAAAATGTTTGATACACTAAAACTACCACACGATGATCATGAATGTTATAATATTGATGTGGTTCAGGAGACTGTTGACCAAACATTTCAGGTACATAGCATCGATCCACTACAGGCCGCAATTACACACTCGCTAACACTATCTCGAGTTGAACAGGAATTTGATGATACTGATTGGAGGATTACAGAGACAGTACACTACCTTGAAACTCCAAAATCATATTCAGGTAAGTCTGCACCTGTGTTCGAAAATCTTGTGTCTAATAACACTTTTATTTCTTCTGTTACCAGGACACCAGACGTGGAGCTAAAGCCGCTACCTAAACACTTGAAGTATGCATACTTGGGTGAAAACCAGACGTTACCTGTGATAGTTGCTGCAAACTTGAGTATGCAGGAAGAAGAGAAGCTGTTGAGAGTATTGCGGTAACACAAGGGTGCATTAGGGTGGACCATTACAGATATCAAGGGAATAAGTCCATCCAAGTGCATGCATAAAATACTTCTTGAAGACAATGCAAAACCTAGCAGGGAAGCACAAAGAAGGCTTAATCCACATATGAAGGAAGTGGTGAGAACAGAGGTCCTTAAGCTACTAGATGTTGGCATAATATACCCTATCTCAGATAGCAAATGGGTGAGTCCTATACATGTAGTGCCTAAGAAAATTGGACTCACAGTGGTAAAGAATGATGAGAATGAGCTTATCTTTACGAGGATGACCACAAGTTGGAGGGTATGCATTGACTACATGAAACTGAATAACGAAACCTGGAAAGATTACTTCCCTCTTCCTTTTATTGATCAAATATTAGAAAGATTAGCAGGATATAGTCATTATTATTTTTTAGATGGTTATAGTGGCTATAATCAAATTGCTATTTTTCCAGAAGATCAAGAAAAAACCACTTTTACATGCCCTTTTGGTACTTTTGCATACAGGAGGATGCCTTTTGGATTGTGCAACGCACCAGCTACATTTCAGAGATGCATGATGAGTATATTTTCAGACATGGTGGAGAGGTTCATTGAGGTATTTATGGATGATTTCAGTGTTTTTGGATCATGTTTTGATGTATGGCTTAACCATTTGCAGCTTGTGCTTAAGAGATGTGAAGAATGCAGTTTAGTGCTGAATTGGGAAAAGTGCCATTTTATGGTACAACAAGGCATTGTCATAGGTCATGTAGTGTCCAAGAAAGGCATCGAGGTGGACAAGGCAAAAATTGACATCATATCGAAGCTACCCCCTCCTACTACAGTCAAGGGTGTAAGGAGTTTTCTTGGACATGCAAGGTTCTATAGAAGATTTATAAAAGATTTTTCCAAAATCTCCAGACCCCTTTGTGGATTATTAGCTAAGGATGTTGACTTTGCATGGACAGAAGAGTGCACGAATGCTTTTGTTACATTGAAAAATCTTCTCATTTCCGCACCCATCATCATGGCACCAGATTGGACCCGTCCTTTCGAGCTTATGTGTGATACAAGTGATTATGCTTTGGGAGCTGTTTTAGGTCAAAGAATAAATAAGGTACCTCATGCTATTTACTATGCTTCTCGAATTTTAAATGATGCACATCTTAATTATTCCACAACTGAAAAAGAAATGTTAGCTGTCATTTTTGCTGTAGAGAAGTTTAGATCATATTTGATTGGATCTAAAGTCATTGTTTTCACTGACCATGCTGCTTTGAGATATTTGTTTGTAAAAAAAGATGCTAAGCCTAGGTTGATCAGATGGGTGCTTTTGCTCCAAGAGTTCGATCTTGTAATTAGAGACAAGAAAGGAAGTGACAATGTTGTTGCAGATCACTTGTCTAGGATACTGCATGATGAAGAGAGAAATATGCCCCCAATGAATGAAAACTTTCCAGATGAACACTTATTTGAAATAAATTTACAGCTTCCATGGTATGCAGATATTGTTAGTTATCTCACTGCTCATGTTTTTCCTCCAGGTATGACGAGTCAAGAAAGAAAGAGGTTGGTGGCCATGTGCAAGCACTATTATTGGGATGATCCTTACTTGTTCAAATTCTGCCCTGATCAAATTGTAAGAAGATGTGTGTCAGAAGAAGAGTAGATGAGTATTCTGCAACATTGCAACCAATATGCATGTGGAGGACACTTTGGGACAAAAAGGACAGCACTTAAGGTATTACAATCTAGTTTTTATTGGCCTAATGTATTCAAAGATGCTCTTTCTTTTTGCAAGACTTGTAATAGATGCCAAAGGACAGGGAACATCTCTACCAGAAATCAAATGCCACTGAAAAACATTCAAGTAATTGAGCTTTTTGATGTATGGGGAATTGACTTCATGGGTCCTTTTCCTAACTCACTTGGTTATTTATATATGCCTGTGGGTGTGGATTATGTGTCTAAATGGGTCGAGGCTGTCCCCTCAAAAACTAATGATCACAAAGTTGTTGTCAAGTTTTTACAGGATAACATCTTGACCAGGTTCGGTACACCAAGAGCAATAATTAGTGATGGAGGTAGCCACTTTAATAATTTTCCATTTGCTTCTTTGATGAAGAAGTATGGGATTACACACAAAGTGGGTACTCCATACCATCCTCAAACCAGTAGGCAAGTGGAGATTAGCAACAGAGAAATCAAGAGCATTTTGGAAAAGACCGTGAATACGAGCAGAAGGGATTGGTCATTACGCTTGAATGATGCATTGTGGGCATACAGAACTGCATACAAGACACCCATTGGCAGGTCACCATATCGTTTAGTCTTTGGAAAAGCATGTCATCTTCCGGTGGAATTGGAACACAAAGCTTATTGGGCTATTAAAAAGTTCAATTTTGATATGAAACAAGCAGGTGACAAAAGAAGATTGCAGCTGAATGAGCTCGAAGAATTGAGGCATGATGCATCCGAGAATGCAAAGTTGTATAAAGAACGGACCAAGATATATCATTATAAACAGCTAGCAAGGAAGGATTTTCATGAGGGACAGAAGGTATTGATACACAACTCGAAATTACGACTTTTTCCAGGCAAGCTTATGTCAAAATGGTACGGTCCGTACATTGTTACAAAGGTTTTCCCACATGGAGCTTTGGAGGTTCATAGCAAAGAGAAAAATCAAACATTCAAGGTGAACGGGCCTAGGGCGAAGCCTTACATTGAGATGAGTTTTGAGCCACGAGAGGAAGATATAACTCTTCAAACTATTCAATATATTGCATAAATTCGTCAAGTCTAGCTGAAGACAAGAAATGCAGCGCTTATTGGGAGGCAACCCAATCGTCAGGGAAGTTCTTACACTTTTCTCTTTATTTATTTCTCTTTATTCATTTCTTTATTCATTTTCTTTCCTTCAAACTGGATGGTGACACATGCCTATTTTAAGCTTTTTCAAACATTGAGGACAATGTTCCATCTAAGTTTAGGGGTATTTATTCACATTTGGAGTCTTTTGATTTTGCATTTTAAAAAAAAACCTTTCTAACAACAATGATGAGAACATGAGCTCAGTTACTATAGGAAGAGAGTGGATAACAAGTATTAATTATGGTCTCTATCTTTAAAAATGTTAATAACTTATCATATGGATTATGCTTGAAACTTTTATTCATTTGGCCATGTCAATTCGACGAATTTTGAAAGAGAATAGCAAGTTCAACTATGAGTAAACTTAAATACACAAATTGTGAGTTTTGAGCCTAACTTATATTCTTGAGAGAGTTATACACTTGAAGATCTCAGTTGACTACATGAATCTACATTCTTGAGATGAACTAGAACTTGCTTTTGTTACTTTTCGAAACTTATTTTGGATTTTGCATGAAAACTTGGAAGTGATTAAGGCACCTAAGAATCTATCACCAAAGACAAATAGCCTACCCGACATTAATTATTCACTAGTTACCCCCTTTGAAACCTATAAAAGCTTTCTTGTTGTAAGACACATCATCCTTAACCATGCCTAGATAAATAGGTTACCTTACCTATATCTATTGAGTTAGTAGAGCAAAAATTGTAAAAGAGATGTGGTATGTCAAGGTGAGGGGTTGAACTATATATAAAAATGGAAAGAAAAGTTGGAGGATTTGTCATAAGAAATATAAAAAGTTGTTCATCAAATGAAGATTGCTGAGTTGTGGGTGGATGAGAGGTGTTGGTAGAAATAAAGTATAGGCCTGTGATATATGGCCTCATGATTGCATTAAAAGAAATATATATAAAAAAAAATGGAAGAAATATAATCTCTTAGAACAATACAAGTTGCTCTACTAATTCTTTAGAAATTTTGTATTCCTTTTTCCCTTCAATTATTTAACCCCCACCCATGGCCCCATTACAACCTATACAAGACCTTTTGATCCAAATATTGTGCAAATCAATGGAGTGAAGATGTAGTAACAAGATCAAGCATATGGTTTCATTTCATCCAAGTAATGAATATTTGTCAAGAGATCTAATTCGAACTACCCATGTTAATGTGAGCTATTATTTTTATTGGGAGTGTATGCCATGGTGAGATTTTGGAGTTGAAATATAGTTGAGCTTGCTAACCTTAATCATGATTTTGTTGCATAGGCATTGGTCACCCTAGTTGAGTATTCCTTTGAATAGTGATTAACATTTGAATTAAAACTTCATTTAGAACTATCTTAATGCCTGTTCTAATCTTGACACTAAAAGTAGCAAGTTCTCTGAGGTAAATGTTGGAAGGGTCAAGGTGTTCTTGCGATGCTTGTAGTGTTAGTTTTCATTTTACTTAAGGACAGGTATATATATATATATATATTGAAAGAAAAACCAAACAAAAGGGGATTTCAATTAGGCTTACCATTACACTTTTGAGTTCTTAATTGTGCTAAAGCATTGAAATACTTTTTTTAGGATAGAAAATATCTTATAAAGCAAGATTAAGCCTACTTATTTACTTTAGAATTATTGAATTTCAAAATTCCTTACACAATTGTGACAGTCATGTGATTATACATAAAAGAAAACTGTGATGCTTTTTCTTGTAATTATCCCCTTTGATCTAGTCCTAAACAGAGTTTAAGTAAATAGAGTAATAAAGAAAAGAAAAAAATTATATAAATAAAGTCTATCTATTCCAATGGTTTGAGATGTTTAGTAACTAGGAATATTCATCTCCAATGTTTACTTTTACGTCAAACGGTAACTTGAAATATGAGTTTGCAAAGCACTCTAAGTTTGTGACTTGTTGAGTAACCGGGTGAATTCATCACAAATGTTTGCGTTCGCGCCAAAATGTAAGTGACAACTTAGGGAAGAGCACTAAAAAAAATAAAAAATAAAAACAAAAACCAAAAAAAAACTCTAGTTTACTACTCGGTTTGTAGTAGTGAGAAGGGAAAATCACAGATGGAGTTGTTACATACTATAATTACATTAATTGCATGATAAATATGATTGGGTTGGGAATTATGAATGAATAATTGCATTGGAAAAAGTGAGTATGCTTAGTTTTACTTTATTAGCTATTGTTTATATTTTAAATGGAAATTTTGATGCTTGCATGATGAGATCTCTTAGTGTGATGAGTTGAGCTTATTATTGATTATTATTCCTTTATTCAAGGTTTTACTTTTTGCTCGAGGACAAGCAAAATCTTAAGTTTGGGGTATTTGATAAGTGAAATTTCTATATAATTTTTAGTACTCTTCAATGCATCAAAATTGCGAGTTCTCGTTTATTTCTTTGAAATTTATCTTATTTTTATTTATTCGTTTAATTTTGTAGAAATGAGATTTATAAGTGCAAAAAGATATAAATTTTGGTAAAAATCAAAGAAGAAACAAGGATAAAGATTTTTAAATTCAAATTTATTTTATGTGAAGATTTCTAAAAATTTGAGCACTCAAATACATGTTTTTCCAAATTGACTCTTTGAAGAATTAAATAAAAATATTATGGTCAACTACGGGGTGCAATGAAATTTTGGAATAAAAAAAATTAATAAAGCAACATCACATAATCTATTAATCTTAATCTTTAAGATTTGAGTTAATTAAATATTTAAAATATATACTTATCATATTAATTTTTTAATTAATTAATTATCATAATAAACTAACCTAACCCTAATTTCCAACTCTTTCCTATATAAAGTGCAGTATGTGAAGGGCCTAGGAAGTCGGTGGGTTGGTGTGGCAGCACGAAAAATCAAGGTAGTCGGTGTGGCGGCTGGGCGAAAACCAAAGAAAAAAATTAAGGGGGCGTGAGTGGGGGATCCAGCAGCTGGAAATTCAAAGTAGTAGAGAGAAGACAACGGGCGTGGCTCCGTTGAGGATTCCAGTGACTCGGATTTCGAAATTCGAGGCGTTTCGATTTGGATTTTCGGCAACAAACAGAGTTTTTCTTCTTCTTCTCTTCTAATTTTTATTATGTAATCAAAGAACAATTTTGTTAGTTGCAATTTTATTATGAACTAATTTTATTTTTCTAGGGCTTCGATGCAGCCTAGTTTCGAGAACACAATTTTAATTTCATATTATTTTTCTATTTTCCCATGATTTCATGTTTGACTTTTGTTCTTATTGCTTACAATTATTTGGCCAACTTTTTTATGATTTATTGGATCATGGAGAGACCGAGAGGTAATTTGTGATTTTGAATTATAGAATTAAACACCATTGATTGAGCAAAATTAGAGATGATTTACCGCGACTGATGTGACTATAAAAAAAACCATAGAACTTAATGAGTCTTCAATTAATTAAATTTGCATAGAGATATGACAAACTGTTAGTTGGAGATATTTTTGATGTTGTTCAAGAGAAAACATTGAATAATAAGGGGATTTGGGTATACAACTTGGAAAAGTAAAATTCGTTATTACATGGAATTATGAATTGTGTGGGTTAAACTAGGTGAAATCAAAAGCCCTAGAATTAGTTTTGTAATAAACAATAAAATTTCAGATTCCGCTCCTTTTAATTAATTTAGTTAGTTCTTTAGATTAATTTAATTCAGTTGCTTTCTTTATTGAATTTCGATTTTCCAAATAGTAGTTAATCTAGTAAATTTCAGTACTCAGTAAAATAATTAGTCCCTGTGGGTTCGACACTCTTTTCACTTAACTATACTACTTGTTACGATTTTGTACACTTGCAATAAATCACATCAAGTTTTTGGGTAAAAATTTATATATATATATATATATATATATATATATATATAGGGAAAGCTTCGGTTGAGCACTCCTCTAGTGCTCACCGCGTGAACACTAGGCCTTCGGGCATTCATATCGAAGATCCGAACTGTTCACATTGATCTACACATCTAAATTAGTCTAAATATGTAAAATCAAATCATTTGAAATTCATTTGCCCATCCATCATGTGACTATAAATACAATGATTTTCAGCCATACAATTTTGTAACACTTCCCTGAATGGGAAAATGAATTTCAAATGATTTAATTTTACATATTTAGACTAATTTAGATGTGTAGATCAATGTGAACGGTTCGAATCTTCGATATGAATGCCCGAAGGCCTAGTGTTCACGCGTTGAGCACTAGAGGAGTGCTCAACCGAAGCTTTCCCTATATATATATATATATGAAAGAAAAACAAAACAAAAAGGGATTTCAATTACGCTTACCGTTACCCTTTTCAGTTTTTAATTGTGCTAAAGCATTGAAATATTTTTTTTAGGATAGACAATATCTTATAAAGCAAGATTAAGGTTACTTATTTACTTTAGGATTTTTGAATTTCAAAATTCCTTACACAATTGTAACAGTCATGTGATTATACATAAAATAAAATTGTGATGCTTTTTCTTGTGATTATCCCCTTTGATCTAGTCCTAAACAAAGTTTAAGTAAATCGAGTAATAATAAAAAAAATTATAAGAATAAAGTCTATCTAGTCCAATGATTTGAGTTGCTTAGTAACTAGGGGTATTCATCTCCAATGTTTACTTTTACGTTAAACGACAACTTGAAATATGAGTATGCAAAGCACTTTAAGTTTGTGACTTGTTGAGTAATCGGGTGAATTCATCACAAATATTTGCATTCGCGTCGAAAGGCAAGTGACAACTTAGAGAAGAGTCCTAAAAAAAACTCTAGTTTGCTACTCGGTTTGTAATAGTGAGAAGGGAAAATCACAGATGGAGTTGTTACATACTATAATTAAATTAATTGCATGACGAATATGAATGAGTTGGGAATTATGAATGAATAAATGCACTGGAGAAAGTGAGTATGCTTAGTTTTATTTTATTTGCTATTGTGTATATTTTTAATTGAAATTTTGATGCTTGCATGATGAGATCTCTTAGTGTGATGAGTTGAGCTTATTATTGATTATTATTCTTTTATTCATGGTTTTACTTTTTGCTCGAGGACAAGCTAAATCTTAAGTTTGGGGGTATTTGATAAGTGAAATTTCTATATAATTTTTAGTGCTCTTTAATGCATCAAAATTGCGAGTTCTCGTTTATTTCTTTGAAATTTATCTTATTTCTACTTATTTTTATTTATTCGTTTGATTTTGTAGAAATGAGATTTATAAATGAAAAAAAGATATAAATTTTGGTAAAAAACAAAGAAGAAACAAGGATAATTCAAATTTATTTTATGTGAAGATTTCTAAAAATTTGAGAACTCAAATACATGTTTTTACAAATTGACTCTTTGAAGAATTAATAAAAATATTATGGTCAACTAGAGGGGGTGCAATAATATTTTGGAATAAAGTTAAATAAAAAATTAAATAAAGCAACATCACCTAATCTATTAATCTTAATCTTTAAGATTTGAATTAATTAAATATTTAAAATATATACTTATCATATTAATTATTTAATTAATTAATTATCCTAACAAACTAACCTAACCGTAATTTCCAACTCTTTCCTATATAAAGTGCAGTATGTGAAGGGATTAGGAAGTTGGTGGGTTGGTGTGGCGGCACGAAAAATCAAGGTAGTTGGTGTGGCGGCTGGGCGAAAACCAAAGAAAAAAATTAAGGGGGCGTGAGTGGGGGATCCAGCAGCTGGAAATTCAAAGAAGGAGAGAAAAGACAACGGGCGTGGCTCTGTTGCGGATTCCAGAGGCTCAGATTTCGAAATTCGAGGCGTTTTGACTTGGATTTTCGGCAACAATCAGAGTTTTTCTTCTTCTTCTCTTCTAATTTTTATTATGTAATCAAAGAACAATTTTGTTAGTTGCAATTTTATTATGAACTAATTTTATTTTTCTAGGGCTTCAATATAGCATAGTTTCGAGAACACAATTTTAATTCCATTTAATTTTTCTATTTTCCCTTGATTTTGTGTTTGACTTTGTTCTTAATGCTTACAATTTTTTTGCCAACTTTTTTATGATTTATTGGATCATGGAGAGACCGAGCGGTAATTTGTGATTTTGAATTATAGAATTAAACTCCATTGATTGAGCAAAATTAGACATGATTTACCACGACTAATGTGACTATAAAGAAATCCATAGAACTTAATGAGTGTTCAAGAAATTAAATTTGCATAGATATATGACCACTGTTAGTTGGAGATATTTTTTATGTTGTTGAAGAGAAAACATTGAATAATTAGGAAATTTGGGTTTACAACTTGGAAAAGTAAAATTCGTTATTACATGGAATTATGAATTGTGTGGGATAAAATAGGTGAAATCAAAAGCCCTAGAATTAGTTTTGCAATTAATAAACAACAAAATTTCAGATTCCGCTCCTTTTAATTAATTTAGTTAGTTCTTTAGATTAATTTAATTTAGTTGGTTTCTTTATTGAATTTCGATTTTCTAAATAGTAGTTAATCTAGTAAATTTCGGTACTCGGTAAAATAATTAGTCCCTGTGGGTTCGACACTCTTTTCACTTAATTATACTACTTGTTGCGATTTTGTACACTTGCGATAAATGACATCAAGTTTTTGGGTACAAATATATATATATATATATATATATATATATATATATATATATATATATATATATATATATTTCTAAGAAAAACAAAACAGAAAGGGATTTCAATTAGGCTTACCATCACACTTTTGAGTTCTTAATTGTGCTAAATATTAAAATATTTTTTTTAGGATGGACCATATCTTATAAAACAAGATTAAGCTTACTTATTTAATTTAGGATTTTGAATTTAAAAATTCCTTACACAATTGTGACAGTCATGTGATTATACATAAAAGAAAACTTTGATGCTTTTTCTTGTGATTTTCCCCTTTGATCTAGTCCTAAACAGAGTTTAAGTAAATCGAATAATAATGAAAATATTTTTATATGAATAAAGTCTATCTACTCCAATGTTTTGAGTTGCTTAGTAGCTAGGTGTATTCATCTCCAATGTTTACTTTTACGTCAAACGACAACTTGAATTATGAGTATGCAAAGCACTCTAAGTTTGTGACTTGTTGAGTAACCTGGTGAATTCACCACAAATATTTATATTCGCGTCAAAAGGCAAGTGACAACTTAGAGAAGAGCACTAAAAAATAAAAACTAAAAAAACTAAAATAAAATAAAATAAAAACTTTAGTTTGCTACTCGGTTTGTAGTAGTGAGAAGGGGAAATCACAGATGGAGTTGTTACATACTATAATTACATTAATTGCATGACTAATATGATTGGGTTGGGAATTTTGAATGAATAATTGCACTGGAGAAAGTGAGTCTGCTTAGTTTTACTTTATTTTCTATTGTTTAATATTTTAATTGAAATTTTGATGCTTGCATGAAGTCCTTATGGATTCGACACTCTTTTTACTTAACTATACTACTTGTTACGATTTTGTACACTTGCAAAAATTCACATCAAGAAGTTTAAATTCCCTCGAGTTCTACCTCGACCAATACTTTTGATAGAAGATGGATGCTTGGCAGCCCCAGAATGGGGAACTAATGAAGATCCTTCATTAAAGGTAAAAGCCAAAAGAGTGCCATCAGCATTGATGGTAGAAGCAATCCGATCGATGCCCTTGAGAATAAAGATTGACAGCGACAAAAGTCGAGTTAGAAGAGGTAGAGTCATGATAAGTAATAGCAATAAAATAGGATGAATTACCAACCCTTAGAGTGTAAGCTGAGACACGATCAGCGAGAAGATAGCATAAATATTTGGCCTTGATTTGAAGGCATCCAGAGGCAAGAAGCGAGGTAGAGGAGGTGAAAATCTGGTCTCCAATGCACTTAGTCACATCTGCCACCAACCGAGGAGTATCACGAAAGGGATGCAGACCCAGGATGGATACTTTAGTCAGGTTGGATTGTAAAGCATGTAGTGCAGAGCCCAAAAATGGCCATTTGATGATGAGAAGATTCACCGAGCCAATAGAGAAAGATTTTCTAGACAATAAGTCCAGAAACATCTTAGGAGACCGGCATTTGATCACAACGTCACCATTAGAACAAGCGTTAACTGCCCATGTCCAATCTGCCACATTACACATATTACTAAAGAATGAGTCAAGGGATGAGTTGGAAATAGATCCGCCAGAGAAGGAGACTGCATTGTAACATTCTAGGTTCTCTCTTTTGGAGTGGAGCTCCTGAGAGAGATCGCAACAAACCACCAACAAAGGAGATGGAGACCTGGGTGTAGAAGGAATGGAGAGGAGGTGAGATGCTGGAGGAGTGGGAAGTAACGGTGAAGAATCGAAGAGCTTGGGTCGCTTGGATTTTTTAGTTTGACTATCGACAAGCTTTTCTTGAAGAGAGGGGAAATCAAGAGCTGCAAGGACTTGGTCTGAGATGGTAGCACCCATGGGAAGACCCAGCAAATGTTGGAGGGAGTAACAACGGTTGCGGGAGTGACCGAACTTGTCATAAAATAGGCACTTCATCTTATTACCACAAAATAGTTTGAGACGCCCCACTTGAAGGCACTACAAACAGTAAGTGGGATGATTAATTTTTAGACGAAGAAGATGAAGAGGTTGAGGAAGAAGATGGAACTTGGCAAGATTTTCCACTAATAGAACTCAGGGGAGGGTTCTCGAACATGGGCCTATATGACCAAATGGGAAACCCATTATAATTTTATTTTTTTAACCACCTCAACCCAGGTAAGATCCATATAGAAGCAACCCACAGCCCACCAAAAAACGGGAAAAAAGGGAAAAGAAACAACAGAAAATAAAGATGATTAAGATAAAAGATAAACTGTTACGTAGAGATCAAAGAAGCAATTAAAGCATAAAATCTTAGAGCAAGAACTGTTGGATTTATGTCTTACATACTATGTTGGATAAGAAGACGCTGAGACGATGTGTCACGCCCTGCTTCCCAAAATACGGGAATATGAGTCCGTGATGAAGGCTCAGCGAATGATATAAACAGCATCCATAAGCTTTACCAAACTTAACTCAACAACACGAAAAGAATAATCACATAAACAAAGATACTATGATAAAACTTGCAATAGTCCAAAGTAATAACCAACACTGGAAATAAAAAACTTCGGGTCAACAAAGTCCGGAATACAAGGTTCAATAAGGTAACAATACGAATATGAAAATAAATATGGAAGAAATAGTTTATTGCAAGGCAAGCTCCTGCTCCAATCCTAGAAGAAATGCTCACCAATACCTTATGGCAATTCTCCTTGCACCTGTAGTTTCATCAACTAGAGTTTTGGGGCGGGGGGGGGAGGGGAATGTCCGTTAGAGCAAGTACGGACAGCAAGTAGTGAAAACAAAGAGTAAAGGAACATAGTACATCAAGGATTATAAGGCAAGAACAACATCAAAAGCACTAACAATGCCGATAAACAATTTTCAATGACAATAGTCGATAAACAATGTCGATGTCAATAGTCACAATCAAGGATGCAAGTGTCAATCTAGTCTATTAGTATTTAGCCTAACTAATGCACGTACTACTACATCCCATACCACAGGTTCGGTGCATACAACTAGTGTTCGTTTGGACTATAGTGGTGGGATCTAGAGAGTGTACTCGGCATCGATAACAATAATTTACAATCAATAATTGACAATCAATAATTTACAATCAATACTCCTCCTTCCGACAATACAATATAACGAAAAGGCCTTTACCGAGTACAGTTTCTGAGATTATCCACTACTAAGCCAACCCTTATTACCCTGGCTTGTTAATATTTTATTATGTCATTCACAATCATGTAAGTGTGTAAGAGTTTCAAGGCGATGATAAGGATGCAGAAAAATGATGCGATGCATGATATATATATGATTCTCATTCACTAAAGGCAAGGTTAACACATTAACATGCAATGCTATGAAAGCGCACATTCTGGATAGCAAGACATTGTTGTACAAAAGTGAACTTTTCCACTGCTACTGTGAAGTAAATTAGGTTCCGTCAGGGATTGTAGATACTAGACTCTCTGCAAGCTCCAACGCATATACACACAATATATAAAAACTACAGCAACTAGGTTCAATTACTCTTTCTTTATAGATTTTCATGTGCAGGCAGAATCTTAACGTTATATTTGCATGCGTGTTTCAGGTATTAAAGTTCATCAAACAAATCTAGGAAAATTACGGGTGATTCCCTAGCATGTCTAATCTCAGTCAAATTAATTTCATATTTTTATTTTACTGTTATCATGTTTTATTTATTTATAAATCAGAAAGATACGCCTGAGATTGTGAATCTGGAAATCCTAGACCCAGCAGTACTTAAAGTCAAATATCTCGCAGATTATAAATCAGAATTCAATTCCATCAGATGTTCTGGAAAATAGAGACATAGGGCTACAACTTATGTTAATTAAGTTTCAATTGATTCTGATTATAGTTAGGTCGATTACTCTACTTTTTACAATTTAAGGGTTCTGGCAGCAGCTTGTAGTACAAACTCTACGTGTGAAAACCAGGTGTAAATTCAATACAAAAATCTATAAAAATTAGAAAATGAATCCTAAGCATGTCTACTAGTTTCCTGGAGAATTTTATGTCATTTTTCTAATGTTAATACTGTGCTTCAATAGAAGTTGTGTCGATGTTCCATAAAACAGCAAATCTGGAAATACACAGCTAGCAGTGACAAAATGTGTGATAACTAACAGCTCATAGAACAGAATCTGGATCCGTAAGATTTTCTGAAAACTAGATTCATTAAGCTACAATTCTTTTTCGTATAGTTTTGGTTGATTCTTATTGTAACAGGGTCGACATCTCAGTGCAACATGGGGCAGGCAGCAGGGAAATAATAAAATGCCATCATATACATTTGTCAAAGTGAATAATCTACAAACTCCCATATCATGGAATACACTAACATTAATATGCAGCAATTAGGATGAATTTTTATAATACACAAAGCCAAATTATCATGTTACGATTCATGTCTTGAGATCACAATCAATCAACATGCATTGAAATCACCATACATTCCTATATGCAAGTTTTTAGTCGAATTATTCATGTCGTGTGTGCATATGACTATATATAAGCTTGGATTTGAATCAAAGGATATTGGAAGGAGGTTAAGAATACATCAGGTTAGCTCGTGTAAACTTTCGATATCCTCAATGGAAGGTATACAATGTAACATTATAATAATTGAAAGAGAATTACTTGCGGAGATCAATAATCTTGAACTAGAATAACAAACAAGTTCAAGTAGACTTGCCTTTGATGATGATAAATCCGAATATGCAAAAAAATAACTGGCTCGGAATCCTGGTGACACGACGGTGAACAAACGATCACGATGATCATGATCAATGAATCCGAATCTCGATGTTGATGTTGGTTGATGAACTTGATGATGATATTGATCACAATGTTGATCGGACGGCCAAGATCAAAGGATCAAGAATCCCCACTGATGATGATAATCAAGATGCGATCAATGGCTATGATTTGAAGGAGCACCTAATGACGATCATGATTGTGATGATCAACGTTCGGACGACTGTGATTGATCAAGGTGCACTGTGATGATCAAACAGAGGAGGGGGATGAAGAGGCGGCGACTAGAGGTTGCTGTTGATCGGTGGAGGCCAGGGAAGAGGCAGTGGCGCTTCGAGGATGAACTTGAGGTGCAAAAACGGCAGGACGATGGAGGAAGGAGGAGGATGAGGACAGAGGTGAGGTTGTTGTGCGGCGACATTGGCGAGGCGTAGGGGCGAGCGCGAGTGGTAGGATGAACAGTTGCGGGGGGGGGGGGGGGGGTAGGGTTGAATAGGGAAGGGTATGGGGGTTGCACAGTAAACAGGGGAGATGAAGGGTTTGAGTAGTGTGGAGAAGATGAAGAGTGGTGTTTGTTGGGATATGTTTGGCTGTGTATAAAGAAGAGAGAATGAGAAAACCAGGAAATAGTGGGCAGTTAGGATTAGTGGGAGGAAAAAGCGTGAGAGAGAGATTGAGGGAACGTGAAGTTGATCTGGTCAAAAGTAGATTAGGGGTAGAATTCGGTTAAATGGTTTGGGTTTGGGATCCAATAAGATGCGGGTTTGGGTTTAAGGTAGGCTAGGATCCCATAAGAGGTGGATATGGGTTTGGGTTAGAATCCAATAGAAGATGGGCTTGGGTTGGGCTCAGATTAAATAAATTAATAAATAAATGCAAATCAAATGAATATAAAATCGGGCTTTAGATGATGAGCTTCATCTTACTAAATAATAATACAAGATATATTGTTGGAGATGTGTTCTTTGTACGGGTCATGTTGCTTCATGTATGTTTTATTTTCTGTCTGTAATTTGTACTTTAACCCAGTACTCTGGGTTTGTTTCGTTAAGTTCTTATTAATGAAACAAGGTGGCCATATTCCACCTTTTCCTTCAAAAAAAAATAATAATAATACAAGATATATTAAAATCAATAGGCTTTACAATAATAATAATAATGAGAATAATGACAATAAAAATGATAATAATAATAATGGTAACAACATCAATAATAATAATACTAATAAAAATAATGACAAATATTAATAATAATAATAATAATAATAATAATAGTAATAATAATAATAGTGATAATAACAATAATAGTAATAACAATAATAAGAATAATGATAACAATAATGATACGTATCAAAATTGGATTTCAGATTAACAAATTCATAAAAAAATCCAAACAGTAATAATATAAAATAAAAATAGTCGATCAATTAGAAATAGAAAATAAATCGTTATTCAAAGTAAATATAATTGTCGATTATAAAACACTTGGTAAAAGGTCCGAAACGAATTTAGCACAAAATAAATTTGTAAATAATCAAAATGCCGAAATATTTAGGAAAATACGTATTGACGGGAACGGGGGTTACACGATGGAGGGATCGAAACGATTGGAGATGGAGTGGAAGCGAGAAGGAAACAGTCAGCAGCAGCAACAATAGCAGGTTGCGGTCGACCGACATTGGGGTGCGGTCGACCGTCCCCTGTATAGAGTCTTCCCGTGACGAGAAAAGTTGACCGGTCTTGTTGGACGGTTAACCGTTTGCGGCGCTGATAGGTTTTGGGCTCGGGTTTGGCTGATTCGTGAGAAGCCCAACTTGCTGTAACCCCTGTTCTCGCTAATAAGTATTTCCTGAATATTTTGATATTTTGATTATTAATAAATGTATTTTGTGCTAAATTGGTTTCGAATCTTTTACTAAGTATTTTATAATCGACAATTATAATTACTTTGAATAACGATGTATTTTCTATTTATAATTGATCGACTATATATATTCCTGTTTGGATTATGTTGACTCTTAGTTTGGTGTGCACAAAATGTGCTCACTCATACTAATAAGTTTGAATTTAGTGTGTCAAATTTTCAGGATCAAATAACATCAAAAAGAGATCCAAGAGAGATTCACAAATATACAAAAAAGGAAAGTAATAAAGAAAGATTGCATATACAAGCAAAAGAGGAAGATATTCAAAAAGAGTTCATGATTAATTGGTCTACAAAAAAAAGAGGAAGATATCAAAGACCTGAATTTTTCTTTCTATTTTCATGAGTTTTTAAATGTATAAGATTGATTAAAGATGGATTAGTTTATGGTAAGAAAACATGGTGGATTCAAAATATACAACGCTATACCGGTCGACCGTACTTCATGACCGGTCGACCGCATCACAATCGAATGCAACCTTAAGTTGCTTGAGAAGCGATCAACCTTTCACCTCTCTACTTTACGTCAGAGAGCTGAACGGTCGACCGCACCAAAATGACGGTTGACCGCACTTTGCGCTGTGTATATTTTTGGAAAGTATCGTTTCTATTTTTGATCAATACGCTTCCCCGTCTATTTATATTGACGAATCCACTGTGTATTCTCTACCGAATTACTTCTGAGAAAATTTCTGAACTAATCCTTCATTTAATCAATCTGAGTGTGAGAGTTTATTTGGTTGTATTCTTCAGTCAAGATCATTAACGATCTTGAGTTTTGTTTTCATTTCTTTTCCACTTCGGTGAGATTGACGGGACTTGAATTAGAAGTCCTCTGGGTGTAATAGGTCTCTCGGCCTGAATCCAAGAATCACTGTACAAGGGTTTTGAGTATAGTGGAACGCTTGTGGCGGAGAATTGCTACAAGTAGGTGGTGTGGATGTGGATCTGGGGGGTCGAACCACGTTATATCGCTGCGTCATCTGTGTTTGCTTTTCTTATCACTCTTGCATTTACTTTACTTTATTTTATTTTTTTTTTAATTCCGCACGATCACCCTATTCACCCCCCCCCCCCCCAGGGTGATTTACAGTGGTATTAGAGCGAGATGCTTATAAAAAGCTTAAAAGCTTAAGCAAAATGTCCAATGGCCGAAATCCCTCCTTCCCAAAACTTGTACTCATAGGAGCATTTCGTCTCCAATGAGACAAGTCTTACACGATCACCATTTTTTTATGAAAAATGCTATGACTTCCGGAAAGTTCATATGTCTCATTTTTACAGATGCTCGGAGAAGAGGTATGGATTGTATGTATTAACGAAATAGAAATCCCAGTTAGCGATGGAAAGAAGGCATTCACACAGTTGGAGTTATCCCTCAAAATATCAAATTCCAAAGCCATGATGGCTCTTTATGCAGGATTGAACAATGAAGAGCTAATGTGATGCGGACATAACTGCAAAACAGCTTACGAGATCTGGAACAACATGCTGAAGCGGCATGAAGGAACCCGCTTCCGAGGTAAAAGCTAAAGTAAATTTGTGTTTCTATAAGTTTGATGTGTTTAGCATGTTGCCAGGAGAAAATGTGGATCAAATGCTCGCCCGCTTCGATATCATTGCCCACGAACTTGAGAGCTTGGGTAAGGGGCTTGATGATGACCGAAAGATCAGAAAGCTCATAAGCTGTCTCACGCCAGAGTGGGACGTTAAGGCTGCGGCAATGAGAGAAACTCTTGAAGAGAATGTATTCAACTACTATACATTTCAAGGAAAGCTGACGACGTACGAAATGGAAATATTGGAGACGAAAAGATACAGGCAAAATATTGGGATTGAACCAAAGACTAAGGAGAAAACCATTGAACTAAAGGTAGAAAAGGCCCGACCATCAAAAGCTGATTCAAATCATGAGGAGTCAGACGAGGACATTACTCTATTAACAAGACAATTTCCAAAGTACCTCAAACACAAAAAATATGGCAGGTATCAAGAAGAAAGGGAAAAGGAGAAGGAGGATGTGTGCTACAAGTACAAGAAGTTGGGACACATCCGTGCAAACTGCCCTATTCAACAAGACAGGAACAAGGAATACTATCGCTTAAATCCAAGTCAGAAAAAGAAGGCACTAAAAGCAACTTGACTAGACTCGGATTCAAGTGAAGGAGAGCAAGGCTACGACGACGTCGGATTCATGGCTCTTGGGCATGGTGAGGTACAATCACCATCTCGAGAAGAGGTAATCGAAGAACCACTTATGATGAACTAGTAGACATGTGTAATGGTTTGAAAGACCATGCTAAGAAACAATGTCGTGAACTTAGGCAATATAAACAAAATTCTAATAAAATACATGACGCTTGCATTACAAAAAATCACAAACTGAAAAATAAGAATGCCCTAATTTTGGAAAAACTTAAGTCATGTCGAAAAGATCATGGTGTTTTGCGAGAAGAAAATGAGATTTTAAAACAACAAATTTGTGAATCGCTAACAAAACATGATGATCACTTAAGAGAGATTTAGGAAAAATCTGTTTATATTGCCAAGCTCACAAATTTAGATGAATGTAAAAGAAAATTTAATGAAGTAGTGGAAGGATGTAATGAAGCCCTTAAACAAAATAGAATTCTTGATGCCACACTAGATACTCTTCGTTGGAACACAAAAGACGATGAGATAACTAGAAAAAGGTCATGTAAAAAGGTAATTGAGCTTGAAAAATTTATTGAAAAGCTTGAAGGGCCCAGTTACTTTATTACAAAAGATTCAAGATCCTATCATGATAATCGAGGGCTTGGTTACGAAGAGCCAATACACCATCAAAAATGTAAATCATCATGTCAACACACTTGCATAAACTCCAACAAAATCATAAACCAATCCAAGGCTATGCAAGCATGCATGACTCAAGACATAGTCATACCACATGTCATTACTGCTGTAGATTAGGACATATTTCATATAACCATTTATTTAAAAGGATTACTAATCTTGTTTTGGTAAGAAAGAATGTTGATGCAGGATCAGAACCCACTTGGACTCCTACAAAATTTCATGTAGGTAGTCCGATGCCCTCAACTTAGGAGATCGTAGACACCTTGATAGTAAACGCTCGAAAGGCTCAGCAAGTTACACTAGCAGTCAGCATCTCTATCAAGGAAAAAGGAGAAGGATCTTGGTCCTTCAGACTAGTATAGCATCGGGTAAAATCTACACTAGACTGAAATTATATTAAATATGCATCTGCTGAATTTCTTCTGAAATACATGAAATATGCGAACTTTAACATAAAATCATTATTTGAATGATTGGTCGACCGATCGGTCGACCGTACATGCCATTTTTTTCTTATCAGTCGAGACTGGACCGGTCGACCGTCCACCTCTCTGTTACTAATCACTAATTTAAAACCTTTTATTTCGCGTTGAGCGGTCGACCGTATCGATGAACCAGTCGACCGACCAAGTCGGCTGATCTGCTTATTCCTTTTCTAATATAAATACATCTTCACCCCCCAACCTCTTATCCTCACAAAGAAACCCTAGCCTCCAAATATAAACCCATCTAATAAACCCTCATCTCTCAATTTTTTCGTCAAAAATCTCTCAAGTGCTCTCTCATCCTTTGTCTCAATGGCTTCCTCTTCTCACAAATCGAAGGACAAGAAAGTTGTTGCCTCCAAATCCGTCACCAAAGAGGGTATAATCTTTCGCAATTCTCAATGTGTTGATCTTTACTTTTCTGAACTTGCTAATGCCCCCGCTGTTGCAAATCAGGTTATAAACTGATCATCCTTGGGAGGGCAATTCTCGGTTATGGTTAGGATCCTTAGAGAATTTGGTTGGGAAAACTATCTTGCCACTTCTAGCACCCACTCCGAATCTTTGACCCGTCGATTCTACGCCAATCTTGATGGTCTTCAAGATGGTGATCTCATCCTCTCCTCTATCATCCTTGGGAGGAGAGTGAAAATCACTCCCGAATATCTTCGAGGGAGATACGAACTTCCCGAAGGGGAATTCGATGCCTATCATCTTGATTTTAAAACCCTTGAGTATAAACTGGGCCACAACGAACATACTGTTAAATCAATGATTGTCCAACAAGAATTTTCTCATCTTCCTCATCCCACTCCTACCAACTTTACCGATACCGTTCGTGTTCTCAATAAATTGTTAATGCTGATATTTGGCACAAGAAAAATGATAAATAAAAAATTATGGTCGATCAATCCTTCATTATCTTTCTTATTCTTGGAGAGTATAAATTTGACCTTGCTACATTCATCATTCGTACGATGAACTATGCTACCACCACAAATCGTGGTCTTCCTTTTATCTCACTTATCTACAACCTTGCCATTGATTCCCGTATTGAGGTCGAAAATTATTTGCTTAGTAAAAGTCATATGCCCATCCTCCCTAAACAAATGAGCATTGATGTTCCATTCAATCACCAGGCTCTTCGTTGTCAAGCCCAAAAACAAGCAAGGCAAGCAGAACAAGCACCACGAGCCCCTTCCTCCTCGCGTCGCAAAAATGCTTCCTCCTCCTCATCCTCATTTGTGACCTATGAGCAGTTTGCTGCTCATCAAATGCATGTCTATGACTACTATACAAATACTCTTGAATACTTGCAAGGCAAAGAGGATTGGGAAATGCTTCCATCCCCTAATGTAGCGGGAGAGGATGAGGAAGGAGGAGAAGAGGAAGAAGAAGAAGAAGATGATGATGCATAAATTGTAACTTACTAATGTAATATCTTTATGTATGCTTAATTTAGCTCTTATGTTCATGCAAGCTGATTGTTCAAATTGAGTTAATGATTGTTGCTTATGCGTATCTGTTGGTATCAGTATTGCGGTCGACCTGGCAGTCGGCCAATATGTTCTCTGGACCCTTTACAAAATCAATTTCACTCTAGTTGTTCATGCATATCTGTTTTATCAATATATCAGTTTTGCGGTCGACCGGGCGGTCAACCGGTCTACCCTCTGGATATCTTCTTAACTACTGCCGTTACGGTCGACCGACTGGTTGACTAGTTCATCTTCTGGTCCTCTCTTACAGCTTCTTTGAAGATCTAAAATTTCTTACGTGTATCTACACACTCTTAAACTCTCCTCATGCTTATAAATTATTTATTAATTTCTTGTTTGAGTTGGCAAATTTGCGTTTACAAATTTTTTATACTCTCTGCTTCCTTTCTCAAAATTTTAATTTTGTTTTTGCTTTCATGTGTATTGGGGAGAATCTCGAATCTATGATATTATGAAGAACTGTATAGTAAAGAGTCTCGCTATCAACGGTATCATGTAAGAAGATTCTCTTCTATTTTTTTTACAAGATTGTATTCATTGTAGTATCATAAAATGTTTTCTCTTTGGTGTTTTCATTGATGATTTGTTCTACGAACTTTCCAAGGCTTATTTTACTTATATCTTCTCTATTTGTCCCCTCATGGTGTGTTCCAAAAGGGGGGAGAATTATTTCTAGAATGTTTTCAAAATGTTTTCTACCTATTTCATAAATTTGCAAATTATTTCATGAACAACTATGTATATTACTCTCACCCCTCTTTTATATTTGTTCTGTAAGTTCTGTATTACATGTAGCATTATATTAAGGGGGAGTATTCACTCCCTTAAAAGCTTTATCTATATGAAAATCTGTATTACAGGATGTGCTAAATTCATGAGGAGTATTCATATGTAGTGTTTTAAATTTTTAAACATTCATGCATGTTTTGTTCACACCAAAAGGGGGAGATTGTTGACTCTTGGTTTGGTATGCACAAAACGTGCTTACTCATACTAATAAGTTTGAATTTAGTGTGTCAGATTTTCATGATCAAATAACATCAAAAAGAGATCCAAGAGAGATTCACAAATATACAAATAAGGAAAGTAATAAAGGAAGATTGCATATACAAGCAAAAGAGGAAGATATTCAAAAAGAGTTCATGATTAATTGGTCTACAAGCAAAAGAGGAAGATAACAAAGACCTGAATTTTTCTTTCTATTTTTCATGAGTTTTTAAATGTATAAGATTGATTAAAGATGGATTAGTTTATGGTAAGAAAACAGGGTGGATTCAAAATATACAATGTGATACCGGTCGACTGTACTTCATGACCGGTCGACTGCATCACAGTCGACTGCAACCTTAAATTGCTTAAGAAGCGGTCGACCTTTCACCTCTCTACTTTACGTCAGAGAGCTAAACAGTCGAACGCACCAAAATGACGGTCGACCGCACTTTGCGCTGTGTATATTTTTAGAAAGTATTGTTTCTATTTTTGATTGATACACTTCCCCGTCTATTTATACTGACGAATCCACTGTGTATTCTCAACCGAATTACTTATGAGAATATTTTTGAACTAATCCTTCATTTAATCAATCCGAGTGTGAGCGCTTATTTGGTTGTATTCTTCAGTCAAGATCATTAACGATCTTGAGTTTTCTTTTTATTTCTTTTCCACTTCGGTGAGATTGACGAGACTTGGATTAGAAGTCCTGTGGGTGTAATAGGTCTCTCGGCCTGAATCCGAGAATCACTGTACAAGGGTTTTGAGTATAGTGGAACGCTTGTGGCGGAGAATTGCTACAAGTAGGTGGTGTGGACGTAGACCTGGGGGTCGAACCACGTTATATCGCTGCACCATTTGTGTTTGCTTTTCTTGTCACTCTTGCATTTACTTTACTTTATTTTATTTTATTTTTAATTCTGCACGATTACCCTATTCACCCCCCCCCCCAACCCCCGAGGGTAATTTACCGATTATTCTAATATAAAGTTGATAAGCCAAATTCTTATTTTGTTGTATAGTGTTATTATTATTATTATTATTATTATTATTTTTTTTTTTTTTTTTTTTTTTTTTTGAATTATTTCCATGAATGTGTTGAATCCAATTATGTCATGTATGTATTATCATTTTTATCAGTATTGTTAATAATTTTTTTATTATTATTATTATCAGTATGACTATGATAATGCTTATTACAGTTATTATTATTATTGTTATTATTATTTTTATTATTATTGTTATTTTTATTTTTATTATTAATATGTGTTGTTATTAGTTTTTTTTTTTTTTGTTAAAACCCATTAGTTTGATCTATATTATATTATTTAATTATTTAAATTGAAGCCCATCATCTAAAGCCAAATTTTATATTCATTTGATTTGCATTATTTATTAATAACCAGAGCCCAACCCAAGTCCATCTCCTATTGGATTCTAATCCAAACCCACATCTTATTGGATCCCAAACTCAAACCCAATAACCCAATTCTCCCCATAATCCGTTTTGACCAAATCAACCCTCAACTACACCCCTCCCCGTATCCCCTAGAATTACTCCTCACGATCCCCATATCTCCACAATTCCTCTCTCTCTCTCTCTCTCTCTCTCTCTCTCTCTCTCTCTCTCTCTCTTCCATAAACAACCAAACTCTTCAACTTCCAAACTCCCCTTCATTGTTCAACCCCTGACCTACTATACAACCCCTCACCCCTAACCTCCCGCTCTCCTACGGTCGCTTATCTTCAACCTCGCAAACCCCCTTTCCTCGTCGCTCCACTCCCGTCGCTTGCCTCCATCTTCCTCCTGCCTAGCCACGCCCTGCCATGTCCTTCTCCTTCCTCCATTGTCGTCGTCACCATCCCGCTCCACCATTGTCTTCGCCTTCTCCACCTCGCCCCTGACCCCCCGTCATCTTCCATCGCCCTATGCATCCTCGCTCACCCCGCCATCGTCGCTGCAACGACCGCCCAACACCCTACTTTACTGCAACCACGAAGCTCCTCCTTGCTCGGGCCCTCCTTCCTCCTCTGTTTCCTTCCAAAAAGGACACATCATCGTGCCATCATCCTCCTCCCGCTCGAACCACCCTCGAGCTTGTCACCATTACTACCTGCCGCTCGAGCCCTAAGCACCTCGACGCTCCCTCCTCGCCACTGCGAGCACCTCTCGCCCGAGCCACCTGAGCCCCTGCTCCATCCTCTCCCCACTCCAGCCTGCATCTCCTCGAACCTATTACCTCTCGCCACCCTGAGCCCTGCGAATACACCCCGAGCCTCGCCGCTTGCCATCCAATCGCCTCGCCTACCCCGTTGCCTGGGTCTCGCCACCTGGCTGAGCTCCGATCACCCGAGATCCTCTGTTTGGATCGCCAACAGTTTTCATCATCTTCTTAAACCATTGGATCGCGGTCGTCCGATAGTTGATCATCACGATCGTGTTGATCAGTTGATCTTGGTCGTTGGATTTACATTGATCATCATCACCATCAAGATCTTAATCTTGACTGCCAGATCTCTTTTGATCATCTCAATCGTGATCATCATCTTGATCTTGATCTTCGATCTCAGCCATCCGATCATCCGACCTTGATCCCCATCAAGATTCATGCCCGACCGTGATCATCGTGATCGTTTTCTCGTTAGGATTTCGATTCTATTATTCTTCTCACATTCAGATCTAATCGTCAACAGAAGTCAAGTTCACTTGAACTTGTTTATTTTCCTAATTCAAGATTATTGATCTCCGTAAGTAGTTCTCTTTCGATTATTATAATATTGCATTGTGTACCTTCCCCTAGGGATGTTGAGGGTTTACACGAGCTAACCCGAAGTATCCTTAACTTCGTGCCAACACCTATTAATTCAAACTCAAGCTTGCATGCACACACGACATGAATAAATTGATTAGAAACTTGTATATAGAAAAATATAATGATTGAATGCATGTTGATTGATTGTGTTATTGAGACTTGAATTGTGACATGATAACTTGGCTTTGTACACTGTAAAAATCCATCCTAATTGTTGTATATAATGTTAATGCATTCCATGATACAAGAACATATAGATCATCTGTTTTGATGAATATATGTGATTACTTTTTATTATTTCTTGCTGCTTGTTCTGTTTTGCACTGAGGTTTCGACCCTATTACAATAAGAATCAACCAAAACTATATAAAAAGTAAATGTAGCCTATTGAATCTAGTTTCTAGAAAATCTTACGAATCTAGATTCCAATCTGTGAGCTGTGAGATATTATAGTTTTAGTCACTGTTGGTCTGTATTTCCAGAATTGTAAATTAGTGAAACATCGACACAACTTTCAGTTGAAACACCATGATAATAGTAGTGTAATGACATGGAACTCTCCAGAAACTTAGTAGACATGCTTGTGATTCATTCCTAATTTTTATAGATTTTTATGTTGATTTAACACCTTGTTTTCACCCATAGAATTTTGACTACAAGCTGCTGCCAGAACTCTTAAGCTGTAAAGATTAGGGTAATCGACCTAGTTATAGTCAGAAATCAATTGAAACTTACTGAATATGAATTGTAGCCCCATATGTTTAGTTTACAGCTCTTTTTACGGAATCAAATTCTGAATTATAGTTTGTGAATTATTGCTGCTTTAGTACTGCTATCTCTAATCTTTTCAGATTCACAATTACATGTACATTATCATGCATTGCATCATTTTGCTGCATCCTTATAATCACCTTGATACTCTTATACACACTTGCATGATCATGAATGACATAATAAAATATTAAACAAGCTGGGGTAATATGGGTTGACTTAGTAGTGGATAATCTCAGAAACTGTACTCGGTAGAGTCTTTCTTGTGTACTTGGACTATTGACATGGAAGGTGGAGAAATACTTGTGACCTCGTTAACTTGTGACCTTGTTATCATGAGAAATCTTGTGACCTTGTTATCTTGTTACACCGAGTACACGCTCTGTAGATCTCACCACTATGTCTAAAATGTACACTGTTTTGCATGCACCGAACTTGTGGTATGGGACACAATAGTACGTACACTAGATAGGGAAAATACTAATAAACCTAAGTTGAAACTTGTACACTTGACCATTGTTTATTGACATGAATATTGTTGGACTTTGTTCTTGCTTCATATTCCTTGATGTACCAAGTTCCTTTACTCTTTGCTTTTCACTACTTGCGGTCCGTACTTGCTCTAACGGACATTTTTTCCCACACTAGTTGATCCAACCACAGGTGCACAAGGAGAATTGCCAGAAGGCATTGGTGAGTAGTTCTTCTAGGATTGGAGCAGGAACTGCTTTGAAATAAATTATTTCTTCTATATTATTTTTATATCGCATTGTTACTTTTGTTGAACTTTGTATCTCGGGCTTTGTTGGCCCGAATTTGTTGTTTATTTCCAGTTATTGGTTATTATTACATGTTTATTCTAGTATATGTTTATGTGATTATGTTTTTCTGTGCGGTTGTGATTATTTCGTTCATGTTGTTGAGTTAAGACTAGTACAACTTATGGATGATGTTAAAATCATTCGCTGGGCCTTCGTCATGGACTCGTATTCCCGTATTTGGGGAAGCGGGGCGTGACACTTGCTCTTCAATTCAGATCATACGGCTCTTATCATAGGGTTATCTCTTCAGGGATATCCAATGGCTATTGTATCAAGCTATCTAACTAGGGTTTCCCTAGATCTCTATATATTGCTGTTATTGGCCTGTATTGAGAGCCAAGAGAAAGATAGAGTACTTCATTGAAAGAGAGATTGAGTGATTCTCTAATTGTAAACAACTAGTACTTGCTGATGAGGCTTGAGATAGGGTCGTGGTGAGAATTGTAATATTCTTGTATCTTCTCTAGTTGAATAATATCTCGGGTTTCTTCTTGTAATATCCCCAAAATGTTTATTAATAATTAATATATATGTTAGTGCAATATATATATTAGTAAATGACTATTTTGTAAAAGTGTTCACAAAAGGTTTTTTTTTTAAAAAGGGACTAGGTCTTCACTTTATGTTTCTTTTTGTTTCTTTTCTTTCTGGATGCTGCCGCCAACACACAAAAACAAAAAAAAAAAGAAAGAAAAGAAAAGATAGGAAAGGAGAAGATAAGGGAAGGAGGAAGGGAATGAGTAAATAGTAGCATATATATACTAAGAATAAGGTAATCTAATCATTCACGTATCCCTATAGTTTTCCTTGCATTTCTGTTGTTCATATCCTACCAACAATTCCTCAATTTTGATTCATGGAATTAATATTTTGACTACTCCCTTGTAATCACTTCTTATTTTGATGCAGTCAATCAGTGTGTTGATTTTAGAAAGAACGAAACATTTTCGAATGATTTTCCTTTTTCTTTTCTTTTGGAACCATGTTGCTGCATATGCTCCAGATTTCATACTATTAGAAGCCAGACATAATGCTGGCATTAGTATTGTTTTATTATTGAAATAATCCCTTCCTGTCAAAAATTAAATGCTTTAGATTATCTTGTAATACCTTTACATCCATAAATTTCAACACTTGGTATCAAACAAGAGAACTCATGGTCATTCAGAAATATGTCTGCATAAGGGAATGCCTGAGAGAAGTGTCATTGAATTATTATTATTATTATTATTATTATTATTATTATTATTATTATAATATATATATATATATATATATATATATATATATATATATATATATATATATATATATTAAAAAAATGTTTCATCTAATTTAACAACCCAATCAAGAACCTATTGCAATTATTTAGGATTAATGAGTAAAACATAGTTAAGGGTGTATGCATGTACTTTATGTATTCGTGAATGGGTTGATATTGTATTTAAATTATGAATTATCTTATAATAGGAGAAGAATGGAGTTGAGGAGTCGTTTAAAGGACCCATAGCTGATTATTATTTCGCCAACTGCTATAAGTAATTGAATTTCGATACCTCGTAGAATGCAATTTTATAAAATGATTATTGTTTTGTAATATTGTTATATTGTGTGTATTTCTGGATTATTTTTTCTGATGTGATGTGATGTGGTGGGGTGCAACTATTAAATTGAGATTAATATATTGTGGTGTGTTTGTATGAATATGGAATTGTGATATATGAGCATTTTATCATCTGTATGTAGATTGTATTTGATAATATCTATGTTCTTATTTAAACTATAACTTTATGCATTATTTTACATAGTTTGAGTAAGGATGTATATACATGAGTGGTATTACGACATTATGAATATTGAGATGGCTATTTTAGATTATTACCATATCTACAGTTGTGTTGCTCATGTTTCATGCATCCAAGTTTGTATAACGGTATATGAGTCTGGAATTTAAGTAACCCCTATGGGCCCTCATGTGTCCACTTTATGAGTGATGCGCTCTTTTGCGCAATAAATTGTTCTGCCACGGAATTTAGTGGTGTATACCTTGTCAACCGGAGTAGTAAGTGTTGACCCCATGAGAGCCCATAGGGTTTAATTAAATTCCAGACTCATATACCGATATACAAACTTGGATGCATGACACAGGAGCAACACAACTATACATATGGTAATAACCTAAAATAGCCATCTCAATATTCATAATGTCGTAATACCACTCATGTATATACATTCTTACTCAAACTATGTAAAATAATGCATAAAGTTATAGTTTTAATCAAAACATAGATATTATTAACTACAATCCACATACGGATGACAAAACACGCATATATCACAATTCCATATTCATACAAACACACAATATATTAATCTCAATTTAATAGTTGCACCTCACCACATCACATCACTAAAATAATCCAGAAATACACACAATATAATAATATTACAAAACAATAATCATTTTATTAAATTGCATTCTACGAGGTATCGATATTCAATTACTTACAGCAGTTGGCAAAATATAATAATCTACGGGTCCTCCGAACGACTCCCCAACTCCAGTATTCTCCTATTATAACATAATTCATAATTTAAATATGATATCAACCCATTCACGAATACATAAAGTACATGCATAAACCCTTAACTATGTTTTATTTATTATCCTGAACAAATGCAATAGGTTCGTGATTTGGTTGTTAAATTAGATGAAACATTTTTTAATACATACATACATACATATATATATATATATATATATATATATAGTAAGTCTATTAAGAGCTGGGAAGCTGAGATTCTTAATGAGAACTGAGATTCTCAGCCGTTCGATTGCGATCCGATGGTCAAGATTTGATCCGGCTATCAACTGATATGTTGAAGGGAAAAACAGTCATTTCTCAGCTTCTTTCTTTCTCAAATTCAAGCCCTCTCTCCCGTTCTCTCTCTCTCTTTTACGAATCCAAAAACCGCTTAGCTCTCCCGTTCTCTCTCTCTCTCTTCGTCAAAAGCCCATCTTTGATTTCCTGAGCGATTCGAAACCCTAGCTTTTCTGATTTGCCTATTTCTCATCTCTCCCGTTCTCTCCCTCTCTTCGACACGTCGCCCATCTCCATTTCCTGAGAGATTCGAAGCTAGGGTTTCTGATTCCCCCATTTCTCATCTCTCCCGTTCTCTCCCTCTCTTCAACGCGTCACCCATCTTCCTTTTCTGAGCGATTCGAAGCTAGGGTTTCTGATTTTGGTCCATTTTAATGGGAAATGGAGTGTTGGGGTTTTGAGGGGTTTGGCTGCTATTGAAAGTTCTAATTTTGGTAAACATTTTTTTTTCCCAATTTTTTTTTCAATTCCCTTATTGTGTAAATTAACTGCTATGCTTTGAAAATTGTTATATGTTTTCCATTCACTTGTTCAAACTCTTTATTGTTAATAAATTTGTCAGGTAATGTTTGCATCTCAAGAATAGTGTGTGGAACAAGATGATCAGCTACAATATGTCAGAGAAGTATTCGATTCCCCAAATAGTCTGTTATATTCATGTGATTGTGAGTTCGCTTCTTCGTTGGATAACTTGGATTCTAGTTTTACAAGTGATGATGAGATGGATTATGTTTCTGAAGTTGCACACTATGAATCATTTATTTAATGATTTGTAGGAGTGACTAGTGATGAATTAATCCTATCTGAGCTTTATTTTTCCTCGTTGGTTATAAGTGATGATGAGATCGATTATGTTTCTGAAGTTGCACACTATGTTTTAATGATTAATAGGAGTGACTAGTGATGAAATAATCTAATCTGAGCTTTACAATTGTCACTTCACTTAATGTTGCTAAATTCAGAGAATGATGACTGATGAGATAGATTTTGAATATGTCATACAGTGGAATGGAATTTTTCAGTTGCAGCAATTATGCAGTCGAAGCAATTTGGCTCTTTACATCATGAAATGGAATTTTGCTTTCATGTTATATTTTCCCTTATTCAATCCTATCAGGAAATGGCGATTTGCAGTAGCATCAATTATCGGATTCGTAAAAGAGAGAGAATGGAAGAGAGTAGCTTGAATCTGAGAAAGAAAGAAGCTGAGAAATGACTTTTTTCCCTTCAACATATCAGTTGATAGTCAGATCAAATCTTGACCACCAGATTCGTCAAAGAGAGTTCGGTATTCTGTTCAACCATGATTTAGTGTCAATTCTATGTTAAGCCATATGCTTGATCTGTTATAAATCAAATTTTGCTTTGAGTATACTTGAATAGTTTGTTTTGCATTAGCAGCAAGCAATTTTCCCTTCTTTTTTAAAACTGATGATGAGAAGGATTATCTTTCTGAAGTTGCACACTATGATTCTTTTATGATTTAATTAAAGATTTATAGGAGTGACTAGTGATGAAATAATCCTATATGAGCTTTATGATTGATTGATTGTTTTGTTGAATGTTTTTTATTGTTAGACACCATCATCACTTTTCAAGGAATGTTTTTTATTGTAAGACACTACTTTCATTTTTTACTGTACTACAAAAACTAAACACCAGTCAGGATGTATATCAGTCCCATCCTCTAAGAACTTACCCATTAACTCATGAAAAAATACACTTTCTCAGCTGCATTTTGCTGGCAACTACTAAATGTTATAAGTCTATTGATGAGAGGACTTTGTAAGATTGATAATGATAATGTAATTAGCATCAACCATGGACACTTCCATCATGGAGATGTACATGTACTTGGCACGGATACTTCATGGACACTCTGTGGACATTTGTGGACATTTATCAGACACTTCTCAAGCATGTCTTCAACCCATAAGTTTATACTATATTTTGTCTTGACAGATTATAACAATAAGCAAGAAAAAGGAACTGCAAATATTCTATAATATGAAGTGAACTTCAACATATGAAGTCAAACAACTGCAAATTTATATCATTTCAACCCATAACTGGATTCCTAAGAACAAACAACTACTTCTTTTGCACGTCTTTTGTATGTCGTATCTTATTCATCTAATTGATTTCACTTTTGCTTTGCAGCCTTTGCTTGTCATTGAACCCTAAAGAAATGTAAGGGGTGTAGGTGTAGCATAGGAAAATTATTATCAAGGTTTATTTGTTTTTCTATGGGGCAAAAAATTGATGAAGCCCAGCAGCCCTTTATATTTTTCTTTGACTGTAATTTTAAGATGTCGGATAAAAATTATAAAGTTTTTATTACAGGCTTATACAAGCAAAGATTGTTATTTTATGAAGATATAATAAAATTAATGGTTAGATTTCTTCCTACATTGTGTGCTTGGTGCTTTAGTTGAAAAAAAATGTTTTGGATTGAAAATTGGTATATGACACATTTTGTGAGTGTTCTTCATTTTGTTCATTATGATATGCTGCTGTGAAAGTTGCCTCAGATTGTTCATATTCTGAAAGTCAAATTTTGTGAATGTTTCAGATTGAATTGCGTAGTTTTCTGCTGCTTTTTGCTGTGTTTTTTTAAAAAAATCCCTTTGATGACTTTGAAGCTTCACATTAAACGCTTTGTTGTTGTGATGCTGTTATCTTGGTATCTTTATATTTCATTCATTAGCATATTCATCTATTGAAATTTTGTTTGACCCTGTAAACCATGGTTTTGAATCTCAGCCGATATTGAGATGCATTGGCTGAATACTGGAAATTTGTCTACTGATACTTTCGATATGTCTGATATTACTGCTAAATGGCATCCCATACCTAATACCAAGTTTTGAAATCATTCTCTAACCCATTGTGTATAACCAAACTGGGTAATGAGTCAGAGCTTGTTTCATTTAGGTTGAATCCCTAATCCAGTTCTTTTGAATAAGATAGAAACCTTATGATGCTTAATTTTACTAAAAAACTAATCAACGTATGACCCCAAAAGGTTGTTCTAATTCAATTTTATTTATTCATCTGTTGTATATATTGATACATGTCCAAGGTACAAATGATCCAAATATTTTAGTAAATACAACTAAAAGAGAAATTTCTCTGCAGTTTTCATAGCTGGATACATCGAAATTTTTGTATCATACTACAGAGCTGAGCAAGTTCTTGATCCACTGAACAGAACCTATTGGGTACCTTTTGAGTCCATTTTTTGTAATCAGTAAAGTATAGCTTGAAGTATAGCCTGTAATTATAGTAAAGAGATGAAAATGATCTCTGATGGCGAAATTTTAGAATGGGCACACAAACTTACGGAGAGTGATTGCGCCAGAAACTGAACATGAAGTTCAAAATGTGTAAGCTCAGAACAACAGAAACTGAACATGAAGTTCAAATTGTGTAAGCTCAGAACAACATAAACTAAACTTGAAGTTCAAAATGTGAATCCTCAGAACAATAAAAATTGAACATGAAGTTCAAATTGTGTAAGCTCAGAACAACAGTAACTGAACATGAACTTCAAATTGTGTAAGCTCAGAACAACATAAACTGAACTTGAAGTTCAAAATGTGAATCCTCAGATCAACAGAAACTGAACATGAAGTCCAAATTGTGTAAGCTCAGAACAACAGAAACTAAACATGAACTTCAAAATGTGTAAGCTCAGAACAACAGAAACTGAACATGAAGTGCAAAATGTGTAAGCTCAGAACAACAGAAACTGAAAATGAAGTCCAAGATGTACAAGCTCAGAACAACAGTTGCTGAAAATGAACTTCAAAATGTGTAAGCTCAGAACAACATAAACTGAACAAGAAGTTCAAAATGTGTAAGCTCAGAACAACAATTGAAGATGAAGTTGAAAATGAGTAAGCTCAGAACAACAGAAACTGAACATGAAGTTCAAAATGTGTAAGCTCAGAACAACATAAACTGAATATGAAGTTGAATATGTGTAAGCTCAGAACAACAGAAACTAAACATGAAGTGAAAAATGTGTAAGCTCAGAACAACATAAACTAAACATGAAGTACAAAATGTGTAAGCTCAGAACAACAGAAACTGAACATGAAGCTGAACACCACCAAAAAAAAAAACTGTATACCAATAGCTTATTTGAGTTTTCTTTTTTGGATCTCCACCTCTTCCAAGTCAATCACTTTAACAACAACAATGATAAATTTCAGTTTGAGATCCCATTTCTATCTCAACCAAAACCATACAAACTGGATCATCTTAGCAGCATCGTACATGGTTCACAAATTTCACTCATCAAATAAATTACATAAAACCAAACACAAAGCCAAATTCGACATTAAAAAAAGAAAGATTTATGCCCCATGGTTAACAAATTCATCAGGGTCAGTTTGGAATTTTGTTGCTACTGCTCCTTTAATTACTGCTGCCGGTACTTGTGTCGCTGTTCCTTCTTATCCCGGCTTGTTCTTCTTATTCATCTTCTTCAGTCACATCATTTCAGATACTAACTGGTTTAAAATCTTCAAACCAATATAATAATTACCAGAAATTGCCTAGACAAAAAATTCACCCAAGAAGTTCAAATAACAATATGCTTGAAATAAAAAAACAAGATGGCAATAAAATTTGACAGATAGGCAATAAAATAACAATATGATAAAAATTTCACAAAATAGTAACTAGTATCACATTCACAACTTAAATATGCATTCTTGATAGTTAGAAATATACATCCCAGAGCACGAACAGAGTTATAATATGAATGGTATTATATGCAAGTACAAGTTTACATGGTGAGGTGTACGGAATGTATACTTCTATCACAAACATGATTGTAAAAAGCCTGCTAAAATCCCCATTTTGCCTAAGCTTTCAAGTGAGTTTCAGACCTGCTAAAATAATTACAGTAAATATTGTCTTCTAAGTGTTTTTTCATTCCTATAGTATGGTTTAGCTCCCAAACACCAACCCATTCACATCACAAATAAATTGTCCTTCAAAATGTGAAAAATCCAACCATAAATTCCCATCACTTTACATTACGATGTTGAGATCACTATAGTCTCCATTTCCAAATGCACCCAAGTCAACAAAATGAATTCAAACTAAACATGCAAATTTTCAAGGTAACAATTCGAATCACAATCAATCAACAGTAATCAAGAAAATAAACAATGTAGGAAATTATATCACAGGGAGAAAGCTCGCGCAGTAAGACTGAATCTACTGGATGACATGTTCAAAATCTATCTCATCAGTCATCATTCTCTGAATTTAGCAACATTCAGTGAAGTGACAATTGTAAAGCTCAGATTAGATTATTTCATCACTAGTCACTCCTATTAATCATTAAAACATAGTGTGCAACTTCAGAAACATAATCGATCTCATCATCACTTATAACCAACGAGGAAAAATAAAGCTCAGATAGAATTAATTCATCACTAGTCACTCCTACAAATCATTAAATAAATGATTCATAGTGTGCAACTTCAGAAACATAATCCATCTCATCATCACTTGTAAAACAAGTATCCAAGTTATCCAACGAAGAAGCGAACTCACAATCACATGAATATAACAGACTATTTGGGGAATCGAATACTTCCCTGACATATTGTAGCTGATCATCTTATTCCACACACTATTCTTGAGATGCAAACATTACCTGACAAATTTATTAACAATAAAGAGTTTGAACAAGTGAATGGAAAACATATAACAATTTTTAAAGCATAGCAATTAATTTACACAATAAGGGAATTGAAAAAAAAATTGGGAAAAAAAATGTTTACCAAAATTAGAACTTTCGATAGCAGCCAAACCCCTCAAAACCCCAACACTCCATTTCCCATTAAAATGGACCAAAATCAGAAACCCTAGCTTCGAATCGCTCAGAAAAGGGAGATGGGCGATGCGTTGAAGAGAGGGAGAGAATGGGAGAGATGAGAAATGGGGGAATCAGAAACCCTAGTTTCGAATCTCTCAGGAAATGGAGATGGGCGACGCTTTGAAGAGAGGGAGAGAATGGGAGAGATGAGAAATGGGCAAATTAGAAAAGCTAGGGTTTTGAATCACTCAGGAAATCAAAGATGGGCTTTTGACGAAGAGAGAGAAAGAGAACGGGAGAGCTGAGTGGTTTTTGGATTCGTAAAAGAGAGAGAGAACGGGAGAGAGGGCTTGAATCTGAGAAAGAAAGAAGCTAAGAAATGACTGTTTTGCCCTTCAACATATCAGTTGATAGCCGGATCAAATCTTGACCATCGGATCGCAATCGAATGGCTGAGAATCTCAGCTCTCGTTAAGAATCTCAGCTTCCCAGCTCTTAATAGACTTACTCTATATATTTATATATATATATATATATATATATATATATATATATATATATATATATATATATATATATATATATAATAATAATAATAATAATAATAATAATTCAATGACACTTCTCTCAGGCATTCCCTTATGCAGACATATTTCTGAATGACCATGAGTTCTCTTGTTTGATACCAAGTGTTGAAATTTATGGATGTAAAGGTATTACAAGATAATCTAAAGCATTTAATTGTTGACATGAAGGGATTATTTTAATAATAAAACAATACTAATGCTAGCATTATAGCATTATGTCTGGCCTCTAATAGTATGAAATCTAGAACATATGCAGCAGTATGGTTCCAAAAGAAAGGAAGAAGGAAAATCATTCGAAAATGTTTTGTTCTTTCTAAAATCAACACACTGATTGAATGCATCAAAATAAGAAGTGATTGCAAAGGAGTAGTCAAAATATTAATTCCATGAATGAAAATTGAGGAATTGCTGGTAGGTGATGAACAACATAAATGCAAGAAAAACTATAGGGCTAGGTGAATGAGTAGATTACCTTATTCTTAATATAGATTCTACTATTTACTCATTCCCTTCCTCCTCCGTCTCTGATCTTCTCCCTTTCGTTTCTTTTCTTTTCTTTTTCTTTTTTTTTTCCTGTTTTGTGTTGGCGGCAGCATCTAGAAAGAAAAGAAACATAGAGTGAAGACCTAGTCCCTTTTTCAAAACAAAAAAAACCTGTTGTGAACACTTTTACAAAATAGCCCTTTACTAATATATATATTGCACAAACATATATATTAATTATTAATACACATTTTGGGGATATTTCATTCTACCCTCCTAAAAAAAATTGTCCTAAAAACTTAAAATATAGCTGAATTGTTGAATAGCTCGGGGTACTCTTCCTTCATCTCCTCCTCACGTTCCCAAGTTGCCTCTTGTACAGAGTGATTACTCCACAATACCTTTCCCAAGCAAATGGTCTTCGATCTTAGCATTTTCTCTGATCGGTCGAGGATTTGAATTGGTTTTTCGATGTAAATCCTCTGAAATCTGGAGTGGCTCATAACTCAAGGCATGATTTGGATTTTGAATGTACTTTCTCAGCACTGATAGATGAAACACATTGTGTACCCTCGACAATTTTGGAGGCAATGCCACTCTATATGCGACATTTCCCACCTTTTCTAAAATTTCAAAAGGGCCAATGTATCTAGAACTTAGCTTCCCACTCTTTCTGAAACGCATAACGCACTTTGAATGAGATACTTTGAGAAATACATGATCGCCTACTTTGAATTGCAGTTCCCTTCTTCGATTATCTGCATAACTCTTTTGTCTTCCAAGTTTGTATACCGGTATATGAGTCTGAAATTTAAGTAACCCCTATGGGCTCTCATGTATACCGGTATATGAGTTCTTTTGCACAATAAATTGTCCTGCCACAGACTGTAGTGGTGTATACCTTGTCAACCGGAGTAGTAAGTGTTGACCGCATGAGAGGGGGTCATACCTAAATTCTTTTACATTCTAGATATTCTTTTGCTACTATTTTATATTGGCTTATGGTTGTACATTAATATTTTTAATTGTTAATGCGACATTTTATAGAATGCCGGTTACTTGTTATATTTATTCAATTACTACTGGGTGTCAGCTCATTTTGTTATTGATAAATCTTTTCAGATTAGTGCATCAAGACCGGGTGCTTGAAAGGAATAAAGGAGCTTGGAAGCTTATATCTTTTGAGAATAAATTATTGTAGAGAGTGTCAAGATAACAAATTGGATTTCGAACCTTGTTTCAAAGTTATTTTGTACGGTGGAGTTGTAATGAAGCTTCTTGCTTGATAGGTTCAATCATTCTTGTAATGAATTATATTTTATTGCTAGCCATTTCAGCTACTTTTATTGATGAAATTTATTATCATGAGATTGTATAATTACTATGTTATTACAATGGTTCATATGGTTTAGGGGCATTACACTTCTCCCCCGGATTAAGGCGAAAATCCCAATCGGGACAAACTTGTAAGTGCTTTGGTGTGTTTTGTATGATTTAGTATGCACTTGGTAGTTTGTGTTGATTGCATCAAATAACTCAACAAGATCCTCAGTTAGTAATTTTCCTAATAATTGGTATCAGAGCTTCGGGTTCAAGGGTTTGTTCGAGTTCCTTAGAGAAGATGGCAGATCAGATGACGAAGATCAAGTGGTTCAAAGGTAAGATCAACTTTGATCTCTTGAAGGTGGACATACATGAAGCATCGGTTCAACAGGATTTCGATATAGTCCTAGAATGAGATAAAGGAGACCAATCGGCACAAAGCATGAGAATTGAGAGGAGATTTATTCAGAAGCCTTGTGTTTAATCTGTATGTATTCGATGAGCAAAGTCAGGTATCGGAGAAGTGCGGCGAGTCTTTGGGCAAGATTCAGATCTGACTACTCAGGATCGTCATTACAGGGTCGGATGCATCAGAAAGAAAAGTTGTGGGATTTCTCAATGAAGGAAAGTACCGCTCTTCTAGATCATGTAGTGGAGTTCAATATGAAGTTATCTGAATTATGGGCATTCAATGCAGATAATCTAAAATATTTCAACTCGATATATTCACCACCAAATCCATCCTACATGATAATCGTGCTAGATCAGAAATCTACCAAGGAGAATTTTTTCTTAGCAGGTATGATCAAGGGGTTGGAGGAGGATGCACTTAGAAAGGAAAGTCAGAAATTGGCGTCAACTTCTGTGAGTTGCTTGGAGGTAGATTGTAATTCAAATGGATGGGAAAGTGTATGTAGGGGTAAGGTTCGTGGCCACCAGTGCAAATGGATTGAGCATTACATGAAAGACTGTTGCAAGCGGTTAAGTCAGAGGGGCGCCAAATCAAGTACCACAGAATCAGGTGATGACTTAAATAGTGTTTTTGTTTCAAGTCCTTTAGATGTGATTTCCGGTTGTTCTTTTGATTCAGTTAGTTCTTCTCAAGTTTTCTCCGAGAGGGAGATGGTTTCTACTACAAGTTTGCATCATGTCGTTGTGTGAGATCGAAGATTGATAAGATTTGTGAAGTAATGATTTCTACTTATAAGTTTGTCTTTTGTCATTTTGTGAAATGAAGATTGACTATACTTGTGAAGTAAGGGTTGAGAAAATAAATGAGTCGAAGATGACAAACGGAAGGGGATACACACTAGAGGAGGGCATGTATATTCCTTTGGTGAAGTGGAGCCTTATATCCATGAGAACTCTTGAAGTAATGGACTGTAAGTACACAAATCCAGGTGGAGTTCGATCAGTTTGGGAAAGTTATCGTAAGGTGAAGACAGCACAACCTCTACAGCTTTGAAGGTACAGAAAAACTTGCGTAAGTGTTTTGAAGCCCATTGTTCCTAAAACACCATCTAGAATGCCGTAACTATAATCATCCGAGCGAGACTGCGACGTTCGAATATCGTCGGAAGGTGGAGAGAAATTTGAGGTAGGTGGAGCTCGTGTGGAGGGTGGCACCTCCATAATTACATCTACTTGGGTGTGCCTTTGAGGGGGGCATACAGCTGGAGAAAAACAAGTGGAAATAGATTCAACTAGCAGAGGAAGCCATCAAAATTAGTTGTTTGCAAGAAGAGAAGAAAAAGAGTCTAGATTTTTTTAAATTCACACAGGTGTTGATTCATGAGTATACAATCCAAGGTGGAGATTGTTGGATTTATGTCTTGCATACTATGTTGGATAAGAAGACGATGAGACGATGGATGGTTCAAGACGATTGGAGATAGAGTGGAAGCGAGAACGAAACAGTCAGCAGCAGTAGTAGGTTGCGATCGACCGACATTGGGGTGCGATCTACCGTCCCCTGTACATAGTCTTCCCGAGAGGAGGACAGTTGATCGTTCGTGGTGCTAATGGGTTTTAGGCTCAGGTCTGGCTGATTTGTGAGAAGCCCAACTTGCTCTTCAAATTAGATCATACGACTCTTATCGTAGGGTTATCTCTTCAAGGATATCCAATGGCTATTGTATCAAGTATCTAACTAGGATTTCTTCAGATCTCTATATATTGTTGTTATTGGCCTCCATTAAGAGCCAAGAGAAAGCGAGAGTACTTTATTGAAAGAAAGATTGAGTGATTCTCAAATTGTAAACAACTAGTACTTGCTAGTGAGGCTTGAGAGAGGGCCGTGGTGAGAATTGTAATATTCCTGTTTCTTCTCTAGTTGAATATGTAACCCTTGTTTTTCGTTTTTCGTATTTTGATCGTATTTTTTCTTCCTCTTGGGTATTCACTCTTCTTGTATTTTTGGACCGTATATTGGAGTTGTTTTCAATATATATTTTCTTTTATTTCATTTTTTGATATCTTTGAGCCTGATTGTTTGTCTTTTGCTTCGTTCATTATCAATTGTGATTTTTTTTTATTGGATTCTTGCTTTGTTTCTTTTTGGCTCGTTAGGTGGGTGCTCGTGGTTCATTGTTTTGCCCAATCTTATTGATAATCCTATTGCCTTTTGATCCCTAATCAACTACCAAATCATAATGGCTTATAAACCCTATTACAAATCCTATTTCAAACCCAATACAACTCCTATTTTACTAATCCTATTCATACTCCTAATTAAACCCAATACCTAATACCCATAACCCTATATTCTCTAACCCTAAAATCCAAAACCCTATATAAACTAAACCCTCACCTCTCCCCTACAAAAACCCTAACCCCTGATCCCCTCCTTCCCTATTGCGCCGTCAACCCCGATCAACACCCCCAAAACCATCCCGACTGCACCTCCCCTCTTCCGACCCCCTAGCCGCTGCACCCAACTTTCGTCGCCCACCAAACCCAAACACCCTAGTCGCCATTACCCCATCACCCCGAGCATCGCCATCATCCATCTCTCCCGCTTTTCCCTGTCCTCCGACGTCGCCAGCAGGAGTAGCAGTAGCATCAGCACTTGGTCCCGTTGCCACCGCCGTGCGCACTCCCGATCTCCTTCTCTTTGGTTGTTGGATTGCTTGTGTACGGAGTTTGCACGTGTGATTGCTTGGTTCGTGGTTTTTGTTTGTGGTTTTTGTTCTTTGCCGGGATCTGTTCCCATTATTCTTGGTGTTCGTTTCATCCTCGGTTAAGGCAAGTAACTTGTACTCAATTCCTTTGTATGATACAAGTCATAAATTCTGCTTGTAGTGTAGTTGGGTTCTAGAGACAACTCGTGTATGATGTATTATTGATGAGTATTGCCTCTATAGTGCTATTTGACCATAGTTGCCTCACGACACAAATTTGACATGAAACAACTTAGGTTTTGACTATCCTTAATGTGATTATATTTGTGAGATAATTATGAGAATTTGTGTGTTTGTTTGGATCCATGTGATATACTTATTGTGGACATGCCATATACCCTATTTCATGTTGTTTGGACACTTAGTAGACTCTATAACATGTTTGGTTGTGTTTGGAACGAGTTTTGTATGTTGTATGCTGATTTGTTGTTAAAAGGAAAATCTGTCTTTTGTCAGTGATCAGTTTTGATTGGTATTTTAGACCATATTAAGGTCAGTATCTTAACTTCAGTATTCAACATGATTTTTAGAGAAATCTGTCTTCTTTCCAAACTTTCTAACCTTGATCGATTTCGTTTTCGTATGTGTGAGATATGATTGTTTTACTACAGAGGTGTATTTTATTTTCAAATTTCGTTTCTTGATGATTTCGATGACTAAACTATTTTGATACTAGTGCTAAACATATTATTTTGATCTGAAATTTTGTACAGTGTTTCTATACCTATTTAGGGATTACCCAGAATTTTGGTGGATTTTATTGATGAGTTTTATATACCGTTTCATGCTTGTTTATAAAAACTATACTTGCTGGATTTTGCTCGCTATTCGGAAAAGATTTGTATTTTCACCCTAGTTCCTTTCTCTGTATTAAAAATATATGTGAAATATGAAAGTTAACTTATTTTGTATATTTTCATCTTCCTTTGGTGGATTTGGATTTCGTTTCACGGTTTGTGAGATATTACAATTTTCGTACAGCAGTATTGGAAATTCCAGATTTGCCAAACTATCATTTCTTGATGTTTTCTGATTTTTGTTGACAGAACTAATCTTACTTGAAAATTATGAAACTTTGTATTCTGGTACTAGACATATAGGGAAATACCCCAGATTTTTCCTAGAATTTATTATGATGCTTTGATGCTGTTTTCCTGACTTTGAATTCAATTTACTGATTTCTGGCTGAACGTATTTTCTGGATTCAAATCAGTTTTGAGTTATTTTTTTCTAAAACACTATATGACTTATATATATTCGCTGGATTCGGTTGGAAGTCTATTTTCCAGATTCTCTAACGGATTCAGGTTTTGATATTTGTGGAAACGGAAATCACTGTTTTAGTTCTGTACTATCGTGCTGTCCTGAATTAGGAAGTACTCTATTTTGTTCTGTTATGTGACTATCTTACCATCTGTACATGCTTATCTGTTATTCTGAACCTGTGGTTCGATATATCATGCTAGATTTACTCTGTTTCATTCACATGCACATCTGTCTGATAATAATTGTAAAATGATCAAGCAAGGGTGTATGGGAAAGATCTAGTAGCGGGAAAGCATAGAAATGTGTACTTAGAAGTGGGCACGTGTTTCCCATATGATTATCTGTTATCTGTTATTCTGTACCCTATCTACATTAATTTCTATAGGAAGGTGTAGGGAAGAAGAGAACCACTAGGTTCTATTTGTCTGTCTGGATCTGTTATCTGATAGCTGTCTGTCTGAACCCTGAGTACATGGCCTTATATGATCCCCTACGAAATCTACAAACGTAACTATTGTGAATGTAGCAACCATGTGATAAAAGGATGGTACATGAATCACCACCTAGTTAGTAATTAATACAAGACTTATAAGAATCTGAATCTGTATCTGATATCGGAATCTGTTATCTGAATCTGCTATCTGATCATCTGATTATCTGATTATCTGATTATCTGTTATCTGTCTGACACTATCACTTGACATCATTATTTGACACTATCGGTATATCTGTCTGCATGCTATTTGACTTTTGCCACTTGACACATGTTAGTATACCATGCTAGTTGATTCTGCTACCATGCTATATCTGTTTCTGCAGTTATTTAGATTTTCTAGTTTTCCTTGTACTTGTATCTGGCATTACAAGCGAACCGTAACTTGCATTGACGGGTACTTATTTTCTTTTTTCCTTCTCCTGCAATTTATTGATTGCAGATCAGGATGGTCATTTGCCCGATGGTATTGGAGAAATGAAATATTAGTGCTGGACTTCTTTTGCTATTATTATTATCTGTTGTTTTTTAACGATGTATTTGAGTATATGGATTTTATTTGTATTTGGGCAATGTGACCCAGGATATTAACTTATTCGGATCTGTTTATTTGAGACTATTATATTATTGGATTTCAATTAATTTCTATTGGCACTTTGTTTTATTTTGAGATATATATGTCTGTGTGAGGATAATTCTTTTGGCTTCCGACTCTGATTATTTTGAGATTTGTTGTAAGATTCTGAAAAGATTATGGATGATGCAAATCATTCGCTGGGTTGAGTCGCGTATCCATATTCCGTATTCTTTTTGGGAAGCGGGGCGTGACAAAATAACAGCTCGGGTTTCTTCTCTTCCGGATTAAGGCAAAAGCCCCAACCGGAAAAAACTTGTATGTGCTTTAGTGTGTTTGGTATGATCTAGTATGCGCTTGATAGTTTGTGTTGATTGCATCAAATAACTCAACAAGATCCTCAGTCAGTAATTTCCCTAGGCTCTGTTTGGTTCAAAAGAGGGGAGGGGAGGGGAGGGGAGGGGAGGGAAAATAATTATCTTCTTGTTTGGTTCACAAGGGGAGGGAAGAGATTTTATAATTAAATTACTTTTATACCCTTTTATATTTTAGGAGAGCCTATGCATTACTATTTCTAATTCTAATTTGGTAATATAAACAAAATAATGAAGACCAATAAACAAAATAATGAAGCCAGATTGATTGATAGATATTGTTGTTATAGCAATCAATACAGATGTTTGGTAGTACTAGTGCTTTTAGCCTAAGAATGCTAAACTATGGATTCTAGAACGATATCTCAAGGGGACTTTTTTTATAGGTTGTATTTGCAGAATGTTGTTGGTGGTAAAGATGACCAACAAGTCCCACTGTGATCGTATTCAGGAGTTCAACCAGTAATGGCGAAGGCATGAAAACTATATGGACAAAAACAGACAGTAAATCACAGAAAATGAGACCATCTTGCAAGTTTCCCACGTATGAAAATAAAATGTGACTTAACTTTGACAGCTTGTGGATTCATACCATAGCAGGCTGAAGATGAATACTCTCCCCAAATCAATTATTCCCTCAAAATTTTCCTTTCCTTTTTTCTAGCATTATGTGTGTGTGTGCTAGCGTTACTCTAATTCCCTTCAATCTTGTTGGCTTTAAGCATCCATCCTAAACTTGCCACTACATAAGAGCTCAGCCAAAAACATTAACTATAAAGCATAAAATGAATGTGTTTTCATTATTAACCTAATATGCCATAACTTGATAGATAAACTTTGCACTATTATTATGAAAACAAAACCAGGTATAATACTAACTTAAAGGACTTCAAAAGACAGTTTAGAAGAATCAGTACACAGCTTTGATATAAATTCAAGCACAATAGAAGAAAATATGGCTGGTTAATTTCAAAAATAATAACAATTTGTTATCAAGGATTTGTTCAGCTTGCTGTACTAATTCAAGATTGTCATATTTGTATTATGTCTCAACTCTCAAGTTAATTTCCTATTAGACATTAGTATAGAGGAATATTGCAATCTTTATGGCTGTCACTTTTTTAAGTATAACACACACTCTTTACAAATTAAAAATACTATCAAGAGTATGATCCAAAAAATAAATTGATACTGGATGTTTTCCCAATCACAGTTCACAGAAGAAATACATTAAAGAGTATGATCCAAAAAATAAACAGATACTGGGGTGAGGCTCGATGAGTGGGAGGTGTAGCGCCCCGAATTTCTAATATAATATCTTAGAAAATACGTGGCACAATTTCCAGCATCAACTTCAATGTAATATTAAACACAACTAAACACCAATAAAATTTTTCAACTTTCATTACAATAATCGTTTACATAGCACAGCGGAATACAATACACCTTAAATCACAATTCTCTTCCTTTCAACACTTTATTTTACAATTACACAAATCATTACATCACTTGAACTCAAGCATCCAAATCCGAGCTATAAGAAATCACCTGTAAAATACGAGGCTAGAGATAACCCTAACCCCCAAAACTAAAGGGGTCATCCATAAAGGTGTGAGTGATATAAACAAGCAACATAAGTAATGCATAGATTTATCAACAACAGAACATAACAAGAGTAAATGAATATAAGAAATCACAAACGCGAAAAACACAACGAGTGAAGCTAGACTAAGTGTCAAGTGTAGAAACAGGAAAACACATGCATGAAACCAAGTCAAGAAAACACAATTCTATATACTGACTCTCTAATGCGTACTTGTCGGAGTCTATGCATCCCACTCTACATAGGTCCGGTGCAAGTCCTTAACATCTTCACATTATAGGATTTAATCCCCTTCTATGAAACTAATCCTAACACGATGACTACTACGACATAAAGATAAACCGTGAGTATTAGTCCATGCCCCGATAATTTCGGAGGTCAATCTCTATCCACAGATAATTTCGGAGACTATTTCACTCAAACCTAGGAATCTTTGAGAATACCCTACACCGCAAGCAATGGCACCTCATCACACGAATACCACATGTGCGTCGCCTTGACCCCGATAATTCCGGTGATCAATTCCACACCACAGGTAATTCCGAAGACTATTTCACTCACACCTGGATAATTCTGGGGATTATCTCACACCGCAAGCCATACTGAGGTCCATAACCTATGTTCTCGTTCATCATATCACCACTAGTGCCTGTCCTTATCATTTTGGTTGTTTAATTACTTAACGAATCTCCTAGAGTTGGTGTACCCTACCGGACTTAACTCAACAACTGATAACAAGCGTAAGTCGACTGTCTAGAAAGAGAATTTCATGGTTTTAAGAAAATAATCTAAGTGTTATAAGTCGACTATCAAGGGTCATAGGTCGACTGTCCCGAGCAAAAATCCAGTAATCTTTAAGAAAATAATCCTAAGTGTAGCAGTCGACTGTAAGGGGTATAGGTCGACTGTCCAAAGAGAAAATTACCATATCTTTAAAAAAAATAATTCTAAGTGGCACCAGTCGACTGTTAAGGTCCTCAGTCGACTGTCCAGACGAAAATTTCTAGAAAATACTAGAGAACATAGCAGTCGGGTCGTGCCGGTCGTCTGAGAAGTCATACCAGTTGACTGTCGACCTACAGACTGCATACTTTTGGTTGTGCACATTTCAACCGATACGTAGTTTCACTTTATGAAAACGATTTCAACGAAAAGCTTACTTCTTATATGATCAAATATAACTTGTAGGACTTATAATAACCCATAAAACTAAATCAAAACCACTTGAATTGATAAAATAGAGATTTTGTTGATTTCTTTCGATTAAAACATGAATTGTGCATAGAGTCAAATATAGAGTTTTTCTTAAAATTTCACTGATCACCGAAATAGTTTCGTATTCAGATCCAAACCATATAAATACCAAATCTCAAAGAAAATCCCCAATTTGGATTCATTTTCATAACTCACTAAATTCTCAATTTCGATTTTTCACGTCATGGTCGCTTAATTCATAACTTTTTCATTCAAATTTCTAAAAACTGAATCTCTACCACAACTCACAACCATAATCAATTTATAACATCACTATATCAAATTTGTATTCAACCAATACTCAAAGTACTAAAAATCTCATTTTTATTAGATTTATGTATGAAATCCACCATATTCAATCAATACAATCCAAAAAAAAATAGACTACCCATGATCTCCAATAGGTCATTCATCAATCTCAAATTACCCATATACAATTTTATTCATAAACAACTAGGGTTTCACAAGATTCAATTTTTCATCCATCCATCCAATTCATAATGTGCATATTCATATTCAAACCCTAAACATGCTTTCTAGTAAATAAAATTCAACATCCAAGATCCTTTGAAACATTCATATCATTCGCATCCAACATTCAAAGAAAAAACAAAACAATTATGTCACTCACATACATCATGCACAAAGAAAATAAAATACAACAAATCACTCACCTCGAATGAAGAAAATCTGGTAAGAAAACCTTTTTTTTGCGAAATCCAAGATCCTCTCCTTAATCCTCCAAAAAAACAATAGAACCTTTGTGTTGTGCAGCGAAAGATGGCTACACTTCTTTTAAATAGGCCGGAATTGAGGATTTAGGGTTTTCGAACACATTTGCAAAATAACCCCTTGAAAATATAACTTCACATAAATAGATCCCTATACTTGGAAACTTGCTAATACCAATTAAATCGAGATTTAAAAGTAAAAATAGACACCTTATTTCCAGCCGACACTGTTTGAAAAGTCCAGAAAATAGTTTTGCACTTTCACCCCTCAAAATAACAATTTTGCAAAAAGATCCTTCTTTTTCTTAATATTTGCAAATAGATCCAATAAATATCAGAAAAATCTAGAAAAATTGCAATTAAATCCCAAATAATAAATGATGATTTTTCATGAAGAAGTTTTGGCTTTTGAACTTCTCAAGAAAATATTTGCACGTGTTTTGCACGTGTAAAAAGATAGATTTCCAGAAAAATGTTTATTAAATCTCCAAAAATCATTTTAATTCATTTATAAATCTTTAAAATAAAATTTAAAAATACGGGGTACTATAGGAGGTGAGTCTCGATGAGCAGGAGGGTGAGGGGGAGAAAGAGAGATTAGGGATTTGACAGATTTGGTTTAGATTAGGGATATAAAAGGGCAATTTAGTCCAATCAACTAGACCAAATTTCTCTCCCCTCCAAATTCCCCAATATTGGAGGGGAGCCAAAAGTGGCTCAGGTGGGATTCTGCACCCCTCCATTCCCCTCCTAAAAAATGAACCAAATAAGAAATATTTTTAAAAAACCCTCCCCTCCCCTCCCCTCCATTCCATTCCATTTCATTCCCTCCAACCAAACATAGTGTAACAAGAACAACTATGAAGATAAAATACAATGAATCAAATCAAAATCGATAATCAAGGGAGCAAAGATAGAATAATTGAATAACAGATCCTCTTAGAGTAAAAAAATACAATATAACACCGCCCCTCCTAAAAAAATAGGGAGCATCCCAAATAACAAAGCAATCGTACAAAAAAAGCAAAAGGAGGGATACTTACAGAAGGAGGCTTCAATGATGGAAATAAGAAAGAGAAGGAGGACGGCAACGCTCCACAATGGATCTAGGGAATCCAGATCTAGAGCTACGGAAGAAAGAAGGAACAGAGATAGATCCGGAACAATAGAGTTCAGATATCCGGAGCATGAATGCACAGATCCGAAGGCCAACAATAGTAGGAGACATGATAGAAGGAGAGGAAGCAGAAGGGGGTGAGAAAGGAAATAATGGATTTACATAATAAGGACGAGAGGAATGGAGGAAATATGTGGAAAGAATGAAGAAGATAACAGAAATTTGGGGAGAATTTTTGAGATTTTGGAGGTGGGGGAGATTTTTTAGTGCTTTGAGTATTTGGGGAGTCATTTGGCTTATCAAATTAGTTGTTAAATAGTTTAATTCAACACTCATGGGAAACCTCTAGGGCATTCTACTACCTCCTCATCCCGCCCTTTCTCGCTACCTACCTCTTCGTCTTCTAACCATTCACATCTTCCGTCTTATCATCTCCCCCAAATCTGTTATCGGTGCCTTCAGCCTAGTCATCTGAAGATTTCCTTCTCATTCAGAATGAAGTGTTTGTTTTGCCTTAAATCGAGTCATGCTCGACACCGCTGCTTCGCCCTTCAGCAACTATTAGGTCTCACCTTAGGAGCACCCATTTCTGAGTAGGTGCTCTCAGCGCTTGATCTCCCCTCCCTGCAACTAAAATTGGCTGAAGCACAATCCAACAAAGCCAAGAGCCCCAAGTTGTCTTCGACGTCACCTTTACTTCCCACTCCTCCAGTATCTCATCGTATTACTGACGCCGCTCACCCTTCTCTCCCAGTGTTGGCTACCCCCCAATCACAAGCTTCCAAGCCTATTGTGACTCAGGTTTTCATCCCTACTATGGAGCTCTCTGACAAGTTGAAGTTTTTTGATACCTATGGTGCAGTTTCCTTCGGTGGAGGTTCGATCCCCAACTTCACTTTAGATTCTTTCCTCAGCAACTCCTGCAATGTTAAAGATTCGGAGTGGGTTCTCAAAACTTTCTCTAATGGTGACGTTGTGATCCACTACCCTTCCCCTAAAATTTTAGAGGAATTGATCGCCAATTCCTCCCTTTCCATCGGGGCGATCTCTCTAACCATTCGGAAGTGGGTGCAACTTAGCATTCCTCCCCAAGCTCTCTGCCCCTCTCCTACCAAGATCACACTCTTGGGACTCCCCCCATTCTGTGAGTCTCATCGTCTTGTCAGTGATATGTCTAAATGCATTGGTGAACTGATTAGCATCTCATCCTCTGCGATGTTGGCATCTGGGTGTCCTCAAGTGGAAGCACTCTTTCGATGCCCAAAGGTTCAAGACCATATCAAGGTCTATTCACTGGGAGATAGTAAATCCTCCTTCACGGTCTCAGTGCAATATCATGATTCTATTAATAAAGGCATCTCCCATACTCCTCTCTCTGCTGGAGCACCGAAACATGTGTATAAGACACCTACTCTCCCTACTACTTTCACTCAGGGCTCCTCTTCCCTGTCTAATTTGGCCTCGGCCAAGCTTAAGGTTCCTCTCAAGGTCTCCTCCAGAAAGACGTTTACCAATCAACGCAGGAACTTTGCCTCCCCAAGCAACACGAAAATCTCTCCCTCCAAAGCTCCCAACCTTGTCTGGAACAACCCAGATCTCTCCTCTCATCAATTTACGAGGTCATCTGCTCCTCCTACTGTCCAATCGGCTGATCCTCAGCCATAGCCTTCTCAGATGGTGACTCCTAAGCCTCATGCGACGGAGGTTTCCTCCCTTTCGCATCCTCTTGTCACCACTCCAGCGATCCCCAAGCTGTCTGTTCTTGAACCTCAGTGGCCATCCTGGGAGATCAATCCCCATTATTCTTCAGGCTGGGACAAATTTCAAAGGTTGGCTCACTATCCCAACCCGCGTGACTCCGCTCCTGCTCTGCTCCCATCTAAAGACAGGGCGACACAATCAACTAAAGCTGATGCTTGGATTGATCATGATAACTTGCTGGAGGAAGAGGAATCGTATCTGAATCTCGTGCAATCTCTCCAGAAGGGTTAAGAGGAGCTCATGGCTCATTCCTCCATTTTTGTGTTGTACCTATGGTGCATCTTTTGTGGGGTTTCTGTTCTGTCTTGGATGATTTCGGTGCTTTAGTAGTGCTTTTTTACCCATGTTAATGGGAACCAATTTGTGATGTTTACCTTTGCCTGGCTATAATTTTATCTTTATTTTTGTATTTTGGCATGGGTAGAGGCTAGCGCTGTTATTATTAACTTTTGTATAATCCTTTTCACCCCCCCCCCCCCCCCCCAACTTAAGCTTATGAAGACCGGTTTCTTTTTCTTTCTTCCGCTGTGTTTGGGTTTTCTTTGGGTCAGATTGGTAGGGAGCACTGCTCTCCCTATGGTTTTCCCCTGTGGCAGCTCGTGTTACTCTATTATTTTTGGGTGTTGCTTGTTAGCTATCCGTCGATATTCATAGGGTGGCCTACGGCGGCGGATTAGCTCTGCCTAATCACTTGTTTTACAGGCTCTGTCTCTGACACTTGGGCTTGCAACCTGTTTTTTTCATTTTTCGGCATGTCGTACCATCTCTTAGTGATGTGGGGTTATTCAGCGCTCGTTGCTTTTTGTATGTTGCGTTATGTCCATGTCTCCTTGTGTATTCAGCATTCTCTTTGCGCTAGAGGGAACTCATTTCCTCTCTTTTTACCGGGCGAGGGCACTCTGCCGCCGTGGTTAGAACTTGTTTGACGGCTTTTTGGGAGTCCCTTGGCCTTCTCCTCCTGTTGGCACTGGTCGTGATCCTATCCTCAAGCTTCATAGTGAGCTCGATTTCCCTGCACCTTCCTTTGTTGGCCTGCGCTTCTTTCAATTGGGTTAGTTGAGGCTTAGCTGCTACTGATCTCCGTTTTGTTTGCCTCGCTGCGAATGGAGTTTTCACTGACCTCATCGCTCCTGTTGGCGAGGTCTGTCAGCGTCAACTTGGTCGCTTCCTCAGTTGGCATCGTTTCTGTATGGTGCTGTTTGTTCGCGGCTCGATCGTCTCGAATGGCTTTTTGCCTTTGGTTCTAATTTTGTCAGCTATGTTGTTTGTAGAGCAATTGCCTTAACTGCGTCTTTTGTAGTTTTCTCTATTCCAGTTTATTCTGTCTGAATTTACTCTGATGTAAATTGTATATTGATTGTAATTATTTTTTATCTATATATTGGGCTGGAATCAGTTGATTCTATCCGCATTATAAATAAAAAACATATTTAAACATGTATACTGTTAAATCCATGTATTTATATATATCATATATTTATTCAAACAACCAAAAAAGAATGTCATTTTTACTTTGACTTGGAGCTTCATGATCTAGAGCTACGTAAGGCGGTCTTAAGCAATTAAGAAGGTGGTCATCATCTCATCATAGTGGTGGCGGTCTTGACCTCGGTGGGGATAACGAAGGAAAACATACACGTGTATTATATGGAGTATCGAATATGTATCTTCCATCACTTTACTTCAGACTGGGAAAATTTCCAAAGGCAAGCTCATTTTCCCTCCTGCACTCTCCCCGCTCTGAATCTTCCTCCCATCAAGGTCAAGCCGTCTCGACCCTCTAAATAGGAGGGTTGGATCGACCAGGACAATTTGCTTGAGGAGGAGGAGGAGGATTGGAAATGTAAGATTGCGCTCAAGCAGGTATCTCCATCCTCCCACCCAGTTGATTTTTCTCACTTTACTATTATTAATGCTGATTGGCTCCAGTATTCAGTTTATTTCTTTCCTGTTAAAATTAATCACCCTTTAAGGATATCTATCTCTTCCTCTTTCGACTGGGCGGATTTCGGTTGGATTTCCTCTGACTTGAAGGTTAAGGTGGAGGTAAACATCGGCATGTTGCCGACCAATGTTTACTCCACTGACCCTTCGACCTCTTCCCTGAGGCACCTTCTGGTGTCTCAGCGTGCAGAGCCTTCTAAATTAAATCTTTCTCCCTCTCTTCTTCCCCAAATTCATTGCAGTAACAACCGTCTGCAGACTGGTCCTGAGAAGGAGATTCAGTCCCCTGTTATGGGACCTTATTCGCTTATCAAGGGCCCGAAATGCCTCATTAGATCCAGTGCCTGGCTAATGGCTAAAAAATCGGCACTCCCTTCTTCTCTCCAATCTCCTACATATTTGGCTTCAGATTCTCGTCGCTCGGACCCTAACTCCAACCAACCTCAACCCCTGTTTGAGCACAAATTATTAGGCTCTATTTTCCATCATCACTTGGACTCGCTTTCTGACTCTCATTTGTCTTCCATCACCTAAAATCTGGGTTTTGTAGTCAACTCAGACAACTCCTCTCTCCTCTTTTCCATTAGGCAGCTAGAACGTAACAGAGCTCGGGAGTTTCAACTCTTTAATGATTAGTCTCTCTTGGAACATCCAGGGTCTCAATTGCCCCGTTAAGCAAAGAGCTATTTTCCATTTAATTTCCTCTTCTCACTGCGATCTTATTTCTATTCAAGAATCTAAAATTGCCTCTCCTTCCCCTACCATCCTTCGCATGATAGGCGGTTCCATTATCCCCAACTGGATCGCGCTCGATGGAATAGGATCCAGGGGGGATCCTTTTGGGTTTTAAAGAGTCGGTCTTCTCTCTCATCGCGATCCATCGTCTTCAGTTTTTCCTCATTGTCCAACTGCACTGGACGGTACGGGACTGCACCCTCACAGTGATCTCAGTTTATGGTCCTTCATCCTCGGATAGCCGCTCGCTCTTTTGGGATGAGTTTCTTTCTCTTCAAAATTTCACTAGTGACCTCTGTTTTATCTATGGTGATTTCAACATCACCAGATTCTCTACCGAAAGGTTGGCCCTTTCTCACTATGATCCCCATTCCAACAATTTTAATGACTGCATTTGCTCGCTGCAATTAATAGATATCCCCCTCAACGGCAGATCTTTCACCTGGTCAAACCAACATCAATCTCCGACATTGGCCAAACTAGATAGTTTCCTTGTTTCCTATTCCTGGATTAACCAGTTTCACAACACTTTCTCTAAAGCTCTCCCTAATCCCGCCTCGGTTCACATTCCTATAGCCCTCTATTCTGACTTCCCTTTCACTCATCAGCACAAATTCCGAGTCGAGAAATTTTGGTTGCAAGATCAAATACTCGTCAACCTCATTAAGGAATGCTTATCCTCAGTTACCGGCTCGACCGGACTGGGTGGCCTCCTCCTCAAACTTCATGCCATCAAACATGGTTGTAAGATTTGGCGTAATGATAGACATCATAACACCACCTTCCTTAAAAACTTCCCTCTTTCCTCCATTGAATCGATTGATAGGATGGAGGAACATGGCCCGTTATCGGACTATTTTCGTTCCGAACGTCTCTCGTGCAAAAGAGATTTCGCCGACATCCTTCTTCTAGACCAGATTAAATGGGCTCAGAGAGCTAAATTTAGATGGTTAAAGGAGGGTGACGGTAATACAGCCTTTTTTCATAATTTTGCTTCTCACAGACAACGATGTAATCGTATAGCCCTGATCGCTGATAACGGTGTCGATCTCACTTCCGATAATGAGATCCACAGGACTTTCCTCTCTTTCTATAAAAACCTTATTGGATTGTACAAGCAGCGATCCATTTGCCTTGATTTGGCCCATCTTTAAGGCCCCGAGTCTCTGGATCTCTCTCTCCTAGAGGCTCCCTTTTCTTTGGATGAAATTAAATTGGCGGTGTTTCCTTTAAAAAGTGAATCTGCGCCTGGTCCGGACGGTTTCCCCGCCTTCTTTTTCCCAAAGTTCTGGCACTGGCTTAAAGATGACCTTCTTCGCATGTTCTCAGAACTGCATCAAGGCCTTTTCTCTTTTGACCGAATCAACTATGCACACATCGTGCTTATCCCTAAGATTTCAGGAGCTAATGCCGTGATGAATTTTACGCCTATTAGCCTGATCAACACTTCATTCAAAATAATCATGAAAGTCCTCTCCATGAGACTCAGCGCGGTCATCTCCCCTCTCATCGATCCTGCCCAATTGGGTTTTATTAAGGATCGTTTCATCCTTGACAGCGTGGCATCCGCCCAGGAGGTTATCTCTCAATGCCATAACACTAACTCCAAAGGAGTTCTCCTTAAACTTGACTTCCAAAAAGCATACGATAATGTTAACTGGGATTTCCTGTTTGATATCCTCATTCATCGGGGATTTGGTCCCAAATGGATAGCTTGGATTAAATCTAGCCTATTCTCAGGCACCTCTTCCATTCTGATCAACGGATCTGAAGGTCACAAATTAAAAATTAAATGTGGTCTCCGCCAAGGAGATCCTCACTCTTCACTTCCGTTCTCCCTTATTGCAGATGATTTCATTAAACTTCTTCGCAATGCTTGGGAAGCGCAGGTTGTAGACGGCCTTGGAGCCTCTCGCCAATTCAAAGGCGTCCTTAACCTGCAATATGCTGATGATACGATCATCTTCACCAAACTGAATGCTCACTCTCTACGTAACCTTAAACTCTGCCTCTACTGTTTTGAAATGGCCTCGGGCCTCTCAATCAATTTCCTTAAGTCCTCGGTGCTATGGCTGGGAGGATCGCCCAATCGTGTAACACCCCGAATTCCAAAATACAACTGAATTCGAGATTCCACTGGATCTTTACACTTCTTTCGTACAATTTTACAAGGAATATAAAATTTTTCACTTTACATCAGAGTTACAAGAAATCTTTACACTTTACATTTTACGGTGGAAGCAAAATTACAACATTTATATGAATGAAAGTACAACAATATTTGAGTAATATCTAAGCATCAGTTCTTCTTTAATCTTTATCATGACATTAATTCTGCATAGAAAACTGTGGGTACGTCAGTTTATTCAACCGACGAATATTATACACGGCCATCCTCTCTATGCCGGAAACAGTATAATTAATTTTCCATATTTAACAAACACAAACTTGTTCACATATCAAACTAAGGGGAATACCCTATTGGTGTCGTGTTGTGATTATGCACTTAGTCCTTAATGCAATTATTTATATTACATGACACTAATGCGCACTTGTTCGGATTCTATGCATCCCATACTACATAGGTCCGAGGGCAAGCCTCTTAATCATTCTTCATCTTGTAGGGTTCAATCCCTCGTCATGACTTAATCTACTACTGTAACTACGGTAGGTATCCTAGATGTTCTATGAGTACGAGCTCATGTACAGAAACACTGGAGGGGAATCCCACGTCATGTCACGACACATCGTGAAGACTATCTATGGACAATTCAGCCTCCTTCATAGCACACAATCCTCTCGCAGTCACCAAACACCCCACAAGCGTCGCCAAGATCCCAATAATTCTGGAGTAGTGCCCACGTCATGTCACGACGCATCGTGAAGACAAACTGTGAATCACACCCACATCGTAGACTTGAGGCCCTCATACTTGTGTTTTTCTCTCACTTTCATCACCTTTTCACTATGTACTAATTCTTAATTTAATGAAATCATGAACAAAATTAATCTCTTAGAGTTAGCCCTCTCACTAATAACGGTCTTATTTCTTTCATTTCACAATGACCCAAACTTGGTCTTTTCAATTTCAATAATCATATCTCATCACTTTTCACTTGTCGGTGTGAGTTTTGGCTACACCCTAATTTTCAATTTCAATTCACAAATTCACAATCTGAGTTGTCAAACTCAAGAACATTTCTCTTTTTCAATCACATGATTTCCAATATTTTTATGAGTCAATAATCATACATGGAGTTCAATTATATGTCATGCATTTCATAACCAACATTTATTTCCACATTAAAATCATATCACAAAATATCTAGTCAAAGTGAATATTCACAAACTCATTATTGTCACACTATTCTTTAATAAGAATAACTCATATAAAACTTCACATTTATACTTTCTTTCTTTCAATTTTCCTTTTCTAACACTTATCTCAATTTCATCGTAAAAACACATTTTTATGAAATTATACGAGTGTAATAACTATAGCTCCAATTACACTTTTACTTCCAATACACACTTTATTTCATTCTAATAACTCCTAATAAATTTTCATGATTCACACATGATTTTAGAATAATAATAGTATTCTTTTTCAAAATTATTAAAAATCAAGAAACCCAAAAATAATTTTTTAAAACAAAAATAATATTCTGGCCACACAAGGAATCGAACCCATGACCCAAGAGAAGACAGCCACACCAGCTAGCCACTAGGCCGACTGTGCTGAACGATATTAAAAGGAGACAAAGGGTTTTATACTCTCTGTTCGAGATCTGGTTTATTTTTAAAATGCACATAAAAGAATGGTGGACACAGGTATCGAACCAGCGACCTCAACAGACACACACCCCCGCTACTATAGCGCCGAAGGGCTCACCGACCACTTGAGCTATAGGCTCAAGTTGTCTCAACTACAACTCGAATTTCATTTAATTAAACTCTCTATAGGCTCAAGTTGTCTCAACTACAACTCGAATTTCATTTAATTAAACTCTTTGTTCATTACAACATTTCGATGTTTCAAAAGCTCTTATTTTAGTTTTGCTTTGACTAAAATTCCTGTAAATCTCCAGAAAGTCTATTTTAACATAATTCAACACTCCAGTAATTTAAAAATAATTTTTTCAGTAATTAAACACACATTTCTCATACAATTAATTTAAATTGCATGCTACTATTTTCATAAATCATTTTGACATTTCTCACACAACTTAGTATTAAAGATTTCTACATTAATTCCCTGTTTTTCCCTCTTTCATAAGCCCAAAAGCATATTATAATTTATTCATTCTAAGCAATATCACGAAAGTCCATCTAAGCACATAAAGCAACAATTTCATCTACGAGCATTTTGTACTTAGTTTTGATATTAACAACAATTCTAATTCATATATTCCATCACTACAAAATGATTCGCATACAACTTAAGATTCATGACAAGATAACATGCAATCTATCAAGCAATCAATTTAATCAACTAGCAAGTCCATTTTCCAATTAAGTGTACTCTTATTAGTTTCTTTCATGCATTATCATTTCAATCACCCCTAACATGGTATCTAGTTAGAAATATAGAAAAACAACCCACCTTATTTGGAGAGAAAGATTCACGACACCTCCTAAACGAAAGAGTCCTTCTCGAGCTTGCCAAACGAGTGCTCCTCCCCCTCCTTGATGTGCAAACGGATGCTTCCCAAGTGCAACCCGAACCTTCCTAGTAGCCGGCCTCCTTGAATGCAAGCACAAACACTCAACTCTCAATCTTTTATTCTCACTTCCTACTAATAACTCACTACTAATAATTGTATTTTCTTACTATAGGTTTGGAGAATGAAGAGTGCAAGAATAACTAGGCTAGGGGGGAGGGTATTTATACTAAAATTTGTGACAAATAAAGGGCTAGGATTAATCTAGGAGTTAAGGATCAAAGGCTAGGATTTAAGGGGAAGTTGTAGTAACCAACCATGATCACAAAAACTACCTCCCACAAACTCCACTTCTCTTTTCCTTTCCCTCCCATTCAAAACCGGCCAAGGTGGAGTGCACACTACACGTGTACGTACAATGCACGTGCATTCAATAGTCCCCCATTTTTAAAAGTTGTTCATTTTATATTCTTTATAAAAATAATCTTAAAAATTGTCTACATTACAAGTTGTCTTTAAAAGAGAAAATAAATTCATGGGCCTTTATTTAATGGGCCAAATTAGTTTTAAAAAATAAATTAAATTGGGCTATAAAAGAAACTTATGTTCATTAAAGAAAAATGGGCTTTAATAAAAACAAATGGAGGAGACTTATATATATGTATACTCATTTGTTTATGAAATGAAAATAATTATGAAATTTTATACTGCAAAATTGCACGTGCACAATACGTACAAAAAATAAAATAATAATTTTCATAAATGAAAATCAGGGTATTACAACACTCCCTCCTTAGAATAGTTCCTTCCCCGGAACTACAGTGAAGAGCGAGAAACAAAATACTCACAACAAGCAAAAGAAAACACAAAATACAAATCAAGCAAAAAGCTCAGGATAATCCCTCAACATCCTCTCCTCAGACTCCCAAGTAGCCTCTTCAACCAGATGGTTTCTCCAGACTACCTTGACCAACGGTATAGTCTTATTCCTCAAGACTTTCTCTCGACGATCAACAATCTCGATAGGAGACTCGATGTAATTGAGATCCAATTGCAAACCTTCCGGTACTTCAGGCAAATGATGGCTTGGATCTGGAATATAACCTCTTAGCATAGACACATGAAAGACATTGTGCACCTGAGATAACTCTTCCGGTAACTCAAGCTAGTAAGCAGTTTTTCCGTTCCTTTTCAATATGTTATACGGGCCTATAAACCTCGGGGCTAACTTTCCACCTTTGCCAAATCGAATCACACATTTACTCGGCAATACTTTCAGAAAGACGAAGTCACCTTCCTCAAACTCAAGGTGCCTTCTCCGGTTGTCTGCATAGCTTTTCTGCCTGCTCTGAGCCTCTACCAACCTCTTCCTGATCTGATCAATCTTTTCAGAGGTTTGCTGCACAAGCTCAGGCCCAAACAACTGACGCTCCCCAACTTCAAACCAACAAACAGGCGTTCTGCACTTCCTGCCATACAAAGCTTCGTACGGCGCCATCCCGATACTATTCTGAAAACTGTTGTTGTAGGCAAACTCTACCAAAGGTAAATGCCTTTCCCAACTGCCTCCAAAGTCTAGTACACAACACCGAAGCATATCCTCAAGAATACGGTTGACTCTATCGGTCTGCCCATCGGTTTGCGGATGAAAAGCAGTGCTAAAATCTGTCTTGGTACCCAAAGCTGTCTGAAGACTACTCCAGAAATGCGAAGTAAACCGCGCATCTCGATCAAACACAATAGTTGACGGAACACCATGGAGCCTGACTATCTCGCCAACATACAACTCAACTAACTAGTCCATCGAAGCAGTGAGTTTCATCGCCAAAAAGTGAGCGGACTTGGTTAGTCGATCGACTATAACACAAATCACATCATTGTCATTGGAACTCTTGGGCAATCCCGTAATGAAATCCATACTGATGTTATCCCACTTCCATTTCGGAATAGGTAATGGCTGTAATAGGCCTCCGAGTCTCTGATTTTCGGCTTTGACTTGCTGACAAACCTCACACTTCGCCATAAATTCAGCTACATCCCGCTTCAAACCTGACCACCAGAAATGCGGTTTGATGTCTTTGTACATCTTCGTACTTCCAGGTTGTACCGACAAAAGAGTAGCATATGCCTCCTGAAGAACACTCTCTTTCAGGTCTGCCTGATCCGGAACACATAGTCTATCTCCGAACCACAGCACTCCATTCCTGATTTGAAATCAGGACAACCTGCCAGCACTAACCTGCTCCTTCATCTCCAAGATATCAACATCAACCTCCTGACTTGCAATAATCCTTCCATTCAAAGTAGACTGAAGTCTCAACTGAGCTAAAGATGCTCCCAATCCATGCAAAACAACTTCAATACCGGCTCGATCCAATTCTTCTACTAGATGCTTCTGAGTTGTAATCAAACTGGATAAACTGCTCTTGCGACTAAGTGCATCAGCAAGAACATTAGCTTTCTCAGGATGATACTTGATCTCAGGTCGCATGTCCTCAAGCACTTCCAACCATCTCCGCTGCCTCAAATTCAGATCCTTCTGCTGGTATATGTACTTCAAACTCTTGTGGTCCGTGTACATATTCAATTTCTAACCATACATGTAGTGTCTCCATTGCTTCAAAGCAAAGATAATCGCAGTCAACTCCAAATCATGAGTCGGATAATTCTTCTCATGTAGTCATAGTTGCCTAGACCCATAAGCGATCACCCTTCCTTCTTGCATTAAGACACAACCAAGCCCATGATGTGAAGCATCGCTGTAGACATCATACTCAACACCTGCTCTAGGCAAAGCCAAAATAGGTGCAGTAGTCAGCTTCTCTTTCAACTCCTGAAAGCTTGCCTCACATTGCTCAGTCCACTTGAAGTCCACATTCTTCTTGGTCAAACTAGTGAGCGGTACAACTAACTGAGCATAACCTTGAATGAATCTCATGTGGTATCCAGTCAATCCAAGAAAACTCCTAACTTCCTTCTCTGTAGTAGGCCTTGCCCAATCTCTTACTGCCTCTATCTTCTGAGGATCAGTTGCCACTCCCTCCTTAGAAAGGATGTAACCTAGGAATGCCACTTTAGATTTCTAGAAATCGCACTTGGATAGCTTGGCATACAACTCCTGCTCTTCCAGCTTCCTCAAAACTGCTGCCAGATGCTCGGTGTGCTCCTCTTCTGACTTGGGGTACATGAGGATATCGTCGATAAACACCATGACGAAAGAATCAATGAACGGCCTCAGAACTCTGTTCATCATGTCCATGAAGATTGCAGGTACATTCGTCACTCCAAATGGCATAACTAAAAATTCGTAATGCCCATGTCGAGTTCTAAATACAGTTTTGTGCACATCTTTAGCTTTCACTCGAACTTGATGATATCCTGATTGAAGATCTATTTTGGAGAAAACAGCAGCTGTTTGTAGACGATCGAACAAGTCATCAATTCGGGGAATAGGATACTTATTTTGAATAGTGACCATATTCAGCTCTCGATAATCGATACACATTCTCATCGATCCATCCTTCTTCTTTACCAAAAGCACTGGTGCTCCCCAAGGCGATGCACTAGGTTGAAAAAAGCCTTTCTCCAACAGTTCCTCAATCTTTCGTTTCACCTTATCCTGTTCCACAGGAGCCATCCTATACGGTGCCTTAGAAATGGGTGCACTTCCCGGTTGAATAGTGATGCTGAACTCTACATCACGTTGCGGGGGTAACCCGGGCAAATCATCTAAGAATACAGTCGGATAGTCCCGAACCACAAGAATCCTTTGCACTTCCACAGGAATCTCTTTCTTGCGGATAGCTGCCACCAGCCTGGAACACTTCTTCTTCCCTTGGAATGTGACTTCAGGTCCACCTGGAGCCTTCACTGTTACCATCTTGGTCTTGCACTCGATGCTTGCACTGTACACCGACATCCAATCAATGCTAATGATAACATCGACTCCCAAGATAGTCAGCTCGATTAGATCAATTCCGAAGATTCTATCCCCAATCACAATCTCGCAATCCGCATAGTACCGATCAGTGGTTAAAGTCTCCCCTGATGGAGTAGCTACTGCTAAGATCTTGCCTGGAAAAATCTTCGGTTCAACTCCCAACACTTTAGCAAATTTAGGAAACACAAAAGTATGAGAGGATCCAGTATCGAACAAAACAACGGCTTTCATTCCATTCAAATAAAGTTCTCTTGTTACATAATACACACTCATTACGTAACAATTCACTAAATAAATGGGAAAAGAAACAACAAAAAACCTCTAAACATCTGCCCTCGTACCAGTGATGACATGATCCACCTCATCAGCATCAGCTTCAGTCAAGACAAATACTCGCCCTTACTGGTACGGTCTCTTCCCAGCCTGCTGCATTGGTACATCGCGATTAGCATTCCGCGGTTTAGGGCATTGAGATTGGTAATATCCCATCTCACCGCAGTTGTAGCAATTTACCGCAGGAGGTCTCACAAAATTATTTAGTGATAGCATTCGCCCCTGTCGGTTTGAACCTTTGTACTTATGGTTGTCCCTTGAAATTTCCAGAATTTGTGGGCATCTTCCCAGACTGCTAGTTATTCCTCCGATTCTGAACAACATGAAACTGCTCCATGTCTGTTTCCGTGGCTGCCGCTCGTTTGACCAACTTGTCAAACCTCCTGATCCGAGGGGTATCATCCTGGATCTCAGGCTCGGCCACAACCCATGCTCGAACTTACGAGCCATCTTTGCCTCATCCATCACCAATTCAGGAGCATACCTTGAGAGTTGAGTAAATTTGGTCTCATACTCCCTAACTGACATGCCACCTTTTTGCAGCGACAGGGACTCCATGGCCTTCTTCTCCTGGACGTCTGAAGGAAAGTAATGACTGCAGAATTCCTCCAAAAATTCCTCCCAGCCAAGAACTATGCCTCCCATTGTCCTCTTCATCGACTGCCACCACACAGCCGCATCCTTCTCGAATTGCAGAGTCGCCAACTTCACCTTGCTGCCTTTAGGGATCTCCAAAACTTCGAAAATAGTCTCTATCTACTGAATCCAGTTGTCAGCCATGTCAGGGTCTGACTTCCCTTCAAACACCGGTGGTTTCATCCGTTTAAATGATTCCACGAGTTTCATTGCTTCGAGCACCGGATTTGCAGGCACCCTTCCCTGATTCTGATTCATGGCCACGGCATTGAGTGTCTGATAGACCCTTGCTAGTTCCGTTTCCAAGTCCAGACCTTCACCAATTCTTGCTCTTCGTCCAGCCATATTCTGATGCAAAAGATCCATTAAATTCGAAGTGTGAAACATGAACTTTTAAGTCAATATTTCCATTTCACTGAATTTCAAACTTTATACATTCGAATTTAAAATATTTTTGACATAAAAAAGAAAGCAGTAGACGATACAATGGTCTAACTCCTACGGTTCTTCTTGGCTTTACAAGCTCTCCCCGTAGTTCTTTAACTTCTTCTTTCAGTACATCGGTCATGTTTTTCCTCTACTCGAGTTCCCATACACGATGACTGAGAACTACAAAATCATTCTTGCACTTTGCCAACTAAGCCTCCAATAGTCCGACTCTCTTCCGCAGTGTTTCTACCTGCCTCTGAAGAGATATCATAAGACTACTTGGAACTGGTTCCTCTTCGTCAGAAGAGTCATCAGATGAGTCCGGAGGTGGAGTGATCTCTCGGGACTCAGGCCATTCCTCTCAGTCGGAGTCTGCTTGCCCTGGGTAGTACTCTTTCTCGGAATCTGCTTGTCTAGGATAATAATCTTCCTCTATGATATGCCAATTGTCGTCTCCAGCAGGGTCGAAGTGATCAGCCATCTTAGAAAAAGGGAGGAAGAAGCATAAGTCATGGAGCAACAAAAATATAAGTAACTTACATTTAAATCTCCAGACACAACACACACACTAATGTCCACTTCCAGGGTGTCGTTCCTTATAAATTTGTACTAGTGTGAAGGGTGGATCTGATACCACTCTGTAACACCCCGAATTCCAAAATATAACTGAATTCGAAATTCCACAGGATCTTTACACTTCTTTCGTACAATTGTACAAGGAATTTAAAACTTTTCACTTTACATCAGAGTTACAAAAAATCTTTACATTTTACATTTTACAACGGAAGCAAAATTACAACATTTATATAAATGAAAGTACAACAACATTTGAGTAATCTCTAAGCATCAGTTCTTCTTTAATCTTTATCATGACATTTATCCTGCATACAAAACTGTGGGTACGTCAGTTTATTCAATCGACGAATATTATACACGGCCATCCTCTCTATGCCGGAAATAGTATAATTGATTTTCCATATTTAACAAACACAAACTTGTTCACATATCAAACTAAGGGGAATACCCTACTGATGTCGTGTTGTGATTATGCACTTAGTCCTTTATGCAATTATTTATATTACATGACATTAATACGCACTTGTTCGGATTCTATGCATCTCATACTACATAGGTCCGAGGGCAAGCCTCTTAATCATTCTTCATTTTGTAGGGTTCAATCCCTCGTCATGACTTAATCTACTACTGTAACTACGGTAGGTATCCTAGATGTTCTATGAGTACGAGCTCATGTACAGAAACACTGGAGGGGAATCCCACGTCATGTCACGACGCATCGTGAAGACTATCTATGGACAATTCAGCCTCCTTCATGGCACACGATCCTCTCGCAGTCACCAAACACCCCACAAGCATCGCCAAGATTCCGATAATTCTAGAGTATTGCCCACGTCATGTCACGACACATCGTGAAGACAAACTGTGAATCACACCCATATCGTAGACTCGAGGCCCTCATACTTGTGTTTTTCTCTCACTTTCATCACCTCTTCACTATGTACTAATTCTTAATTTAATGAAATCATGAACAAAATTAATCTCTTAGAGTTAGCCCTCTCACTAATACCGATCTTATTTCTTTAATTTCACAATGACCCAAACTTTGTCTTTTCAATTTCAATAATCATATCTCATCACTTTTCACTTGCCAGTGTGAGTTTTGGCTACACCCTAATTTTCAATTTCAATTCACGAATTCACAATCTGAGTTGTCAAACTCAAAACATTTCTCTTTTTTAATCATATGATTTCCAATCTTTTCTTGAGTCAATAATCATACATGGAGTTCAATTATACGTCATGCATTTCATAACTAACATTTATTTCCACATTAAAATCATATCGCAAAATATCTAATCAAAGTGAATATTCACAAACTCACTATTGTCACACTATTCTTTAATAAGAATAACTCATATAAAACTTCACATTTATACTTTCTTTCTTTCAATTTTCCTTTTCTAACACTTATCTCAATTTCGTCGTAAAAACACATTTTTATGAAATTATACGAGTGTAATAACTATAGTTCCAATTACACTTTTACTTCCAAAACACACTTTATTTCAGTCTAATAACTCCCAATAAATTTTCAGGAGCCACACATGATTTTAGAATAATAATAGTATTTTTTTGGAATTTTTAAACATCAAGAAACCCAAAAATCATTTTTTTATACAAAAATAATATTCTGGCCGCACCAGGAATTGAACCCACGACCCAAGGGAAGACAGTCGTACTAGCTAGCCACTAGGCCGACTATGTTGAACGATATGAAAAGGAGATAGAGGGTTTTATACTCTCTGTTCGAGATCTAGTTTATTTTTAAAACGCATATAAAAGAATGGTGGACACAGGTATCGAACCAGCGACCTCAACACACACACACCCGCGCTACTGCAGCGCCGAAGGGCTCACCGACCACTTGAGCTATAGGCTCAAGTTGTCTCAACTACAACTCGAATTTCATTTATTTAAAGTCTCTGTTCATTAGAACATTTCGATGTTTCCAAAGCTCTTATTTTAGTTTTGCTTTCACTAAAATTCCTGTAATCTCCATAAAGTCTATTTTAACATAATTCAACACTCCAGTAATTTAAAAATAATTTTTTCAGTGATTAAACACACATTTCTCATACAATTAATTTAAATTGCATGCTACTATTTTCATAAATCATTTTGACATTTCTCACACAACTTAGTATTAAAGATTTCTATATTAATTCCCTATTTTTCCCTCTTTCATAATCCCAAAAGCATATTATAATTTATTCGTTCTAAGCAATATCACGAAGGTCCATCTAAGCACATAAAGCAACAATTTCATCTACTAGCATTTTGTACTTAGTTTTGATATTAACAACAACTCTAATTCATATATTCCATCACTACAAAAAGATTCGCATACAACTTAAGATTCATGACAAGATAACATGCATTCTATCAAGCAATCAATTTAATCAACTAGCAAGTCCTTTTTCCAATTAAGTGTACTCTTATTAGTTTCTTTCATGCATTATCATTTCCATCACCCCTAAGAGCATCCACAGTCGTTTGCTTATTTGCCATTTTTGCCATTTTTTTGCTACTGTAGCGCTCACAGTCGTTTGCTATTTTGCCATTTTTTGACAAAAGCGCTACAGTAGAAAGGGAGAAATAGCAATCGAAATAGCAAAATGCATATTATAGCAGACGAAACATCATGATTATTTAATTATATTGTTAATTGATCAGACGAAACATGATGTTTCGTCCGAATTAAAATAAATATAAAAACCGAATAAAATAACCGGTAAGCGTGGGAACGAAACATGATCATGTATCATGTTTCATGTTTCGTCCCAATTCAAATTTTTTTAAAAAAAAATTTTGAAATTTTTTTTTTAATTTTTTAATTTTTTTTGCAATTATCCAAGTTGATTTTGCAAATTTTTAAATTGTTTTTGCAAATATTTTTTTACAAACTATTTTTTAAAAATTGTTTTTGCAATTTTTATTTGCAAAAAAAATTCCATAAAAACTGGACGAATCACCATGTGTCGTCCAGTTGTTTTGATTTTTTTGCACTTTTTGTAAAACAGTAAATTGGTTTTGCAAATTTTTAAATTTTTTTTGCAAATTTTAAAATTGTTTTTGCAAATATTATTTACAAACTATTTTAAAAAATTGTTTTTGCAAATTTTTTTTGCAAAAAAAACTTCCTTAAAATCCGGACGAAACATCATGTTTCGTTACGTTCTTTTGATTTTTTCTTCTTCTGTGGTGTTTCGTCCCGTATTTTTTATTAATATTTTCTACGTATAAAGTATTTTTTTAATGACAGACGAAACATCATGTTTCGTCTGTTTCTTTTTTAACGAACTTATACATTTTTTGGCAATTCGACGACTGCAGCGTTTCGTCGAATTGGATGGGCAAAATATGCATTTTGCCATTTTTTACATTGAATGACTGTGGATGTTCTAACATGGTATCTAGTTAGAAATATAGAAAAACGACGCACCTTATTTGGAGAGAAAGATTCACGACACCTCCTAAACGAAAGAGTTCTTCTCGAGCTTGCCAAACGAGTGCTCCTCCCCCTCCTTGATGTGCAAACCGATGCTTCCCAAGTGCAACCCGAACCTTCCTAGTAGCCGGCCTCCTTGAATGCAAGCACAAACACTCAACTCTCAATCTTTTATTCTCACTTCCTACTAATAATTGTATTTTCTTACTATAGATTTGGAATGAAGAGTGCAAGAATAACTAGGCTAGGGGGGGGATATTTATACTAAAATTTGTGACCAATAAAGGGCTAGGATTAATCTAGGAGTTAAGGATCAAAGGCTAGGATTTAAGGGGAAGTTGTAGTGACCAACCATGATCACAAAAACTACCTCCCACAAACTCCACTTCTCTTTTCCTTTCCCTCCCATTCAAAACCGGCCAAGGTGGAGTGCACACTACACGTGTACGTGCAATGCACGTGCATTCAATAGTCCCCCATTTTTAAAAGTTGTTCATTTTATTCTTTATAAAAATAATCTAAAAAATTGTCTACATTACAAGTTGTATTTAAAAGAGAAAATAAATTCATGGGCCTTTATTTAATGGGCCAAATTAGTTTTAAAAAATAAATTAAATTGGGCTATAAAAGAAACTTATGTTCATTAAAGAAAAATGGGCTTTAATAAAAACAAATGGAGGAGACCTATATACATATATATATATATATATATATATATATATATATATATATACTCATTTTTTTATGAAATGAAAATAATTATAAAATTTTATACTGCAAAATTGCACATGCACAATACGTACAAAATTAAAAATAATATTTTTTCATAAATGAAAATCAGGGTATTACAAATCACCAGACCGTGATCTCCAATTTCTGTAGCTGCCCAATCGCTTCTTTCCCGATAACGTACTTGGGTATTCCCCTCAAATGGGGTAAACTTCATAAGTCTGATTAGTCACCAATGGTAGATAAAATTGAATCCAGGCTCAACATTTGGACAGGGAAATCGCTCTCCCGTGGAGGTAGACTTATCCTTCTTAACTCCGTCCTGTCCTCTATCCCTCTCTATATGATGTCTTTCTATTTTGTTCTCTCTTGGGTCATCAAGAGGATAGACCAAATTAGAAGTAACTTTTTCTGGTCTGGCTCTTCGAACCACAAGCCAGGTTCTCATCTTAGTAACTGGCAGCTAGTTTGCTCTTCCAAAGAGGCAGGGGACTTAGGCGTTTTGAACCTGAGGCATCAAAATATTGCCCTGTTAGGTAAATGGCTGTGGAGATTCTTGAAATCTAACCATTTACATTGGATACAAAGTATCAACGCGAATTGTTTCTCCAATTGCCATTTATGGGACTTCCCTCTCAAGATCCGTCGTAACTCTTCCCCTTTCTGGAAGGGTGTTTGGAAGGCTGCGGCTGCATTCCAATGCGGCATCAAGCATGTCTATAGTGATTGATCCAAGACCAAGTTCTAGACCGACCTGTGGATTGATAATACCAAACTAGCTTCTACTTTCCCTGCTCTTTTCCGTCTAGCTTCCAATCCCCATGCCAAGGTGGCAGATTGCTTCACTCTTGTTAATTCCCTTAGGCATTGGTCTATCCCGTTCTTAGCCAGTCTACCACCCTCCTTAATCGCTGACTTAAACTCCCTCATCCTTTCCCTTAACAATTTCACCTGGCCCCTAAATGAAGACTTCTCTTGGCGTTGGAATTCTTCCGGAAACTACTCTGTTAAATCCCTTTATCAATTTCTCAACTTTAGAGGTACACTCTCCTTTTTCGCTGACTTCATCTAGAAGACATGTGCCCCGCTTAAAGTTAAAATTCTCGTTTGGCTGGCCCTAAACAACAGATTACTCACGGTCGAAGTCCTTAACAAAAGAAATTTAGCCTGGGGACAATTGTGTCCCCTCTGCTCTAGCAATTCAGAGGATGTAGATCACCTGTTTATTGCTTGCGATTTCACACGTCCTCTGTGGAAAATAACCTCTCTGGCGTGGGAATCGCCCGCCATACCCTCCAACCTTATCTCTGTTTGGTCGTGTCTTCCTCCTAATAAAAATTACCACAGTTCGAGGATTCTTTCGGTTCAAATTATTATTTGGATCATTTGGATGGAGAGGAACAAGAGAGTATTCGCTCATAAGGCGTCTCCTTGCCTTTCCATCATCGAAAATTTTCTTTTTCTTTTTAACTTCTGGCCTTCTAATTTAAAACTCGAAGCTAGAGAGTCTCTTTACCATGGCAGATTGATCGAGGCGTTTCTTTGTCTTCGTAATCTCCATGCCTTTTAAGCATGTTGGCTATAATGTTTTAGTTGAGCTTGTTGGCTCTTTGGCTATTGTTCTTATTCAATTCTGTTATCCCTTGTGCAGGCTTGAAGTATGGCTGGGTCCTTCTCTTTTGCTTTCTTGTGCGTTCTGGCACCTTTTGGTTCGTCTTGGCTGTGCTGTGTTGGTTTGGCACTAGAGTTGTTATTATGTTGTTTCCCTTGCTCTTATGGCATACTGTAGCTTAACTTATGAGAGCCACCCTTGATTTTGTACTGGTATCAAGGCTATTTTACTTGTCTGTTTCTACTGTCTCATTGTGTGGTTGTTTTGAGTTGGTGCCCTCTCTCTGAGGCACCTATTTTTGCAAGGGTTGGCTTCATTTGATTTAGATGTTTTCTTTAGCGATCTCTGCATTGTTCTTATTCTGTCTGTGTGTGGGCTTGTATGTTAACCGTTGTTTGCTGCACAGTATAGCCTCCTGTGTTGCTCGTTCGGGCTTGGAGTGGCTTTTATTTTGGTCTGGCATCATCGATCGGGTCCCTTGGATGCCCAGGATGTCAATGAGTTTCCTCTTCTCGCTGATTTTCTCTTCAATGTTTTGCTTTGTTGGCTGTGCTTGTAATGAGTTTCTTTTTCTTGCCTTTCTCTTGAGGTCAGCCCTGCTTCTGGGCTTGGCTACTTTCGGTGTACAGTTTGGGAGTAGGCTAGCCCCTATTTCTAGCGATGGGCCTGGGGTGGCCTCCTATGTCCTATCGTTTGTTCTGCGCGTTGTTTTGTCCCCACCGGTGGTGGCGTGCGTCTGGTCTGCTTCAGCTGGCGCTCGGGATGTGGTCTCTTGGTGGGCGTTTCCTTCTGAGCGCCCCTCTCTGAATGGCCGTCTCGTTCCAGTTTTTTAGCGTGAGCAGTCATCCACTTGCGTCTCAGACCCACGGCTCGCCGGCTGGCTCTTCGGGGCTTCTCAGTTTTTGCCTGTTTTTGTCGCCGTTGTTTCGTATTTGTTGCCTTTGTTGCTTTTGGGCTTGTTTAGGCTAATTATTGTTTCGTGCTCTAAGTCCTTAGTTTTACGGCTTGTAAAACCTATTTGTTTCCTTCGTTGATTATTAATTTAATGTCAGTTTGGCTGGAGTCGTAAGACTCTATTCTATCCGATTCATCAAAAAAAGAATATGTATCTTCCAAGAGTACATCCAGACAAAATAATTGATTTAAATTGTATCATTAAGAATTAATGATTCACTTTGCCTCGGTTTTTGCGTATGAAAGAACAGCGGTGAGCAGCGTGGAGCTCTGTCTTCTTGTCCACGGTCAACCTCACATGGAGCGGAAAATTACTTCCATGCCCCTACTCTGAAACAAAATCACATTTAAAATCTTGAACATACCTCTGTTAAAACTAAACTTGTTCAGTTTTATACTCTTATTAGTAATATTATGAGAAATATCAAAGTTTTAAGGCAGTAGAAAGGTATCAGTGCATCTGTAGTCTTTGGATATTTTTACAAAATTTGTAAAATTTGACAAAAATCGAGCTGTAGTCGTTGGTTAAATATTCAAAATTTGAATTTTGGAGGAACAGTGATCGGCTATATTTGACAAAAGATATAGGAATTTGAAAAATATAGTCGGCGAACGATGATCTATTGTCCATTCATTTTTTTATACAAAAAAAATCGATCAGATGAAAATCATCTTTCGTCACTTTTATTTAACTTAAATATATCGGACGGGAAATCAATTATTTTTTAAAAAAATCAATTAGACGGGAAATCATTTCTCGTCCGATCGATTTTAAAAATAAAAAAAATTTGGATGGGACCTGATTTCCCATCAAAGAAATTTGCTGCCAACATTTAGAGAGAAAATTCTATAGAAATATGTTTATAGAATTATTATGCGTACAGATTATAATTCAGTTTAGATTTAAGACCAAATTAAGATTCAATTAGGATTAAATTAATTAGTAAGTAAGATTAAATTAGCTGAATGGACTCTCGGACGAAAAATGATTCCCCGTCCGTGAGCATTTTTTTTAAATGCTGAAACGGAAAATCATTCATCGTCTGACACATTTTTATTATTAAAAAAATCTGGGACGAGACATAATCTATCGTCCGTTAACAATCTTAAGATCAATACCCAAATTTTGGGTTCAAACGACTACAATTTAAACCCAAATTTTCTATTTCTATACGTCAAATATCCAAATTTTAAGATTGAACGACTACATATGCTCTTAAACACCCAATGCATGACTTCTCTGTACCAAACTTGATCTGAATTTTGCTAAATAAGGTATAAAGGTAATATGATTATAGAAAGTTGGGTCGATCAACAATTCGGAAACTAAGCAAGCATATCAAAACACAAGGTATCAAGACAACTGAGGTGTTGGGGGAAGTTCGCTGTAGAGAAAGTAGAGCGAGATGCGACAACCGATCATAAGGAACAACCAAGTAAATGCAGACCACACCAAACACAATAGCACACACAATTTGTTCCGGTACGGCGAACCTATTACAACAACAACAACAACAATGTCTTCTACCGCTACCTGCAGCTTCCCCTCCTTGCCTTCTCCTTCACCGTAAGCTTCACCTGAAGTGTAGGCCGTCGCCGGAACCTGTAGCTTCACCTACACCTGCAGACCCACCACTATTCTCTGCCTTCTTCTTCTTCCACAACACTTGCGACCTTCTCCTTTCCCTATCCTCTTCGTCATGTTCTACAACTTCCCAACCCTTTGGACCATCAGCTTCATTCCGTCATCATGCTATCGGAGTTGGAGCTGAGCGGGATCGGGCCCAATGAGCAGGCACGACACACCGTCAACACACCTACCCCTGACCCCCCAACCACTAAGGCCTCCCCACCCCCAGCGCAGCCTACAACTATCCCTAACCCAAACCTACCCTTGTTCATCCCCCCGAGGGGGATTCCCCTAGGCTCAGACGGGCCCTCTCCCCCCCGCGGGCACACCGGAGTGCACATCATCGACAGGGGGATAGAGCCAATGGTCATCATCGCCAGTGGGAGGTGAGGCTACCGTCGGGACGGGCCCATAGAGGGGGTCCTCCTACGAGCCACTATGGGCATAAAAGAACCCCCCTGATGTTCCAATGCCATTCTAAAAGCCATCATCTTGATCAGAGAAAGAGAAACTATGACCATCATCCACAACCAGAGAGGCACCACAGGTACTACAACAATCACAGCTATCACAGGGGACAGGGGAAACAATCTCACAGAAGCCATACCAAAGATAGGGCCTCCCACAAGCAAGCTCACCTCCCCCAACATCACAACTCTATCAGTCCACCCCCTCCGAGATCATCCACACACCACAATTTACCTCCAAAGAATTCTCCCCCCAATAAACACTTGGCCTCATCTTCACACCACTCGCAACAATCCCTCCCACAGTATGAACCCATCGACCCCCTCAAGTTTATTGTGATCTGGGCCCAACGAGGTGATCCAGACGGGACTACAGAGGGGGTGGTCCTGCATGAGATTGGAGATTCATCGAAAAAATGGCAGGAAGTAACCCGAAAAGAAAAAAGTAAAGCCAGGACCCCTCCACCTTCACAACAGGAAAATGGAAAAAAACAAAGAAAAGGCAAGCGAAAGCCGCTGCCATGCTTCAATTGTGGAGATCTGGGACATTACAGGAGTGAGTGCACTAAGGAGGTCAGATGCCTGAGATGCATGAAGTGGGGCCACATGTCATACTCCTGCACGAACGTTGTCAACTCCAACATTGACAACGACCGGGTGGTGAGCAGGAGCTAGTCGCTAGACAACCCAACCCTGATCAAACTCGCTAACAGCCTTGATACAATCAAGAACGAAGAAAAGTGGTTGCGGCAGTGGTGTGCGGTGGCACGAGTGAGAGTAGGTAGCCCTTCGAAGACTCACCTTCTACAAGCTTTGAACTTGAAATGGCCAATGAGGGCCCACAGAGATTGGGTAGCAAAGAGAATGTGCCACCAGCAATTTCTGGTGTAGTTCCCTTCACCAGAGAAGATGACAGAGGTCACTAGAATGGACACGGTCGACTTTGGGCACTTTCAGGTGGAGTTTAAAGCATGGTCACCAAGCTTTGGGGCAGAGCTCCCTCAGGGCGACAGGTACTGGATATGGATACATAATGTCCTCTTGCTCTTTTGGAAGAAGGAGGCTCTACAGGAGATAGTCTCTGACTTCGGAATAGTGGTAGACATCGCCGAGAAGACGATTCGCCGCTTCGAGATCGTATCGGCGAGGATAATGATCAGGAGTTGTGACATCTCCCTCATGCCACGCGTTGCCAAAGTCTTCTCTTTTAAGGAATCCTATCTCATCCAGTTTGTGCTCGACAAGAGGGCAGAAACATAGGCGGAGCTCCTAGCCATCACGTCCCCTACTCCTCCCCCATCTTTCAGAGATGGTCGCACCTTTAAACAGGTAGTCTCACCGGAGTGGGATCTTACCATTGACGGGGCACACGAGGTGGAGCGTGCTCACCGATAAGTGATCAAGGTGGCTAGAGGGATGGAGGTTAGCCGGGAGGCTACGGCAGAGAGATCAGATCTTCTCAACTCAGGACGGATATCCGTTGGTCGAGATCGAGAGACGACCAAGAGATCCAATGGTCAGGATGGTACATGTCTGGATATGGAAAAATCCACTCCATCAGAGGCAAACAAGGGGGAACAAGGCCAAAAAGTTTCCCAAAGTGGCAGTCATACTCCGCATGGTGGAGATGAGGTACGAAAAGGGGTACAGAGAGGGGAGCCAGAACTTGTAGGGCCTGGAAATCGTAAAAACCCACTTCAACACGACATGCAAAGAGGCTCTCCAACAGGGAAAAAGGCGCAAACTTTGGGGCCAGTGTTGCTTTGGACCAAGAAGGTGGACCAAAAGCACAGCAGCTCTCCAAAAGGAAAAGAGGGGAGTTGTTGGGGTCAAGAGTTGTTGGGGCAGAAGGCAGTTGCCATTTCTGGGAAGAAGACAAACTTGGAGGTACTCACAGACAAGGAAGAGAGCTCAAAAGAGGGCGTAAAGAGCTTGGGGGTGAAGCACAGGGAAAGAGGAATCCCAAATTAGGTTTAGAGCCTTCTGGGATAAGCAAGAGTACAGTGAGCGGCGAAACGAAGCGTTGTTTCAACGCCTCGATAACGACTCCTAAGGCTGCGACCACAGGGACATCCACTAACATCAAGACACTTGGCAAAAGCGTCAGAAGGCTGAAGCCACTGCTACAGAGCCACAACTTAGCCTATCCTACTCCACTCACAACACAAAATTCGAACTCCCAAGCACAACAAGCAGGGCCCATTGTGACTAGGGCCGGGTTAGAAGAGATCCAAAGCTCAGTTGAGCTTCTTATAGAAGGGAGGAATATACTTGGGCCCAAAGAGGGGCCCAGTCTAGGGAGAGTGGCAGTTATGGGCTCAAATGGGGATTTATTAAGCTCAAATGGTGATTTATTAGGCACAAATGAGTGTGTCCAAATCTCACCTCTTGATGTTGATGAAGATGATTGTGATGATAGGCTTAACCTCGATGACGACTATGTCTACTCAGATGGAGAGTCGATTGAATCAGATGGACTGGCTAAAGAGCTTTCCAGTGTTTCTCCAAAATTGGTACCTTGCACATTCCCCCCAACACAGTCAATGGTGACAAGCTCGCCTTAAGGAGGTTCACATCTCAGGGTTCGCAAGAGGGCTAGTGAGGAGTCCTTAGACGACTATCTGGAGATTGCTGTGGCCGCTAAAGCGGCTAAGACAAACATCGGAGGTACTGGCTCTTTCCTAGCTTCTGTTTTTAACTTCATGACTGATACTGAGATTTTTTATCTATCCGAAACATGTGGTCTTGCGGTTAACGATATAGATAGGAATGCCTTCCTCCTTAATCAAATTAGAGGATGGGAGACCGATAGAGTTACTCTTAGTTTGTACTCGATAGCCAAAACGAGTCACGTTCCCCCCCTAACCGTTGTTAATGGAGGCCCTTTTCTGGAACGTTAGGGGCCTCGGAGGGCGGGGCAAGCAAGAAATGGTGAAGGAAGTCGTTGCCAAGTCTAAGGCTAACATTGTCGACCTCCAAGAGACCAAACTTTCAAACGTTTCTAGACTTAGTAGAGTAGGGGGTAGTCGAATCTCCGACAGGAAGATGATCCCATCAGTTGGGGCATCTGGAGGCATCGCCCTTGGGTTTAATCCCAACATCTACTCTTGTATAGACGAGCTCCACGGACAATTTTCCTTGTCGGTGTTGCTCCATCGAAAAGCCGACCAGTGGACTCAATCGGTTACGATGTCTGGGTGGAACTTAGAGCTATCCGTGCTCATTGGCCACACCCTTCGGTGGTGGGGGGAAATTTTAACATCACAAGATTTTCCTCAGAGCATAGGGGCAGAGGATCCAGTGATCTAGACAGGAAAGCTTTCAATCATCACGAACCTGGAATTAGTTGATATCCCCATCTCGGATAGGCTTTTCACCTGGTCGAATATGCAGGCGGCACCCATCCTAGCTAAGCTAGATAGGATCTTGGTCTCCACAGATTGGGAGACCGAATTTCCATTGTCATCAGCAAAATCTCTCTCCAAACCAACATCTGATCACGTGCATATCTTCTTATCTTCCAGGGAAGACCTTCCCAGGAGGCCATCAAAATTTCGGTTCGAGAAAGCATGGTTAGAAATTCAAGGCTTCCACCATATGGTCAACGAGAGTTGGTCTCGCCCGACTAAGGGTCAGGAGGCGTCCACTATATAGTGTGAAAAAAATTTGCAGACTCAGGGGCAAGCTTAGAAAATGGAACCGGAACAGATTCTCTCTGATTTGGAGAGCAAAGGAATCCCTTCTTGAGGGTATCGAGGAACTTGAGAAGGTTGAAAAATATAGGGATCTGCTACAGGAAGAGCAGAATCGATTACACCAATTCAGACAGAAAATCAACTAGCTCTACAGAATTGAGGAAATCAAGTGGCAACAATGGTCCAGAATTTCGCAGCTCAAAGAGAGAGACGCGAACACAGTCTTTTTCCATCGAGTTGCCAACGCACGGCATAGAGCTAACCTCATACACTCAATCCAATCAGATTCTAGAACGGTTCAAGGCGATGTTGACATTAAGCTGGCTTTCCAGTCACACTTCAAGCGCCTCTTCGGGCACAAAGCAGAATTGAGGATCCCTCTCCAACACGATTTCTAGCAAGACTAGGAAAGTGTTCCAGATCCTGGGCTGCAATCCCTCGAAGCGCCCTTCACTGAGAAGGAGGTCTGGGAGGCAATCCAACAAATGGGAAAGGATAAAGCTCCAGATCCTAATGGTTTTCTGATTCTATTCTATCAGATCTTCTGGGAGGAAATCAAAGGTAACTTCCTAAAGCTGTTCGAAGACTTCTACGAGCATAATCTCAATTTAGGGAGATTCAACTATGCGGAGGTTGTGCTGATTCCTAAGAAAGAAGAATCAAGAAGAGTTGGAGACTTCCGCCCCATTAGCCTCCTTAACTACTCGGTAAAGATCATTACCAAGACCCTCGCTATCAGGCTCGGGAAGATTATGGATGGCCTCATTAGTCAGGACCAGACGGGATTCATCAAAGGAATATGCATTCAAGACAGTATAGCAACAACTGAGGAGACTATTCAACATTGCCATACTTTGAACTCTAAGAGCTACCTCCTGAAGCTAGATTTCGAGAAAGCCTATGACTCTGTTGAATGGGACTGTTTGTTGGAAGTGCTTGCTGGAAGGGGTTTCGGGGACAGGTGGATAAGATGGATCCACACATGTCTGACCACCAGCAGAACGGCTATTTTGGTTAATGGGGTAGCAGGCCACCCATTCTCCTGCAAACGGGGGCTCAGACAAGAAGATCCGCTCTCACCCTTACTCTTCACCGTCGTGGTAGACGTTCTTAGATCCATGATGGCTAAATGCAGTAGAGCCGGTTGGATCTTACCAGTGGCCAAGGGAATCAATCGTCAAGGATGCTCTATACTCCAATATGCAGACGATACTCTCTTATTTGGCAATGGCAACCTAGGGGAAACTACCGTCTTCAAAGGAACTCTGTATTGCTTTGAAGCTTGGTCTGGCCTCAGAGTCAATTTCCACAAAGTGCTCTAATTCCCATTGCCCTGAGTCCAGAAGAGGCTCTTGATCATGCCACTATCCTAAATTGCTCCACCGAGAGTTTCCCCATCCAATACCTGGGATTGCCGCTAAGACCCGAAAAACTCAAAAAGGCGGATTGGCTCCCCATCATGGACCGGGTTGAGAAACGGCTAGCAGGATGGAAAGGCAAAGCCCTTTCTTTAGGACCAAGAGTAACGCTTATTAATGCAGTCCTCTCTAACCTTCCTACCTATTATCTTTCCTTCTTTGAAATGTCGCGATGGGTAATCCAAAGAATTGACCGGACTAGGAAACGTTTCTGATGGAAAGGGGCAGACCCGGACCGAGGAGGATATCATCTAATTAGGTAGGAGGAGGCATGCATGAAAAAGAGACATGGAGGCCTAGGTATAATTGATCTTCGAGATATGAATCTGGCACTACTGGGAAATAGTGGTGGAAAGTTTTCCACCCGAATGGAGAAGGATGGCAACAATTTGTCCAGGGATATATGCATGGGAATGGAACGAGAAATCTGGGCTTCAGGATAGGCCCTCGGTTTTTCTAGTTCTGGAAAGGTATCACTAAGGCATACGATCCCTTCCACAGCTGTGTAAAATCATCTATCGGTAACGGCAAACTCACCAAATTTTGGTGGGACAAGTGGTGTGCTGATCACTCACTCAGAACCCTATTCCCCGATCTATATGACCAGGCAACACATCCACACTGCACGATGGCCGCTGCCTGGAAAAGAGGTGCCTGGAATCCATCTTTCAAACAAACGCTCAACCTAGGCTCACAGCTCAGACTAACGAAACTTCAGGCCTACATCTCCAACACTAATATCGGCTGCTTTCAGGGCCCCGACAAAAAATCCTGGGAATTTGAGAAGAACGGCAAGTTCACGGTTCGCTCCATGTACAATCGCTTACATTTTAGGGGATGTACCCCAAAATGGTCTGCTGTCATCTGGAAAACGAAAGCCCCGCTAAAAATCAAAATTTTCTTATGGTTGGTACTAAATGATGCGATCCTAACTAGAGAAAATCTCACTAAGTGCCAACCGACTGTGAATCCACAATGCGGGTTCTGCCACAATGCCCTAGAGTCTAGGGATCATCTTCTTCTTCAGTGTCCTAGGAGCAAAGCGGTACTTGTAGAGGTACTCAGCACCCTAGGGACATCTCAATACCCTAGTACATACGAGGACCTGTGGGTAGGTCCTATGTTCGCAATAGAGAGGGGTGCTATAAGAGAAGCATGGTATATCGCGATCGCTGCAATGACCTAGGTTCTCTGGCTAGATAGAAATAATCTTTTCTTTCGTAGAACTTGCAATAGTATTTCTAGAAATTTGACTCATATTATGCATTTTATCTCTTTTTGGGCTAATGTGGCAGCAACAGGTCCTAGGGAAAGGATCGGGAGTGTCTTCCAGGTACAGGACTTTGATGACGAGGAGAATGAGATCGGATCGACGATCGAGTGATAGCCAGCACGGTCTTCGATGGTCATTGATACCCACCACCCCAAGGGTTTGTTGGGGGCTATGATGTATTTCCTTATTGCTACTCTATGTTTTTTCTTTTGTCCCACCCTCCATGTTCGGGGTGGAGTTTATGTTCTGTTGTTTTGTTTGTAGGACTTTGTGTTGGCTCAGTATCTGAGTTTGTTTTATTAATCACTTACTAATGAAACAGGGTGGCCAGACTCCACCTTTTCCTAAATAAAAAAAACAAAACACAAGTTTGTTTCAAAGTAGTGGCGCGTACGGAAACAATTTTGCCTGATCAGTTTCATCATTCTATGGCTGCAAGGTCCACTGAATCATAATTAGATGTTTCGAGATTCTGTTTGTATGCATCAAATACTTAAACCTCATATATCTTCAAATGGGGGTACTTTTTTGCATTTACCGCCTTTGTTGGGGTTTTACTGTGACACGCACACATACAAGGGCAGAGCCACACCCAAGGCAGGGTGAGCGGCCGCTCCAGGGTTTGGGCAGGCCCTTTGTATAGGTGTAGTTTTTTTTTTAAATGGAAGTCCATGCAGCGCTACCCCCTGAGCGTGGCTCACAAGTAAAGGCCCATACAATCGCTCCTCACACCAACCGACCCGCTCCCTCTTGTTCTACTGTTCGCTTCTTCTTCATTTAGTTCTTATGATTTCGCTCCCGCTGGATGGAAATCCTGGCTCCACACACACACACACACACACACACACACACACATATATAGGCCCATAAAATCGCTCCTCACACCACCCGACCTGCTCCCTCTTGTTTTGCTGCTCGCTTCTTCTTCGTTTAGTTCTTATGATTTCGCTCCCGCTGTATGGAAATCCTGGCTCCACCACTGCACGCACACACACACACACACACACACACACACACACACACACACATATATATATGTCCAGTTAAAACCCAAAATGATGCGTTTACCCAGCTAATACTGTATTCTTGATTAATTTAATTCACTTGTGAAATTCAATATGAATTCCCCAAGTGCACTAGGCTGGGAGCCCTTCCGTTGTGCACTAGGCTGGTGCACACAGTCGTGTGCACTCGCCCTCAGCCGTTCGATCGCCCTTCAGATCATGATCGTGATCTAACGGCTATTAGAATCCCGCTCCTCTCACTTGCGTTGAGGGGGTATTTTGTCATCTCCCCTACCCCATGTGAACCCCCCCCCCCACAACTCATGAGCGCTCCTCATCGTTCTCACTTCTCACTCTCTCTCGCTCATCGCTCTCCTTCTCCAGCTAATACTGTGTTCTCGATTAATTTAATTCACTTGTGAAGTTCAATGTGAATTCCCCAAGTGCAATAGGCTGGGAGCCCTTCCGTTGTGCACTAGGCTGGTGCACACAGCCGTGTGCACTCGCACTCAGCCGTTCGATTGCCCTTTAGATCATGATCGCGATCTAACGGCTGTTAGAATCCCGCTCCTCTCACTTGCATTGAGGGGGTATTTTGTCATCTCCCCTACCCCCATGTGAAGCCCCCCCCCCCCCAACTCACGAGCACTCCTCATCGTTCTCACTTCTCACTCTCTCTCGCTCGTCACTCTCCTTCTCCTTCTCATTGTGTGCCAAATCGATAGCCTAGCACTGAAAATTTCCCAAATCCACTGCGACCAACTTCAAATCCAAACCCCCTACCTCATCGAATCTCTCTCTCTCCAAACCCCCGATGATTCTCCTCTCAACTCCACCATTTTGGGAAATCGACAAAACCCTAGCTCCGAATCTCATCGCTCCCCCTTCACCATTGCTCGCTCGCTTCCACCATCTCAAATCGATCTGAGGTATAAATTTTTCCCTTGATTTGAGTTCAATCGAAACCCTAATTTTATCCAAGATCAATTGGGGAAAAAATTAGGGTAAAGGAAAAAAATTATAATCAAGAAAATTTGAGCATTGCATATTATAAGATAAAAAATTTAGGGTAAAAAAAAGTTATAATATGATAAATACGTCTGTAGCGCCCCAAATTTCCAATATAATATCTCAGAAATACGTGGCACAATTTCCAGCATCAACCTCAATTGCAATAGTAAACATAGCCAAAAACACAGATAATTTTTAATTCAACTTTTATTATAATAGTTCTTAACAAAATACAGCGGAATACAAAACACTTTGAATTACAATCTTTCTTTACAACACTTTTTTTTACAGTTTACATAAGCTCTATTGTCTTTCTAGCACAAGCATCCAAATTCCAAGCTATAGGCACCTACCTGTAAAACATGAGGCTAGAGATAACCCTAGCCCCAAACTACAGGGGTCAGTCATAACGGTGTGAGTGACATAAAAATAAATACAATATAAATAAAACATAAAGCATAGAGTTATTACCAACATGTATTAACAGTAAGAATAAAATGAAATAAGAAATAACAATAGATAAAACATGAAAACATCAAGTGAAACTAGACTATGTGTCAAGTGTAGAAAAACAGGAACAATATGCATAAAACCAAGTCAAGAAAACATCAATGCTATATGCTGACTCTCTAATGCATACTTGTCGGATTCTATGCATCCCACAATACATAGGTCCGGTGCAAGCCCGTATCGTTCTCCACTTTATAGGGTTTGGTCTGTCATTATGCAACTAATCCTACTATAGTGATGGAAACAAGATCCAGAATACTCCGCAAATAGGCACCACCGCCCTCGATGCGCAAGCATCATGTAAGAATAGCTCAACAACTGAAGAATCACCTCCCAATCGTGTACCCCATGAATAGACTTGCAAGGCCCTCGACGTGCAGATACACCAGGTACATTCCGTGAATAGGCCTGCCGACCCTCGACATGCGAATGCACCCTGCATGCTCTGTGAATAGGCCTGCAGAACCTCGACACGCGAACATACAAATGTCCTCTCGAGACAAAACAACAAAACAGTCCTGGAACGCATCTGTTGGACTAACAATACCAGAGCATATACTTACATTTCCCAAGTTCCATCACATCCACTAGTGCCTATCCTTAAGTTGATTATTATTAAAAACACAAATCCCCCTCTCTAGAGTTAGTGTATCCTGTCGAACTTAATTCACAAAACAAACCCAAGACCCCGCAGGTCTAAATCCACATGTAATCCCCAAACTTTTATTTTAATGAAAATATTGATTTTTACGTGTTGTGCACGTGCAAATTTCATGTGTATATTTATTTATTTTTATATATAAAATTTCTTTTGATAGTATAAACAATTATTTTTCCTTTCCTTTATTTTTCTAAAAGCCTTTTTCTAAAGCCTAAAACACTATTTTATTTGTTGATCCCACTTTAATAATTCTTTATTTTTATTATTTTGGCCCACAAGCCTAAGCCCACTAATTGTGAAGCCCACAAATTTAATTAATCAATTAAATGGTCACACTTATCATGTAGACTCAAATGGTGAACATTTTGATTAATTAAAAGTGTACAAACTTCAAATAGGGGGTACTAGGGGGCACGTGCATGCACGTAGTGTGCAATGCACACTAGTTGGGGCCGGGTATGCTTGGAGTGATGGGGAGTGTGGGTATGTGTGCATGGGTGGTTACTTTGTGCATGGGTGGTTGCTACAACTTCTCCTCCTATCCTAGCCATTCATCCTATAACCATCCATTGAATCCTAGCCCTCCAATCTATCCTAAAATTAGTATAAATACCCCCACTATCTACTTGTATTCTACACTAAGCAACTATTGAAAGAAGAAATTATATAGGAAGAATTATAGTAGTGTGAGTGTGAGAGTGTGTGTACCATTGGAGGCCGGCCATCATCCCCACACTTGGAGCTTTCGATTTTGGCAAGGAAGCAAGGAGAGGAGGCTTGTGCATCGCAATCTAAGAGGAGAAGGCACTCTCTCGCATTCTAGGGGACTCTAGGAGATTTCTTATTGGCTTTTTCTTCAAAGAGGTGGGTGTTTCTCATGACCTCTAAAGTAGAAATCATGCTAGGGAAGAAATTGAATTGTTAGTATAAGCTACTAGTTGAAATGAAATGCATGCTTGCCTAATTAGAAAAGAATTGATAAATTAGCAAATGTGTATTGTTTGATTACTAGATTTATTAACTATGAGTAAAAGTGAATGTTCTCATTGTTTCTAATGCTAGTATGCATGCTAATTATGTTCTAAATGCAAACTATATGGATTAACTAGTAAAAAGACTAGAACCATGTTTGTTGATTAAAGTGTTAAAGTAGAATGTTATGCTAGAGATGAATGAATGGGGTAATTTGTTAAGAAATGATTGTTAATGGTTGTAGTAGAATTTCCATTGCTATATGTGCCATATGAGTATGAAAATAAATGAAAAGAATGTATTTTTGCAAACAAATGATTGAATGCATCATGTGTAGATTAATTAATAAAATGGAAGTTTTACTCACTTATAAAAATGATTTTTGTGTTCTAAAAAAATATCATAGTTGTCAAGGAGTAAGAAAACATCGTTGTAGTGATTTTTGTGTGGGAAACCATCTTTATTTATGAACAAGTATGTATTAGTTTTCAAATGTCGAAATAGTGTTTATAAAATACAAATTAAGGCTAAAATTCATGTTTTAAAGAGTTAGAAAATACTTTTAAAAATACTGGTTATTGTTGAATTAAATGTAGTTTATTTTGGACATTTTTGTTTTCAAAAGAGGAGAAAAAGAGACAAATTAGTTTTGAGAAATTTTGAAGTATAGTTTTGAACAGAGAATAAGATCAAAACCTATTCTAAATACTTTCTAATCGAAATGGCCACTTAGACCAACTGGTCGGTAGATATTTGGGTTGCTACAGTGCTCGGAGGTCTCCGGTTCGATACCGCGGCCTCGTTTTTACTATTTTTTTTATTAAAAACCCAACTAGTCGAAACTCAATACATAGGGATTATAACCCCTAGTCATATTGGTTGACGGCTTTGGCCCGTTGGTTCTGTGCGCTGACTGTTTCGCCGCGAGTCATGGGTTCGAATCTGGTGGGGGAATTTGAGTTTAAAAAATGTTTTTTTGATTTTTTTTGATTAAATTGAGTTTTAAAAATAGAATTAAAAATTTTGGAAAAATGTGTTTTAATTACTAAAAATAATTAATATATTTTTATAAGAATAATTTATATAACTTTTGATAAAGTGTGATTAAGAAATTGGGATTTTGCAAAGAAGGACTTCTTTTGAAAATTAAATTGCCCTTTTAAACAAAAGAAAAATAAATGAAAATTTTGAATTATAAAAGATGAAAAATTGGTAATAAGGAATTCTTTGAAAGTGTGCCTGTTATGATTAAGTGAATTCTAATTTGTGCTTGTAGTAATATTTGGAAATGAAAATAATAGACTTGTGGAATACATGAATTATTGATTACTACTAGTCGAAATTGACTCTTGCACATAGATTGCACGTGAAATTGAATTTTTGATTGTGATGAGCTATGAATACATGAATACTATGCTTTTGAAACATGAATTGTGATTAATCATGAAAAGATCTTATGAGTATGACATTGTAATTATGAGTTGAAAATTGAGAATTAGGGTATAGCCAAGCCTTATACCGGCAATGAAAGAATTGTGAAATGATATTTTGAAATGAGAAGACCAAGGTTTGGGTCATGTGAATTAAATGAATAAGACCGGTGTAGTGGGAGTGCTACACTCTAAGAGTTAATTTTATTCATGATTCAATTAAATTAAGGATTAGATACATAGTGAAGATGTGATGAAAGTAAGAGAAAAACATTAAGTATGAGGGCCACTGGATTGGCAGTATGAGAGTATTCACAGGATGTCCCATGATGCGTCATGATAGGGCGTGGATACTGCTCCAGAGTACCGTCCAGGTGGCGACGCTCGTGGGATGTTTAACGACCGCGGGTGATGTCATGTCTATGGTAGGAGCTGAATTACCACAGGATGCCTGCATGATGAGTCATGTGTCAGTGCATTGGGATTCCCTCCAGGGCGCCTAGACAGGAGTTCGTAGGTCAGAAAACATCTAGGATACTTACCGTAGTTACAGTAGTAGATTAAGCCATGACGAGGGATTGAACACTACAAGAAGAAGAACGATTAAGGGCTTGCCCTCAGACATATGTAGTATCGGCTGTATAGACTCTGAACAAGTACGCATTAGTGTCATATAATATAAATAATTGCATTAAGGACTAAGTGCACATTCACCACACGACATCAATAAGATAGTCCCTTTAGTTTTGTTTGTGACAAGTTTTGTGGTTTGCTAAGAAATGAGAATCATTATACTGTTTCCGGCATAGAGAGGATGGTCGTGTATCATATTTCGTCAGTTGAATGAACTGACGTACCCACAGTTTTATATGCAGGGTAAAGTTGCGTGACACAATTGAAGTATACATGCTGCGCAAGACTATTTTAAATTTATTTCATGTAAATTATTGTAAGATTGCTTCCGCTGTGACAATGTACAATTGTAATGTAACTCTGATATAAGAAAAGTTTTTATTTTCTTGTAAAATTATACAAAAGAAGTGTAAAGATCCTGTGGAACTCGAATTCAGTTGTATTTTGCAATTCGGGGTGTTACACCACAAATCTCATCTGTCGGTTCACAGGACTCCCACTCAACTCCTAGAGAAATCACAACTCATCCATCAAGACCAAAACATTCAATAAAACTCACAAATCTATCGTCAAAATGATTATATGAAGAAACTTCTTAAATCAACAAAATCCAAATCTTATATAAAATTCCAGAATCCAAATAAATATTAAATCTATTAAATAACTGAAAATCATATTTTCAAGTTGTAGAGTATCACAAAACATCAATTTCTTTGAAAACACGTATAACTCAAATAAGGTCCAAAAGAATACATTTAAATATCCAATATAAATCTCTGTAAAACATTTTTAATCTGTAGAAAAACATATTTTAAAACAATATAATATTGAAGGAACAATCGTTCAAAAGAAGCATAAAAAAACTCATGAAAATATCAGTTAGAGCAGTAGCAGTCGACCTCATAGGGTGGTCGGTCGATTGTCCCGCGTGAAATCCAAACTCAAGAAATCCATCAATCAGAGCAGTAACAGTCGACTGCATACTGTAGCCAGTCAACTGTCTTGTGTAAAATCCAAAGCTTTAAGAAAACATAAATCAGAGCAGTGGCAGTCTACTTTGAAAAGGGGTTAGCAGTAGACTGTCCTGCGCAAAAATCCAAAACTCTAAGAAAACACTGCAGCCAGGTTCGCAACGGTCGACTATCTAAACTTACCAGTCGACTGTCACACCTACAGACTGCAGTTTTGGGTTTGTGCATGTTTTAAACCGATACACGATTCCACTTTGTAAAATCACAAATTTGAAGAACTGATTTCCTGAGATGATTAATTGTAACTTGTATAACATATAAGAGTTATTAAAACACATCAAAACATATCAAGATCTCGAAATAGGAGTTTTCCACAAAAATCTTTCAAAACAACATCTTATATACATATACTAGATTTGCCCGTGGGCACGTGCCTACGACATGTCTTCGGAACGATACAACACACGAAAAGCCCTGTAAAAAGTGAAACAACAATTATGTAGTTCAAGTTTGAATAGTATGACAATAATTAGTTGTAAATAAAAGTCCATGTTTCTATTAGTATATGTTGAAAAATAATTATAAATGAGGGTGTAAAATCCAACTTCATAGAATTTTAAGGATGGAAAATGATGAAATTAAACTATTGAAGAGATATTTGTTATTTTTAATATAACAAGTGCAATAAAAAAACATAAAAATTCTAAAAATTTTACAAACCTGAAATCTTATAATCTAAATTTGTAAGTTTGTAAGTAAATAAAGAAAGAATGGGAGAGAGAGAGGGAGAGAGAGAAAGAGAAAAACATGAAAAATTGAAGAGAGAAGAGAAAGATAGTAATAAAGTAATGAGTTTTTTAGTTTTGGGGGGAAAATTTTAATATTGGGGTTTAAAATTTTGGGCGGAAAAATATGTTTTGTAAGAATCAATCTAGGCCATTGATTTTAGGGAAGATTGAATGAGAGCCACTTGATAGCTTTCTTTGTAGTTTATTATATAGATGTTCAAGTACGAATTTTAGCATCAGTTTAGGCCTCAAAAATTCATCAATAAGAGTAGTAAGATGTTTATAACTATCTCGGAACCAAATCAATGTAAATCCAATCAAAATTTCATCAAAACACATGAAAACCCAATTTCTTCGAAAACAATGAATAAGATATATGTACACATATTTGTGCACCAAGAAAACTTCAAAACTCATCAGTTAGAAATAGTGAAATGTTTAGATTTAATCTCAGTACTAAAACCAATCATATCCAATTGAAAATGTCTCAAAACTTCACAAAATCACGAAATCCCCAAATTGGTCATAATGAATAGATCCAATTCTAACCCCCCTTCTCAAAAGTCCAAGACTTGATTCTTAGATTCAATAGCCATTAAACTCATCCACAATCATTCAAAATAATTTGTCCATGCATATGAGCAATTATAACAATTATTAATCAAGTTTCTACTCAACGAAACCCCCCAAATAGAGCTCGTGCATTTATACACAAGTAAAGGAATCTTTTATCCATTTTATGCAATATCATCATACAACACTTCTCAACAAGTCAAAATAGCAAGTATGTGAGGGAAACAACCTACTCATGATTTCTATTTGGTTCTTTAGCAATCTCAATTCATCAATTAGGGTTTTAATTCATCAAAGGCATAATTTCAAGTAAAGATTCAATTTTGAACTCATCTATTCATCAGATCTATTATATCTTCATACAACCTCCTAACATGCTTTCTAATAGGTAAATAATCACATACAACATACATGGAACAATACAAAACAAACATGTCACTCACCTTGTTGAAGATATCAAACGAAGATAATAAAGAAATAGAAATCCCTTCTTCGCAAGAAAAAGCCAAGATCCTCGCTTTAAAAATCCAAGAAAATAATAACAAGAAAACCCTTTCTGTTGTGCAGCAAGAGACAGCTGCACTCCACCCTTAAATAGGTCGGACATCAGGTACTTTAGGGTTTTGAATGGATTTGCAAAAATACTCCTTTCAAACATATATAAATCTCTATACTTGGAAATTAACTAAAACCAACTTAATTGAGATTTAAAACAAAAAAAAATAAACTAATAGTCAGCTGGCACTGTTTGAAAAAGCCAGAAAAATGAATTTACACTTTTACCCCTCTAAATGGCAAATTTCCAAAAAGATCCTTTTTTATCAAAACTTGCAAAATAAACCAAATTTATTATAAAAAAAATTAAACTCTTTACCTGTGAATTGACTAGGCATCATAACCAGCACAAAATTCCAAAAATCTGGAGTTTTCACTCCAAGTTGTAATTTTGCACAAAAGTCCCTATTTTTGTAATATTTGCAAATTGGTCCAACAATTACCAGAAAATTCAAAAAAAATATCTAATAATAAATAATGGTTTTCCACAAAATAATTTTTGACTTTGAACTTCCCAAGAAAATATTTGCACGTGTTTTGCACGTGTAAAAAAGTAAATTTTCAGAAAATTTTTTATTAAATCACAAAAAATTATTTTTATTCATTTATTAATCTTAAAAACATTATTTAAAAAATCTTGGGTATTACATCACTCTCTCCTTAGAATAGTTCTGTCTTCAGAACTACCACTAATAGGGTCCAAACAAAAATAAGCAAAGGAATTGAAATCTCATAAACGGAAACATAGTTTAAGAAATGCAATTGCACAAGAGAATGTAATCTAACAAAAGAAATACCCCCAACTCAAAGAGCACAATCATACAAAAGAATACAATCATACAAAAGTTCAGGAAAAACCTTCCGCATGCGATCCTTCGACTCCCAAGTAGCTCCCGCTGCGCACTCTGATAACTTGCCATCGGAAACCTGCTGCAACAACTTCTAAATCTTTGCATCTAGCTTCTAGCCTTCCACAATCTGCTTCAACCTTCCGAGGATCCGTGGCCACTCCCTCCTTAGAAAGGACATGACCAAGAAAAGCTACCTCAAGCTTGCAGCTCAATGAGATCAATCCCAAATAATCTCTCACCATTCCCGATATCACAGTGCTCGTAATATCGATCAGCAATCAATTCTTCTCCTGATGGTGTTTCCATCGTCAAGGCTCCACCTGGAAACACCTTAAGCTCCACACCTAAGACTTAGCAAAAAAATTGGACGACACAATGTATGTAAAGAACCAGTATCAAATAAAACTTTTGTTTTTATTCCATTAACCAAAACAAATTCTGTTACATGGAGAACGATACTCAAATCCCCAATTTATTCTCAAACAAAGTTTTACTTAATACATAAATGAATAAATTCAAAATTCTTGCACACCCTGGATCACATCCCTAAGTTACCTGCATCATCCTCGGTCAATGCAAACACTCACCCCTGCCTCTGAACTTTACCTCCGCCTGCACCATCCTTCTTCAGCTACGGACAGTTTGGTCTGAGATGCCCTTCACGACCACACTGATAACAAACCTGCACCTTCCGAGGCTTGGTGCATGCTGCCTAATAACGACCTGCCTTTCCATAGTTGAAACAAGTTACGCCTTGAACTGCAGGTACCTTCTGCACTGGCCTACTGAACTTACCCTGCTTCGCTGGGAACTCCTCCTCACTCTGACTATCAGCTGGCATCTTGCTCCAATTCTTGGTCTCATGCTTCTTCTGGAACTGATCCATGTCCTCTTCTGTCATAGCTGCTCTCCTGACCAGCTTATCAAACCCCCTAATGCCCAATGGAGTCATCTTCAACCTCAAATTCGGCCTCAAGCCCTGCTCAAACTTCTTGGCCTTCTTCGCTTCATCTATAATCAACTCCGGTGTAAACCTTGACAGCTGGGCAAATTTAGTCTCATATTCGCTCACTATCAAATTGCCTTGCTGCAGGTTAAAGAATTCGGTTGCCTTCTTCTCCTAAATATCCAAAGGAAAGAAACAACCCCTGAATTCATCCAGAAAAGCCTCCCAAGTTACTTGCTGATCTCCAAGAGTCCTCTTCACTGGCTGCCACCAAATGCCAGCATCCTTCTCTAACTGCATCGTAGCCAATTTTACCTTATTGACTGCTGGAGTTTTCAAGACTTCGAAGATCATCTCCATCTGTCTAATCCAATCATCAGCCTTATCTAGATCAGACTGCCCCTCAAATACAGGAGGCTTCATCCGCTTGAAGGACTCAACTTGCTTTATAGGATCAACATTAACAAATACTGGTCCAGCCCTCTGATTCTGATTCTGATTCTGTGCCATATTAGCTGCCATGAATGTGTTCAAGGTCTGATACACCCTAGCAATCTCAGTCTCAAGATCAAGTCCTGCTCCATGGGAACCTTCAGCCCCATCACCATTACCACCCTTCCTGGTCCTGGGTCCTACCATTCTACTGAATACTATAAAATAAGGGTAAAGTTAAAGCATCACAACATAATTTATATTCACATCAATACCATATGGCAAAACCTTAACCATACCCCAAACCAAAATACCATGTTCTAACTATATGTGATACTCACACTCTAATGTCCACACCTAGGTACGCACGCTCTAATGTCCACACCTATGTTTATTTTTATACTGTGCGTATTATTACTATTGAAGCGTGCTCTCATACCAATCTCTGTAGCGCCCCGAATTTCCAATATAATATCTCAGAAATACGTGGCACAATTCCCAGCATCAACCTCAATTGCAATAGTAAACATAGCCAAAAAAACACACATAATTTTTATTTCAACTTTCATTACATTAGTTCTTTACAAAACACACCGGAATACAAAACACTTTGAATAACAATCTTTCTTTACAACACTTTCTTTTATAGTTTACATTAGCTCTATTATCTTTCTAGCACAAGCATCCAAATCTCAAGCTATAAGCACCTACCTGTAAAACATGAGGCTAGATATAACCCTAACCCCCAAACTACAGGGGTCAACCATAACGGTGTGAGTGACATAAAAATAAATGCAACACAAATAAATCATAAAGCATAGAGTCATTACCAACATGTATTAACAGTAAGAATAAAATGAAATAAGAAATAACAATAGATAAAACAGGAAAACATCAAGTGAAACTAGACTATGTGTCAAGTGTAGAAAAACAGGAACAACATGCATAAAACCAAGTCAAGAAAATATCAATGATATATGCTGACTCTCTAATGCATACTTGTCGGATTCTATGCATCCCATAATACATAGGTCTGGTGCAAACCCGTATCGTTCTCCACTATATAGTGTTTGATCCCTCGTTATGCAACTAATCCTACTACGGTGATGGAAACAAGATCCAGGATACTCCGCCAATAGACACCACCGCCCTCGACGCGCAAGCATCATGTAAGAATAGCTCAACAACTGGAGAATCACCTCCCAATCGTGTACCCCACGAATAGGCTTGCAAGGCTCTCGACGTGCAGATTCACTAGGTACATTCCGTGAATAGGCCTACCGACCCTCAACACGTGAATGCACCCTGCATGCTCCGTGAATAGGCCTGCAGACCCTCGACATGCGAACATACAAATGTCATCTCGAGACAGAACAACACATAGTCTAGGAACGCATCCGTTGGACTAACAAGACCAGAGCATATATTTATGTTTCCCAAGTTCCATCACATCTCCACTAGTGCCTGTCCTTAAGTTAATTATTATTAAAAACAAAAATCCTCCTCTCTAGAGTTAGTGTATCCTGCCAGACTTACAAAACAAACCCAAGACCCCTGCAGGTCTAAATCCACAAATCTCATCTGCCGGTTCACATGAATCCCACTCAACTCCTAGAGAAATCACAACTCATCCATCAAAACAAAAACTTTTAATAAAACTCACAAATCTATGTCAAAATGATTATATGAAGAAACTTCTTAAATCAAAAAATCCAAATCTTATATAAAATTCTAGAATCCAAGTAAATATTAAATCAATTAAATAACTGAAAATCATATTTTCAAGTTGTAGAGTATCACAAAACATCAATTCCTTTGAAAACATGTACAACTCAAATAAGGTCCAAAAGAATACATTTAAATATCCAATATAAATCTCTGTAAAATATTTTTAATCTGTAGCAAAATATTTTAAAACAATATAATATTGAAGAAACAATCGTTCAAAAAAGCATCAGAAAACTCAAGAAAATATCAGTTAGAGCAGTAGCAGTCAACTTCATATGGTGGTCGGTCGACTGTCTTGCATGAAATCGAAACTCAAGAAATCCATCAATCAGAGCAGTGACAGTCGACTGCATACTTTAGCCAGTCGACTGTCCCGCGTAAAATCTAAAGCTTTAAGAAAACATAAATAAGAGAAGTGGCAGTCTACTTTGAAAAGGGGTCAGTCGACTGTCCCTCGTGAAAATCCAAAACTTTAAGAAAACACTACAGCCAGGTTCGCGGCAGTCGACTGTCGAAACTTACCAGTCGACTGTCACACCTATAAACTGCAGTTTTGGGTTTGTGCATGTTTTAAACCGATACACGATTCCACAATGTAAAATCACAAATTTGACAAACTGATTTCCTGAGATGATTAATTGTAACTTTTATAACATATAAGTGTTATTAAAACACATCAAAACATATCAAGATCTCGAAATAGGAGTTTTCCACAAAAATCTTTCAAAACAACATCTTATATACATATATGTTCAAGTGCAAATTTTAGCATCGCTTTAGGCTTCAAAAATTCATCAATAAGAGTAGTAAGATGTTTATAACTATCTCGGAAACAAAACAACGTAAATCCAATCATAATTCCATCAAAACACATGAAAATCCAATTTCTTCGAAAACAATGAATAAGTTATATGTACACATGTTTGTGCACCAAGAAAACTTCAAAACTCATCAATTAGAAATAGTGAAATGTTTAGATTTAATCTCAGTACTAAAACCAATCATATCCAATTGAAAAATTCTCAAAACTTCACAAAATCACAAAATCCCCAAATTGGTCATAATGAATAGATCAAATTCTAAACCCCCTTCTCAAAACTCCAAGACTTGATTCTTAGATTCAATAGCCATTAAACTCATCCACAATCATTCACAATAATTTGTCCATTCATATGAGCAATTATGACAATTATTAATCAAGTTTCTACTCAACGAAAAACCCCTAAATAGAGCTCATGCATTTATACACAAGTAAAGGAATCTTTTATCCATTTTATGCAATATCATCATACAACACTTCTCAACAAGTCAAAACAGCAAGTATGTGAGGGAAAACAACTTACTCATGATTTCTATTTGGTTTTTTAGCAATCTCAATTCATCAATTAGGGTTTTAATTCATCAAAGGCATTATTTCAAGTAAAGATTCAATTTTGAACTCATCTATTCATCAGATCTATTATATCTTCATACAAATTCCTAACATTATTTCTAATAAATAAATCATCACATACAACATACATGGAACAATACAAAACAAACATGTCACTCACCTTGTTGAAGAGATCAAACGAAGATAATAAAGAAATAGAAATCCCTCCTTTGCAAGAAAAAGCCAAGATCCTCGCCTTAAAACTCCAAGAAAATAATAACAAGAAAACTCTTTGTGTTGTGTAGCAAGAGACGGCTGCACACCACCCTTAAATAGGCCGAAAATCAGGTACTTTAGGGTTTTGAATAGATTTGCAAAAATACTCCTTTCAAATATATACTTTTACATATATAAATCTCTATACTTGGAAATTAAATAAAACCAACTTAATTGAGATTTAAAACAAAAAAAAATAACCTAATAGTCAGCTGGCACTGTTTGAAAAAGCTAGACAAATGAATTTACACTTTTACCCCTCTAAATGGCAAATTTGCAAAAGATCCCTTTTTATCAAAACTTGCAAAATAAACCTAATTTATTAAAACAAAACGTAAACTCTCTACCTTTGAATTGACTAGGCATCATAACCAGCCCACAAATTCAAAAATCTAGAGTTTTCACTCCAAGTGGTAATTTTGCACAAAAGTCCCTATTTTTGTAATATTTGCAAATTGGTCCAATAATTATCAGGAAATCCAGAAAATTCACAAATAATATCTAATAATAAATAATAATTTTTCACAAAATAATTTTTGACTTTGAACTTTCCAAGAAAATATTTGCACGTGTTTTGCACGTGTAAAAAGGTAAATTTTCAAAAAAAATATTTATTAAATCACAAAAAATCATTTTAATTCATTTATTAATCTTAAAAACATTATTTTAAAAAATCTGGAGTATTACAATGTCTGCGCTGACTCCTCGGTTCTCTCTTGGTTTTAGAGCCGCCAACTCAGCACCAACTCTCTTGTGTCTAAGTCAGAGCTCTTCTCTCTCTCTTTTGTCTTGATTTCTGAGTCGCCAAAAGCAAAGTAGTCATGCCTTGTCTCTCTGTTTCCGATTTTTTTTTTTAATGATTAGAGGTAGCCGTCGCACTTCTTCTTCGTTTTGTGTCCTCCTCTATTGCTTTTGGCTCTTCTATTTATAGGGATCCGAACGAGGGTATTATGGTTTGTTTTTGCAGAAAACCCCACATCTTCATATATTTCTTTCCTTATTTGATTTTCTCTTTATTTCACGCTTCTTTTTCTTCTCTTTCTTATTCTTGAAACACGTGCTGTACAAACACAAAATAAAATCAGAATTTAGGATTTAAAAATTAAAAAAAATTAATTTGTTTAAATTAATTAAACTAACTAATAATCACATTAGCTCAATTAAACCCTTTTAAATTTATTTATTTTATTTTCACCTCTATTGGCAATTTAAATTTTCTATTTTGCTTTTCACATGGCCAAATTGTAAAATTTAAAATTCAAAAAATCAATAAAAATTAATAAATCATTCTCCTTGGTTTCTTTATTAATTTTTACTGAAAATATTCACCTTTTGCATCAAAAAAAATCTTATTCCTTCAAAAATAATTAATTAACTGAAATATATGGAAATAAGATAAATTATAAACAAGATAGATGAATACAAGCAATTTCTAAGGGTAAATGAGTACATATATTTATATGAAAATTAGACATATCAAATACCCCCAAACTTAAGATTTTGCTCGTCCTCGAGCAAAAAATAAACTCATAAATCAAGGAATAATAATCATAATTAGGCTCAATTCATCGCATCAAGAGATCTTATCATGCAAGTATCAAAATTTCAATTTAATACATAAACAATAGCAAATAAAGTAAAACCAAGCATACTCACTTTCTTCAGTGCAATTATCATTCATAATTTCAAACCCAATCATATTTTTCATGCAGTTAATTTAATTATAGTATATAAACAACTCCATCAATGATTACCCCTCTCACTACTACAAACCGAGTAGCAAACAAGAGTTTTTTTTTTAACTCTTTCCTAAGTTGTCACTTGCCTTTTGACGCGAATGTAAACATTTGTGATGAATTCACCCGGTCACTCAACAAGTCACATACTTAAACTGCTTTGCATACCTATATTTCAAGTTGTCGTTTGACGTAAAAGTAAACATTGGTGATGAATACTCCTAGTTACTAAGAAACTCAAAATATTGCAGTAGATAGAACTTTATTTTTTCATTTCTTTTTCATTATTACTACTCTATTTACTTAAACTCTGTTTAGGACTAGATCAAATGGGACAATCACAAGAAAAAGCATCATGTTTTTCTTTTATGTATAATAACATAACTCACACAATTTTGTAAGGAATTTTTAAATTCAATCATTCTAAAGTAAATAAGTATGCTTAATCTTGCTTTATAAGATATTGTCTATGTTATAAAAAAAAATTCAATGCTTTAGCACAATAAAGAACTCAAAAGTGTAATGGTAAGCCTAATTGAAATCCCTTTTTGCTTTGTTTTTTTCTTTTCTTTTCAAATATATATAAAATAAAAAATAATTTGTATTCCTTCCCTCAAACTTGAATATCAAATTTTCCTCAATGGGAAAGGAAAAGGAAAAACAAAAAGAATGCAAAATGTTCAGAATTTCTCCCCTGATTCGTGTTGAAATTCTGCACGCGCGACGTTCATTGTTTCAGTGATATCTGGAGCTGTAGATGTCCAAATTGCCTGATTCTTTTTGTCCTGGAAATCTAAGACAATTTCCTATAATCTCTATTTGAAACACTTTTCCGACTCCATCCTGCTAAAAAACAGTCATCAATGTAGGTATAGAAAATAATTCCGGTTGAAAACCTCCAAAATTATGCAATCCTATAAAAAAATCAAAAAATAAAATTAAAATAAACTAAATGGAAAATATTATCTAAACGAAGTAAAAGAAAATGTGGGTTGCCTCCCAAGGAGCGCTAAGTTTAAAGTCTTCAGCCAGACTTGATAGAGATGATTTTGTGATGCCAAGATCCAACAATATAAGAACATCTTTTCTAATACTTCTCTTCAGATGTGGATTAGGTTCAAACTCAAGTTTGGGTCATTTCTTTCTCGAAGATGGCGTCTTTGATATCCCCACCTCTTTGAATTTCAACTGAGAAGAAAAATTAATCGATGGTGCAACTTGAACGTATTCCAAAATCTTTTCTTTCTCAGATTCAAGAGTTGTTGAATTTGTTGGAAACACTTTAATTGGTAATTTCTTAACTTGCACTCTATGTGTCTCTCCCATAATTAGATTAGTTTCACAAACTTGAAAATATAAGTGAGCTTCAGCAGCAACCTCCATGGATTTAAAAACATTAAACATTACTTGCTCATTCTCAACCCTCAAAATAAGTTTTCCTGGTTGAACATCAATTAAAGCTCTTTCCGTAGCTAGAAAGGGTCTCCCCAAAATCAAAGGGATTTGCTCATCTTCCTCCATGTCAAGCACTACAAAATCAGCTGGAAATATGAACTTGTCTACTTTTACCAAAACATCTTCAATTATTCCTCTTGGGTACTTGATAATTCTGTCCACCAAATGCAAAGAAATTGTAGTGGGCTTTGCTTCTCCAATACCTAATTTCCTGAAAACCGAAAAAGGCATAAGATTAATACTTGCTCCTAAATCACATAAAGCTTTATCAAAATAAGAATTTCCAATAGTTAAAACTCCCTAGATCTTTAAGTTTAGGAGGTAGTTTTTTTTGTAAAATTGCACTACTCCCTTCGGTTAGCATCATCACCATCTCATGTTACTCTAACTTATTTGATAAAATATCCTTAAAAAGATTAGCATATTTAGGCATATATTTTAAAGCTTCAATAAGAGGAATATTAATATGCAATTGTTTGAAAATATTCAAAAATTTTGAAAACTGATTATCAAGCCTGTTCTTTTTAAGTCTTTATGGAAAAGGAATATGTGGATCATAAGGAGATTTAGGATAAGTGTCAGAATTAAACTTCCCTGAACTTGTTTAGCTTGAGACTGCTTTGTGCTGCGTTTGTTCCTCCACACTTTGCTCATTCTCACTTTGCTTTTCATCCACATTTTGGTCGGCAATTTCTTCTTGTGGCTGCTCAATTGTTCTCCCGCTTCTTAGTGCTATTGCTTTGACATGCTCCTCGGGATTTGTTACGATGTTACGGGGTAAGGTTCATGTTGTTCTCTCGTAAGAATATTTGAAATTTGACCAATCCGAGCCTCAAGATTGTGAATTGAAGCTGTATTATTTTGTATCACCAAATCTGTCTTCTGCATGTATTGCTTGAACATCTCTTCAAGTGTCAGGCTTCTTTTCTTGTTGTGAAAAATTTTGAGGTGGTCCTTGATTGTTGTTCCAAGAAAAATTGGGGGTGTTTCTCCATCCTGGATTGTATGTGTTTACATAAGGATTATTTTGCCTTTGAAAGTTTGACACAAAATTTGCTTGTTCGGCATTTAATGGATCAAAAGGGTTCCCCACTTGGCAATTTGCACTTGAATGGTTTCCTGCACAATGATCACAAATAATATTAGTTTGAATAGAAATAAAATTCATATTACATATTTGTTTAGATAAAACATCAATTTTTGCAGTTAAAATAGTAATAGGATCAAGTTCAAAAACTCCAGCTACTTTTCTTGGCATTGTTCTCTCTGAAGACCACTGGTAATTATTAGATGTCATCTACTCTAAAAGCTCATAGGCTGCTTCATGAGTTTTTCTCATAAGTGTACCTCCAGCTGCTGCGTCAACCATAGATCGATTTATAACTCCCAAACCATTATAGAATATTTGAATTTGTAGTCATTTCGGTAGTTCATGATGAGGACATTTTCTCAATAACTCTTTATACCTCTCCCATACATTATACAAAGACTCGGTCTCAAATTGAATGAATGTGGTAATATCATTTCTTAGCTTCGCTGTCTTTGCCGGCGGAAAATACTTAGCTAGAAACTTTTGTGCAAGTCCCGCCCATGTAGTAATACCACCGGATGGTAGAAAATTTAGCCAAGCCTTCTCTTTATCTCTTAGTGAAAAAGGAAAGAGTCTCAATCAAATTGCATCATCTGATACTCCATCGTGCTTGAAAGTGTGACAAATTTATAGAAAGTTTGCAATGTGAACATAAGGATCCTCGTGCGATAGTCCCCAAAATTGAACAGTATGTTGAATCATTTGAATGATCGCCGGTTTAATCTCAAAATTGTTAGCTTCAATAACCGAGCTCTTTATGCTTGATGTTGCTCCATTAAGTGAGGGCATGGCATAATCTTTCAAAGCGTTTTTCCTCACTGTTTGCCATTGTGCTACACTTCTATGTCCTGAAAAATAGCTATTAAAAAAATAAAAAAACTAAAAATAAAAAGTTAAAAGTTAAAAATAAAAATAATAAGAAAATCCAAATTAGTAACAATCTAGTAATTATCAATATCAATAAAAGAATAATTAGTCCCCGGCAATGGCGCCAAAAACTTGATGTGAATTTATTTGCAAATGTACAAAATTGCAACAAGTAGTACAGATAAGTAAAAAGAGTGTCGAACCCACAAGGACTAATTACTTTATCGAGTACCGAAATTTACTATATTAATTACTATTTAGAAAATCGAAATTTAATAAAGAAATCAACTAAATTAAATTAATCTAAAAAATTAACTAAATTAATTAAAATGAGCGGAATCAAAAATTTTGTTGTTTGTTAACAGCAAAATTAATTCTAGGGCTTTTAATTTCTCCTAGTTAATCCCACACAATTTATAACTCCATGTGAATAAAAATATTATTTTTTAAAGTTGTAGACCAAAATTCCAAAATTATTCAATATTCTTTCTCAGACAATATTAAAAATATTCTAAACTAATTATTTGTCATAGTTCATGCACAAATTACTAATTGAAAATTCATTAAGATCTATGAATTTCTTAACGGTCACATTAACAGCGGTTCGCTCTTGTAACTGTATTTAATTTTATCAATCGAAATCAAAAATTACCAGTTCGGTCTCTCCATGATTTAATAGATCATACAAAAGTTGGCCAAACTATTGTAAGCATTAAGAACAAAAATCAAACACACAACCATGGAAAAATAGAAAAATAATATGGAATTAAAATTGTGTACTCAAAACTAGGCTACATCAAAGTCCTAGAGAGATAAATTTAGTTCATAATATAATTGCAACTAACAAACTTGTTCATGGATTGCATAATAAAACTAAAAGAAGAAAAGAGATACAGTAAGAACTGTTTTTGTAAAGGAAAAACTTTGCAAACCGATGCCTCAAATGTCGAGCCGCAAATCAGAGCGGCCAAAGTAGTGCCCCTCTATTTCTCTTTGTCATTTTCTGCCTCGGTCACCGCTCCGCAACAGAGCCCACGCCACGTCAGCGCTGACTCCTCTGTTCTCTCTTGGTTTTGGAGCCACCAACGTAGCACCAACCAACTCTCCTCTGTCAAAGTCAGAGCTCTTCTCTCTCTCTTCTGTCTTGATTTCTGAGCTGCCAAAAGCAAAGCAGTCACGCCCTGTCTCTTTGTTTCCGATTTTTTTTTAATGATTAGAGTTAGCCGTCGCTCTTCCTCTTCATTTTGTGTCCTCCTCTATTGCTTTTGGCTCTTCTATTTATAGGGATCCGAACATGGGTATTTGAGTTTATTTTTGCAGGCAACCCCACATCTTCATATATTTCTTTCCTTATTTGATTTGCTCTTTATTTCTTGCTTCTTTTTCTTCTCTTTATTTTTCTTGAAACACATGCTGCACACACACACAAAATAAAATCAAAATTTAGGATTTAAAAATAAAAATATAATTAATTAGTTTAAATTAATTAAACTAACTAATAATCACATTAGCTCAATTAAACCATTTTAAATTTATTTATTTCATTTTCATCCGAGCCGGTAATAAAATTATTTTTATTATTATTTCTGAATTAAAATATTTTTGGTAGAGATTATTCGTTTTAACTAATAAAAATTATCTATACAGACAGATATATGTACGTATATGTACTGTATCGATTTCGTACGTTTGTACGAAATCATGTAGTATTTTGGAAAAATACCTCTTATTTTTTATTAATCATGATCAAAATGGAGGGTAGGGAGTAGATTGGGTGTTGATTGCAATTTTAATTTGCAAATTGAACATCAAATTGTTGAACCATGAGAAAGAGAACACTTGTCTCTCTTCTCAACCACAAACTCCACTCCCTTCTCCTATAACCCCCCCCCCCCCCCCCCCTCTTTGGCCGGCCCCAACCCTAGGACAAAGCCCTCCTTCCATTTTGTTCCTCCATCTCACTCTCATCTCACATTTCTTCTTCTACTTTTACTTATTTTTGTTTAGAAAAAAATTGAGAAGAAAAGAAAAGAAAGAGAGATCAAATTCATGGGTTAGGTTTTCATGGGTTTTATTTGTGAGGTGTTCTTGAAGTGGGGCAAGAACAAGGAGCAAGGAGGAGACGAGCAAGTCCTTCCTACACTAGTTGGGTGGGGGTTCTCAACTCATTTGTTATTGTTTTGTTGTTTTATTTGCATTATTATGTGAACAAATTGGAAAATTTTCATGTGCATATGAATATTTATGGACCAGAATAAAAGGCATATAAAGATTGGAGTGGTATAACACAAATAAGAACCCTAAAGATTCAATCTTGTGCTAAAGTTGGAATTTTAACTCCAAATTAATTTGAGAGCTTCTTGTATGTGTTACTACCATGCTCTAATTTTTATAGATTTTTTGGGGTTAATTTGATGGATTAAACAAACGTTTCCCCCAAACAGCGAGCTTTAAGAAAAATGCTGTTTTGGTTAATTTTTGCATGTGTTCAAAGGGTTGGATTTTGAGTTCCTTACAGAATCTAAAAAAGTTTTCAACTGGAGAGTTGTAGTAGATGTTCTTCCCTTTCCAAAATGACCAATTACGTTTGATTCTGATAAGTACTGCAAAAGTTATGAGCTTTACAAATCTCAGCAGCCAGCTTTTTGGCTGAAGCTTGCTGTCTGGATGGTTCGAAGTTTTTGCACCTATTATTGATTGAATATGAAAAATTATTCAACTAGAAAGTTATAGTAGATGTTCTCCGCTTTCTAAAATGGCCAATTTTGTTAGATTCCGAGAAGTATAGCAAAACTTAGGAGCTTTGGAAATTTTAGCTTTTGGGCTATCTTTGTTGCTTTTTGTATCGTGTTTAAGGGGTTGGATTTTGAGCTCTATAAGGAATCTAGAAAATTGGTCAACTAGAAAGTTGTTGTAGATGTTCTCCCCTTTCCAGAAAGCCAAAATTTTCTAGATTCCGATAAGTATAACAAAAGTTATCAGATTTACAAGTTTCAGCATTTGTTGTGCTTTTTGATGTTTACGTATTTTGTTCAAAGAGCTGGATTTTGCGCTCAATAAGGAATCTGGAAAAGTGGTCAACTATAAAATTGTAGTAGATGTTCTTCCTTTCCAAAATGTCCAATTTTGTTGAATTCCGATAAGTATAGCAAAAGTTATTAGCTTTGGAAGTTTCAGCTTTTGGCTGTGCTTTTGTTGTTCTTGAATTGTGTTCAAAGAGCGGGGAATTGAATTCCATAAGGAATCGGAGAAAGTTGTTAACTAGAAAGTTATAGTAGATGTTCTCCCCTTTCCAGAAAGTATAATTTTGTTGAATTCCGATAAGTATAGCAAAAGTTATGAGCTTTGGAAGTTTCAGCTTTTTGATGTGCTTTTGTTGTTCTTGAATTGTGTTCAAAGAGCGGGAAATTGAATTGCATAAGGAATCTGAGAAAGTTGTTAACTATGAAGTTGTAGTAGAGGTTCTCACCTTTCCAGAATGTCCTATTTGGTTAGATTCTGATAAGCGGAGTAGGAGTTATAACCTTTACAAGATTGAAAGCAGCTAGCTTTTTGGCTGAAGTCTCTGTCTAGATTGTTCGAAGTTTTTGTTCCTCTTACTTACTGAATTTGGAAAAGTTTTCAACTAGACAGTTGTAGTATAGTTTCTCAACATTCCAAAATGTCTTATTTGATTAGATTCCGATAAGCGGAGTAAGAGTTATGATCTTTACAAGTCACAACAGCTAGCCTTTTGGATGAAGCTTCGCTGTTTATGTTGTTCGAGGCTTTTCTACCTCTTAATGACTGAATCTGATAAGGTCATCAACTAAAGAGTTGTAGTAGATGTTCTCTCCTTTCCAAAATATCCTATTTGGTTAGATTTCGATAAGAGGAGTTGGAGTTATGACTGTTACAAGTCACAGCAGCTGGCCAGTTCGGTTAAAGCTACGCTGTTTAGATTGATCGTGGTTTTTGTACCTCTTATTGATTTAATCTGAGAAAGTTTTCAACTAGAGAGTTGTAGTAGATGTTCTCACCTTTCTAAAAAGTCTAATTTTGTAGAATTCTGATAAGATTAGCATGTTTAATTGCTTCTAGGTTGTTAGAAGGCTTTTTATGTTGCTTTTGGGTATAAAAGATCAAGTTTTTGTTAGTAAGCTTATACACAAAATTCTAGTTTATGTTAACTAGCGTTATCGTGAATTGTTAGTAGTTTGAATTATACACTTGATTATGAGTAATAGGTATTTCTTATGCTCATAAGTCATGTAATAAGTATTGGTCTGTCTCATACGTAGCTCACCTAGCTCGTATGTAGTTGTTTGTTCATTCGTAGCTCATTGGGCTCATATGGATTAATTATCTTGAATAGATAGGTGATGAGTGGATCCGAGGAGATCTTGTGAAGTCTAGGTTGAGACTCGGTAGATTGTGTCAACAATTGTTACTCTCTCTGGAAGAGAGACACGTGCGGTACATTTTCATGATAAGTTGGAAGCACAGTGGCATGTCTCGCTTGTCTGAATCTCTTGGTGCCGTCTCATAGCAAGTTGAGAGTACGACTCTAGGTTAAGAGTACCTTGTAGCTCGTACGGCCCCATTTGATTAGTTAGGGTTAGTGAAATCGTTAGGGTAGTAACTGTTACTTAACCATTTTTATTTATGAATTGTCGAAGGATGAGAGTTGGTGTTAAGGGTGATACCTTATAATCCGACTTCTCCTATAGGCCGACACAAGGTGATATTATTGGGATATATCTCCCTGTCAAAGGGATACGGGCGGTGCTTTTTCATGATTAGTTGGGAGCACAGGATCCGTATCTCGGCTGTTAATTCCTGAAGTGCCATGATAAGAACGGGAGGTTTTCCTAGAGAAATAGACCCTATGATTTCGTCAGGTTCTATGTCTTCTCATGATGAGTTGAGGGCCGTATCTTTAACCTTACCAGTCACGTTGTATCTGTCAGGAACAGGAAGGGTACAAGAGTAGAATTCATAACGCGGGTTCAAATTTTTATATATGAAGAAACGGCTTGATATAGGGCGTATGTAGTATGGGCTGCATACTCTTCCAAAGTCTTGCTTGCATTAGCATAAGTGCATCATTTCATTAGTTAATCCTGCATTAGATTCTAAATCATAGCATACACTAACACATTAATTATATATACACGTTTCTCTTTTCATTAATCTGTTTGTTTAAAGTTGAGAATCGTTGCTAGTCATCAGCCTTAAAACATCAGTATATGTACTGACGTCCCCACTTCAATAGATACTGGATTGCAGAGCTACAGGTACAGGATTCAGGAGGACTCATGGCAAGAGAAGCAAAGTGTCGATTTCGATTGTAATATATGTTGGTTACCATTGTAACATCTATTGTAAATTTATTTATGTTGAGAAACATCCAAGTGAAAATACCAAGTGTTATATTATTCATTGTACCAAGTGTATTGTGGCTAATTGAAGGAAAAGATTCTGGCTTATGTCACGGTTTTCCAGTGTAGGGAAATCGGGGCGTTACATACCCACATTCTATCACTTCCTTGATAATTAGTCATTAATTCATAAATTTCTGAGGCAAGACTGAAACTGTTATTACTCATTCTTCTTTTTAGTGATTCTATGATTTAATACAATAATTATGAAATCAGGAGTGTGGAGAGATTTCGAAGGATGCCAAAAAAAATCAGAACAAAATGGTCTATCATGCTTCCGACCAAGGTAGGCTTCTTTGAGCGGCTTTGTACTAATTACTACCAGTGGATAAAATACCTCTAGTATGCACCCCGATTTTCGTGCTCATTTTATGCTCCTCCCATATCAGGAATACTATGCTCTTAAAGAGAGCTTCGTTCAAGAGAAACGTCTGGAACAACATGTAGTACTTCGGTACAGGCAAGCTCAACCTAGCTTGTTTCCTACTACTAGGTGTACAACCAAACTATAGAATGTTATAAATGGGTCTTTTTGCAAGATCCTTCAGGCAGAACTTTACAAAATTCTCCCTAAGTGAAAGAGATTTAGTTATTCATACTTTGTTTCTACTAGAACCGATAGATGCTAGAACTGATGGAAAGATAATCTTTCAATTCCGTCAAAATTTTACAGATCAAGCTCTCCTTAAAAGATTATGTGGAATCTCTCTCGTAGATAGTCCAACCAATTATCTTTACATGCATCTCTCACTATTATCCATGTGCATTCTTTAACAAGTAATCGTAACTTACTTAATTCTGAAGTTTGTTGTTTTAATATTTTAAATTTTTCTTCATCTTCTGAGGTCAATTCCCATTTTTTGAACTTTTTCAGTTTTTATTGTAGCCAATTTATTTTTACTGATAAATTTGATATGTATCCCCTTATTTGATTTAGTAGTCCTATTATAGCTTGTACTTCTCTTTTTTTCTCTTTTAAAATCAATGTCTTCATTTTTTCTGCTATATGTGGCTGTAGTTTTATACCTTCATGTGATAATTTTATTCCTAAGAATTACATCTATGTTTCAAATAATTCCATTTTATTATGGTATAATATCTGCATTTTTTACTATTTCTAAGAATTTTAGTAAATGCAACTTATGTTGTTCTTCATTTTCAGATCCTATTAGAATATCATCTACATATACTAGTATGAAGTTATTGTATTTTTCAAATATTTTATCCATATATTCTTGAAATACTCCTGAATTATTTTTATATCCAAATGGCAGCACGTTTCATCCGTAAAATCCTTGTGGTGTACTAAATGTTGTTAACTGTTTTCACTCTTCTGTTAGTTTTACGTGGTAAAATTCGGATTTGCAATCAAATTTAGAATATATTTTTCTTGTTCTTACTGTGTTTAGTTGTATCTGCATATCTGGTAGTGGATATCCAGATCTTTTAGTTTTTTTTTTAATTCTTTATAATTTACTACCATCTTAGATTTACGTCTTTTTTTCTTCTGGATGTTTTCTTACAATGAGCATTAGTGATGAATGTGAACTTTGTGATTTTCTTATGTAATTGTTTTTAATTAGTTCTTTTATATGTATTTTGAATTCTTCTAAATTTATAGGAGTGTATCTAATAGGTTTGATTTTTATTATTTTGTTCTTGTCTACTAATTCTATATGAGTTGTGGGTTTACTTAAGTGCCATTTTGCTAAAAAGTCTTCTCCACAGAGATCTTCTAGTTGTTTTTGTAAAATTTCTTGTGTTATTGTTACTTGTGCTTGTTGTATTCTAGTTTCATTTTGTAAATATTGGTATTTTGTAACCCCCGTTTCTGATTTTATGGATTTTTATTCGTAATTCTTTCAATACTTGTATTCTAATTTATTTAATAATATATATTGCTACTCTTTGAACCCTTGTTTTCTCATTTGATCATCCAAATTCTTTTTGCTTGAACCTAGCTTTCCAATACACTCTATTTTGGTTATTGTGTATTGGATATTTAATTTAATCTATTATTTTCTTAGTTGTTTTCTTATTGGATCCTAACTCAAACCCAAAACCCGTTAACTCTATCCAATGGCTTAATCCTCTATATATATTAATTAATATCCCTAACCCTCATCATTAAACCCTAATCTATCTCATCAGCCGCTAACCCCCTTCTCCTTTCTTCTTCTTCCTCTGTAGCGATCCCTCTCCGTTGCCTCCCCTTGCTGCACCTTGACCCACCTCACAACCACAGCCACCACCTGAAGAACCCATTCCCATCTCCTCCGCTGCCACCTCACGCTGTCTCTCCACCTTCACCTCTACCCATTCTCCTCGCCATTGCTGCATCCTGAACCCATTACAAGCACCCTGCTCCCGCACCACCTCATCGTCAACACCACAGCCTACATCCCCGATCACCCTGTCAATGCCCCACTACCATTGTCGTCGCCTTCCACCGCGACTGCGCTCTCTCGTCACCCTCCTTTCACCGCGCAGCAACCCCCTCGACTGCATTCCGAACCCACCGAACAGTAGCCACCTTTCGCCCTGCTGTTTTTCTTGTTGCTGCTCTCCCGATCACTACGGTCGACTCCACCCAAAGCCACCTTGCCGCAGCCCTCTTCCGCGTTTGCTGCCACCGTCGCTTGTGTGTTGTAGCTGCTCTCTTCTCCATCGTACGCATCGTAATCATATCTTCAAAATTTATGTTTCTCTTGAACCAACTCATTGCTCTAGTTCAAGAATTCTTTTGATCTGTGCAAGTAGTTCTTATTTCATTTACTGTATCTTAAATTGCATGTTACCCTTCAAAGAGGTTATTACAGATTCATCGGCAAAACCAAGTAGTAACTCTTTTTCCGTGTCATACCCTTGATTCAATTCTAAGTCATGTTATCCGTCATTATATGCATACACTACACGAGTACAAACTAGAAACACCTTATATAGAAGAATAATGATTTGAATGCATTTCGGTTATATGTGATGTTATAACTAGATCCGTAAATTTAATATTTTAGTATGATAATTTTTCATGTTAACAGTAGGAATTCATCCTAATTATTGAGTATAAATGCTAGTCTATTTCGTGTTATATGTATATGTGGATTTATTATCATGATTGTTGCATAGGAATACATTTTACTGTTGTCCTGCTGTTTATCCCGTGTTGTAGTAAGTTTTTAACCTAGTTGATGTCAGAATTAATTTAACCTTTATAAACGAAAGTCATAGCCCTTTGAATCTCGATTTTAGAACATTCAACGAATCTAAATTTCGATTTCTAGACTGTAAGTTACACTATTTTTATACTGCTAGATTTTTAATTTCAGATTCCTGTTTAGAAACATATCGACATTATTTATTATTATAAAATAGTGTATTATTAGTAAAATGAAGACTTTAGATTAACTAGGTTGTTGCTAGACATGGTTATGAGTCACTTTGAAATTGTGTAAGATTATTTGGTGAATTTTCCAGACCTGTTATATATATGAAAATATTACCCTAGGTTGCTGCCAGAGCACTAGTTCACTAATGAACCAGACTTTTGACCTATCTGCATATAATATTATTTAGAACTGATTAAATGATAGTTGTAGCCCTCTATGTGAAATCCAAAATATATGACGGTTTTGCAATCTGACTTACATATTGCAAGATATTCAGATTCTTGTGGTGTAACATCTGAATTCGAGAATACATTCTGAAAATACGTTACCATGTTTAACTAATTGGAGCAATAGATTAAAATAAGAATTTAGATCTGAGATTAATCGTGTTGTTGCTGAACATTGTTAGAAACTAAATTATGGTTTTTATAAGATTTTTAAAAGAATTTACAGTTAACTTTTATATATAAGAATTTGACCCTACCATGCTGCTTGAACATGAAACCAGTAAAGCATGAAAGTATAAACATAGCTACTGTGTTTATAATATATCGTGTGAATGTGTGTTGGAACCGGCAGGGAGTCTAGTTTCTAAAACCCCTAACGGAACCTATTTTACTTTCATGTAGCAACGGGAAAGTCAGTTTTTGTACAACAATGTCTTGCAGTCCAAAATGTGTATTTCTGTGTTATTAAGTATAACCATGTTTAATTTAGCATCTAGTAAATATAATTAATTATACCATGCATTGCATAGCCTTGACACCTCCTTGACATCGCATCGTTACTTCTATACTCGTTGCATGTCCATATTTGAGTATAATAAAATAATAACAAGCCGGGGTAATAAAGGTCAATTTGGTAGTGAAGAATCAGAGAGTGTACTCGGAGAAGGGTCCCTTGTTGTTCACTTGATTATGGTTATGGATTATTGATTATGTATTATTGATTATTGATTATTGAATATTATTACCGAGTACACGATCTGTAGAGTTCACCACTATAATCTAAACGATCACCGTTTTCATGCACCGAAGATGTGGTATGGAACGCAGAATTACGTGCATTAGATAGGATAATAAAAGACTAATAAATCTAGGATTGACCCTTGCATTCTCATCATGATTATAGTTATCAACTTGATTATGGATTATTGTCTCAATTATTGCATCTTTAATTATAGTCTTTTGATCGTATTATCAACCCTTGTTATTGATCTTTGATTTTGTTCTAGTTCATAATTTCTTGATATACCATATTTTTTTGTTCTTTGCTTTTACTACTAAATGTTGAGCTTGCAAGTACAGGAGGATATTTGACTAAAGGACTTGGTGAGCAAATCTTCAAGAGAATGGGGCTTATTAGGATACTATAATTATTTCGTCATGTTATTTCTTTTTCAGTATTGTTATTATTGTCGTACTTTTCATTCCGGGCTTTTGTGACCCGAAGTTTATTTTCTCCCAGATGTTGGATATTATTTTATAGATTTATTTCATGAATATTGAAGTTTGTTCATTGTTTATGTGATTATTTATTCATGCGTGGTTATGATCATATTTTATATTATTGAGTTAATCTATTACAGCTTATACATGATGTACACATCATTCGATGGGTCTTTGTTACGTGCTCGTATTCCCGTATTTTGAGAAGCGGGGCGTGACATTCACCACGATTGGCTAAAGAAACTCTGATATATGGTAGGTCTGTCCTAGAATAAAGTAGTGTTATTCGTATTGCTATTGCTTGGTGTTTACAAGGTGTTCTAAATATAACTGATTTGTGTGATATATTTATAGGATAATACTGTTGTAATACCCCAGATTTTTAAATAATTTTTTTAATATTAATAAATGAATTAAAATAATTTTTGGTGATTTCACAAATATTTTTCTGAAATTTACCTTTTTACACGTGCAAATATTTTCTTGGGAAGTTCAAAGTCAAAAATTATTTTTGGGAAACTCATTGTTTATTATTAGACATTATTTATGAATTTTCTGGATTTTTCTGATAATTATTAAACCTATTTGCAAATATTACAAAAAGAGAGACTTTTGTGCAAAATTACCACTTGGAGTGAAAACTCCAGATTTTTTGAATTTTTAGGCTCGGCATGATGCCTAGTCAACTCAGATGTAAAGAGTTTACTTTTTGTTTTAATGAATTTGGTTTATTTTGCAAGTTTTGATAAAGAATGATCTTTTGTGCAAAAATTACCACTTAGAGGGGCAAAAGTGCAATTTCATTTTTCTGGGTTTTCAAAACAGTGCCGGCCAGTAGTAGGGTAGTTGTTTTTGTTTTTAAATCTCAATTAAGATGGTTTTATTTAATTTCCAAGTATAAGGATCTATATATGTAAAGATATATTTAAAAGAGGTATTTTGCAAATCTATTCACAAACCCTAAAACTGTATTTTCTGGCCTATTTAAAAGTGGGGTGCAGCCGTCTCTTTGACGCACAACACAAAGGGATCTCTTATTATTATTTTATTGGAGTTTTAAAGCGAGGATCTTTGTTTTCTTGCGAAATGAAGGATTTTCTTATTCTCTTTATTTTCTTCGATTGATTCTTCAATAAGGTGAGTGACATATGTTTGTTTTCTTTTGTTCTAAGCATGGTGTATGTGATGATTTCTGTATTAGAAAGCATGTTTAATTTTTATGAGTATATGAATTAAAAATTGAATCTTTTTTATGAAACTATATTATTGATGATTGAAACCCTAATTTGATGACTTGAGATCGTTAAAGAACCTAATAGAAATCATAAGTAGGATGTTTTCAATCATATTATTGCTTATTTGAATGTATATATTGAGTTATATGATGATATTGCAAATAAGAGAATAAAGTTGAGTTCTTTAGTGATAATATGCTTATACATGTACTGTTATGATGTTTGATGAAGTAAACTTGATTGTAATAGCATGTGTTCATGAGTAAACTATGGTGAGTGTTTGTGCATAAGTTTAATAAGTTACATGATGGGTTATTGAATTAAAAGATTGAGTTTTGAGTAAAATGGGGGTTTTAAAATCTTCAAAATCAGTAAAGTATATATGTGTGTATGTATACATATGATCCTACAGGTGTTTTATCATCAAAATTCCATCAAATAAGAATAGTAAGATGTTTAAAACTATCTCAGAACAAAAACAAGTGAAATACAATTAGAATTCCATAAAAAATTCACGAAATCTTCAAAAACGGTTCATATGAATGTGAATGTGTGTATATCTGTACCTGTGCATGTTTGTATCAGCGAAAGCATTAAAGAACTTATTGTATATATATATGAGAAAAAGGGGTATGAGCAACTTGCTCATTTAGTAAATAAGCAATTGATGATGTGGCATACATGTGATTGAAAAATCCTTAAAAGGGTTAGTTGTCCAATGTATCACATGCATGCCACATAATCAATTGCTCATTTACTAAATGAGCAAGTTGCACATATCCCTTTTACCCTATATATATGTGTGAAGTTCAAAACCATCTCAGTACCCAAACCAACTAAAATCTAGTCGAAACCATCAAAACATCAAAATCCCCAATTTTCGGTCTGTACAAAATCAGACCCGAAAAAAATTCTATTTTTAGATCTTGATATATTTTGATGTGTTTTATAAACTCCGACATGTTATATAAGTCATATCCAACTATCTTAGGAATTTAGTTTTTACAAATTTGCGTTTTTATAAAATAAATCGATGTATCAGTTTAAAACATGCACAGATTTTCAAAACTGCAACCTGCTATAGTTGACAGTCGACCGAACTAAATTCGACAGTCGACTGGTCAGTTGCTGAATATCAGATTTTGTTTGCAATAACAGTCGACTGCTTCGTCTTGAACTGAAGTCGACAGTCGAATGTCGGTTTTCTTGAATTTTGTATTTTCACAGGACAGTCGACTGACCATGCTCAATAGTCGACTAACACTGTCTTGGCTGATGAGTTTTATTAAGTTTTCGGATTTTCGCAGGACAGTCGACTGTCATTGTAGTGACTAATGGATTTCTTGAGTTTTCTGATATTTCTTTAAATGATTATTTCTTCGATTATGGGTTATTAATATACTGTTTTAAATGATGTTTTGCTACGGATTACAGTATTTTACAAAAGGTTGTATTTTGTTCAAACTTGTATTTCTATAACCTCATATAGCAAAATATATACGTTTTCTTTGAAGTAATTGATATTTTGTGATATTCTACGACTTAAAAATATGGTTTTCTGTTATTTAATGGATTTAATATTTTATTTCAATTCTAGAATTTTACGAGTATATTAAATAAATTTGGATTTTTGATGGATTGAAGAAGTTTTACTGATATAAACGTTTTGATGATGGATTTGTAAATTTTATTGAAAGTTTTTGTATTGATGGTGGAGTTGTCAATCTCTAGGAGTTGAGTGGGAATCCTGTAAACCGGCAGATGAAATTTTTTGGATTTTGACCAGTTGAGGTCATTGGGGTTGTTTTGTGGAATTAAGTCCGGTAGGATACACTAACTCTAGGAATGAGAGTTTTTTGTGTTTTAATAATAACCAACTTAAGGACAGGCACTAGTGAAGATGTGATGGAACTTGGAAAACATAAGTATATGCTCTTGGTTTAGGTCCAACGGATGCTTTCCAGAGCTTGTGTATTGTTCTGTCTTGAGATGACATTTGTATGTTCGCGTGTCGATGGTCTGTAGGCCTATTCACAAAGCATGCAAGGTGCATTCGCGTGTTGAGGGTCAGCGGCCTATTCACGGGATGTAGCTGGTGTATTTGCACGTCGAAGGCCTTGCAAGCCTATTCGTGGGGTACACGGCAGAGAGGTGATTCTCCGATTTTTGAGCTATTCTTACATGATGTTTGCATGTCGAGGGTTGTGATGTCTATTCGCGAAGTATTCTGGATCTTGTTTCCATCACCATAGTAGTATTAGTTGCATAACGAGGAATTTAACCCTATAAAGTGGAGAACGATAGGGACTTGCACCGGACCTATGTATTGTGGGATGCATAGAATCCGACATGTATGCATTAGAGAGTCATCATATAGCATTGATGTTTTCTTGACTTGGTTTCATGCATGTTGTTTCTGTTTTTCCTACACTCGACACTTAGTCTAGTCTCACTTGATGTTTTCATGATTTATTTATTGTTATTTCTTATTTTATTTATTCTTGCTGTTAATACTTGTTGTTTATGACTCTATGCCTTATGTTTTAATTATGTTGCATTTCTTTTGATGTCACTCACAGCGTTATGGCTGACCCCTATAATTTTGGGGGTTAGGGTTATCTCTAGCCTCATGTTTTACAGGTATGGGCCTATAGCTTGGGATTTGGATGCATGTGCTAGATTGATGTTATGGCTTATGTAAATTGTAAAAAAAAATATTTTGTAAAGGAAAATATTGTAATTCAAGGTGTTTGTTTTTCTGCTATATTTTGTAAAGAATTGATGTAATAAAAGTTGAAATTTTAATTTGTGTTTTGGCTATATTTACTATTAGAAGTTGATGCTAGAGATTGTGCCACGTATTTCTGAGATATCATATTGGAAATTCGGGGCGCTACAACTGTTGGAAAAAGTCGTTTCCTGATAATACATCATTATTCATATCATCAAATTAGTATATTATTGGTATATTTAGGATGTATTTTCCTATTTGTATACTAACTTTTTGTTGATACTTGTCAAGTATAACAGTTTGTCATGTTAATCCAGTTATTGCTTTTTTTTTTATTCTCATCTTGTTTCCATTTTGGTAGTACATTTTTACGGCATAAGCTAGTGTCTGCTCCAGTGTCTATTATACTATGATAGTTTCTTGATTTATACCCATCATATACAAATTCTGTTAGTATGTGTAAGGTATTTTTTGTTGCTCTTAATAGATTCATCTGCGCAATATTATGTTTATTATTATTGTAACCCCCATTCCTGATAATTCGTATTTACCGTGTATTTTCTATAATTTTATTTTTATAAATTTATTTTGTGCTAAATTCTTTTCGGATATTTTATTACAGTGGTTTCCAATCGAAAATTTTATTCATTTCGAATAATAGTGTATTTTGATCTTATTTTCTATATCTTATTGGTCGACTATTTATATTTGAGCCCGATAACAAATATATTATTGTTATTAGATTATTTTAATAAAGTTGTTAAACTTGGATACTATTTTGTAATGTAATTTTATTACTATTATGATTATGACCATTAATTTTTATTTATTGATTATCTGTTTAAAATTTATTTAACGAATTATTTAATTATTGTTCTAGATCTGATTTTATTGGCGAATTCCAAATTTATTTTCAAGCCCTAATTTATATTTTAATGCATTTCTATTATTTTGGATTTAAATTTTTGTTCGTGGAATTCTTCGTTTTTCGTGATTGGACTATTTTGTTAGTTCTACTTTCTTCCATCTAATTGTAGGTATTTTGATTTGAACCCTACTAATTTGGATCTACCTCTTATTGAACCCAAAAACACAATTTCATTAGTTCTTGACCCAAATTCACTTTTATTGGACCCTAAACCTCTAACCCAGTATCCTAATTGTACCCTATAAATACAACTCTGTTGCAAAGCCTAAAAATTGCACTTTTGTGAACCCTAATAGCCGTCTATTCTCTCTCCTCGAGTTTCTCTCTCCTCTCTCCTCTTTCTTTCTCCCCAAAGTGAACCCATCTCCCTGAGTTCCCTTCACGACCTTCTCCCACCACTCCGGCGAGCCCCCATGTCCTCCTCCTCTCCCGTCGACCCCCCGACCTCCGGCATCGCCTGAGCGCTGCCACACAGCAAACCGAAACCCCAAACTCCCTTTTCCTCCTCCGATCGTCAAAAGCCAGCAGACCCAATCCGACGCCCTTATCACTGCCCCTGAGCGTCACCGCCCCCGCACGTCGTCGACGCCTCCCGCCGACGACCCAGCGACGCCGCCGCCCGACCCCTTGCCCATTTTACTGCATTTGTTGCTTGGTCTCTTATGTGCTAATTGATTGCTTGGTCTCTTTGTGTGATGATTATTACTTTGGGATTGGATTGCACATATATTGCACGTATTATTGGTGGGTTGATCTAGTTCGTGAGTTCGTTGCTTCGGGATTCTTATCCCGTTATTTTTTGTATTCGTTTTCACCGTCTAACAGGCAAGTCACCGTCCACTTGAATTGTTACTCGTATCAAATTCAAGTTATATTGAAATTCTTGCAAGTAGATTCCTTTGTTAACGTATTATCCATTGTTCATCTATTCGTTGGGTCTATTGAGGGTTTACACAAGCTAATCCCAATATTCTTAACATCGTACCACCTTGACTCTTAATTTTGGATCTTTCATGAATGCATATAGAATTGATAATAAGGTTATTCATACAAGTCACAACATAAATAAATTATTGTAGAGACAATCGTTAGGTTGTTTGTCGTTTGATCGTTTGATGATTGATTGATGTTAGACTTGTATATGTGTGTGTTCCAAATTTTATCTACCATGTTTGGACACCTATCATGCTAGTTACACAATTTATTGACTATAGAATCGATACCCATCATGTTTAATTAATTTATTTTCAAGAAAAGTACCCTAAAAACTGTACATACTTGCTGACCTGAACTTTGATCGCTGTTTTCGAACTAGTAAATGACTTTAAAATGAAATACTTTCTGAATATGAAATGTAGCCCCAAGTGTCTAGTTGTCAATAACATCCAAAATTTTTAAATTCCGAGTTTTGTCGCAAAAGTTATGCCCGTTTTACTACAGCTGTATTTTTACATTTCAGATTTTCAGATTCTCGTATCTTTCATGTTCAAACAGTAAAAAGAATGATCAAATGATAAAATTTTGCTATGAAAATTTCCATATTATTGCTTAATATGTTTATAAGTCTAGATTATATTCAAAAGTTAAAATAACAAGATGTCGAATTTCTGCCTGAACATAAAACCTAAAAAGAAACATGTGTTTGACCTAGCTACTGTTGTCGGAATTTAAACTTTAAGTATGCGTTGGAACCGTAGGGAAGTCTAGTTTCCATATTTTCTGACGGATTCAACTTTCTATTTCTGAGTCAGCGGAAAACTGCATTTTTGTACAGGTTGCGCATGCTGTCCAGAATTTTGGATACTACTTTTTAATAGATTAATAATTCCTATGTTGTATTATTGCATGAGTTAATGAATGTATATTACATTGCATGTTCCCAATGAGTTATTGTCACTATTTTAACCATCCTATCCATGTTATCAACCTATTGTTGTCCTATTGATACTATCGTTTACCGAATCGTCCATTAATTGTATATTGTGTTGTTGCATTGATAAATAATTAACAAGCCGAGGTTTAAGAAATTGACTAGAGTAATTAATAATATGGGAACTGTACTCGGATGACGTCCAGTGTTTATACCGTTATCGTCATCGTGTAAGAAAAATTACACATGTCTAGTATTTTTACCGTTATCGGCATCGTGTAAGAAATTACACATATCCAGTGTTATTACCGTTATCGGCATCATACCCAGTACATGAACTATAAAGTCTACCACTTGAGTCTAAAACGAAATTGATTGTATGCATCGAACCTATGGTACGGCACACATGGGATACAGTAGTATGTGCATTAGTTAGGAGTTGAAATAAATAATAGACATAAGGAATGACACATCACCGACATTGCATATTGTTCATCATTATTCCTATTTGTATCCAATATTATTTAAGTGATATTAATATTAACCATTGATTACCGTTACTGAATATTGATTCACCGTTACACCGTTGCATTGATTACCATGTTATTGATTATTATCATCGTGTTATGTTATTGATTCCTATTGATCCATTGTTTCATTATTATATCGTTATTTCATTGTTCCCTGTTTTCTCTACTTGCTGTCTATGACTTGCTCTAAGGACAATTATTTTTCTCTTTTTAGATGAAGTATTGGCAAGTAATGAAGGAGAATTGCCCACTGGAGTTGGAGAACAAACATTTTGAAGATTTCTGCTTTTAAATTTCTTATCGCTTTAATAAACTTAATGTACTGAGACTTGTATTTATTTTTGGATTGGGATTATTATCGTTTTGGGCTTATGTCCCGAATTTTTATTATTGTTTCCAGACGTTGGATTATTATTATTGTATTTGGATATTATAATGTCTCATTCCAAGTATTATTGTTCATGAGATTATTCTTTTTGCCTGCGCATTTGTTCTGTATTGATTATATTGATGAGTTGATCGATTAAACATCTTATGGGTGACGTTAGTTATTCGCTGGGCCAATGTCATGTGCTCGTACTCTAATTTTTTTGGAAAGCGGGGCGTGACAATTATACTTTCATTGTTTACTGTTATTGTTATTTTTTCTTCTTGTATTGAGTACAATTGTACTAAGGAAGTCAGTTCCTTATAACATTTCTTTAACATTGAGTTTTAGGTCTACATGTAAATGTAATAGCATTTCATTTCTACCATTTATCCTTAGTAGCAATATTATTTTATGGATAATTGGATGTCTATTATTATAATAGTCCAAGTAATAATATGGATTGTCTAATGACATCAATTCGGTTGTCATTATATTGATTTTTTAATATGTGAATTAGTAGCTCCTGTATCAACAAGAGCTATTTGTTTATTCCATTTATCACTGTCGTAATATTCTATTTCAATCCTAAATTGGTTATTATTTTGGTTGTCGAATGTATTTATTATTGGTATGAGTTCCAACGCTTGTTGTTTGTTTCTTATCAATAATGATCTTTTTTCAAAGATTATTTGTGGTGCTTTTCTTTTGTGGTTTGCTTTATTGAAGTCAAATTATATATAATTTGGTATTGTCATTTGAGGGTTTTTTTCTAGCTGGTTTGTATCTTTTATTTTCTCTAAATACTCGTACTATCTTAAAGTTATCTGTATTTCTGTTTTTTACTACATGCTTACTAGTGAAAGCATAAATATTTCTTATTTGTATACCCATAACCTTATTTTTTTTCTATCATTTCTATTCCCGATAATCTATGATACATGACTAGACTTTTGTCTTTATTTTCTTCTATCATGTTTATAGAGAAATTATGTTTTATTGTAAATTTTATTTTTTGGTACATTAAATTTTCTGTATTATTTCTATTAGAGTATCTTGTGTAATTGATATTGTTTATCATCCATTAAGTATACTTCTAAGGGAGTGTTTATTCCTTCCTTAAAATAAATCTTTATTATTATTATTTGTATTGCACCTAAATATATATGTCTTAATGTTTTCCTGGTTTTCTCACTTATTTTTTATTCCATTTCTTGCTTTATTATTCTTTATGTTATTAATAGAATTATGGTTTTTCCTTGAGCTTGTTCAATGTCTATACCTTGTTCATTATTTCTAACTATTATTATGGTATTCCTTTTTCTTTCGAATATTGAAAGTTTAAATATCTCTTTCGAGTTTATGTCTAGTTTGGTCACTCCTATTTTATCATATTTTTGTATGTCACAACTCATTCTTTCTCTTACTTCTTTATTATTTTCTTCTTTTTCTAGTTTTTCTCCTATTTCTGTTATTTATATTATCATATTTATTTCGCATTCTTCTGTTTCACCTTCACTACTTTCACTATCTTCTTCCATTACCATTATTTCTTCATCTTCACTTAATTCTGACCATTCTTCTTCATATTCTATGGTTTCATAATTTATGTTGTTCATTTCTTCGATTTCTTCTTGGTATTTTACATTTTCTTTTTTCATTCTGTTAGGACAATTTGGTATATATGTCCTACTTCTCCACATATATAACAATTATATTTCTTTGGGTTTTTATGATTTTGTTTGTTTTAATTATTCTTCTGAAGTATCATCTACAGGGTTTTTTATCTCTTTAAAAAATTTCTATATTTTAGTTTATATTTTTGAAATTTATGTTTATGTCTCTTTATATAATTATAGCTATCCCCAATGTTTTAATCTTGCTTCATTACAACAAATTCTTTGTTTATGTCCTATAGTATTTAATGGTTGATTTAGCTTGGCATACTTTATCTCTATAATCTTTTACAAATTGTGTTCTATACCCTAAAGTATCTATTTCTAGTTTTACTTTCTCATTTACATATGCACAATATATACTTATACTCCATGGATTTGGCAATTTTAGGGAAAATGAATCTAGGATTGGACCATTTTTTTTCTTTTGTATAATAACTATCTTGGTAATATTCTTTGAATTCACGAGTATAGTTATCAAAATATCACATATTACATATTTCTAAAATGTTTAGTCGCCATCTTGCTTGGTTCTTTTTATATGTATTATGTCATTCTGTTTTTTCGTAGACACTAAATTCTATTCTTATTGCTATCTTGTAATCTATAAATGTTTCTTTTAATCCTAGTGTTCTGTGTGTTGATTTCTTGTGTTCCCTTATCATCAACTAGTTTTGATTTTCTGATATTACTTCTTTCTTCTTTTGTTAGTCAATTCCACCATTTCGCTACTATGCCTATGAAGGTTGCTTCTATAAATTTCTCAAATGTATTTCCTGAGAGGTTTTGTTTAAATCTTACTATTAGGGATACTTTACACGGTTTAAATCTAGTCATTAGCCTTTTCCTGCTATTCCTATTTCATAATGTTTTGTGAGATCATATTTTGGTGTTTCTTTTTTCTTTCCCTAACTTACTTCTTTATTTACTTCGTCATTTCCATGGTAGGTTATAAGGTCTTTTATTAAGTGGCGATCTTAAGTATTCGTATATATTAGTTGGAATTTATGTAGGTTTTGTTATGATCTTGTCTTTTTTTATTCATTTTTATTTCTTCACTTCATTTATGTAAATTTTTTAAGGCCTCTTCTACTTTCACTGAATTGGGATTTGCCATTAAAATATTTTATTTCAAAATATTTATATTATGTTTTGTTATGGTTTCTAATTCTTTCATACCTTATTCTGTTATGTCTATTTCTTCCTATATGTCTTTTGTTATATATCTACTTAGTTCTTTTATATTCTTATTTATGATTTTTAGGTGTTTTCTTATAACTCCTATGAATTCTGGACTACTGTAATCTTCTTCTAACTCTTGAAATATTTATTATATAAATTTTTGAGTGTAATGATGGTTCTATTTTTCTGATATTATCCATACTGACTTAATTTCTATAGTATAATATCATGTAAGATAATATTTGTTGGTAATCAGCTTACTTCTTCGTTTCTGTAATCTAATATTTTGTATGCTATTACTTTTTATATTTTCTTAGGTAGTTTCTAAGTTACTCTACTTGTTATTAACTAACCAGTTAAAATTCGATTAATCGCTAATCAGAGACTAAGCCTAAGCGGTTATTTTTTTTAGCGATTTTCAATATTTCAATAGTTAGTGATTTAATCGGTATAATCGGCCGATTAGTGATTTATCAACCGATTTTAAGTGGCCGATAAACTGATTAAATCCCCTCATATAATTTTCATGCTCGTTTGCATTATTTGGGCTCAATCCGGTCCAAACTCAAATCCAAATCCAAAATCCAAACCCCTTCTGGTTCTCACGCAAACCCAAATCTGACACGCCACCGCTCTCTTTTTCCTCCTCGCACAGACCCAAAATCAAACTAATTCTTCTTTCTTCCTCGAGCAAATCCAAACCCAACCCGCCGTTGCTCCCTTATGTCGTCGCGAACTTGACTCGACCTGCATCTGTTGCATCTTCTCCTCTTGCTGCTTGTGTTGCTCCTCCTCACCGACCCACATTCAGAATCCAAACTCAGCTTAAACCAAGTTCTCTTCCTTTTCCCTATAATTATATGTTCCTATTTAATAATTTCATAATAGTTTTATGTTAGGGTTTAGGGTTGCTACATGATGAGGATAGATCATTTTCTTCATTACACATACAGACACACACACACACACACACACACACACACACACACACACACACACACACACAATTTTTCCGATTTAATCTATGATTATTTTTCAATTAATTGATTAATTACTAATCGCTCCTAGACCGATTGGTTCCAAAACCTATTTTAACTGCCCATGCTATTACTAAATATTCTAATATTTCTCTATCACTTTCTTCGTATTAGTCTTCTATTAATGTATCTTATTTTAAAATTTTTTTAAAAATTAATATTTTTATTTTCTATGAAATATCCAGTTTTAATAAAGTTTAAGGGGTACAATAATTTATAATTTCTAAAGTATGGTTATATAGAAGAAGAAAAAATTAAGAGTTTTTACATTAATTGAGTCAGTTGGATATAATATTTTAAAAAGTGGGTCAGTTGATTTATTGTTTTGAAAAGTAGGCCAGTTTGATAAATGAATATTGAAAGTGAGTCAGTTGCTAACAATCATCAGACTTTCTGACATGCATGTGACCTCTCTCCATATTGTACAGCAACTAGGGTTGCAATCGAGTCGAGCCGAGCCGAATATCTTCAGACTCGAGCTCGGCTCGTTTACGAAACGAGCTCAATTTTAAGCTCGAGCTCGGTTCGAGCCGAGCTTTGACCATATTCGAGCCGAATAGCTCGCGAGCTTGGCCTAAAAAAACAAAAAAAAAAAAAGTAAAGCTCGAGCTCGGCTCGTTTACGAAACGAACTCGATTTTGAGCTCGAACTCAGTTCGAGCCGAGCTTTGACCGAGCTCGAGCCAAATAGCTTGTGAATAGCTCGATTCGTTTGCAGCCCTAACCGCAAGTAGACACAAAGGACAGAAATTAATGTAAACACAAATGAACAGATATTACAAATACTGTTTGCTAAATAGAAAACAAAAAATCTGCTAATTTAACCTGGTAGTTGTGTTATTTGACTGTTATCGAATGACAAAAGCAAATACGGATGAGAAAGTCTATAAGACAAAGCTAAAGTCCTATTTCGAAACAAAGTTTGATTTAGAAACAAATTTAGATTTAGATAACTTAGAGCATCTGTGTTGATAGTCAAATTTTGAGTATTTGACATATAGGAACAGACATTTTGGGTTTCAGTTGTAGTCGTTTAAAGTCAAAATTTGGTTTCATTTTAAAAAATCGACGGACGATATATGATTTCTCGTTGCGATAAAAAAAAATCGTTTTAAAAATGTGTTGGACGATGAATCATTTGCCGTCTGAAAAATTTTTAAATAAAATTAAGCACAGACGGGAAATCATTTCCCGTCTAAGATTTTTTTCACAATTAACTCATAAATTAATCCTAATTAACTCATAATATAATGATAATTAAATCTTAAATCTTAATTATACTTCAATTAATACCTAATATATCCGCATAATCATTTATATAGGTCTAGTCCATAAAGAAAATTTACCAAAAGTGTTTGGACGGGAGATCGATCTCCTGTTTGAGCCAAAAAAAAATATATATAAAAATCGACAGACGGAAAATGATTTCCCTTCTAAGGTTTTTTTTTTTTTTAATTTGGCACGGACGGGAAATCATTTCCCGTCCAACCATTTTTTTATTTTAAAAAAAAATTCTCAAGGACGGGAAATAATCCCTCGCCAAGAATTATGCGCATAAAATAGAAGAGCACGAACGAACAATCGTTCTCCGTCTCTAACGAAAAATTCAAAAAAAAAAAATCAAACGACGAAAGACGATCTTTCGTCAGGTCAAATGGACGAAAAATCACCTTTCGTCGGCTATTTTTTCCAAATAGCTATTTCATCTGCTAAATTTGGCAGACTACTGTTCATCAATTCCAAATTTTTGGTTTTTAGCCAACGACTGCAGCAGATAGATTTCTATTTTTTGGAAAAAATGAAAAAATAGCTAACGACTACAGATGCTCTTAGAGCTATTTCCTTTAACTTTAAAAAATCACAATTATCTTAGCTTTGATTCGTTCAGTACCTATTTTAGAATTAAGATAACTGTAATTATCTCACCCGAAAAGTTGAGATAACTGTAGTTATCTAAACTTCTTTTAACCTTTTTTTTAAAACTAAGCAACAACGGAAAAGGTAAAGAGAATTAAAATATTGTAGTTAAGATTACCAAGGAATAATGCTACATCCACTACTACATTTATCTTCACTACCTTAGGTAGCACACTCCAATAGATAAGGGAAGAAAGAGTTGGTGGGAAAACTCTCCAATAGGAATATGCACTGTAGTGAAATTGGTAGTGGATGAAGCATTACTCCCAAGATTATGTTGGAGTTAGAAATTAACTTTAGGTTGGAAATAAATGTGTAATAACTAAAGTTAGCATATACCTTCAAAGTTAAGATAACTTGTTTCTAAACAATGCCTAAAACCTCAAAAAATAGGTAGATGGTGCTACATTCTAGCCCCCTTTTTTACTCACATTTCACATAGTGAAATAGCTATTGTTTAGAGCATCCGCGGTCGTTTGCCAATTATCCATAAAATGCATTTTATAGCAAATGACGAGCTGCAGTCGTTTGCTATTTATGCATATTTTGGATAAAAAGCAACAGTAGATTGCTATATATGAGAGTCAATATGAGAATTATGCATATTATAAACGACGCAAAGTGATTTTACGTCCCTAAAAAAAAATTAATCGTCAGTCGCAACTTCTAGTTGCATCCCTCCCCAAAAATTAATTTTTTCGTAATTAAAAAAAGACCAAAATTAGCAAACCCTTGGATGCAACTTCGAGTTGCATCCGACACGTCCGTAATTGTCGGACACTAAGTGAACCACCGTCCGTTGAGATTTTTTATAAAAAAAATTAATAATTGAAGTGCCCTTTTGCCCTCCTCCTCATTCAACGGTTCTTGTTTGTTTTCCTAGATCAATCCAACGGCTCTTTCTTTATCTGAACAGCTCACTAAAATTTTGTTATATATAGTACCCATCCTGAACCCAATATTAGCATCACAATTGTCTAAAAAAAAATTCATATCTCAAGTTTCCATTACCTCTCTGTCTTGTACTGAGTTATTTGTGAAAGAAAAGAAATGGCAAGCCGAAGTGGTGCAAGGGAAAAAGCATATACGGCTCAGGAAGATGTTCTTCTCTACCATAGTTGGATTAGTATAACTCAAGATCCAGTGATCGGTAACGATCAATCCGGGGCACAGTTCTGGGAGCGTATTTTTTCTACGTTTAAGATATTATTAGGGACTCCGACCGACAGAACAGTTAGCTCACTTACTAGTCTATTTCAACTGATTTCGAAAGAAGTAGTCGTGTTCATAGCAAAATTGAACAATGCAACTACTAGGGCCGGTAGCAGAACAACCGAGACAGATAAGGTATGTAAAAAAAAGGATTTCAATCAATGATTTGTACTGATTTGTGTACATAATTAACATTTGGAATTTCAATATTTTCTCAGATTCGCAAAGCGAGAGTAGAATATATGGCAACTTCGGGAAGAGATTTCAAATTTGATGAATGTTATGAGATTCTTAAAGATCAGTCGAAGTTTTCATTGCGTACTACACAAGTGTTTGAACGAGTACAAAATACTCAATCCGGTGAAGGGAGTGGTAGCCAAAACTCTCTCACAATAAATAACTGGAACTCAGATATACACGTTGATACGGATTCACCTACACTCCTGACCCGACCACCAGATCGCAAAGCTGCTCAGAGCAAAGGAAAAAGAGTGGCCAAAACATCATAATACAAAGATATGGCCGAAGAAACAGCCATTTTTACAGCTATATACAAAGAATCGCAAGATAGGAGGAATGCGATAAAAAATCGAGAATGCGATATTAAAGAATGGGCCGAGGAAAATCGCATTATGGGTATCGATCTGAACACGTTACTAATTAATCAATGATATTATTTTATGCCCCCCCTAGCCTAGTTATTCTTGCACTCTTCATTCTCCAAACCTATAGTAAGAAAATACAATTATTAGTAGTGAGTTATTAGTAGGAAGTGAGAATAAAAGATTGAGAGAGAGGGTTTTGAGTGTGCTTGCATCACGGAGGCCGGCTATTGGAGCACTCGGGTTGCACCTTTGAAGGCTCGGGTTGCATTCAAGGAGGAGGAGGAGCGCTCATTTGGCAAGCTCGAGAAGGACTCTTTCGTTTAGGAGGTGTTGTGAATTTTTCTCCCCAAATAAGGTGGGTTGGTTTTCTATATTTCTAATTAGACACCATGTTAGGGGTGATTGAAATGATAATGCATGAAAGAAACTAATACGAATACGCTTAATTGGAAAAAGGACTTGCTAGTTGATTAAATTGATTGCTTGATAGATTGCATGTTATCTTGTCATGAATCTTAAGTTGTATGCGGATCGTTTTGTAGTTATAGAATATATGAATTAGAATTGTTGTTAATATCAAAACTAAGTACAAAATGCTAGTAGATGAAATTGTTTATTTTGTGAGTTTAGTTGGACTTTCATGATATTGTTTAGAATGAATAAATTATAATGTGTTTTGGGTTTATGAAAGAGGGAAAAATAGGGAATTGATGTAGGAAATTTTTATACCAAGTTGTGTTCGAGAAATGTCAAATGAATTATGAAAAGAGTAGTACACAAATTTAAATCATATTTGGAGAATTGAAAAACCCCGCAGTACAGTCGACTGGCCATATGCAACGGTCGACTGCCCTGATCATTGATTCCGAGTTGAAAAATATCGCAGGACAGCCGACTCATTACATTTAACAGTCGACTTTCCTGACCTCCTTAATTTCAAAATTTTGCATTTTTGCGGAATAGCCGACTGACCATATTCGACAGTCGACTTTCCCGAAGCTTCAAGTAAATCTGCCTTCTTTTGCGAGAAAATTCCTATGATGTGTGGCCTAGTATAGATGAGTACAACCTATGAAAATTTATTTAGAGTTATTGGACTAAAATAAAATATATTTGAGGTGAAATTGTACTCGAAACTATTGTTTTCTTATAATTATAATTTCGTAAAAATGTGGATTTTTCATGAGGTGATTAATGTAAATGTTAAAAAGCAAAATTGATGGAAGGAAAATATAATTGTGAAGTTTTATATGAGTTATTCTTATTAAAGAATAGTGTGACAATAGTGAGTTTGTGAATATTCACTTTAACTAGATATTTTGTGATATGATTTTAATGTGGAAATACATGTTAGTTATGAAATGCATGATGGATAATTGAACTCCATGTATGATTATTGACTCATGAAAAGATTGAAAAATCATGTGATTGAAAAAGAGAAATGTTCTTGAGTTTGACAACTCAGATTGTGAATTTGTGAATTGAAATTGAAAATTAGGGTGTAGCCAAAACTCACACCGGCAAGTGAAAAGTGATGAGATATGATAATTGAAATTGAAAAGACTAAGTTTGGGTCATTGTGAAATGAAAGAAATAAGACCGGTATTGGTGAGAGGGCTGACTCTAAGAGATTGATTATGTTCATAATTTCATTAAATTAAGGATTAGTTACATAGTGAAGATGTGATGAATGTAAGAGAAAAATATTGAGTATGAGGGCCATTGGATTGGCGGCGTGAGAGTATTCACAGGATATCTCATGATGAGTCATGATAGGGCGTGGATACTACTCCAGAGTACCGTCCTGATGGCGACGCTCGTGGGGTGTTTGACGACTGCGGCTGGTGTCATGTCTATGGTATGAGCTGAATTACCACAGGATGCCTGCATGATGAGTCATGTGTCAGTGCGTTGGGATTCCCTCCATGGCGCCTAGACATGAGTTCGTAGGTCAGAAAATATCTAGGATACTTACCGTAGTTACAGTAGTAGATTAAGTCATGACGAGGGATTGAACCCTACAAGATGAAGAACGATTAAGATACTTGCCCTCGGACCTATGTAGTATGGGATGCATAGAATCTGAACAAGTGCGCATTAGTATCATGTAATATAAATAATTGCATTAAGGACTAAGTGCACAATCACAACACGACATCAATAGGGTATTCCCCTTAGTTTGATATGTGAACAAGTTTGTGGTTGTTAAATATGGAAAATCAATTATACTGTTTCCGGCATAAAGAGGATGGCTGTATATAATGTTCGTCGGTTGAATAAACTGACGTACCCACAGTTTTGTATGCAGGGTAAATGACATGATAAAGATTAAAGGAGAACTGATGCTTAGAGATTATTCAAATGTTGTTGTACTTGTATATAAATGTTGTAAATTTGTTTCCGCTGTAAAATATAAAGTGTAAAGATTTCTTGTAACTCTGATGTAAAGTAAAAAGTTTTAAATTCCTTATAAAATTGTACGAAAGAAGTGTAAAGATCCTGTGGAATCTCGAATTCAGTTGTATTCTCACTTCCTACTAATAACTCACAATTTTGCGGATAGCTGCCACCAATTTATTTTCTCTTTTAAATACAACTTGTAATGTATACATTTTTTTAGATTATTTTTATAAAGAATAAAATGAACAACTTTTAAAAATGGGGGACTATTGAATGCACGTGCATTGCACGTACACGTGTAGTGTGCACTCCACCTTGGCCGGTTTTGAATGGGAGGGGAAGGAAAAGAGAAGTGGAGTTTGTGGGAGGTAGTTTTTGTGATCATGGTTGGTTACTACAACTTCCCCTTAAATCCTAACCTTTGATCCTTAACTCCTAGATTAATCCTAGCCCTTTATTTGTCCCAAATTTTAGTATAAATACCCCCCCCCCCCCAGCCTAGTTATTCTTGCACTCTTCATTCTCCAAACCTATAGTAAGAAAATACAATTATTAGTAGTGAGTTATTAGTAGGAAGTGAGAATAAAAGTTTGAGAGAGTGGGTTTGTGTGTGCTTGCAACAAGAAGGCCAGCTACTAGAATCTTTCGGGTTGCACTTGGGGAGCATCGGTTTGCACATCAAGGAGGAGGAGGAGTACTCGTTTGGCTAGTTCAAGAAGGACTCTTTCGTTTAGGAGGTGTGGTGAATCTTTCTCTCCAAATAAGGTGGGTTGGTTTTCTATATTTCTAATTAGACACCATGTTAGGGGTGATTGAAATGATAATGCATGAAAGAAACTAATAAGAATACGCTTAATTGAAAAAAGGACTTGCTAGTTGATTAAATTGATTGCTTGATAGATTGCATGTTATCTTGTCATGAATCTTAAGTTGTATGCGGGCAAAACGAAATTCTACAGAAACGAGGTTACAATCCTAGGTGGCAGAACATAAACCCAAATTGTTGTATTTTATCTTCATCTAATGTAAGCATGCAATTTTAATTGCGAAAATATCGTACGTTATTAATTTGAAATGAAGAAGGATCATGTTTTCACAATCTGGCTCGATGGTATCCTGGTAGATTAAATTCAATTTTATTTAAGAAAGAATGATCCTACGTTATAATTTTCAATTTTAATTGCGAATGTATTCTGTGTTTATAATATGGCTCGATAGTTTATACCCATAATTAATCGGCTTACAATATGCTTCAAATATTATATCATGGTTCAATATTGTACATTAACTACGTTTTTAATTATTACCAATACAAAGTAAAATTTACAATAAAATGGGAATACATAGTAATACATGCTAAGTGCAGTTACTCATCTCCATATTGTGACCAAATATGCTCCACCAGATCTTGACGAAGTGCATGGTATTTTTGCCGGTCATGTAGAATTACATTGCGAACGATTCGGCCTACTTCATCAGTTGGTCCACCTGTGCTTGGTTCGATCCAAATCGAGTCAGGATTTTGATCATAATCATAATAATTAACTCCTTCGTCACATTCATCCTCAACAATTATGTTGTGTAAGATGATACATCTATATAATAAAACACAAAGAAAGCTATCAAGTGGCTCACCTTCAATCCCCCCAAAATCAAAGACACAGATCTAACGTCACAAAACACATTCCAACCCCCCCCCCCCCCCCCCACAAAAAAAAACTAAAAAACTCATTACTTTATTACTATCTCTCTCTTCTCTTTTCACTTTTTCATATTTCTCTCTCTCTCTCTCCCTATCTCTCCCATTCTTTCTTTATTTACTTAGAAATTTAGATTTTAAGATTTCAGGTTTGTAAATTTTTAGAATTTTTATATTTTTTTTATTGCACATGTTATATTGAAAATAGCAAATATCTCCTTCAACAGTTAAATTTCATCATTTTCTACACTTAAAGTTCTAAGAAGTTAGATTATACACCTCCATTTATAATGATATTTCAATATATACTAATGGAAACATGGACTTTTATTTACAACTAATTATTGTCATACTATTCAAACTTGAGCTACATAATTGTTGTTTTACTGTTTACAGGGCTTTTCGTGTTTTGTATCATTTCGAAAACAGTGTCGTAGGCACGTGCCCACGGAAAAATTTAGTGTTTTCATAATATATGATAGACTATCTACATCCCACATACGTGTTGGTTCCTTCACTATTGCAAATCATGATTGTAAAACTCCAAAAGCATGTTCCACATCTTTTCTTGCACCCTCTTACATTTCTACGAATTTCATTTTCTTTTGGGTATCTGGTGCGCTGTAAGTTTTGACGATGGTTGTCAAGGGTGGGTATATACCATCCGCTAAATAATAGCCTATATTGTAATTGTGGTTGTTGATGACAAAATTAGCAGGAGGTGCACAACCATCGAGAATCTCGTTAAATAAAGTTGACCAGTTCAGCACATTTAGATCAGTATTGCATCTGGGCATTCCGAAGAATGAATGCCAAAACCAAATATCATAAGAAGCAACTGCTTTGAGAATAATAGTCGGTTTCCAAATATGTCCTGTGTACTGTCCCTACTATACTGCTAGACAATTTTTCCACTTCCAATGCATGCAATCTACACTACCCAACATCCCAGGAAAGCCTCGAGCGTTGTTCTCTTCGAGTAGTCTTTCCACATCGGTTGGTGTTGGTTTCCTCATATATTGAGTATTAAATAAAGTAACAATTACAAAACAAAAATGACGCAGAGTTTTCAATACCGTTGTTTCACCTATACGTATTATTCGTCAACCACATCAACCGCACCTCCGTACGCCAAACATCATATTGCCGCTATAATTTTTTGATGAGGAGTTAAGCCAAGTTGTTTACAAGCATCCTGGGACTGGAGAAAATACTAATCGTAACTCACTACAGCATCCAATACCCGGTTGAAGAGTTGTCGACGCATACGGAATCGATGACGGAAAATTGAATCTGGGTAAACTAACTTTTCAGCGAAGTAGTCTTTCCACATCCGTCTATGACCTTCTTCTCTTTCCCAACGAATATAACGATGACGATGGTTTTTTTCACTAGCTTGGATTGCCTTGCCAATCCTTACTAGTTGGTTGTGAACAATCCTAGCAACAACATTGTTGTCCTCCTCTGATGAATCAGATAATGAATTCGAGGAAGAAGCTACATGTACATTAGCCATGGTATAATTAGAAGGTAAATTTGAGCAGTGGGTAATTTTGGAGTTGAAGTTTACAAAGTCTACTGGAGAAATAAATGTACACAGGATGGCAAGATAAAAATATTGATCTTGCCGCTTGAAGAAGAACGAATCATTAATATCTCGTCCAATCTAAAAGTTAATAAATAGGTGTAAAAAAGTCAAAACATATACTTCGTAGATAGGAAAGTAACTGTGAATAATGGGTACGGAAGTGAATAAATACAAAAATCTATCTCACTACAATCCAAGTACGAACATTGTAGGCATGTGACATTAATATTTTGACTACAATACCCTCAAGTCTACTTTCCCCAAGTTAATATAGGATGACATTAATGTTGTGGTGTACAAATGAGAAAAACAAATTTTAAGTTGACATTAATACCCTCATGTGACATTTACAAGTTGATCTTTACAAGTTGATATTAATACCATCAAGCTATATAGAAAATAAATGATGTACTAATTTTCATATTCTTCAAAATTATACTGTGTTTCAGGCACAAATGATGACGTGGATGCTCCGGTGTCATCTAAATTCGGACTGAATGGTCTATGTCGAGAATGAGATGGTCTGCTCACCGATACAGATCGCCTAACATTTGATAATTCATGTGGAATTGATTCCTTCAAAACCATTTCTGAAAGTATTATTTGTCGAAGCTGTACTTCGGTGTTGCTCAATTGTTGATAACGAGTGTACAACTCCTCCTGTGGAAAGGTATAAGATATATATAATAATGAGAGTACGTAATTTATATTCTAAGATAATAACATTTTTAAAGCCGAAAATGTATATACAATTTTGGTAACTCACAAATGATAGTTGCCCACTTTGATGAAACGGGATATTGATATTAGCGTCCAAATTCTTGATAAGAGTACTGCCTTGAAAAAGTGGCACTTCAACAGTGGATTGACTAAGCATTACTGAATTATCTACAGTGGATTGACTTGGATACTCGGCCGGTAGCCAAAATAGAGGTGCAGCATATGGTAATTGAGCGGAAGGATCTCTAATTGATGCTGGCCCAGTGAAATCGACATTTGCTGTATGGGAGAGTGTCGGCATGATCGGACCAATTGAAACCTTTGTCCAATACTGATCATACGTGATCTGCTCTACACGACGTACGAAATGTGATGCTTCAATAGGTTCAGGAAGTGTAGTACTGGATGTCATGAAACGCATGAGAGGAGGTGGGCCTTTTGGGATAGCAATTACTCTAGTAAGTTGCCGAATACAACGATCACTAAGATACCATATACCCTGCAATCAAATGTTTACTTTAACATAACCAAACTATTTTCTCAAAGTATTGTACATAAATATGACAAAAATTAGCATACCTGGCCGTAGTACATAAAAGCATGTCGATAACGTAAAATGAATTTGGCAACTTCAATTTCATATACGTCTTTAATTGTTAACCCATTATATGGTTGCCAAATGATGGAGGAAGAAGTGTGCATCTCCAACTGATCACGAGCCATCGATTGATTGTACCTAATAGGATCAGATCGGCCTAAACCCAAGAATTCTTTATTCCATCGAATAATTTTCGGCCATACATCAGAATTAGCCATTTGAGTCTCCATAGGGATGTTCCTATCTCTAACTGGAATATAAAAATTTCTCCCCAGAAGGTAATCTTAATGTGGCCGATTTCCCCTATTTTGCGATCAGCTTCGCTACAGCAGCGTAAGCCCAATACTGTAAAACATAATTATCAAATATGTTACGAATATCACAATTGAAATAACATGCATGACATTATTCGACTAAAATTAGTATGTAATATATTTAGTATTACCTCCAACACTTGCCACGGCCCATTAAATCCCTCACTTTAAGTCTACTACATGAGTCCAAAGACAAATACAGCAGAGCAAGTGCATGACTACCCTAATCGTATTTGGCAACAGCATTCAGGTCTACAATTGCGGCTAGCCAACCACACCTTACTAACGCAGCACCATTAGGGTAAAGAAATGCACCGAAAAAGTACATAAAGAAAGCTCGTGCAATCCTCGTTGTTAGTGCCATATCGGTTTCGGCTGCTTCAATCATAGTATTAGTAAAATAATTTTTGAAAAATGAATATCATATACCTTGTGATTTTCAATCATCTACTGTTAATTCCCGAAAGAAGCGAGTCTAAACAATTTGGAAAGTATAGGCCTCGTCGTCACATGGAGGCAACTCGCCGATACCAATAGGAATCTCCGTAAGCATAACCCAATCCAACGGAGTGAAACCCAACTCACCACATGATAGGTGAAAAGTGTGGGTAGTGTCCCACCATCTCTCTACGAGTGTCTCGACGAGCCGATTCGACGACTTGTTTGTATTGATTTTCATGAAACGGTGTCATCCCGCCTACTCTACTAGTTATTTAATCAATGGGACCCGTGAGCAGTACTAATTGTACATCTTGATTGGGTCCTTCCAATTTCTCCTGAATTTACAAAAACCGCCCTCAGGGGTAACAGTAATATATTGACTTCTATGTCGGGAATCGTCTACTACACGATTCCAACTGGATTGATCGGTAAAGTCGATATTTGGAAACTCTTCTTCACCTTCGTTGCTTGTGTTGCCATGAGCTGGCATCTGTTCCCGCTTTGCTTTTAAACGACCAATAAATCTTCGTATCGAAGACATTTTTTTCGACTAATTAAGAAATTGATATAAAGAGTTGGGCTTAAGAAATTGAGATAGAGGGTTGGTCGTGTAACACCCCGAATTCCAAAATACAACTGAACTCGAGTTCCACAGGATCTTTACACTTCTTTCGTACAATTTTACAAGGAAATAAAAACTTTTCTTTCATCAGAGTTACATTTACACTTGTACATTATCACAGTGGAAGCAACATTACAATAAATTACATGAAAAAACATATAAATCAGTCTTGCACAGCATATATACTTCAATTGTCAATCATTTTTATCCTGCATATAAAGTTGTGGGCACGTCAGTTCATTCAACTGACGAAATATTATACACGGTCATCCTCTCTATGCCGGAAATAATATAATGATTCTCATTTCTTAACAAACACAAACTTGTCACAAACAAAGCTAAAGGGACTATCCTATTGTTGTCGTATTGTGAATGTGCACTTAGTCCTTAATGCAATTATTTATATTACATGACACAAATGCGCACTTGTTCGGATTCTATGCATGCCATACTACATAAGGTCCGAGGGCAAGCCCTTAATCGTTCTTCATCTTATAGGGTTCAATCCATCGCCATGTCTTAATCTACTACTGTAACTACGGTAAGTATCCTAGATATTTTCTGACCTACGAACTCATGTCTAGGCGCCCTGGAGGGAATCCCAACGCACTGACACATGACTCATCATGCAGGCATCCTGTGGTAATTCAGCTCCTACCATAGACATGACACCACCCGCAGTCGTCAAATACCCCACGAGCGTCGCCACCGGGACGGTACTCTGGAGCAGTATCCATGCTCTATCATGACTCACCATGGGACATTCTGTGAATACTCTCATGCCGCCAATCCAATGGCCCTCATACTCAATGTTTTTCTCTTACTTTCATTACATCTTCACTATGTATCTAATCCTTAATTTAATTGAATCATGAATAAAATCAATCTCTTAGAATGTAGCACTCCCACTATACCGGTCTTATCCATTTATTCAACATGACCCAAGTCTTGGTCTTTTCATTTCAAATTCCATTTCAATTCATTTCTCTGCCGGTATAAGGCTTAGCTATACCCTAATTCTCAATTTCAACTCATAATTACAATGTCATGCTCATAAGACCTTTTCATGATTAATCACCATTCATGTTTCAAAAGCATAGTATTCATGTATTCACATCTTTCATAATTCATCACAATCAATAATTCAATGCATAGATACTTGAAAAACTGAAATTCTTCAAACATGTCACATTCACTAGTTTATAAACTCACATAATTCTATTTCAATCCATTCTAATTCCACATTTCACATTTTCAATAGGTTTCACAATTCATACCTTTCCAATTTCTCCTTACCAAAATTTCATCTTAAACTTCTTAAACAATCCCTTCAATTTCCTTTATATAAAAAGTTAATAATCAAAATAAGTTCCTCTTTGTAAAACTCGTCTCAAATCTCATTTATACTAAGACATAGGTCATAGAAATTATCTCACAAAAAGAATACAGATTTACTTAAAACTTTGGGGAAGTCGACTGTCACAGATCACCAGTCGACTATTCTACGATGTTTTTAAACTTAAAAATAAAAATGTCCAGGGCAGTCGACTGTTAACCATGACCAGTCGGTTGTTCTGCGAGTTTCTAAAGCTTGAGAATAAAATACTCAGAGGAGTCGACTGTCTTATATGGACAGTCGGCTGTTCCGCTATGATTTTTAAATAAAAAAAATAAATGATCCGGCCAGTCGACTATTAAATGTGATCAGTCGGCTGCTCTGCGATGTTTTTCAAGTCTAAAAATATTTTTTTTCTCTTTTTGAAACATAACTTTTCAGATTACAATCTATTTAAAAATTTACAGTAAACCCGTATTTCACAATGATCATTTGCTTTATAAGGACTTCTGTTTTATTAATTACACATGATGCATTCGATCATTTGTTTGCAAAAATACATTCCTTTTCATTTTTTTCAAATGGCATAAATAGCAATGGGAAATTTCATGACATCCATTACCAATCATTTCTTAATAATTTATTCTATCAATTCATCTTTAACACATCTTCTACATTAGCACTTTAATCCATAAACATGATGTTAGTCTTTTACTAGTTAAACCATATAGTTCACATTTAGGACATATTTTGCATACTAACATTAGAAATAACGAGAACATTCACTTTACTCATAATTAATAAATATAGTAATCAATCAACACATATTTGCTAATTTCTCAATTCCCTTCTATTTAGGCTAGCATGCATTTCATTTCAACTAGTAATTCATAATAACAATTCAATTTCATTCCCTAACATGATTTCTACTTTAGAAGTCATGAGAAACACCCACCTTTTGAAGAAAACCCAATTAAGAAAATCCCTTAGAGCCTCCTAGATTGCGAGCGAGTGCCTTCTCCTCCTAGATTGCATTGCGACGAACTCCTTCTCCTTGCTCCTTGCCAAAAACCGAAAGCTTCTTCTTGCAGGGATGGCCGGCCTCCAATGGGGGAACACTCACACTCAACTCATACTAATATAAATCTCCTATGTAATTGTTCTCTTCTTTCAATAGATTACTAGTGTAAAATACAAACAAATAGGAGGGGTATTTATACTAATTTTAGAGTAGATTGGAGGGCTAGAATTCGATGGATGGTTATAGAATGAAGGGCTAGGATAGGAGTAGGAGTTATAGCAACCACCCACACACAAATAACTACCCATACACACAACCCACTCTCCCATTCCTTCCAATGCACAACCGGCCCAAAATAAATTGTGCATTGAACACTACATGCTTCGCACGTGCCACCTAGTACCCCTATTTGAAAGTTGTACAATTTAATTAATCAAAATGTTCACCAATTATCTCTACATGACAAGTGTGACCATTTAATTAATTAATTAGATTGATGGGCTTCATAAATAGTGGGCTTAGGCTTGTGGGCCAAGACAACAAATTAATAATTAATTAAAATGGGCTAAAACAATTAATTAGTGTTTTAGGCTTTTGGAAATAGGCTTTTTAGAAAAATAAAGGAAGATAATTGTTCATACAAAAATGAGATTTCATACAAAATAAATAAATAATATACACATGAAGTTTGCACGTGCACAACATGTGAAAAATAATGTTTTTATAAAAAATGAAGTTTTAGGGTATTACAGGGCGAGAGTAGAATGATGTTTGATTCGTTCCAATATAACTTCATCTCAAATATAGAATAAGAACTAAGGGTAGTTTGGTCAATAAATTATTAATAAAGCCTAAATTTACTCCCCAAATAATAGAAAAGTTAAAAAAGCAAAAAAAACAACAAAAGTGGTCGAACGTAAGGTCTCTTTGCGTCCGAGACCTCCCCATAACCCGGACAGAACTTCAAGTTGCGTCCCACCCATTTTCGGTTTTTTTTTCTTCCGACGCAAAGAGAAGCTCCGTCTACCGATTTAAAAATTATTAAACCCCTCTGACGCAAAGAGAAGCTCCGTCTGATATTATTATATATTAAATTGCTATAATATTGTAACCCCTGTTTTTCCAAATCCGTATTTCCTGTGTATTTTCTAGATTTAAAAATTTTGTAAATTATTTCTCCGCTTTCAAATCTTTTTCTTAAAATATATTGTCGAATCTCCTATGAAAATATATTTTTTTATAAATAATTTTACTTGTAACTGTTTACTATGATTTTTATATTAATTTTTTTATCATCATTATTATTACTTTGATTATTATTATTATTATTATTATTATTATTATTATTATTATTATTATTATTATTATTTCTATAAAATCCTATTGTATTTGCTAGTATTTGCTAGTATTTGAGTATTGACTCAATGTATATTATTTGATTTATTTATACCATGGTCTTATTATTGATTCATTATTTAGTTATTATTTTAATCTAAAACCCTACATTTTTCTTAGTGGATTTTAAGCCCTATTCTATTTAATATCCAAACCGATTTGCCTGATACTCTACCCTTAACTCAGTATACACCAAAATACCTTAACCCCAGACCCATCACCATTACCCAAACCTATTAGCAACCCTACAGCCCATTACCCGTTTACACCCTCACCTAACCCTAATGCAATCTCCTATATATTACCCTATATTATATCTATTCATCTTCTACCCTTTTAACCTGCGTCGTTTTCCCTTCTCATTTTCCCTCCCGACCTCCTCGTCCTCTCCCTTGATCCGTGTGCTCCTCTGCCTTCCGTCCACCTTCGACTGCAGCGACATTAGGATTCGCCACACCCCAGCAACTTTCGCAGCGATCCTGGCTATGTCCCCTGCCTCCTCGCGACACGCAGCAGCACCTGAGCAACAGCCTGGCCGACGCACCCCCCCTGCCTGGCCCTGCCTCCTCCCGAGCGGCGCCAGTAACAGCGCAGCTACCCTGCGCTGTTTCCCTCCGCAGCGACCGACGGACATCAAGCCCTCCTTTGTTCTTGGGCTGATCACCATCGTGTGATCTCAGTCGTCCGATCACATCCATCATCGCCATGGAATACTGGCCGTCGGATTTGCTTCATCATCAACTGATCCGATCATCATCATCTAGTGGATCTTGGCCGTCCGATCATGATCTTGACCTCTTGGATCTAGCCGTTGGATCTTTTGATCATCCTCTTGATCATCAAGATACGTGCTTAGGTTTCGTGATCACGATTGTGATCGTGTGTTCGTGATTGGTTCGTGATTCGTTCGTTCGTGTTCGTGCCTGGGATCCTTTTTCGTTATTCTCTTTCTCTCCGTTGGATTCGTCGTCTTTCAGGCAAGTAACTTGTATTAAATTCCTTTGCATATACAAGTACAAAATACCGCTTGTAATATAGTTGGGTTCTAGAGACGACTCGTGTGTGATGTATGTTTAATGAGTATTGTCTCTATAGTGCTATTTGACCATAGTTTCCTCACGACACATATGACATGAATTAACTTAGGAGTGACCGTTTCTTGATGTAATGTATATGTGAAATAATTATGAGAACTCGTGTGCTTGTGAGATCCATGTGATATACTTGTTGTGGACATGTCGTATACCCTATTTCATGTTATTTGGACACTTAATAGACTCTAATTCATGTTTAGTTATGTTTCAATCAAGTTTTGTGTGATTCAAATTGGTTTTGTTCCTAAAAAAAATTCTGTATTTTGCCGATAATCTGTCTTGATCAGTGATTTAGATCATATTAAGGTCAGAATCTTAATTTCAGTATTAAACATGATTTTTGGAGGAATTTGTCTTCTTTCCAACCCTTCTAACCTTGATCGACTTCGTTTTCATATGTGTGATATATGGATGTTTTACTACAGAGGTGTATTTCATTTCCAGATTTCGTTTCTTGATGATTTCGATAACTAAACTATTTGGTAACTAGTGCTAAATATGTTATTCTGATCTGAAATTTTGGTCAGTATTTCTATATTTATTTAGGGTTCTATATCTATTTAGGGATTACCCAGAATTTCAGTGGATTTTATTGATGAGTTTTATATGCCGTTTCATACTTGTTTATAAAAACTATACTTGCTGGATTTTGATCGCTGTTTTGTAAAAAAGTATATTTTACCCAGGGCCAACAGGGCGACTGCCCAGGGCCCACTTCGAGAGAGGGACCCAAAATTTTTTAAATATAATAAATTAATGGTCTTATAATTAATATAATGAATTAATGGGTTTGTAATTAATTTTTAGTGGAGGGCCCAATTTAGTAATCCCTCTCTCTCTTTCAGTGTCACTTCAACTTCTTTATTTTTTTTTTGTCCAGCCTCTTCATCTTCTTCAAATTGTCAGTTGAGAATTTCCGTTTGTTTCTTTTATAGAGTTTTTTTCTTAGCAGGAGTTGTAGTTGGAGTTGTAGTCATGGTGTCTCGGGTATCAAAGACGTAGTTGGAGTTGTCGGTCTTCTTAGCAGGACTGCAGGAGTTGTTGGTCTTCTTAGCACTACTCTGGTAATTCAGCCCTCTCATGTCGTTTTTTTTAATTAGTAGAATTGAGAAGCTCTTTTGTGGGTTTAGGAGGTATTGAGGTAGAAATCACTCCAACAATAGTATTGTTGATTGATTTTATTGTTAGGCATGCTTAGTGACCAACCGAAATTTGAAGCTTATTTATATGATAAACTTGATTCCTGGGGCCTTGACCTTATATTTTATATGAGATGTGATTTTTATTTTTTATTTATTTATTATTATTATTATTTTGGTAGGTGCAAGAGTCGCTGTCACTATACTTGATGAAAAATATGGAGTATTTGGTGTTATAAAGCAAAATAAAGGTAATCTTTATTTTTCTGGGTATTGTTTTTATGTCCCCTGCCGTTATATTATAATTTATTAATATATATAAAAATACATGCATGTCTATAAAGGGCCTAAAAAAAATTTCGCCCAGGGCCTCAAATACCACAGGACCGGCTTTGTTTTCACCCTAATTCTTTTTCCTGTATGAAAAATATTTATGAAATATGAAAGTTATTTTATTTTTTCTATTTTCATCTCCCTTTGGCGGATTTGGATTTCGTTTCACGGTTTGCGAGATATTACAGTTTTCGTACAACAGTGTTGGGAATTTCAGATTTGCCAAACTATCGTTTCTTGATATTTTCTGATTTTTGTTGGTTAAACTAATCTTTCTAAAAAATTATGAAACTTTATATTCTGACACTAGACATATAGGAGAATACCCCAGATTTGTTTTGAATTTATTTGAGGAGTTTTGATGCTATTTTCCTGACTTTTAATTCGATTTACTAATTTCTGGCTGAATGTATTTTCTGGATTCAAATTAGTTTTGAGTTATGTTTTTGTGAAATACTATATGACTTATTTATATTCGCTGGATTCATTTGGGAGTCTATTTTCTAGAACTTTCGACGGATTCAGGTTTGCATGTTTATAACAACGGGAATCTCAATTTTACTGCAGTATGATCCGGCTGTCCTGAACTAGAAATTTGGTTATTTTATTTTGTTATGTGTACCCGTACTTGTTTATCTTGCAACCTGAACTTGTTACTTAATTATACCATGTTATTCTTGCCTTGTTTTGTGACACGTACATACCTGTTTGAGAATAGTAATAAATAACCAAGTCAGGGTTTAAGGGAAAGATCTAATAGTGGATAATTCAGAAACGTGTACTCAGAAGGGGGCCCGTGTTTCCCATTTTGATTCATGTTGATACATGAACCTGTTGCTGCATGGACCTATTGGTTCATGTACCTGTTACCTGTTGCTGCATGGACATGTTGGTTCATGTACCTGTTACCTGTTGCTGCACGGACCTGTTGGTCGTATACCTGTTGCCTCATGAATTGGACGATTCATGTACCTGTTTGATTCATGAACCTGGTTCCTGTTATCCTGATCTCTAAGTACACTGCCCTCTATGGTCCACTATAAAATTTAAACGAAACTGTTTGAATGTAGCAACCATAAAAGTTGAGGTGCATGAAGTGCTACCTAGATAGTAATAACTGTAAGACTTGATACATGACACGTGAACATGATACTTGAACTTGACTACATGATACTTGATTACATGATACATGAGACTTGATGCTTGAACATGATACTTGACATTTGTACTTGACTACTTGACACTTGTTACTTGTTACTTGATTTCATGATTACTTGATTCTTGATACTTGATACTTGATGCTTGTTTACATGATCCTTGTTCACTTGACACTTGATACATGCTACTTGTACTTGTCACCTTACCATGCTAGTTGTTACACATTATTTTGATATCATGCTTATTCCATGTTATTAGTTAGTTTCCCCCATGTACTTGTATCCTGCATTACAAGCGGTCTGTAACTTGCAATTAACGGGTACTTGTTTTCTCTTTTCCTCTTTCCTGCAATTATTAAATTGCAAATTTTGGAGAACATGTTACAGACGGTATTGCTGACATAAAGTATTAGTGCTGGATCTTGTTATTATTATTTCTTATAGCTTGTTTGAACAATTGTATTTTGATACTTGAATTTATTCTTGTATTTGGCAATGTGACCCAGGATTTTGACTTATTCAGATCATGACTATTTGAGATTTATATATTTGATTTCAAGTATTCTTGTTGGTATTTTGGTTCATATGTGCATGTTGGTTGATTCTTTTTGCTTCCGACTCTGATTAATCTTGTGAAATGTTGTAAAGATTCTTGAACAGATTATGGATGATGAAAATCATTCGCTGGGCTTTTATCGCGTATCCGTATTTTCTTTTGGGAAGCGGAGCGTGACAAATATACCATTCGATGACTGAGGCAAACTCTCCAAATGCTATATGTAAATATGCATTTATGCATTTTCTAACTATTACGACTGTGGATGCTCTTAGCGAGTATATAAAACCTATCAAGACATGTCAATATATCGAAGCATGTATCATGTTTGATAAATGTTTTGATGGACAACCAATAAAAATGTACCGAAGCTCGGTGCTCTAAATTTCGTAAAATGAAATCGATAGACATACATGTGGTTACAATTAAAAAGTATCTAAAAAATTGTGAACATATTTTTGTTATTGCAAAATGCTAGACATACATGAGTTTTTTACTCCAAACATACATTATAAATGCATTAGGGTCCACTTCTCACTAAAAGACAAGGATAAAACATTATTTTTTAGTGAGAAGTAGATCCCAATACATTTATAATGTATGTTTGGAGTAAAAATCTATGTATGTGTAGTCATCCTCTTCTACTTAATACCTGATGTAGGCATGAAATCAGCACAGTATAAGGGTTTGTTTCCTCCCCCAAGACATGGATAACTAATTCCTTGAACAACAACAAAAACATGGATAACTAACCAAAGCAAATGTCACTTGATTAGCGTGCACCAAAGCCGTCAAGTGCAAAGACAAAAGCAATCAAAAATGTAAAGGCAAAATAGATTGCGGCCAATTTATTTTTTGTTCTAAATGTGACACGTATGCTGTATGTTTTCATATTAGTATGGTTTTTTTTTCACTGTTCCTTTGGAGGAACCTATGATATGTACTCATTGTCACTCCATATACTAACTATTATAATCCATATAAATAAGGAGTTTTTTCACAGGATCACTAACAAATATAAAAAGTTTATATACGTCACTTAAAATTTGATATTTTCATAAGACTCACTCACAATATTAATCAATACCAAAAAATTACTTTTTTAGTTATTGTCACTCTACTTATGTTAAATCTTACCCTAAGTTTAAAAATATCTATTTTGCCCTCCTTTTAAGGTTAGGGATTGGGATTTAGGGTTTAGGATTATGTTAGGATTAGGGTTAGGTTTAGGGTTTTAAAAGATGGCAAAATAGTCATTTTTAACCATTAATTTTAAAAATAGCCATAACTTTAAACGTTAATCCTTAATTTTAAAAGATGGATTAATAGTTATTTTTAAACATGTGGTAAAATTTAACATAAGAAGAGTGACAATAGAAAGTTAGTGAGTTATATGGAAATATCAATTTGTGAGGTATATGAAATTTTCATATTTGTTAGTGACCCTGTGGAATTGACCCTATAAATAAATACTTTGTATGATAAGATTCAGATACAGACACGTGCAAAGAATCAGTGACTCTAAAACCAAGGTGCAAGCTTTATGCATGAGATTCTGGAGCTGAACTTGGCAGAAAGTAATGCTAACTCTCTTTGCAAAGTACACTAATCTACACAAAAGCTCTCCCATAATCTTGCTGATTTTTGACTTCAGCGTTAGAGGGTCTGTCGCCAGAATCAATCCCGATGTTTTAGACTTTTTGCAGGTCAGCGGAAGCGATCGTCACCACACGAATCAAATCCTATGGCGCCAGCAAGTCAGATTGAGAAGTCAATCACGATCAAAGGTAGTCAACATTGTCGAAAGTCAACAGGTCAGTTCTTGATTGTTCCTCCAAAGAATCCACATTATCTTATTGCTCCCACATCGAAAAAAGCAGCAATAGATTAGCGCCGTTTGTGGGAACTTCAAAGAAATTCCGACCAGAACTCGCTAGTAAAAAACTAATTTCAGCCATGCCTCCTAAGGAGGAAATGTGGCGATCTCAAGCCGACGAGTCAACCCTCTTTCTCCACCTCCTCCTCTTTAGGACCATCCACCCGCCCTTCAATAAGTGCAACCTCAACAAGAAGAGCCTCTCTTTTAGCAGGTTTAGCCTCCCTCCGGAGGAGCTGTACCAGGGGGCTCCTGCCGAAGCCGTCCCGAGCCATCGGCAAGACCCTTCATCGAAAACAGGGGTTTTGTCTTACACCTCAACTCCTTCCACTTTGCCTCAACCACAACCCGACCTCCGTCAGGTCATTGTCAGCCACCAGCAGGGGTCTGACCTCCGAAACCCGCCTCAATGAGATGATAGTTAAGAAATCCCCCATCCCGAACAGCGGGGAAGCGGGAGAAGCCCTTCCCCTCGAAGGCCACGATCCAGAAGAGCTCCCTCTCCAAGGGCGCACGAAAGAACTCTCACGCAGAAGACGAAGAAGATCCCCCTCTCCTAGGAGGCAAAGAAGCCAATGTTCCCCAATGGACCGCAGAAGAACTCCTCCCCGAGAAAGGAGGCATCCGACTCCAACCAGCAGAGCGGCCCCTCTAAGAGGAAGTGTAACCTTCATTCCCGATAATAAATATTTTCCGTGTATTTTCTATAATTTGGTTTTTGTAAATTTATTTTGTGCTAAATTTATTTCGGATCTTTTATTAAATTATTTTCTAATCAAAAATTTTATTCATTTCGAATAACGGTGTATTTTGTTCTTATTTTCTATATCTTATTGATCGGCTATTGGTATTTGAGCTCAATTTCAATATATTATTGATATTTGGTTATTTTAATAAATTTATATTTGGTTATATAATCTTATTAGTATTTTTATCGTTATTGTTATTCTTATTGCTATTGGTATTAATATTTGTTATTATTGTTGTTATTATTATTGTTATCGGTATTATTATTTTTGTCGCTATCATTAGCATTATTATTACTATTATTTTGTTTTAAGCCCGAACACGAACATGCTCAACTTTACATGCATTTTACTATTTGATTTAATGTATGTGTGTGTGTGTGTGTGTGTGTGTGTGTGTGTGTGTGTGTGTGTTTTAAATACCATATTGTTCTTTCTTGATTATCATCTTTTTTATTAAATTTGTACATGAAAAATTTCCGTTCTTCTTGATTAAGCTTTTCTATCTTTTATTTAATTGTGGGTATTTTTTATTTAAACCCTATCGATTTTGATCTATCTCTTAATTGAACCCTAAAACCCAATTTCTATTGTTTTTGACCCAAACCAGCTATTATTGGATCCTAACTCAATATCCCAACTATCTACTTGCATTCTATAAATACAATCCTAATATAAACCCTAAAACCACAAATTGCAAAATTGTAGCCGTCTATTCTCTCTCCTCTCTCCTCTCTCCTCTCTCCTCTCTCAACCCATCAGCCAAACCCATCTGCCCTTTCCCGGTCATCTTCTCCAGCCCTACTCCGGTGACCCCCCTTGCTCCATCCCCCGTCGCGTCCCCCTGACGCGCGCCACCAGCTGGCACCCCCCCCCCGACCCTTCTTCCCTACCCTCGACATTACCAACAGACCCAAATCCGAACGCCCATGTCTCTGTCCCTGAGCGTCGCTGCCCTCGCACACCGTCGACCTCCCGTCAACGTCGAGCCCCGCCAGCGATGCCGCCAAGCCGCCGTCGACCTCTGCTGCTGCCTTCCATTGTTACTGGTTGCCACAGTTGGTGTTGTCTCTTTTCTCTTTGAATTGTTGGGTCCTCTTTGTGCACGTTTATTGCATGTGCTAGTTCGTGTGTTCGTGGGTTCGTTGCTTCGGGATTCTTATCCTGTTATTCTTGGCATTCGTTTTTACCGTCTAATAGGCAAGTCACTGTCCTCTTGAATTGCTAATTGTATCAAATTCAAGTTTTGTTGAAACTTTTGAAAGTATATTTCTTTGTTATCATATTATCCTTTGTTCATCTCTTCGTTAAGTCTATTGAGGATTTACACTAGCTAACCCCAATATTCTTGACATCGTGCCACTTTTGAATCTAAAGTTTGGATCTTTCATGACTGCATATAGAATTGATAATAGGGTTGTTCATATAATTGTCACACAAATAAATTATTATTGAGACAATTGGTAGGTTATATGTTGTTTGATCGATTGATGATTGATTGATGATAAATTGATGTATGAGCGTGTTCTAATTTTATTTACCATGTTTTGACACCCTTCATGCTGATTGAGAAGTTTATCGACAAGTAGAATTGATACCCATCCTGTTAAATTAAATTATTTTATGAAAATACCCTCCAAAAACCCTGTATATTGCTTGCTGACCTGTATATTGACTGCTAGTTTTGAACCAGTAAATGATCTTAAAATGAATTACTTCCTGAATAAGAATTGTAGCCTTATCTTTCTAGTTTCCAAAACATCTTGAATTTTTGAGTTTTGTAGCAAAAGTTATGCCCGTTTTACTATAGCTGTGTTTTTATTTCCAGAATTTTACTTTTCAGATTTTCTTGAATGAATTGTTCCTTTATAGTAGTATTGCATGAATTAACGTATATGTGTTGCATTGCATGATCCTAGTGTCTCATTGTCATCATTCTAATTGTCTTATCTAAGTTATCGTCCTATTATTCTCCTGTTGATATTATCGTTCATCTCATGTCTCAAATTGCATATTGTATTGTTGGATTGATAAATAATTAATAAACCGAGGTTTAAGAGTTGACTTTTAGTAGTGGACAATATAGGGACTGTACACGGAGGAGGGGCCCGTGTTTTCCTATTTATTGGTCTATTGGTCTATTGGTCTATTGGTCATATTGGTCATTGATTAATTGTAGATTACTGACTATAGTATCTCGATTGATTCGGTCATCGGTCATTATTGAATATCATTGCCGAGTACATGAACTATAGAGCCCACTACTAAGTCTAAAACGTAACTTGTTTGTATGTAGCAACCATGTGGTAAATGGATGGGACGCATGAAGTGCTACATTAGTTAGGATTAAAATGATTAATAGACTTAAGAGTTGCATCACATCGACATTACATATTGTTCCTCATTGTTCCTATTGATATCGAATTGATCATTAATTATTGTTACCGAGTATTGCATTATTGTTTATATCCATTGTATCGATTACCGTATTATTGATTATTGATTATCGTGCCATGTTATTGATTCCTATTGATCCATTGATTCATTGTTATACCGTTATTCCATTGTTCCCTGCTTTCTCTACTTGTTGTCCATGACTTGCTCTAAGGACAATTTTGCTCCTCTTTTTAGATGAAGTGTTTACAGGTGTTGATGGAGAATTGCTTGCTGGAATCGGAGAACAGAGATTCTGAATATTTAATGCTTTCTGGTTGCTTATTGTTTTATTGAACTATTGTTATTTCATTGTATTGAGCTTATGACCCGAATATTGCTATTTGTTTCTAGACGTTGGATTATTGTACTTGGATATTATATATATTGCTTCTTTTCAAATATTATTGTTTATGAGATTATTATTATTGTCTGCGCAATTGTTCTGTATTGATTATATTGTTGAGTTAATCGGATAAACAGCTTATAGGTGACGTTAGTCATTCGCTCGGCCAATGTCATGTACTCGTATTCCGTATTTTTGGGAAGCGGGGCGTGACAGGAAGGGAGGAGGAAGTACATGTTACCGGATCAGAACTCCGATAGTTCAATGATGAGATTCTTCAGGCTCTCGACATAATTCGTCCCAAGACATGGCAACCTAGCCCTCGCCGCTCCACTCCTCCGCAACACGAAGAGTACCATGGATCCACCAGATCCTATCAGCAAGATAACGATGTCCTCTGGCACCTCCAAAAGATGGAAGATCGTCTAGCACTGCTGAAACAAGGAAGAAGGAAAACATGACAGAAGATATCGTATGGTCAGACCTCTCTTCTCCAAGAAGATCATTGAGGCTCATGTTCCCATTAACTTCAAGATCCCGGCATGTGAATCATATAATGGGGAGACCGACCCAATAGACCACATCGAGAATTTTAAAACTCTCATGATTATCCACTAAGCGTCTGACTCCCTCCTGTGTAAAACTTTTCCAGCAACTCTGAAGGACTCGGCAACGAGAGTGGTTCTCTCACCTCTTGCCTCTCTCCCAGATCTATATTCTCCTTCGACCAGCTTTGAGGAGCTCTTCCTCACACACTTCATCACCAGTCAAAATTCGAAAAAGAGCAGTGCCTCCTTGTTAGATCTGAAGCAAAGGGATGGGGAGTCCCTAAAGAGTTATGTCCAACGTTTCACTGCCGAGTCCAGATCCCAGAAGGATGCCATGGGCCAGCACCGCCCACCTCCCATGCCTCATTTTGATAAGTACACCCCATTAAATGTCAGCATATCTGCCATCCTCATAGTTGACAAGGAAGGAATCATTCGGCCTCCCCCCAAGATGAATGCCCTGAGCAAGAGAAGGGATAAAACCAAGTGGTGTGCCTTTCACAAAGATCATGGTCACCTCACCAATGATTACCGAGCCCTTAAGGATGAGGTTGAAGCGTTGCTTCGACGAGGATACCTCGCCAAATTTGCACAAGTAAATAACACCGAACCCCCTCCTCCAAGGGAAGCCAACAAGCGAGCAAAGAGGCCAACTGAGTCCCAGAAATCAGGACTGATGGAGATATTTCATGCTATCCATGGAGGACCTATGGGGGAAAGCGTCCAGCTCCTCAAGGAAAGCATTTGTCCGAGAGGTGAATTCAGTGCATAGCATCTCGCCTCCAAGAAACACAGGAGCCAGCATCACATTCTCAGATTGAGACTTGGAATGTGTCCGAACATCTCACTGCGACGCACTCGTAATCAACATGTGTGGCAAACCAAGAAGTGCATCGAGTTCTAGTCGATAACAGCAACTCAGCCAATATCCTCTTCCTGAATGTGTTCGAATGCCTCAAGCTTAAGCGGGACTGCCTCAAACCTGCCGGGTACACCCTCCATGAATTATCTGGAGCCCCTGTGATGATCGAGGAAATTGTTACCCCTGACGTAACCTTAGGGAAGCCTCCAGCTACTCGCACAGAAGCACTAGATTTCATGGTGGTCGACATAATGTCCGCCTACAATACTATATTTGGTCGTCCGGGGTTAGTCGTCATCCAAGCGGTCACCTCAACGTACCACCTGAAGATGAAGTTCCCCACGGCTACAAGAGTATAAGAAGCCAAGGGAAGCCAAGAAGGTGCTCAGACGTGCTACACCGCTACAATGGGGGGCTCGATCCTTCGCCTCGATGCCCTGGAACTCCCCCTCGATATGGAACAAGCCGGATCCGAACCCGCGTACGAACTAAGAAAATTCTCTTTCTCCGAAGAGGATAAAGCTGAGTGTTTCCGGGTGAACAAGGCACTCCCCCACCAAGTCAAGAAACAACTCATCGCCTGCATCAGGGAGAACCGAGACATTTTCGCTTGGACAGCCAAAGATATGCCTGGTATTTCTGAAGACCTAATTATGTACCGCTTAAGTGTGAATCCGAAAGCCAAACATGTCCAGCAGAAGCACCGTAAGTTTGCACCCAAGAGGCAACATGCCATCAAGGAAGGGGTTGAGAGCTCTTAGCAGCCCGATTCATCGAGAAAGTTAGTTACCCTGAGTGGCCAGCAAACGTCGCAATGGTCAAGAAGACCAATGGTCAATCCATGAACGTCAATTGGCAAATCTTGGATGGCCACAAAAAGAGGCTCGGTTCAACCTAACCCACGGGAGAGTCCCCGTTCAACCTAACCTTCGGCACAGAGGCTCTCATCCCTCTTGAAGTCGAAATACCTTCTTCTTGCCTCATTTCGTTCAATGAGGAGCAAAACTCAAATGACATTTGAGCCAACCTTGACCTCCTCGAAGAAATCCGAGAAAAGTCCATTATCCGAAGAAATATCTACCAGCATAGGGTAGAAAGATTTTACAATAAAAGAGTTCACCTGGCCAACATTCAAGAAGGGGACATCGTCCTCCGAAAACTTGAGAGATCGAACCACCGAAAAGAGGGTAAACGTGCCCCTAACTGGGAAGGGCCAAACAAAGTCCCACAAGTCGTCCGCCCAGAAGCCCACAGACTTGCAGACTTGGGGGGGAGAAGATATCCAGGACCTAGAATGTCGAGCAACTCATGAAGTATAAAGAGAACGTTTAACGCCCTCGCTTAGTAGTTAACATCAAGCATGTAATGAAGGCCGGTAATTATAATGGCCACAGCACGTAATAATGGCCTGCATCAAAGCAGCCACTTAGTTTGAATTTTTCAATAAAATTAGTCTTTTCTTTTGTAAAATTCTTTGTATAATTCAACAATTCCTTAAATAGTTCAGCCCAGGGAAGTAATAAGTTAGACACATGATACACCCCTTAGTAAACACCATCAATTTGCCAAGCACTCCAACGAACAATTGTGGGATCCATTAGGATTCATAAAGTCGCACGGGCACGCTTGTCCCCGAGCAAGTGTGTGGGGTATATCTCGCTGTACAAGTGCCCAACCTTGGGCGAGTGAGGAGTCCATTCATGGTTCACAGAGCATCCCTAACCACATACTCCTAAGCAAGTGTGCGGGGTTCGGCTCGCCATTCAAGTGCTCCCAAAACTCGTTGGCACCCTATTCGGTTCACGGTTCATATAGTAACTTTAGACACTTGCCCCAGAGCAAGTGTGCGCAGTATGGCTCACCGTTCGAGTGCTCCTGAAATAACCATGGTTAAGTGCGGAGTCCATTCATGGTTCATAGAGCTGCCCTAGCCACATGCTTCGCTGCAAGTGTGTGGGGTTCGACTCGTCATTCGAGTGCTCCCAAAATTCGTTGTCACCCTGTTCGGAGTCCATTCATGGTTCATAGTGCCACTTTAGACACTTACCCCAGAGCATGTGTGCAGAGTTCGGCTCGTCGTTCGAGTGCTCTTGAAACAACCCTGGATAAGTGTGGTGTCCATTTATGGTTCATAAATCCGCCCTAGTCACATGCTCCCGAGCAAGTGTGCGGGGTTTGGCTCGCCATTCGTGTGCTCCCAAAACTCGTCGTCATTATTGTTCAGAGTCCACTCACGGTCCATAGAACCACTTTAGACACTTGCCCCAGAGCAAGTACGCGGAGTCTAGCTTGCCGCTCGAGTGCTCTTGAAATAACTACAAGTTCAAAAAGACATAATTCACAGAGACGATGCTCAAACTCTAAGGAAAATCTTATTTCATGAGAAGAAACTGATTACAAGTTTTATTGAAAACCAAGTCTCTACAAGGTTACAAAGTTTGATTCAGCACCATCTTTACACTTTCGGGGCAAAAAAAAAAGTTCCTCTTAAAGGGCACGCGGTCTACGATTTTCAACATGCATCCGAGAACTATTTTGTTCCCTCGATCCATTTGAAGGGATGTCCAAACTCGCAGATCGAGTCGTGCCTTCAGGACCCATTGCTCGTGTCGCCCCTCCAAACGACATCATACAAAGAGTACCCAGAACGGTCGAAGTTAGGGACTCACGTTCTGACATGCCAAAATGCACTAGCGTACGCCTTCTTCATGTTCACGGCTAGGTACCCCTCAGCTTTGTCATTCGCCACCTTCACCGTGTCCTCCTTCTCCTTTGTAGCACTCCCTCTCCATGGTTGCCTGATCCCTCTCTTGGACCTTATGTTCCTTCTCTCGAGCCACCTCCTCCTTCTCATTCTCCAAAGCTGACTCCAGCAACGCTATTTGAGTCGCCTGAGTCTCAACTAGATGTCTCACCTCCTCCAACTCCTTGGTGGTCTTCGTCTGCTCCGCTTGGTCCCCGTCACTCGCTGCCTTCAGCTCCTTATCCTGGTCTGCCATTTGTTTTAACAAGTGGCTGAAGTGGCAAGTGATCTACAAGAAGAAAATATTCGAAGTTACGAAGAAGAAAACAACTCTATTGCGTCATAAAGAGTCAAGTGTAGAAAGAACAAAAAAACATACCGCCATGTTAGCCCTGGCGATCTCCATAGCAGAATCGCCCATCGACCCCGCAATCATCACCGCTCAGTTCTTCGGGGTCGCAAGGTGATGGACTGTCTGCATACAAGTCGCTAAATCCCCCTGGAACCCATCATACTTCATGATTCGTCATTCCAGGACGAAGAGCTTCTTATGCACCTCCGTAAGAATCGTCTCAGCCCCCGCAGTGAGGAGAGGAGCCTCGAGTGCAAGAGCAGCACCCCAAAAAAATTCCCCGACAGAGGGAGCAGACGAAGCAGCGGGTGGAGACTCTAAGATCACCACCAAGGAGGCTCTCGCGGGGCCAATCACAACTTTTGCCACCGTCGGGGGCTTTGCCACTCAACCCTGCACGCTTAGAAAGGATTGCGTCGAAGTCCATGACTGCAGCTCTTGCCAAACAAGTTACAAGGTGATTAGAAAGTAAAAGAAAAGAAAAAGTTACTGCAAAAGCAAAAGTAAAGTGTAAAGAAAAACCAAAAATGCGTACTATGGTTGATCAGCCCTCCCCCCCCCCCTCCCGAAGAGAAACTCCTCTGACACCTCTCTCTAACTCAGAGCAGGTCGATTCAAAAGTATTCTAACCATTTTGTCCTCCTCTGGACTCAAGATGGGGTCTGCCTTCGCTCTCTTCAGCACCTCCTATCTCCACTTTGTGGGAATCGCCCATGGCTCACGATTCTGAACAAGGAAGCATTTGTCTCTCCAATGCTTGATTGAGTCGGGGTTATCAATCAACTTCACCCCCCCCCCCCCGACGAAGAGTAAGATAATACCTAAACTCTGACCTGCCTTTTTGTATGGATCTTATAGAGCTTTCTCAAAATGCTCAATCGCGACTCGATCTCCGCTGCCAAGTAGTGCAGCACAAAACTGTTTACATGTCGCCACATGTTTGACATATATTGGATAGGACTCAAGAAATACAATCGCAGAACCTCGATCGCAAACGAGGGTGGAGGAAGACAGAGTCCCGCAAGAAAAGCATCGAACAGGAAGAAGCAAGTATCGAGGGAAGTTAGCGAACACGCTCTAACGCCAGGGCCCGGCAACAAAAGGTCGAACTCCCTCGGGATCATGAAACACTCCCAAATGCTGTTCAAATCCTCCTCCGTAAGCATCGAAGATATATCATCCATTCCGAGTGCTCACGGGGCTTGTTCTCCCCCAGAGGCGCCATCCCGTACTTGACTCTCGACAAAAGATCGGCGGAGTACTCTCTGATACCCCCGAGGCGCGATAAAGGGCTAGGAAACCCATCTCCCCCACTTCTCTTATTCACTCTACGATCGTCTCGACTACAACTGACTCTGCCACCATCTTCCTCTTATCTGCTTTAGAAGGCGGAGCAAGTGACCTAACTCCACCATGGCCAGAGAGGGAGGTCTCGTCTCCCGAAGACACCCTAGACATCTTTATATATATATATATATATATATATATATATATATATATATATATATATATATATATTACCTTGGATGTGACAGCAACGGTCGGAAAGCACGCCGGAAAAAGAAAACACCTGTCGGAACGTCTGACAAGTTCACCGCAAAGAAGAAATATTTGGAAATGAGAAATGAGAGAATGATGGAAGAGCGGAGGGGGTGTGGGGTTTTATAGAGAGAGAGGCGACGATTGGGCCCCCACCCGTTGGCAAAGCCCAGGAGCAAGGGAAGCCCAACGGTCAAATAGCACCAGACAACAAAGAGGCCCAACGGGCAGGAAGATCAAACGACGCACCACGTTGACTAGTCAACGGTCAACAAGGACATGTGTCGTGCGGCCGAACCACATCCAACGTTTGGTGGCATGCACCGAGTAAACATGCCCCCAATTGTGAAATCATACAAAATCGTTACTGGTTAACGGTGAACGGGAACGCCTGTTACGCAGCCAAACCACCTCCAACGTTTGGTGGCATGCACCGAGGAAATGTGTCCCCGATCGTGAAATCACACAAAATCGTTAACTGGTCAACGGTCAACAATCAACAGGAACACGTGTCACGCAGCCGAACCACCTCCAACGTTCGGTGGCATGCGCCGAGCAAACATACCCCCGATCGTGAAATCACACAAATTGTTAACTGGTCAACGGTCAATCTGGACACGTGTCAAGCAGCCGAACCACCTCCAACGTTCGATGGCATGCGCCGAGCAAACGTTCCCCCGATCGTGAAATCACACAAAATCGTTGACTGGTCAACGGTCAACAGTCAACGGGAACACGTGTCGCACGGTTGAACCACCTCCAACGTTTGGTGGCATGCACCGAGCAAACATGCCCCCGATCATGAAATCACACAAAATCGTTGACTGGTCAACGGTCAACGAAGTCACGTGTCATGCAGCCGAACCATATCCAACGTTTGGTGGTATGCGCCAAACAACGTGCCCCCGGTTGCGCAGCCGAACCACCTCCAATGTTCGATGGCATGCACTAAGCAAATGTGTCCCCGATCGAAAAATTACACAAAATCGTTAACTGGTCAACGGTCAACAATCAACAATCAATGCCATGTCTCAAGCAGTCGAAGCATCACAATCGATCGGTGGCTCGCGCCGAACAAACTTGCCGCCGATCGAAATGAGCGCAAAACGTCGTTGACTGGTCAACGGTCAACGGTCAACAGTCAACAGTCAAATGTCAATGCGCAGTCAAACGGTCAATGCCACGTGTTGCGTAGCCGAACCATCCTCATCGTTCGGCGCAGCGTTCTGAGCAAACGTGCCCCCAAGCTAAAAAGGGACACTTTGGATTGACCAGTCAATGCCCCCAGACCGTTCGAACTCCGCGATTCCATAGCCAGTAGCGATCGATGCTCCATATCACGCCACATCATCAGGTAATTATTAATTCTTCTATTTAATTATTAAATCAAATTAATTATTTAAAAAAAAAAATTAAACATCTTGAAAAGTTAATTAAAAATTCTAAAAAGAGGGTTATTAATTCGGAAAAATACTTTTAAATTCCAAAAAATAATTATTAAATTTAGAACAATTAATTAATGTTTTTTGAAAATTAATTATTCAATTTCAAAAATTAAATGAAAAATTCAGAAAATGATTCCAAATTGGAAAAAAACAAGAAAATTCTAGAATTCATTTTGGATATTTTATAAACTCAGAATAAATCTGTTACACCTCGAACAAGATTCAAACCTCCCAAGAACTCCAATAAGTTATGTAAACCCTTAAAAAGGGGCAAAACTACTCCTCAAAGGCTGTGAAATTCAATGTTCGAGAGTGGGGGGCTTATGATGTGGATAAAAATAAAACCAAATCGGGACCGTTCAAATCGCGCACGGATCTTAAAGCTCCCACAAGTAAATCGGTAATTTCATTAAAAATGGGTCTGTAAACAGGAACTGGATCTCTTTCAAACCTAATAGCCCAAAACGGGTCTGTTTAATTGCGTTGTCTTACCAGCCCAATAAGAATGGGCCCAGGTTGTTTAAATACGATTTAAACCCATAATTATCCACAAGAGATGGTTCAAAAACCATACCTCTTATTCTAAAGGGAGTTTAAACTCTCCTCAACCACTCTTATTTCTTCATGAAGAAAAGATAACTAATTCAATCCAAAAACACCGGGAAGTAGAGATAAATCATTGTCTTGAAACTGACTAAAGCGACTATAAATATCCATACCTCTACCAGAAACAAGTAATCAGTATTTTCTCCACAAAAGCTTTCTCATAATCTTCTTGATTTCTGACTTAAGTGTCGGAGGGTCTGTCACCGGGATCAATCCCGTGTTTCAAACTTTTTGCAGGTCAGCGAAGACGTTCGTCACCACACGAATCAAATCATATGGCGCAAACGAGTCAGATTGAGAAGTCAATCACGGTCAAGGGTAGTCAACACCGTTGAAAGTTAAAAGGTCAGTTCTTGATTATTCCTCCAAAAAATCAACATATTACTCCCACACCTAAAAAAGTAGCAACAATTACATAAATTGATTATTTATAACCAAACAACCCCTTATGCTCATCTAGAATGATTTTTGTCTATAAAATGAATGATTCGTATCATAAGGTTGGTACACAATCCATTTATATCCATTCGTGTTTGATTAATATATGATGAAAATGCAACATAATCGCTCATGCTTCACTGCTTTAATGTCTTTTCTGTTTATTATAACTGTAATTTTGGGACTGTGCCAAGTCCGATGTCTTTATTTTGTTAAACTCTGCTTCATGGTTTTGCTATGTCTGCTAGGGGGTTCATATGCTTCGGATCGTTGTAAGGAAGGAGAAGAGGGATGAGATCATGTTCGTGGCTCTAGTAGAGGTGTACGATAGATGTCCGCTGCCCTCTCTACGATCCACAGGCATGCCATCTCGAACTCGACTTCTTCCATAATCCGAGCAACTCCCTACAGCATATTTTGTACTGACTATTATGCTTTCTATTAATTTTATATATATATATATATATATATATATATATATATATATATATATATATATATATATATATATATATAAGGTAGGACTTTCCTACCTTTTATATATATATATATATATATATATAAGGTAGGACTTTCCTACCTTTTGCCAGTCAAAAAAATTAATATATGATGAATCTTTAAGCAGCGATGGACGGTTCAAATATGAATACTGGACTAAAATCTTACTAGAGTGAGAAAATACCATCTTGTAACATAAGTTGAACAACTATCAAAATGACATAATTATTATCTATATATACATGTTTGCGTTATACCTTTTGTCTTATGTTGAAGAGGCTTCGAATGAATAGTACTGGACAAGCGTCTTTGCCAATTTATTGATTTGGAGGTAGATTTTAGTTAGCATCGGTATAAATATCCGAACCCGGATTGGACCGGGAACTGACCCGAATTCGGCATTGGACTGAAACCGACCCGGCCTATCTGGGTCCGGGTCATAAAATGAGACTCGTTGTACTTTCGGGTCCGGGTCCGAGTCCGCTCAAAAGAAACCCGACCCGAACCCTGATCTGTTAAAAAACCCTCAAAAATCAACATAAAAATAAATATTCTATCCTCATCCCTCCCCTCCTTCCTCCTCAATTCTGAATCTTCGTCTTCCAAACTCAAAACCCATGCATTTTTCTTCTCTCTATTCTAAATCCTCCACTCGGCGTCTCCGTTCGCTGCTCACACTCCTGCTCCTACCTAAACGGGTAGGAATATTTTAATAGGACCCGGATCCGACCCGAACGGGTCCGGGTCCAATTTTTAGACCTGTCGGGGATCGGGTCTGAATCCGGGTAGTGAAGGATCCGATCCGACCGATCCGACACCAATGCTAATTTTAGTTCTCTTATTACTATATATTTGACCACCCAATAAATGTGTACTTTCGCTGGTTCAACTACAAATGTAAATGATTCAAAGAATTACAATAATATTTAGAAATAACATTTCTTATATCTACTTCTGAAAGACGTACCTGCTCATTGTGCTCTCTAATTTTTCGTGTGCTGTCAAATTTGGTTGGATATTTGCTAACTCTATTTTGTACAAATTCCGGTGATTGTAGTTTCATTATCTCTCATTAAAGTTTCATTACCTCTCATTAATAAAATAAGGAAGCTGACTTGGCCACTTATCACTTAAACAAAAAAATAAAAAACAAAACAAAAGGAGGATGCAGGTAGGAAATAGAAATTAAATTATCAAACCAGTTAGGATTCCAAGGCCTAGGTACAACAAAGATTTAGAATAAAGAGTTTACAATTTGTCATTCTTAAGAGCATCCACTCTTCGTTTTGTAAAAACTCAAAATTTAGCATTTGAGTTAACAAAAACATCGCTATCGTTCGCTAAAAATCTAAATTTTAGAATAGAGTGAACAGTCGTTCGCTAAACATAAAAGCTGCAATAGAAGAAATGCTAATTATAGAAGACGTGAGAAGAAGATACATTTGTGGAAATAAATCGGATAGAAGGAAGATGATGCTCTGTCCGTCGATTAATTTTTTTTTTAAATGAAAAAAAAAACGGAAAAGATGAGTCCGTCTCTCATCTTTTCTTATTTACTAAAATGCCATCACTATTTACATAAATGCCATTTTCAAAAAATTAAAATTAAAATTAAAATATCGGACAGAAGATCTTCTTCCGTCCGAAAAGTTTCTTCCCAAACTTTTCTTTCCATATATACAAAATTATCATTGACTATTTACAAAAATGTCACTTTCAAAAATTTAAGACGGAAGGAGGATGATCTTCCGTCTTTTCTAAATTTAACTTTTAACGACTGTAACACTTTCCTAAGTTTCTATTTTTTAAATGCTATATATACATATTTAGATTACAAGGATAGTGGATGCTCTAATAGCAGATAAAATATAACTTAGAGCATCCACAGTCGTTTTCTATAAATGCCATTTTGCCATATTATAGCAAACGAATCTCTGCAATCGTTTCTCATTTTGCCATTTTATGGCAAACGTTCTATTCTTGTTTCTCAAATATAAGAAACAAAATGTAGTTTCTCAAATTATAAAGAACGAGATATCATATCCCGTCCCTCCGATTTAATGATTATTTAATCGATTCAGACGGAAGAACATATACCGTCTTAATAATTTTAATTTTTTTTTTTTTAAAATGGTCGGACGGGGATACATACCCCGGACGGGATATGATACCCCGTCTCTCCCAATTAAAAAAAAAAAATTAATATTGCCTCAGACGGGGAATGATACCCCGGCCGGGGTATCATACCCCGTCCGTGAATTAAGGGCAAAATACCATTTAATGCCGATTGGCAGGTTTAGGAGTAGTAATTAGGTTTAGGTAGTTAATTAATTAGGTTTAGTTATTATTATATTATTTAATTTAGTTAATTAATATAGTTTAATAGTTAATAAGTAATTAACTTTTTTTTATTTATTTTAAACGATGAGACGGTATATCATATACCGTCGCTCGCTTATTTCTAAAAAATGAGAAACGATATAGCAAACGACCACTGCAGCGATCGATCTTATTTGCTATTATTGTAGCTGCCATTTTATAGCATATGAGAAAAACGACTGTGGATGCTCTTATCCTTTCTGAGTTTTCAATTGATAGTACTTTTGGTACTAAAAGCATTAAATTATTCTTTCCTTGTATGATTTAAATAAATTTATTTTATCTCCTCTTCTCATCTTAAAAAGTTAGGTACCTCTCTTTTAATTGTAATAATATTATGATTAGTGCCTGTGCATGCATTGTTTTTAATTTAGTGTAAGTCTTGAAGCGTCAAATATAAAAAAGTCTTTATTAAGGTTTTTTTTTTATAAATGTCGGACCGAAAATGAATTGGAAAATGAATTGGACGGACGTCCATCCTATTAAGATTTCGAAAAGCCAAGGCTAACAACCAACTATAGACGAAAGTTATATTCGCTATTGGCTATATACCAAATATGCAAAATTCGGCTTCAATAACTACAGATGCTCTAATGAAATGTAATATACATCATTCAGAATCTTATTATAGTTACATTCTCTTCATGTATTAATGTTGACTATTATTCTTACATGTTTTAAAAGGGAAAACAAATACCGCCTAATATTCCGTAGATACATACTCTCTGCTGATCTACCATGCTTAAATTTGGGAGGATAAAAGTCCAGTCATCTCTCTTGTTGATGATCCCCTGAACAAATGACGATTCCTTTTGAAGGAAGTACTTATTTGCCTTTTTTTTTGCAGACAATTTTTTTTTCTTCTCAAAAGACTCCAAGAAGAGTAGCCACCGCAAAGATTAGAAACAGCACTCCACCCAGATAGCCAACCTAGTATGTGATGATTTCACGATCAAGAACTATGGCAGTAGTTGTACAATTTAGAGAAAACATCATTAAGGGCTTTTTCCCTAATGAAGCATAACGTATTTAACAAAAATGCAAAGATGCAATCACTACAAGTACTCACTACGGGGTGAGGTATATTTCATGTGTAATATCAGTTGTCCATCTAAAGTTTGTCTATCTAATCAGATAGTTGATGGGGAGTTAATATTTAATTAAGTTCAATAGATAAAAATTTGCATTAACTAATGAAAACTTGTGTTCCTCACTGTTTCTCACCACCTACCATTGGTCTTCTTCCCCAAACATGTTGGATTGTCTTCAATTACCTACTTGTTTTGCGAACTTACTATTGAGTCACAAAAGAAAATTTAGTTTAAAATGACATTCACACTGTGCAATCAGACAAACAAGCTAGGATGAGTACCTTGGGGATGAGATACTGATGGAGAATCCCGTGATTCTCTCCTCTTATTTGCTATTAAGAGAAGATTTGCTATTAGAAAAGATTTTCTATTTCCATTTAGTTTTTTTTTTCCTTAAAGTTCTCCTTGATTCAATGATGGACATTGATTGTATTTCTCCTATTTAAACAAGCATTGGGGCTAAAGAATAAATCAAACTTTTACCACCTGTATTCTATTATGGTATCAAAGCCAGGTTCCCTAACCTAGGGTTTGTAAAGTATTTTTTCCTAAACCCGTTTCTCCAACCTGGTTAGGCTCTCAATGGCCGATTCCAATAGATGGCGGCAAGCCCTCACGGCTCAACAAACAACGACGACTCCTCCACGACAAACAGTGCAACAGGCCGTGGCGATGGTGGTGGTGCTAATCGCGACGCTGGCACTGGCGGAGGTGCTGGTCGTGGCACTGGCGAAGGCACTGGTCAATGTGCTGGCGGCGATACTGGCCGTGGCGATGGCGGCGGCAATGGTGACGGAAGCTCTTTCAGAGACAACAATTTCAACACAAGTTTCAATGATCAGGAGGGATCCTCAAACTCCCTCAAGGTCAATGTTCCTAAGTTGAATGAAAAAAATTATAATGAATGGGCCCAAACCGTTCGTTTAGTATTGGAAGGAAAAAGAAGGCCTGCTTTTTTTACGGGAGCAATAGTAGAACAGGCAATAGAAGACCCTTTTTTTAAACAATGGAAGTCTGAAAACTCCTTGATTATTGCCTGGTTAGTGAGCTCTATGAAAACTGCAATAGGCAAGCCGTACATGTTTTTACCTTCTACAAGGGCAGTGTGGGAAGTTGTCAAAGAAACATACACCGATATCCAAAACTCCTCCCAGATCTTTGGCTTACAGTCAAAGTTGTGGCATGCTAAACAAGAAAGCAGGGATGTAACTACTTATTATAATGAGATGTTGACTCTGTGTCAAGAGTTGGATCTCTGTTATGATGACAGTTGGAGGTGTGCAGAAGATAGTGTTCTGTTCCTCATGAGGCAGGAGAATGATCGTGTCATTATGTTTCTTGCTTGGCTGAATAAAAACCTTGATGAAGTAAGAGGCCGAATTTTGGGGAAGATACCACTGCCAACTTTTCGTGAAACCTTTTCAGAAATAAGAAGGGAGGAAGCACGACAAGGAGTAATGATGGGTAAGGCACCTCAAAGTTCAGAATCTGAAGGCTCGGCTCTGGCCACTAGGAACTTCAACGAAAGTAAGAAGTCGGACAAACCTTGGTGTGATCACTGCAAACGCGCATGGCATACGCGTGAAACATGTTGGGCGCTCCATGGCAAACCTCCGAACTGGAAGAAGAAAGGTGGTAATGAGGGTCGTGCATTCCAGGCTAGTAATTCAGATCAAGGGCAGCAATCTTTTTCAACCCAGCTTTTCCTCGCGACGGAACAACTAGACAAACTGTTCAAACTCCTCGAATCTCAAACTCCTTGCTCTATAGCACAAAAAGGTAATTCTACTCTTCTTAGTGTCAGTCCCAACCACACTTGGATAGTAGATTTAGGTGCAACCGATCACATGACAAGTGAATCTACTCTGTTTTCCTCATATAGTCCCTGTGCAGGGAATCAAAAAATAAAAGTCACAGATGGCTCGTTTTCAGTCATTGCAGGTAAAGGTTCAGTTGTGTTGTCTCCGATGTTGACTCTTAAAGATGTCCTTCATGTTCTAAACCTCTCTTGTAGCCTAATGTCTGTTAGTAAATTAGCCCAAGAAAAAAACTGTCAAACTAATTTTTTCCATTCTCACTGTATCTTTCAGGATTTGAACTCGGGGAAGATGATTGGCAGTGCTAAGGAGAATGGAAGACTCAACTACTTCGCCATTGGACCTAAATCACAACTACCTTCCAAACCGATAAGTTCCTGCTTTGAGTCTTTTCTGTTTCGAATAATGATGACAACATTATATTATGGCATTTACGATTAGGTCATCCTAGTTTTTGTTATTTAAAACACTTGTTTCCTAAGTTATTTCGTAATAAAGATTTGTCTTTGTTTAAATGTGAAGCATGTGAATTTGCAAAACATCATCGTTCCCATTTTTCAATACAGCCTTATAAACCATCAAAACCTGTTTCTATTATTCACAGTGATATTTGGGGCCCTAACCGTACAAGTACACTCTCTCACAAAAAATGGTTCATCACATTTATCGATGACCATTCAAGAGTATGTTGGGTATACTTGTTAAAGGGGAAATCCGATGTTTGTCTATAAAAGACATTTTTAAAATGGTGCAAAATCAATTTCAAACAACTATTCAAGTCTTTATAAGTAACAATGGCGGGAAATACTTTAACACAATTTTGGGTGATTTTTTTCTTCAAAATGGAATTGTGCATCAAAGTTCATGTCCTAATACTCCCCAACAAAATGGAGTTGCAGAAAGAAAAAATAGACACTTATTGGAAGTATCTAGAGCTTTACTCTTCTCAAATAAAGTACCAAATTATTTGCGGGGTGAAGTAATTTTAACTGCTGCGTATTTAATTAACAGAATGCCCTCCAAAGTTCTCAATTTTCAAACTCTAATTCATATTTTTAAAGAATGTTTTCCTGTTACTCGTGTTTCAACTAATTTGACATTAAAAAATTTTGGTTGCACAGCATTTGTTCATGATCATAAGAATATTGGCAAACTCGAACCTCGTGCTATAAAATGTGTCTTTTTAGGGTGCTCTCCAACCCAGAAGGGATATAAATGTTTTAATCCAAAAAGCAAGAAAATGTTTGTCACTATGGATGTCACATTCTTTGAAAACAAACCTTTTTTTGACGATACTCATTTTCTGCAGGGGGGTGGTTTAAAGGAAGACTCGTTTCAAACTGAGAACATAAGGTTTTTAAATAACTTGTCCTTGCCTATATCACAAAATTCTAAGACTTGTACTTCTGCACCAACAGAAAATGGCCATGATTCATTATCTGAACCAACTTCTGCTATGAGTAAGGAGCTCGATGAATTCAAGCCTACACTTTCTCATGAAAATTGAAAAAAACAATGAGAATCTTGAAAATGATAATAATGATTAACTAATTGAAATGCCACAAAATGATGAGTCATCTAAAGAGAACAGGTTCGAAGTAGGAAACAAGACTTGGAAAGGAAAGGTGTTTGTGAGGAAGAACCATAAAGAAGGAGATGTGTCCACATCTCAACACTGCCATGAATCTAAACCGGTGAATAATCAACCCCCTAAGAAAAGAAAAGGTAAGTCTATCTCGGTTTCTGAGAGTCGTATCAAGTATCCTGATATAGATGATCACATAGCTGTTAGAAAACCTGTTAGATCTTGCCCTATATACCCTATGTCCGATTTTATATCATATTCAAACTTGTCTTCTTCTTTTTCTGCCTTCACCTCCCAATTGTCTAGTGTAGAGATTCCAAAGAATGTACAGGATGCTCTAGAAGTTCCAAAGTGGAGGAAAGCTGTATTTGAGGAGATGAAAGCTCTTGAAAAGAACAAAACTTGGAGAGTCATGACACTACCAGTTTGTAAGAAAACTGTGGGATGTAAGTGAGTGTTTACTATGAAGTACAATTCAGATGAATCAGTTGAAAGGTATAAGGCTCGCTTGGTGGCTAAGGGTTTCACTCAAACCTATGGTATAGATTACTCTGAGACATTTGCTCCTGCTGCAAAATTAAACACTGTCAGAATACCTTTATCGCTTGCGGCTAACCTGGATTGGCCTATACATCAGTTGGATGTTAAAAATGCCTTCCTCAATGGTGATCTAGAAGAAGTATACATGGATAGTCCTTCTGGCTTTGAAGACAAATTCAGATCAAAGGTATGCAAGTTGAAGAAGTCTCTTTATGGCTTAAAGCAATCTCTGAGAGTTTGGTTTGAAAGGTTTACTCAATCTATGAAGAACCAAGGGTACACTCAAGGGCAAGCTGATCACACTTTATTCACCAAATTCTCCTCTGATGAAAAATTTGCTGCCTTGATTGTTTATATAGATGATATTGTCCTCACTGGAGATGATACAGTTGAAATGAGAAGAGTAAAAGAGACTTGCTACAGACTTTGAAATCAAGGACTTAGGGTCCTTGAGATACTTTCTTGGTATGGAGGTTGCTCGATCAAAGAAATGAATTGTGGTTTCACAGCAGAAATACATTCTCGATCTATTGCGAGAAACAGGAATGGGTGATTGTCGACCAGCCGACACCCCCATGGATTCTAATGCAAAACTTTGGAGAGAAGAAAATGTTCTTATTGACACCGGAAGATACCAGAGGTTGGTGGGTAAGCTAATTTACTTGTCTCACACTAGACCTGACATCACCTTCTCAGTCAGTGCAGTGAGTCAGTTTATGCATTCTCCATATGAGGAACATCTTGAGGCAGTTTATAAAATACAGAGATACTCGAAGGCCAATCCCGGAAAGAGTTTGTTTTTTTTAAAGACTAGTGAAAGAAATGTGTCTATCTTCACTGATGCAGATTGGGCAGGTTCAGTCACAGACAGAAGATCAACCTCTGGATATTATACCTATGTATGGGGTAATCTTGTGACATGGAGAAGCAAAAAACAAGGAGTTGTAGCAAGAAGCAGTGCAGAAGCCGAGTTTAGAGCTATGGCTCAGGGTATTTGTGAAGGACTATGGATTCAAAGAGTCCTGGAGGAACTTAAGATGAAAATTGAGCTTTCATTAAAGTTATATTCTGATAGTAAAGCTGCCATAAGCATAGCCCACAACCTGGTTCAACATGATAGAACCAAACATATTGAGATTGACCGTCACTTCATAAAAGAGAAATTAGATGCTAGAATCATATGTAGTTTCTGTTAGTGGCATTCTTTTCCCTTCTAAGTAGAGCAATAACATCATCAATGTGTTGCTACCTCTAATTTTTGACAAGGAATGAAACCAGAGGAAAATGATCAATAATTAACACTGTTGTTTTTCCTCCACGACATAACAATATTTGGCTGGGTTGAAATTAACCTGAGAGGATTTATATATTACTTTTTTCTTTCTTTTTTTTTTCCGGTTGGCTTGAAATTAACTTGAGAGGAGTCATATATTTATAAAATGTTTTTTTCTTTTTTTTAAGTAGGCACGTTTCGGTAAAAAAAAAAAAATCTGCACAACGTTGGATGACCTACCAGTTTCTCAGAAACATAGTTGGCCAGAAAAGCCCCACCTAAAACTGCAATTGATGTTGCAAAGAAGTGCCCAGTAATGGCTCCACCAGCCACGCCCCATGGAGACTGCAGAACAAATAGGGAATTCAACGAATGAGTTGATGGAACTGATCTCTTACCAATATCAGCTGCACTAAAGGAAACTTTCCTTAAAATTATAGATTTAAACTCAAAAGCACACCTGAGCAGCACCCAGGGCAATGGTAGCCAGCATAGAGCGATCACCCCATTCCTTGAAACACAACAAAAATTAGATGCAGAACTTGAAGATAATGCCATGACGACTCTTCATAGTACAAAAATTAACCAAAACGAGAAGCTACATTTATATATTAAGATTCAAGAAGTGTGAAATTTTGAAGAAAAAAAAATATTTGTAGCATGTGTACAGCAGATTTGCACAAGATGATGGTGGGTACACACTTTCATTCCTTTGACGTCATTTGGTAAAACACAAGTTGAACTTTATTATGTTCATTTATAATTGTAAAATTCTATGATAAGGGATTGCTCTCACCGCAAAGAAAACAAGGCTAAAAGACTTCCAAATAATCTCGAGAGGATTGATAAGTTGTGTAGCCACCTGCAAGCAATTATAGTTGAGACTCGTTCAACCAGTAAATGGAATAGAAATACTGAAGTTAAACACATTCCACAGAATTGAAATCTTAAATTGTAAATACAAATGATAACAAGATGCAAGGAGTTACAAGAAAAAATAATAAACTGAGAATTTAAGAATATTCCGGGTAATGACTGAATCACTAAAAACATTAAACATCTTAAGCACTGATTTTACTCTCTAGGAAACATATTCAGTTTCCCACATTTACCGTATGAAGCACACCAAATGATAGCAGAAAAAAAATCATATAGCATATTATTAGTACAACAGGCATAGTTGGACCTAGAAACTCCATTCAAAGCCCTGCCATTCTGTAGAATGCACAAGTTGGGATCAGTCTAGTTTCCAACCTATTCAACTGAGACAATAAGTCAAACACTATTGCATTATATATTAGTTTCTTCTCGAAATTGGTCTCGAGTTATCTTCTTCTCAAAGTCTATATTTCTTTTGTTTAAGTTCACCTTTAAGGCTTTAACAAATTAATTCACATCCATGATAAATCTATACTGCATGCAGAAGCAATAAATGGTTACAACAAAGAAACACTGCCAAATAAGTTTCATATATCAATAAGGTGTTTCGGACCAATCGTTTGTGTGGCCAAGAGGATAAGAGATTTGACTTAGAGGGCCTAGTCACTTTTGAGTTTTGATAGACTTGAATGCGGCCAATGTCTTGTTAGTAAGTCTGGAGAATGCATCGACATCTTAAGAAGGCACATTACTGTTAATTGTCTTTAGAAGTTTTAAGATTTATATTGGAATTGTACGACCCTGATTTACTGCGATTTTTACCATTATCATAACCCCCCCCCCCCCCCCCCCCCCCCGCGCGCGCTCGTGGATGACGATTTTCTCGACTTTCGGGGAGTAGTTTTCCTTATTTCGGAGTTCAGGAGTGCTAGCTTGACTTTTAGGGGCGATTAAAGTTACCTGAAACTTGTCCGAAGCTTCTGGAAGTAGTGAATATTTTTCTGAACTTTTCTGAATCTTTGTGGAGTTTCCCAGAATTTTTTCGGATTTTCTGAAATTTTTTATGATTTTTCCCGAATTATTAATTGTTCTTTCGAATTTTTAATTAATTATTCCAATTTTTAATTATTTTTTCAGAATTTTTAATTATTTTTTCAGAATTTGTAATTATTTTTCCGAATTTAATAATTAATTTTTGAAATTTTAAATTAAATTTCCGAATTTTTAAATTATTTTTGGAATTTTTTAAAGATTTATCGAGCCGACGCGATTTTTGGAGCAATCTGAATCATCCATCGAGCCTGTGCTCCTCCGCTAAGTGGAATGGAAGGACTGTGATGAAGAGGCGACGTGGAGAAATCCAAGGCGACAATCAAAGATGGAGCTCGTGTGTCGAGGAGATCGAGCAATCGACGACGCGCCTGAGAAGTCCCTAGGTTGGATGACGAATTTAGCGACCTGGGTGCGGGTTTCAGGTTGGTGGGTTCAGATTTCAGACTGGCCCGCTCCGCATGGTTCGAATTTTAAGAGGGAACAAGCAACGGGAAGCTTTTAGCGTGGTTTTTGGGGGAATCAAGTGGTCGGGGAGGCTTCAAATTGATCCCCTAGGTCGGATGACAACGTTGCCCACCTAGGGATTTGGAGTTTGCACCGACAAATAGCTTCACCGAGCTAGAAAATTCGTCAACCTAGCTTGTTGTCAACTTAGTCTTGGTGCCGACAATCGCTTGGAGCCAACCACAATTTTGCCGACCTGGAGCTCACCGAGCTCAATTTGTAGCCGAGCTAGGGTTTCGCCAAGCACAATTTGTAGCCGATCTCAATCGTTGCCGACTTCAAAAATTTGGCATTGTTTTCCACTTGTCGCCGACATAAAAGAGTTAGCAATTTTCTTTGACGACGTCGGGTTCGGCTTGGAGATCGATTTGGCTTAAAGACCTAGGGTTTTTCGTTGATCAAGTAGCTTTCGTCGACCGACTACCTCACCCATCGTCCAACATTCGTGTTGACTAACCGCTCATCGATCAAGTGTTTTTATTCAATCAAGTGCTTTGTTGACCTTCCATTTTGTCGATCAAGCGTTTTGTTCAACCAGGCACTTTGTTGACCATCTGTTTGGTCGATTAAGTGTCTCGTCAGTCAATCGTTTCATCAGATGACTTAGGGCGAGTGTTGTCGTCTTGATCACTTTGTATCTTGGTCGTTGGATCTTATGGATGCTAGGATGCTGCGCAGTGGCGTTTTGGTTTTGGAGGGCCTATAAATAAAACCCAACCCCACTGTTTCTCTCACTCATGCTCATTTGCTCATTTTACTTTCTATCTCTAGAAAATTTCTTGGAGAGCTTCTTTCTCTAGCTCTTGAGGTGGTTCGCCATGCAATGATGGCAGTTTGCTTGGTGGTTTGACGGTGGTGCTAACGGCCGTTGCATCTTTGGAGTTTTTGAGAGCTTGATCAGCTAACTTATTGCAATTATTGTAAGTTAGGTGTCGCATTTCGTCGCGCAACTCCACTTATGTTCCGGATCGTTTAGAGGTAGACGATGAAGTGGAGTGTAGCCGTTTTACTAGAGAGGAAAGGGGAAGGGTGTGGCTAGTCGTTCCACTATAGCGGAGACAATTGTTGAGCTGGTGAGAGATTTGAAGAGTGCACTTAAGACACCGTTATTTCTAGTTCCTTAGTTAACTAGGGAGTATCGCAAAGTAGACCGAGATTTCATTTGGAACGGTATGGATTACCCTGAGCCGGATCCGGTTCACACCACTGAGGCTGATTTCACAAGCACGATTCTCACGAGAATAAATCTTGTCATGATTAAAGGTGCTTTCGAGATTCCTCCTGAGTATGGGCTGCCTTTACCTGGTTCCGGTGTTGGGGTGTGTTACGAGAAAATCGGTTCGAGACAATTCGGACGCTTCTATCAGCGCAGAAATCGTCTAGGATGGCTGTTCTATTAACCTAGTATTTTTATTTCAACATTCATATTTGTTTTTGGCAATTTTAGCCATATGTAGTAATTTTGCAATTTGCACCCTTTATTTTCTGCATTAGAATATTTTAAAATTATGTATTGAGATTTATTTTGAGTCTATACATAGCCCTCTAGATTAATGAAAAAAATAATGCTTTGATTGACAAAAAAATTATTGTGATTGAGTTTTGCTTTTCATTCATCTTTTTGTGAGACATTGGATAAAATTTTAAGGTTTATAATAAACTCTAAAACCACACCCAAATTCAATACAAATCCCAAACCTTAACCCCCCAACTTCACAGCCGTCGTTCCTTTTCTCACTCTTCTTATTCTTTTTTGTTGATTTTGAAACCCGTCACCGACCCCCCTCACCTTGCGCCATCGCCAACTCCTTCATCCTCCCTAACTGAACCGAACTCCCAAGTCTGCCTCCTTCACCCTGCTCCCAAACGTCACCCTCTCTGCCTCCCTCACCTCCGCCACCATCTCGACACCACCATAGCAGCACCTCGACTCCACCACCACAACAGCCCTGACTGCCTCCCCTCTATCCTCATACCGATCTCCTTCTTCTCTGCAAGCCCCTCATCCTTCGTTCCCCTCTTCCCGAAGCCCCCAACCCCACCTTCCAAAACTTCATCCTAAACCCTGATTCCCAAATCCAACTCAAATCCGAAACCCTAATTTACATACCAAGAAAAGGAGTTTTTGGAGTACGAAGCACATCGACAACGCACGTCGGCGATCAGCAACCTCTTCGTCTCCATCTGTGGCGACACCACTTCCATTGAATCCCGGTAAACTCTTTCCACTTCTCAAATACTTGTGATACTGCTTTATCATCTCTAGGATATTATTAGAATTATCCGTCGTCAGTAAATATTGAGTGTGTGCTTCTACTTGCTAATTAAAGTATTAATCATTATTGCATATCTTACATGTTAAGAACGATTAAGTATAATTGTTGATTGTTAGGCATGAATCTTTAATTGAGCTTGTTAAATTTATTTCAATTCTTGAAAATCTATCAAACTCATTAGTAGTTTTAATTTCTAACTTAAACGGCATTACATGTTAGTAAAGTTAATCTTTCAATATTCTTGAAAATTATCTACTTAGGGTTAAGTTTACATCAGTGTCATGAGATGTTCGGCGAGTACCATTTCTTCCTTTACGATGCCTTCCACGCCGGATTGCGCCTTCTTCTTCACCCCTTTGTCAAAGAGGTACCGAATTGGTATGAGTCGAGTCCGGTGCAACTTATGTTGAATGCGTGGAGACATGTGACAGATTCGTCTTACAATGTCATAGCCTAGGAGCTAAGCCGAGTTTGATTGTTTTTAGGCGGCACTTTAAGATCGCCCAGTTGAACAATATGGAGGAACGGTGGTATTTTTCCCTGCGTAGTAACAGGGGCGTGATCGATGTTCCCAACTCGATCAAGTCTTGGAGAGAGATGTTTTTCATTATCCGTTGCGCCGAGCCGTGGAAAATTCCCCAACATGGAGGAGTGTGTCGAAGGCATAAGGGCAGAGCCGGTCGTGATCAAGGTAGATAAGAATTTTAGTGATGCTCTTCTTGCACAGGCAACATTAGGGTGGCGAGATATCACTGAAGAAATTCTCTTCGGGGAGGTCTTAGCCTGATGAACCTTAGTATGGTTTACCATTTTCATTCATTTTCATGTTTGCAGTACTTTGTAGACGTTCTTGTTATTTGCATTGCTTTGCATTGTGAGTTCTTATTCCTTTGTGTTTCTTTTTGCAGAGAAAGCATGAATGGATTTTGATGACTTGATTGCCGATCAAGGATTCTCCACAACAAGAGGGTCGACGAGCCAAAGAAGCGTAAGAGGACGACGAGCCATACTCCTACTTCGAAGGCGTCGAAGGATCCCTCAGCTTCGGCCCTGACCGTTCCGCCGGAGATGCCTTTGGGGGCATCGTATGGCATTGCCGCAGGGGGTTCTTCCTTGGCGGCTATTGTAGCAGGTGTTGCGTCTCTCCCTCTGATTGTCCAGGCTGCGACAATTCTCAATGATGAACGAGAGATGATCCCTGTTCCCAATTGGAGAGTTAAGCAGCAGGAGATCTTTCTTGGTAATTCGGACGCTTGTATAGATGTGATCTGCCATCTCCCGACTCCGGCTGATTGGGCGAGGTTGAAGATGGAGCCGCCGAGAGGTCCGTCCTAGAGATCGCTAAGGCCCAAATGACGGTATGTCTAGTATTTTCGAAATGTAACTTTCATATTTCTCCTTATAGATCAATGACTGAAAATTTTCCTTCTTTTTCCTAGATGGCTTGTCACTTCACCCAGTTGGTCGACTTCTATGCTGCCGAGGGGAAGGAGTTAAGTGAGCAGATCTCCCGTGCTGAGAGGGAGAAGAAACGGGCCGTCAAGAGGCTCCAGGTGGAGTTGAGGCCAGTGAAGAAAAAAGGGGAGATTTACACCAGAAGATGGAGGCATTAAAAAAAAAGGAAGAGTCGCTCCAGAAGTTTAAGACGTCGGAGAAGAGATTTGTCGATCTTTAGTCGGGGTTGGAGAAGGCAAAGGTCGAGATGGACTTGGCGGTGAAGGCAACGGAGGCCAAGGTGGAGGCTAAGGCCAAGGCTAGATTGCAGAACGTGATCGACAGCTCTTATGCCCAGGCTAGCTCACACGTGGTTGAGCGTGTTCACGGCTTCACCGGGAAGGGGTACCATGCTATGAAGCACCGATACGGGTACGTCGATACGCATACGGAAACACGGGTACGGGGGATACAACAATTTTCAAAAAAGTAGGATACAGAATACAGCAGGGATACAGGTGTATACATATATATATATGTATATATATATATATATATATACACATATATATATATATATACACATATATATATATATGTGTGTATATATATATGTATATATATACATATATATATATATATATACACATATATATATATATGTGTGTATATATATATGTATATATATACATATATATATATATATATATATATATATATATATATATATAAGGTAAGAAAACCCTAACTTAACTGAGGTATATACACATAACTGAATAAGGTAAAAAAATATTTATATATACACATAACTGAGTTGAGCAAGAACTGATTTCAATTCTTCTTCTTCAAATAAGGTTTAAAAAACCCTAACTTATCTTTCTTATGTATTCAAATTAACCCCCAAATTTGATTTTTTATGTTTTAAATGCTAAAATTATTTCATTCTAACAATTTTAACCCCGAGCCGTATCCTCACCGTGTCCGACGTATCCCCACCGTGTCTGCCGCGTATCCCCTCCATATCCATTTAATAAAAAAATGCAGAACACGCTTTAGCCGTATTCTGTACGTATCAGGCCGTATCCGGCCGTATCCCGTATCGGATACGTACAGGATACGAGGACGACACCCTCCGTAAAGTATCTGTGCTTCATAAGTCCCTTGTGATGCTTCATTCTGAAGAAGCTCCCAGGGAGGATGGAGATAGGGAGGACGGTGATGAGGATGACACTCCTGTGGTGGGTGTGAAAAGTGGTTCGGGCAAGAAGGGTAAAGGGAAGGAGGCAGCTGGGGCTCCTTTGTAGTCCAGTCGAGGCAGGTGGATCCTTGATTCCTCCTTCACACTTTAGTTGCTCTCGCTTTTGATTTTTGAATAATGTCATATAGCGGATTGGTCACCGCATTCTTATATCTTCCCTTCTAGTTGATGAAAACGCTTCCTAGCTTATCAATACTTGTGTATCGTTTTGGTATACTTGGAGTTATTCTGGTTGGGATATTTTGATATTTATCTCTTTTGTGATTGTATCCCCTACCCTGTCGACATTGAGATAACTCTTTGGTCATTCTCGTTGGCAGAAGGTTGTCGGTGTCGGGGGGAATCCCCAAGGTGGTGAGGTGAGCAACTTCACAACAGGCCTCGCCTAATGGAATTAACGCTCGATCATTTGTGCGACCAATGACCATTCAGATGACGGCCGATTGGAGATGCTTCGTCTCAATGCAGTGTTAGTTGAGAGTGACTGTGAGCTAACTCTTTTGTGTGTCGACCGTCTCGTTGGCATGCCCTTGCCTCCCGAAGTGACAAAGAACAGTAGAAGTGTGCTTTTCTTATGGGTGTGCTTGTTGAAAGGGATCTGGAGATATACTGTCTCCAAGGGAAGCTTGGAGGGCTGCGCACGGTTAGCACCTCGCGTACTGTTGTTGTTGGAGCAGGAACGACATTTGGCAGAGCAGGACTGACAGCTAGAGGAGCAACAGTTAGCAAAGCAGGATCGGCGGTTGGAGGGGTGGTCTCGATCGCACGGGTGTCCCATCGTTACACTGGTTATGCTCAGAGCGGGGAGACCATGTTGTCAAGTTTGGATCTACCTGGGGAGGGTCGCATGCATCGGATTACGACCTCCAGACTTAGTCTGCAGGGTTGGAGCTTCCTACCAAAAGTTCAGGCGGCCCAGGAGGGGTGGTGTCTGGCAGAAGGCCTGCGAGGAAGATTGTGTCCCTTAAGAGAAACATCCCTCGCTCACACAGTCAGAATGATAGCCTGTAGATCAACTTGCAAGAATGCTATATCACTTAGCATTTTACCGAACCTTTGTAGTGATGCTTATACCCAAAGTGTAGACACATTGTAATTCGGCAGTTATAATAAGGTTCGTAGTTTTGTGTTTGTAAACTTTGGTAATGATATTAGGCCCAAGACATAAATCTGTTATAATTCAGCTATTGTAAAGAAACTTGTTTGTGCGATGAAAGAACTTTGATATGCTTGAGCCTTGTCGTGTGATTCATCGTCTTGGGGATTAGCTAGTCGTAGGAGCTGCTCTAGGGAGAAATTGAACTCCGAACTTGCCCTTTTGTGCTTAGCTAGTCATAGGAGCAACTCTAGGAGGAAGTTCTCCAAACTTGTTGTATGGATCCTCCAACGAATTGTAAGGGTCGCCTCGAGTGACGAGTTAAGCCCCAAACTTTGCTTGTTTGCAGTTTTGCTGGATCAACTACTATGGATCTCTAATCCGTCATTAAGGGTTTAACAAGTTTCATGAACATATCGAATAGCGAGTTGAGCTCTGAAACTGCGTGTTTGCAGGTTGCTAAAGCAACTAGTATGAATTCTGAATTTGTTATTTGGGGGCTTAACAGGTAGTAGGAGCAGATCGAATGACGAGTTGAGCTCTGAACTTGCTTCGTTGCAAATTGCTAGAGTAACTCCGAGCCATGGGTATGGACTCTGAACTTGTTGTTGGAGGATTTAACGAGTTGAAGGAGCAAATTAAATGGCAAGTTGAGCTCTGAATTTATTTCGTTACAAATTGCTAGAGCAACTCCCAGCTATGGGTATGGACTTCAAATTCGTCTTATAGGGAGCTTCTAATGAGTTTTTTGTGTCGTTTTAGGAGTAAGCTTGGCATTTAACTCATGGTTTGCCAGAGAACAAGATCTTTGGAAAAATAAATGGCAAATTTTTATTTAAAAATAAACTAAGTGGTTGCTTTATACTTAAATCAAACCCTAATTAAACTCTAAGACACTTAATTAAGACCCTAACCCTAATTAAGTAAACCATAGGCTAATTAAGAATTTTACCAAGGGCATAACCATGGTTTTGTGGGGATGTGGTTTCCCCCACCACCACTCAACCCCCCGCCCATTTCCGGCCACCCAACACACACCCCCTCCACTATAAATACCTATGAGTTTCAATAAACTCATTTTTACCACTTTTCTAACCCTAATTCCTCCTACAAACTTCAAAACCCTTCCTTTTCATTCATAAGCATTTCTTCAAACTTCAAATTCCTTCATCTAGTCTAAGTGAAGATTGAAGGAGGAAGAGCTAGTAGGAGGTCAAGGCAAGGCTAGAAGAAGAAGATCAAGCTACATTGTGGGTGACATTTCTAACTTTATGCATGTTGTGATTTTCCTTTTGTATGATGAATTAAAAAAAAGGGTATCTTGGTAATGTGATGAAATTTAGACTTGAAAATTTTACAGTAACATCCTGATTATGTCTATATGAACTCCACCAAATTTCGTAAATTTTGGATAAGAATTGATGTTTTTAATAAATCTATCTTGTGGCTGATGTTGAAATTATCTTATTGTTCTGGTTAGAATGATCATGCTTGACTTGTAAATTTTATAACTTCATGCTTCCTATGAGTTTAGAACTGGAATTTTTATTATAGCTTCTCATACATGTCTATAGTAACTCCACCAAATTTCGTAGTTTTTGAATATGATTGGATATTTTAATAAATTCGAAAATGTTGTTGGTGTAAGATAATTTTTTCTTCTCTGTTTGAGCTTGATTGACTTACAAAAATCATAACTCCATTTCTACTACGAATTTAGAGTAAAAATTTTTACTATAGGTTCTCATGCATGTCTATATCAATTTCCCAATTTTCCATAATTTTTGATGAGGTTTGATATTTCACCTATGCTAGGCAAGAGAAATATTGAACTGTTTAGGTTCTCTCAAATAAGTTTTGTGTTCACTTAAGAAATTCATTCATTCCAAAATTTGAGTTTCAAGCCGAAATTTTTATGCTTGTTCCTTATGTGTATCTACAGCAATCCCACCATTTTTGATAATTTTTTAGGATGATTTGGTATTTAACAAAAAAAATCATGTTCTATACTGGGATAAATTGTTTCATCTCTATTTTCATTATGAGTACTTATTAATCTGAAAATCGTAACTCCATATTAAGAGAGAATTTGAACCTGAAATTTTTACAGTAGAATCCTAAGTCAGTAAGGTACATTTCCACCAAGTTTCGTAATTTTTGAATAAGAATTGTTATCTCTTAAAAATGCAACTTGCTGCGGTTAAGCAAAAGTGTGGCTGATGTTTGATAATTTTACATCCTATTCAATTTATCATGACTTTTTGTATACTTGGAGTTTTGAGCTAAATCTTGGCTATGTACTTCATATATGCATCTGGATCATGCATGCTAAATTTTATGATATTTTGAGATCATTTGTTATTTTTAATGAGTTTTATTGCGCGATTGGCTAGTAATTTTATCAGTTTTGCATGCCCCCGGTTTTGGCCTTTTTTCTTCCCTTAAACGAACTATTTTGAGTAATTTGTCCAACTGAGAAGTTATAGTAGACTTAAGGATCTTTCCAAAGAGCCTAAGAACTTGGAATTTCATTGAGAGTGATTTATGGTGATATCTCCAAAACAGCATAAGCTGCAGGATTGAAAACTTAGCTTACTGTTTTGATTGAACTTATGTTTGCACCATGCTAGGGCTTGTGAATTGACTTATAATGATGTTTATTCTAACTTGTGAGTCGGGTTGGATTAGGTTAGAGTTGCGTTTGTTGCACCTATGGTGTTTTAGGCTTAGAGTAGCCTTGTCTCATTTTTGCCCTGGTGCACTTGACTATTATTCATCTTAGATTGCTAATGACCTAGTTGGTGAGTCATACCCTACCGACCTATTATTATTACATAATATTTTTGGTAGCTAGTATTCGCTGTCTTTTCTCTGTGCCTTGGATGAGGATAGTCTTCATGCGCCGGTGGATCGCTAACCAAGGAGGGATGATCGCGGGACAGAGATAGGATCGAGATCTAGGCAAGAGGGCAGACGGCGATTGACAAGGTCGAATCACTGCCGTCACCAGGTCAATTTGGGTCTAGTTGGCTAACCTTGGCCTGAGTTGAAGGCCGAGTTGGATTTAATTCAAGACTTAAGTTGAATAAATGACTAGATTAAATTAACTAGTAAAGCAATCGTCTGGTATTTTCATTAATCATTCTCACTAATAAAATATCATTAGTTGCTATGAGACCAGTGTGCAAGTCCTAAGTTAAAAGGGTGAGTTTAGAGTAGTATCCTACAGACAGACAGGCACTAGTCGGGTGTTTGTACTCGCATGTCAAGGGGACACGTGCGGCGCCGTCTCTCCTGTTAAATGAGACGGACGGCGTAGTCTCGTATGTTAATTTTGGGATCTAGTGAAAAGAACGGGAGATGTGCATTACCTCCTGTTGGAAGCTAACGGATTAGTCCCCTAAGTGACCATCTTTGTTCTATGTTATCAAATGAGTAAATTCTAATGCTAGCAACACAGTGAGGAACAATTGTTCAACACTGAGTATCCTGGCGGAGTAGGGATAGATCCTGCAGGACCCTGCGGATTCGCCTTCAAATTAGGAAAATTTTTGGTAGGGAGTGGCTCAATCCACCGATTTCGGCAGAGCTGTTGCAAAGCCAATGATCACGGGAGTGGAGAAAGACCACCAATCCTGGCAAGGTGGAAAGATTTCTTCATGGATCTGGGCAAACAAGAGTGATCACTGTCGCTCGGAGTGAAGAGACCATCGGACCGATTGTAGTAGCGGGAATAGACCGCACAAATTGCACTCTACCAGTCACTAGAGGAATGTCAGAAACAGAAAATAGTATAAGAGTATGATGCATAGCGAGGGATCGAACCCTATGATCTGGAGACTGCGAACTCTTGGAAAGTATGCAATATGGGATGCAAACGTTTCCATTGAAGTTGCATTTGGAAAAGTATGTAGTACAGGATGCATACATTTTCAAACAAATTGCATTACAGTAAGTGCATCATGTGCATTGAGAACTGTGCATTAGATCTATATCATGGCATACACTACCACTTGTGACTTGACTACATATTTTTCTTTTACGTCAAATATTGATTGTTGAGTTTGAAGGGTCGTTGGTTTTATCAGCATTGCATTAGTTGCATTCAACTGACGTGCCCACAGTCTGTTTAGTTGCAGGACTACTGGATTCGTGGAAGCATGAGACTCGAGCTGCGAGGAGCATCCAAGTGAAGATTGTGAATTTATACAGTAAAGTTATTGATGTAATCTATGATGTAAATTACCGATGTGAATTCATAATGTAATTCTATAGTAAACAAATTTGTTTTTGTAATAACAATTGTGGCAATATAAAAGTTTTTTCCATTTTCTGTGTATTTCTGTGTTATGAACTCATTTGAAGTAAGATTCTGACTTGTGTCTCGAATCCCCGACATTGGGAATTCGGGGCGGAACGGACTTTTCCCGTACTTCTTCAACGAGATCGAGGTTGGTTAGTAGCTTATTGGAGTTTTGCACTTCGTTGAAGGAGAGAAGGCGAGGAGATGGCAATCCGACTTCCAAGGGGATGAGTGCTTCTGAGCCGTAGGCGAGATTGAACGGTGATTCTCCAGTTGTGGTTCGCTTTGTTGTTCTGTAGGACCATAGTACGCTTGGTAATTCTTTGACCCACAATCCCCTTGCAGCATCACCTAGCCTCTTTTTGAGGCTGTCTAGAATCTGTCAATTAGCATTTTCAACTTGGTTGTTGGTTTGGGGATGTGAGATGAAGAAGCGCTAGGTGATCCCTAGATCGATACAGAATTGGCAAAATTCTTTACCAGTGAACTGTGTTCCGTTGTCGGAGACTAGTATGCGGGAAATCCCAAACCTGCAGACTGTGTTTTTCCAAAAGAAGTAAAGAACTGCTGAACTTTCTGCTCGGTGATAGAGGTCAGTGGTTCCGCCTCGACTCACTTTGTGAAGTAATCGATGGCTACTACTAGGAAGGTCTTCCGTTCGGCTGTTGGTAAAAACAGTCCAAGCAAGTTCATTCCCCACATGGCAAAAGGGACTGGGCTCGACTTGAAACTAGGCTTGCTTGGGGCACTCGTTTAATGGTCGAGTGCTTTTGGCAAGGGCTACACTGGCGGACATATTTTTGGGTATCATTGAGTAGTATGGGCCAATAATACCTGTGATTAAGGATCTTGCGTCCGAGGGACCTTGCTCCTTGGTGACAACCGCCGATTCCTTCGTGTTGTCCTCTGATGGCCTAATGTGCTTCAGGAGAGAGGCATCGCAAGAAGGGCTGTCGTCGACTAGAGTGTAAGATCGTTTAAATAGAATTCCCTCCACGAGAGTGTATCTTTCAGCCCTTGTCCGGATTTTTCTTGCTTCTTTGCGGTCTTCAAGGAGGATTCCCTTGTCGAAAAAGTTGACCAAGGGTTTCATCCAACATTCTTCGGACGTTTGAGGGGTAACAGTCATGAGCTCCAACTCTTCCTCCTCGATGCTCGGCTTGAGGTAGGACCTCAATGAAACAGTTACATCAAGATCTAGTGAGGGGAGAGATTATAGTAAAATGAAACAGTTACATGTGAGAGTGAACCCGGAAAATCGAGATGAAAGATAATAAGGAGGTATTAAGTATATCCAACATGCATAAACTGAAAAATATGCAGGAAACTAGAAGTGCAGGAAACTAGAAGTTTAGGATTTTATTTTATTTGTTTTGAACAAGGCCGTTCCGAACATCCACACATACTCTCTCTCATGTCCCATAATTAGGGAATTGTGCAAACAGGGATTCAAATCAGACCTCTTGCTCACTAGCGAAAGGACTTGCCACTAGGTTACTAAGGGCACTTGCAGACTGAGAGGATAATTGTTATTTTAAATTAGCAATATGTAATTTTGGTATAGTGTAAAGATGTCATGCATAACAGACTTATCAAATAGAACACAGGGGTCAACTATGGACAATCACTGCCATCTAGAAATAATAAAGATCTGACAACCATGATATTTCATGATATAATTGCACTCCTACAACATTTTAGATCAAGCCTTTCAAGCATTTGAGGGCACATGTTTCTATCTGAAAATATTTTTTTGCAAATTATTTCTTTTAGTTAAGGAACTTAGAAATAATATTTCATATCAACTTTTTTTCTTTTATGTGGTTGTAATTTTCTAGTAACACCTTTAGTTTAGTCACTTTCATGAACTCTTAAAGTTAGCAATAGGACGGACAACAACAACATCTACTATATATTTCCACCATTCCAGTAACCAGTTGCAAAAGCATTCATAGGTTTTCATTAACTCACCTTTTCCTTCACCAGCTCCTCTGCTTCAACAAATTCTCCCAGTTCTGCACTCACTTTACTGTTGTTGCTTACAAACGATGGCAACTCCCATGCATTTTTTATTGAATTTAAGCCAAAGAAAGTAAGAAGGGCAACAGCTGCATATTCTCCAATAGGCAATGCTGTAAAAGATGCCCACATTGTTAGACACTGTAGCAGAAAACATATAAATGTATGGCTCAAACTAATAATGAAGTATGAATACAACGAAAGTCCAAACTTAAATCTGTACAGAAAGAAGAATAACTCACTTGTTTGGAACTGTGATGGCACAGATTGAAAAATCCGTCCTATTACAACTGATAAGACTGTCATCAGCGAAAGAGCACCCATTGATCCAAATAAAACCTGTTTATTGTTAAAAATCTATAGCACTGAAGAAAATGAAGATATTTTACAGAAATTGAAAGCCCTAAGGAATAGAGTTCTAAGATCTGTACACAAACTCATGTGAAAATTCATTGAAGTAATAAATACTTTAGCCAAAATACGGAAAGCTATTATGCAGAAAATGAATTGAACAAGTTAGGACCTTTTGAAATACAAATACTATCATAAGAGACCAATAAGCATGAATTAAAAGCCAATTAGTTTAAAAGGTTGATTCATTAGTGAGAGAGAAAAAATTGCTTCATGAGCACCAAGAACTAACAAAGAAAATTGCTCATGGCTAGTTTTTGGTTGATAATGATAACAAAAAATCTTCCTGCGGTGCATTCAAAAACATGTAATAATAAGGGACTCAGACCACATGTTTGCAACTCGGGTTTCATTAGAGTTAGCAATAAGCTTATCACCTCGTTTGATCCTGACCAAACAAAAATTGCAAGTTCATGAAAAGAGGCTCATAAGGTAAATAGTGATTCTAGACTATTCAAAATAAGCTAAAAATGAAGCCGCAGGTTTGACCAGAAGTTTTTTTAATAAACAAATAAATTATCAGTGTTTCTGGAAACAAGAGGAAGTCTTACATGTAAAAAGACTGTTCGAGTGAATGGATATAACCAACAGAAAGAATCAAAGCGAAAAATCCTAAGAGAACATTGATGGAATATGCATACTCATATAAGAGCATCCACAGTCGTTTGCTTTTTTGCCATTTTTGCCATTTTTTGTATATTGTAGCGCACACAGTCGCTTGCTATTTTGTCATTTTTTTGGCAATTCGTCTACAGTAAAAAGGGATAAATAGCATTCGAAATAGCAAAATGCATATTATAGCTGACGAAACATCATGATTATTTTTAATTATATTTAAAAATATAATATTTAATTATTTAATTATATTTTTAATTGATCGAACGAAACATGATGTTTCGTCCCAATTAAAAAAATAATAAAAAACCAAATAAATTAAATGGTTAAATGAATTTAATGGTGATGTTTATTCCCATGTGGGACGAAACAATCCATTTTTTATTAAAAAAAATAATTTTAAAAATTAATTTTGTAAAGTTTTAAATTGTTTTTGCAATTGTTAAATTATTTTTGCAAATTTTTAAATTGTTTTTGCAAATATTTTTTACAAACTATTTTTAAAAATTGTTTTTGCAATTTTTTTTGCAAAAAAAAACTTCCTTAAAACCCGGACGGGTTATTTTAAATTTTTTTCTTCTTTGTCCCGTATTTTTTATTATTAATTTCCAAGTAAAAATTATTTTTTATTAACAGACGAAACATCATGTTTCATCTGTTCCCTTTTTAACGAATTTATGCATTTTTTACCTTTCAAAAGACTGCAGCATTTCTTCGAAATGCAATGCTAAAATATGCATTTTCCCATTTTTTCCATTGAACGACTGTGGATGCTCTAAGAAAGTAGGTACTCAGAGTAAAAACTGCAAGCTCTATGTCAAACCACTATGATTAAATACTCGGTGTAGTTAGCTCATTCAGTGCCCACTAATTGGGTCTTAAAGGTGGATAGCTCAAATGACAATGAGACAGGTATTAGTCATGGTTGTCAAATAGTGTATCGTTTCTTGTATAATGTATCGTGTATCATATCGTATCGTGTATCGTAAGTTTCTTGTCACATAATCCAAAAGGTCATTTTAGTGACCTGAAGACTACACTTTAAAAATATGAATAAATTTATAACATTGATTGCATGGACAACCAAAAACAAGTGCTAAAGACCTTTATGCGCGTTCATAAAGCTTACAAACCCTTAAAGTCACAACTATTTGAAAATTTGAGGCAGTGCAAGTTTGCAACCTTTACTTATTTATACAATTATTATTTTTATTCTCAAGTATGCGATATTCCAATATAATTCAGTACAAGACAAATAGACAATCAAGCAAACATGAACGAATAATTAATTAACTAGACCACTAAACATCAACCAATAATTAATCAACTAGACAAGTAATAAATTATTGATCAACTACAACTAATGGTAGTCTACTATTACTTAATTATCAATTAGATAGAGAGACACATAAAGGGTGTGGTTGTGTGGGGTTGTGAGGAGCATACACATGGAAGGTGTGGGATTTCGGTGAGTGGTCAACAAGTAATGATGTAAGTCTCATGTTCTCCATAGTATCTTCTTCAAAACCATATTTTTCAGTCTCAAAACCTTCTCTTTTCAACCCCCCCCCCCCCCCCCAAAAAAAGAAAACTTTTGACAGCAGAAAGAGAAGAGAATAGAAGAAAAAAGGAGGGGATCACACTTGTTGACGGCAAGCAATGTCCTACTTGGAGTCTTTGTTGAAATCATTGACGATGGTCAATGACAATGATAGATGACAATGTAGATGCAGAAACAGAGATGGCGAGAAGAATAGAGCAAAGGAAAGAGGAAATGGTGATCCCAATCTTAACCCTTTCATTTCTTTTTTATTTTTCTCTTTTTAAAATCCCATCAAACCGTTCATTTCGTACCATGAATCGGCCGATACGTGTCGATATGAACGATACATTCACTGTATCGTTGTTTCGTGCAATACTTACCACTCTTCAATACATGCCCTTCGTATGTATCAGTTTCCTCTTGAATCATCTCATACGATACGTATCGCGTACCATACGATACTAACAACACTGCGGTATTAGTAATACTACAATTTTAAAAGTTTAACCAAAAAGTTTACAGTTAGAATTAAGCGGCAATCAATAGGCGAAGTACATACCAATGCTTTGTTGTACTGCATAGCCAATAATGCAGCAATGAAAAAAGTCTGCAGAGAAAAACAGTTGAATACAACAGAATATTAAAGCTCTATGATACACCAGTTAGCAATTATATATCTGATATATGACAAAATTTATAGCAATGACAAAAGAAACTGATAATAAGTTTATAGATGCATTCAGAAACAGTAAAACAGTTAAATACATATGCAAGTCAGTCCAACAATAATATCAGATAAAAGAAAATTCGAACAAAAGAGAAATCTTCAGCATCTAGAAACAAGAATTAGAATTGAATAGTTATAATAATACAGAAACTGCTGTTCTGCAAGGTTTCTCCTGTTGGAAATAGCATATATAATGGATCTACTCTTGATGTCTTGCACCAGAAAATAAAGTGAGGATCTTTCTTTAAAGCTGATGATTATTCAAGAGAAATTCACAGAACATGCAAAAGAGAACTGCAAAGCCAACAAGCAAAAGTGAAACTAGGGGTATGAGTCTCGAGAGTTTAGAGAGTTTCACTAATCATAAACCACTTCATTACAAAGATAACTTTACCGAACCTTTGGTAGAGAACCAGGACTTATTAATCCTTGGACTTCACCCACTCTTTATAGGTTTATGTCTACACACCATAGCTCTAAATCCTTCATTATATCAGTAATTATACCCCCAAAGTTATGCTGATACGTTGGGAAATCAACTTACCAATCTTATCCGTGCAAATTTTGACAAAATTCCAATGATAAATAACCCTCCTAAACCAGCCTAAAATCAACAGCATTTGATTGTCACAAATCCAAGTTAACCAGTCTGTCCTTGAGGGTGAGCATAAAATCCGTCAACCCTCACTACGCCTTCGGAGTTATGGTGTAGTGGCATGGTCTTTCACATGGTATCAAGCAACCCAAGTTTCTAGTCCCACTAGGTGAGCATATTTAATTATTTGTTGTGGATTTTCTTCTAAAAAATCCCATAACTGCAGGTCCCATGCCTCAATTTGTTCGCCCTTATTTTTACGGCCCGTTTAATTGGGTGCTCAACATGCCAGTGTGTGTAGAGTAAAAGTGTAAAACACTCAACCCTCACTACAACTTTGGAGTTTTGATAGTGGCAGGGTCATTCACTGTCTGGGATTGTTGCTGATGCCAATCAACAGGACTTTTAACTTGAATGATGTGCTCGAAACAAGCCATATATATAACAAATCCAATAGTCACATTTACATTCCCAGAATATGATGAGAGTTTGCAGGACCATAAACAACATTCTAACTTAAATAGGAAAATACCAAAGAGAATCTTTTAGAAGAACATATTTTCAAACTGTGTTTTGTTGCTTTATTTAATTAGGATTTGGTTGCTAGTTCAGTTTATTTAAGATAAGGCAAGAATAACTGAGGATTTTATTTGGTTGCTATCTTAGTTTAGTTTGATAAGGGGAAAAAGATAGAATTTTACTTATATTTATCTCATAAGCCTATTCAAAGCTATGTTTAATATTGAACTAAAGTATACTTGAATTTTGAGAAATTATGAAAGCCGAGTGTCCTGGGCTGCATGCCGTTATCTCCTTCATCCCTCTTCTGCATCAAAACACTAAATAAATTTCCTCAACCGGAATTCTCTAATTATCCTACTGTTGTGGATATAATCGTTCTTTAATAGCATGAGCAATATGTGACATGAAGAGTAGGTTTACAACATTAAAGGCAGAGTATGTTTTAAAAGGTTGGGTGTAGCGTTCATTATGTATGGGATCACAAGGATCAGAAGGAGAGTCCAAATGCAATAACCGTACATTAATCATATCTAAACTATCATATCTGGAGACTTCAGAAATAACAAAAAGATTTTATTGTCATCCTGTATAACTTATCAATTTTTAATTGAATTTCTTGTAGATTTTCAGCTAGCACTTCATATCTCCGTAATAGCATCATTCTTGTTAATGGTTGTTAGTGAATAGGAAAATAATATAGAAAGGGAATCAAGTATTCTTTCCCCTCCATAGCATTATTGGTAATTGTAAAATGATAAGATAGAGACTGAAAATAATACTTTTCTTTATTGGATGTTGATAACTGAATACATTACCTCCTATATATAGGAGAGTACACAGAGCAATTTAAGTCTATTTCAGATGTGGGGCTAATACTAAGATTACTATAACACTCGCCTTCAAGCTTGTGGCTTGTGCACAGATGTTGTCGAAGCCAAGCTTACTCAAGAAAGTTTGAAAAGGCTTAGGAGGTAGTGCTTAAGTTACGATATCAGTCAGTTATGAAAATATAATAACCTTCTTCTCCACTCATCTCGAACGAAGTGATAGTCAACTTCGATATGTTTTGTACGCTTCTGAAACACCGGATTTTCAGAAATATGCAAAGCAGACAGTATAAATGAACTAGAGATAACAACTGGATTGCCAAGTCTCGAAGAAGATATTTAAGCCATAAAACTTCACAAACTAAATGTCCAATGACTCGGTATTCAGACCCTGCACTTGATTTGGCTACCACAAATTATTTCTTACATATCCAATATATGAGATTTTCTTCAAAGAATACAAAGTGCCCACTAGTTGAGCACCGATCATCAACCGATCCTGCCCAGTCAGCATCAGAATCGTACAGAAAGAGAATCATCAGGCTTGAAGAGAAGTCCTTGTGATGAGGACATCTTTCCAGTTTAGGATTTTTATTTTATTACCATTTTTTATTTCTGGCAATTATAGCCATATGTAATCTTTTTGTATTTTTTTTAGATTTTGAGAATATTTTGGAGATGTGTTTCAAGATGTAATTGAGCCTATTTAAAGGCCTTGAGTTTAATGAGAAAGCATGCCATTATTGATTAAAAATCTGTGTTGAGTTTTGCTCTTCCTTTTCTCTCCTTTGTGTGATACAATTGAGATCAAATTAGGGTTTGTGATAAATCTTAATCCAATTTTAGAATTAGTGATTAATTCTAAAAATTATCCCCAATTAAAAAAAAATACCCAATACAAATCTCTAATACTAATTTCCCTAATCCCCTAATAAAACCCTAATCCTACCCTCTCCTCCCTACAACCGTCGTCTTCTTCTCCAATCCCGCCCCCATCTTCACGCCACCACCTTCTCCCTCTCTCGCTACCACCCGAACCCCAAATCCCACACCTTCACCTTCGACGCCCTCCCGTCACCACCACACCGCGACCACTCCTTCACCCCCCAAACTCCGTCGACCATCACCACCACTACAGCCTCCTCGTCTGCTACCTCCCTCCCTCACCTTCACCCCAACTCCCTGACCCCAGCTCCAGCGCCCCGCCATCCCGACGCCACCGCCCCGCACGCTGTCAACAGCCGGCGACCAGTTCAGCCACCCCTGGGCTTCGTTGCTGACTTTGCTTGCTGAGTTGCTGAGATCCTAGTTGCTGCCCAACTCCGAGATCTCCGTTGGCTTTCTTCACATTCGGTATACTCTTTCCCTTATTAAGTATTTGTGTTTTACTACCTTATCATCTAGTATATTATCTGATTTGACTGTCGACCACCAAAATACTGAGATTGAGTGATCCACATGCTAGAATAGAGTACAAATCGATATTGGACTTATTACTCGCTAACATATAGGAACTTAATTATTGATTGAGGTTGAATTATTAATTGGAATTGTTAGCATAATTCAGTTCTTGAAAATTCATCCAACCAATTAATTGTTTAAAATTCCTAACTTTAATTTGCCTAACGTGTTGGTAAAATTAACCTATTAAAATTCTTGGAAATTCTCTATTTTAGGGTTGGTTTTACATCATTTTGGTATCAGAGCGAAGGTTCTTAAAACCTTAGTTCTTGCATCGTAGGCATTCCTTTAGTATCGTGTAGTCTTTTATTTTATTTTATTTTATTTTTATTTTATTTTAGTTTAGTTCAGAATCATTTTAAAAAAAAAAAAAAAAAATAGGACACATACCCCATAGTTTCCACTTTTGGTGAATGCGTCTTCGCAGTACCATCACAGACCCTGAAGAGCCTTTCCTATCCCTTCCCAATCACCCAATTAGGAACCCTAGACTTCCCAGACCTGAAATGGACAATTCTGATATCTCCGCTACCCTAGCTGCCATCCAAGCAACTCTTGCCAATATCAATCAGAGGCTTGAGAAAGTGGAGCTAAATCAAACAAGTGTCCCTGAGCTTCATGGCCATCGTCAGATCCCTCAAGGGAATGTTCATGACGATCGACGTCAAGAACGTGATCCTGACGAACAATATAAAAAGAACGTTAAGGCTGACGTTCCCCAATTTGAAGGCCACATGGAACCCCAAGCTTACCTTGATTGGATCCGTACCATGGACCACTATTTTGTGTGGTTCGACATGAGCGAAGCCCTTAAAGTTAAATTTGCAACTATGAAATTAACGGGTAAGGCTCAACAACATTGGACCAATCTTGAACATGCCTGCAGAGGCCGAGGTCTGGCACCCATAGCTACTTGGGAGGCCATGAAGGAGAAGCTAACTGAGAGATATGTACCGCTATCGTTCCATACCCGATTGCTAGATTCATGGAACCAACTCTATCAAGGAAGTAAATCCACACAAGAATATGTTGATAAATTCGATGACTTCCTTATTCGGTGCAATGCTTTAGGTAAAGAGAGTGAAGAACAAACTCTCTCTAGGTTCAGAGCTGGACTACGAGCTGACCTTAGGAACGAGCTAATCTATAGAAACGTGGACTCAATAGCGGCAGCCTACGCCCTAGTCCTCGATATGGATTCCCTTAAAGCTAGTTCCCATTACAAGTCCAGCGAGTCGATGGATCATTCCTCTAGAATGAATCCTCCTGACCCCTCTAGACCTGAGCACTCATCTCCTCAGTACCCCAACAAGTCTTACCCCAGCAAATCTAATTCACATTTTAATTCACATAGAGATGAACATAAGGGTAAGAACACCGAAAGAGATTACAGTAAGATTGACCCTCTCACTAAGTGCTATAAATGTAAGGGATACGGTCATGTTGCTGGCAACTGTCCTAGTCCAAGTAGGATTAATATAGTAGAGGGTACCGCAGTCATCGCTGATGAGCTCGTCAATGAGTTTACCTATGAACCTAATATAAGTGATGACTTTGATGAAAAAGAGGATGACCCGTCTCTCAATTGTATTCAGCCTATCCAGTCACCTCTAATGAGTATACCCGAGACACCCATTCCTTCCCAAGTCACTTGGCAACCCATAGATTTTACTCATGTATTAAAACATCGCAAAGTCACAGAGTCTGCACCCACATTTGCATATAACATTCATGACTTGCATAGAGAAATTTCCAAGGAACTTAATGAGAATAATTTTAACTACAAGTTAATAGCAGATACTAAAAGAAAATTTGTAACTTTTGATATTGGTGACGAAGTGATGGTTCGGATTCATCCGGAACGGTTTCCTGTTGGACCCGTTAAGAACTTGAACATACGTGCTGCAGGCCCATTTAAGATTCTACATACAATCAAATGATAATACCTATGTCGTTGACCTTCCTGAAGGTTTTGGCATAAGTAAGATTTTCAATATTGAGGATCTAGTACTTTATGAAGGCTCAGAATTCAACCCTAGAAATTTTCTTATAGATGAGCCTACCCTGCAGCCTAATGGTGAGATTCCCCCATTACCTCCACTACCAGATATTACTTACCCATCGACAGAAGAATTGGATAATATTTTCGATAATCAGATAATCTCTACTAGAGATGGTGGTATGCACAAGTATTTGGTAAGGTGGAAAAATAAGCCGAAGTCGGATGACACTTGCAGTGATCGTGAGGGGCTCCCGCAACTGGATCCAGATCTTTTGGAACACCATGGCAGGATCACTGGTTTTGACTCGACTGGGTCGAGCTCTCTCCCACCCGGAGAGAATGATGAGGACATCTTTCCACTTTAGAATTTTTATTTTATTACCATTTTTTATTTCTGGCAATTATAGCCATATGTAATCTTTTTTGTATTTTTTTTAGATTTTGAGAATATTTTGGAGATGTGTTTCAAGATATAATTGAGCCTATTTAAAGGCCTTGAGTTTAATGAGAAAGCATGCCATTATTGATTAAAAATCTGTGTTGAGTTTTGCTCCTCCTTTTCTCTCCTTTGTGTGATACAATTGAGAACAAATTAGGGTTTGTGATAAATCCTAATCCAATTTTAGAATTAGTGATTAATTCTAAAAATTATTCCCAATTAAAAAAAAATACCCAATACAAATCTCTAATACTAATTTCCCTAATCCCCTAATAAAACCCTAATCCTACCCTCTCCTCCCTACAACCGTCGTCTTCTTCTCCAATCCCGCCCCCATCTTCACGCCACCACCTTCTCCCTCTCTCGCTACCACACCCGAACCCCAAATCCCACACCTTCACCTTCGACGCCCTCCCGTCACCACCACACCGCGACCCCTCCTTCACCCCCCAAACTCCGTCGACCATCACCACCACTACAGCCTCCTCGTCTGCTACCTCCCTCCCTCACCTTCACCCCAACTCCCTGACCCCAGCTCCAGCGCCCCGCCATCCCGACGCCACCGCCCCGCACGCTGTCAACAGCCGGCGACCAGTTCAGCCACCCCTGGGCTTCGTTGCTGACTTTGCTTGCTGAGTTGCTGAGATCCTAGTTGCTGCCCAACTCCGAGATCTCCGTTGGCTTTCTTCACATTTGGTATACTCTTTCCCTTATTAAGTATTTGTGTTTTATTGCCTTATCATCTAGTATATTATCTGATTTGACTGTCGACCACCAAAATACTGAGATTGAGTGATCCACATGCTAGAATAGAGTACAAATCGATATTGGACTTATTACTTGCTAACATATAGGAACTTAATTATTGATTGAGGTTGAATTATTAATTGGAATTGTTAGCATAATTCAGTTCTTGAAAATTCATCCAACCAATTAATTGTTTAAAATTCCTAACTTTAATTTGCCTAACGTGTTGGTAAAATTAACCCATTAAAATTCTTGGAAATTCTCTATTTTAGGGTTGGTTTTACATCACCTTGTCCCTGGGGCTTGTTTAAGATAGCGAAGAATGTGAACCACTGCTTTACAATAAGTGATGGTCGGTGCATGCATAAACTGACTGACTCGACTAATTGCAAATGTAATATCTAACCTAGTCACTGAGAGATATATGAGTTTGCCAACTAGCCTGCGATATCATCCTGGATAAGAAAATAATACATCATTGGAGAAGGAGGACAGCTTAATATTGGGATCCACATTCTTGTCTCAGCAAGAATATCAATAACATACTTTCTTTGAGAAAGTAAGATATCATCCTTTGTTCGGACAATCTCAATTCCAAGGAAATATCGAAGCGGACCAAGATCCTTTATTCGAAAAATTTGAGCTAACCGCTGCTTATGTCTGCAATACCTTGCGAGTCACTGCCTATGATAATAATATCATCAATGTAGACTAACAGAATAATAATGTATTTGCTTTCTTTCTTTGTGAAGATAGAATAGTCTGCCTTACTTCTAGAGAATCCATAAGAGCACACGTGATGTAAAACTAACCCTAAATAGAGAATTCCCACAAATCATAAAGGATTAGTTTTACCAACATGTAGTGCGGATCAAAGTTAGAATTTTAAACAGTTAATCGGTTTGATGGATTTTCAAGAATTGAATTAAGTTTAACAAGCCCAATTAATAATTCAGTTCTAACAATCAATAATTATATCCCTAAGCGTTCTTAGCAAATAAAAGATGCAATATTGATTTATACTCTAATTAGCCAGGTAGAACCCTCAATCTCAATGTTTGTGGATGACAGATAAATTAGATAATACAATAGAGATGATAAAGCAGTATAACACAAATAGTTGAAAAGTGAAAAGAGTATACCAGGGTTGGACGAAACTCATGTTCGATCTCGAGTTGGCAGCAGCGCAGAACACAGCAATCGGCAACAACAGTAAGAGCAGCAAAAATAAAGCTTGGCTTGCTGGCGACGACTGACGGGGACTGGCAGGCGATGGGTCAATAGGTGCAGCAGGTCGAGGTGCAATTAGGGTTTCGATCAGAGGTGGGCTCGAGAGATGGAGGTGGTGGTCGAAGCTGGAAGTCAACGAGGAAGGAAGGCGGATTGGAGGTTGGGGTGGAGAGCATTGGTGAGGTAGTCGGCTGGGGTTGGGGGGGTGTTCGGAGGCGGAGCGGTGGGGGGTTGCTGGTGGTGGTATCGGTGAGGCTATGGTGGTGAGTTCGGAGTGAGGTCGACGGCAGGGTGAGGAAAGGAGGGGTGATGAGGATGGAGGGGCAGTTGACTGTGGTGGTCGAAAAGTTGGCGAGGATGAAGACGGGACGGTGAGGTGCAGCGAGGGAAAGTAGGGGCAACGACAGCGGGAGGCGGCTGATGGGTGATGGGTTCGGGATCAACAAAGGAAAGGAGAAGAAGCGGTGGGAGAAAGGGATTAGGTTAATTAGGGTTTAAGTATTGATTTGGGGATTTGTGTTGGATTTGGGGATAAGTTTAGAGTTTACCATAAACCCTAAAATTAGATCTCAATTGTATCACACAATGAGGGAGATGAAGAGCAAAACTTCAATTCAATAATTTTAATCAAGAATAGCATGACTTCTCATTAATCTCAAGGTCTATAAATAGGCTCAAAACAGATCTTAATACAAATCTCAAAATATTCTTAAAATCTCAAAAATATTCTACTGCATAAAAGAAAGATTACATATGGCTATAATTGCCAAAAACAAATATAGTACTGAAATAAAATACTAAACTAAACAGAATAGATGTCCTCATCAACACGGCTTTGCCGAACTTTTCAAACCAAGCCCGAGGAGACTGTGAGTCCATAAAGAGACTTTTTGTGCGAATATACAAGATTCTCCCTCTGTCGCTCAAAATCAGGAGGTTGTTGCATATACACCACCTCTTTCAAGCCGCAATTCAGAAATGCATTCTTAACATCAAGCTGATGAAGGGGCCAAAAATAATTTGATGCAAGAGAGATAAGAAGCTGAGCATACGTGAGTTTCGCAACTACAGAAAATATCTCTACATAATCAACCCCAAATACCTGTATATATCCTTTAGCGACAAGACGAGCTTTGATTCGTTTAACTGTGTCATCAGGATTGTGTTTGACTGTGAATACCCACTTACAACCAACTGTCTTACCACTTACAGGGAGGCGAACCAACTGCCAAATATCATTCTGCTATAGAGCCTGTATTTCCTCTTTCATGTTGCTGTCCAACCAGGGTGCTTAAGGGCTTCCTGAACATTTTTAGGAATAGAGATGGAATCCAAGGAAGAGATAAAGGCTTGAAAAGATCTATTCGGTTTAGAAGAAGAAAACAAACTGGGCAATATCATAGTGAGCACAAGAACGTTGAGTCTTACGTAGATCGATAGGTAAATCATCAGTGTGAGGAATATTACCGACAAAAGTGATTGGCCGCGATTGAACAACAGAGGGGTACATTGTGGGCTTACATTTTCTTACACAAACCTGAAGTGGCGGAGGCGGTGGTGGAGGTGATGGTGGTGGTGGTGATGTTGGTGGCAGTGAAAGTGGTGGGGGAAAATCAAGACTCTCGGCAACAGCCTTCGGTAAATCGTGAGTATTGTAAAAAGTTTGTTCAAAAAATAAAATTTTGCCGAGGTAAACATTTTCTCCTGTGAAGGGCAATAGCAAAGATAACATTTCGAAAAACGTAAATATCCAAAAAAAACACATTTAGTAGCATGCAAGTCAAGTTTATCAGTGCCCGGGTGGAGATTTTGAACAGAACACGCACAACCAAAAACAAGAGGTGATAGTGAAAATGGATCTTTAGATGGAAATACCATGTGGAAAGAAAGGTGACTAATTTTGAAGAATACGGTTAATAAGAAAACAGACAGTGAGAACCGTAAAACTCCAATAAAACTTTAGGACGTTCATTTCAAACATCAAAGAGCGAGCAATAATAAATAAATATTGATTTTTGCATTCTGCTACTCCATTTTATTGAGGAGCATAGGCGCAAGAGGTTTGGTGTATTATTCCATGTTGGAAAAAAATTTGTTTAAAATCAAAACTCATATTCTTTAGCATTATCACAACAAAAATATTTAAGAGTAGTGTCAAATTGTGTTCATATCTCAAAGAAAAATTCTTGAAAAACTTTAAATACTTCAAAACGATCTTTCAAAAAAGTCATGTCATGTGAGAAAAATCATCAATAAATGTAACAAAATAACGATATTTATTAAACGTGGAAAAACCAATAGATCTCCAAACATCAGAATGCACTAAATCAAATAAATGTTCACTATGTTTATTGACGTCGTCCTGGGTAGGGAACTTGATGATATTTACCTAACTCACATGACTCACAAGATAACTAAAAAGATGACTCACAATCGGAAAATAAGTGTTTAAGAGTGATAAAGGAGGGATGTCACAATCGTCAGTGCCACAATACGGGATCAGTAGAGAAATGAAAGGTCGAGACTGGAGAATCCAAGATGTATAACCCATATTGTTTACGACCAGTGTTAATCACCTTCCTCATCGTAATATTCTAAACACACAGTGCGAAGGAAAAAATGTCACTGAACAATATAAATCCTTAGAAATTTTAGGAACCGATAACAGGCTGTTAGGAACTGATAACAGGCTGTTAGAAAATATAGAAATAAGTAAAACAGATGTGAGAGAGATCTAGAGAAAGGAAAATATCACCCTTTCCTTCAACAGAGATAGGAGATCCATCAGTAATACACACATGATAATTGGAAAGCAAAAAAAGAAGCGATGCAGGAGACATATGTTCAGAAGCACCTAAATCAATAATCTATTGATGTGAAGAAATATGACAAGTAGTACCTGAGTGAACAGAACTACCAGGAGGAGAGCAAATTGCAAAATGCCTGATACTCTTCAGCAAAGAAGGTATACCGGGAAGAGGTGGGCACATCTGTAGAAGTAACAGTGGAAGAAGATTCCACAATGGAAGACTGATGAGCAGCAGGAGAGCGACCAATACGTTTCCCACATGTCACATACTCATGTGACCGGCCTTGATAATAGTTACAATACTTCAAGTGGAAAAGTGTTGACAATAGTTTCCGACATGTCGCATACTCCCTTTTTTATTCTTCTTTTTCTTTTTGGGTTTCGGGTTTCAGGTCAGGAAGCATGTTGGATCTGGAAAGGGTTGGAGAGTGTGAATCATGAAGTGGAGGGGAGGGTGTGGGTTGTTGGAGGGAGGAAGAGATGGTGGGTTTGGACTAAAGGGGCACCGGAAGTACGGAAGACGAAGGAGGCAGGAGGATGCCAGTATGAGCAGAAGTGGTAGTAAGGAGGGCGACGGTAGCGGCGGCGTGCAGGGAGGGCGACGGCGTGGGCTGCAGTAAGGTAGGGTTGTGGGTTTGGAGGAAGAAGAGAATAAGAAGGTTTGCGGGAGGGTTTGGGTTTGGGATCGGGCACTGTTTTAAATTTTGGCCAATACGGCCAAAATTCCGTTTTAGCTAGTTTGCCGATATGAAATCACATATTTATGTTCCATATCGTTTTGGACCGAAATGTGTAGATTTCAGCCGAAATTGTCGAAATATCGGCCGAAATAGACACTAATGTTATTGTGAATATATAACTTTTTTCTGTTTTACTTTTTACATATGTCTTTCAATATAGGACCTTAAGCTAAGAAATATAAAAATTTCGTCTCTCTATTGTTTGTGTATATGCAAAGTCAAGTAAGTCCATTAACTAATACATTTTTTTAATCAATGCAAATTCAATTTAGTTATATACTTATATTACATTTTCTTTTATATTGTTGTTAAATTCTGCGAATATTTACCGTGATTGATTCATGCCATTAGTTACATTATACAATATTTTATATGATAAATGACATGTAGAACATATAATATATTGTTTAGTAACAAAAAAATATATGTTTAGAGTGTCTAAAATGAACATGCGAGTCCCTGATATCTCATCTAATATCTCCAATCCGAGATGAAATACCCCTTGCCGGGACAAGTCCGAACTCCGAAATTTAAAACCTTGGGATCGGGAAAGGGAGCAGAGGAGGGCGCGGGGAAGAGGAGGGCAAAGTTGGGTGGGGCAGGGAAGAGGAAGGCAGAGTTGGGTGGGGCATAAGGTAGCGGCGGCATGGAGTGGTGGCAACAGGAGGAAGAGGCACTGTTTTAAATTTCCTCCGATACGGCCGAAATTTTGTTTCGGCTAGCTTGCCGATACGAAATCACATATTTTATACTCTATATCGTTTGGAACGAAATGTGTGGATTTCAGCCGAAATTTTCGAAATATCGACCGAAACTGGCAAAATATCAGCCGAAATAAACACATGCTATTGTGAATATATTTTAAAAATTTGTTTTACTTTTTGCATGTCTTTCAATATAGGACATTAAGCTAAATAATGTGAGGATTTCGTATCGCTATTGTTTGTATATATGCAAAGTCAAGTAAGTTTATTAACTAATACATTTTTTCTAATCAATGCAAATTCAATTTAGTTATATACTTATATTACATTCTCTTCTATATTCTTGTTAAATTATGCGAAGATTTACCGCGATTGATTCATGTCATTAGTTACATTATACAATATTTTATATGATGAAGGACATGTAGGACATATAATATCTTATTTAGTAATAAAAAAAATATTTATCGAGTATAGGAAATGAACATCCGAAATGATCACATTTTTCCGAGATCTCCTCTGATATCTCCGATCCGAGACGAAACACCCCTTACCGAGACGAGTCCGAAATCCGAGATTTAAAATCATGGGCGGAGGAGGAGAGAATTAGAGTTAGGGTTTTTGGAGAATATTAGGTTTGGAGGAAGAAGAAGAAAGAAGACGTCAGCAATAGCATTTTTTTAGAGAGAGAGAGACCCTAATATTTTTGTGGGAAAATATTTATGTATACTTTTTCAGCTCCGATACCATGTAAATTGATAGTATAGAGACTGAAAAAAATACCATATTGGATATTGATAACTGAATACATTGCCTCCTATATATAGGAGAGTACAAAGAGCAATCTAAGTCTATTTTAGATATGGAACCAATACTAAGACTACTTTAACGGTAATCATTTTAAAATCACATAAATCTAGGTATAATTCTGTAACATAAAAGCTTAGAGATGCATGTCGTCCTCTTTATGATATTATAACAAACATGATCAAATGAATATCCCATGCTGTTGTAATTCTTCTTCAACCATCACAATAAGCACGATTTTGTGTATCACGCTATGCAAAGAGAATGGATAAATAAATAATATATCTTAGAATTCTTAAGATAATACACAATCCATAATTGAATGTTTTCAATATAACTATCACCTAGAATAGTGTCATAATGCAGTAAGAAAAACTGCTACTATGAAGCACAGATACGGGTACCAGGTGCGGGTACGATACGATACGGGTACGGGGATACGTGATTTTTTAAAAAAACTGGGATACGGGTGCGTTGGTGGATACATTAAGTATAATATATTTTATATTATACATATAAATAAATAAATATTTATTTTGTTAAAAATGTAAATATTTGAACTATTTCAAAGAATTATAATAATACATTATAATTATGAGCATATTTTGAGAAAAAAATCATAATCTAACTATCAAAACATTAGGTATGCTTATTTTGTGTTTGAGCTTAACTTAAAATATAAAGTTTTTGAAATTACACTAGGGCCCCAAACATTTATCTAAGCATAGTTATGTCTAAAAGTTGCAAAAATATATGAAAAAGTTGGATATTTCTTGGGTACACACCCGGGATTACCCAATGAGTATCGGCACCCGATACGCACCCGACACGGATACGTAGGGCCTTTGGAAGTACCCGTGCTTCCTAGAACTGCTACATTCACATGAGATAGTTTTATCACTGATTCAGCAGATTCACGGAGAGGACGAACAAAACTACTACTTCCGAAAACAATAACTAGCTACAATCTATTATGATGTAAAAAAACATAGAAATGTCAAACAGTGTTAGTTGACGTTGATTAATTACCTTATCTCCAATCTCTGAAATAAATATTAATGAGAATGCAGCAGTGAAGCCTGAATTTGCAAATGCAGCTACAAGTGCAGAAGGACCTCCCTTGAAGGAAACAATAAGCAAGAATGCTAATGTGCACACAAGTAGCACACCAGCAATAGACAGCAGGTAACCAGTTCCTGAAGGAGGCTTTGTTCTGCCATTCAATGAGGTACAAGTAAGCTTGCTCGAGTCCAAGAAAAATAAATAGCGAATAACAACATGACATTGGACATGCACCAGGACACCAGGTTAAAATGGCATAATATAAGTATATCGGAAGCATGAATTATTCAATTGTAGAAGATTATAAATATATTTAGCATGAACTTTTAAAGAATCGGCAGGTCAATCATCTAGCATGATGCTCACCTGGTTCAGTACACTATCGTTCAATAACTTAAAGATTTTATCATCAGAATATTCATATAATGATGTAATATTTACCATATCATTACCATTACGACTACTATACCTGTCCTCAAATATTGGGATAAAAGCGGGTTATGTAGTTTTTCAATTATTATTACTAATGCTGGTAAAGTATAAAAATTAATGTTGTGATAGACTGATAGTGATGAAGATGCATCTAAATGAGTGAGCTTGAATAGAGTTCATATCTCCCAGGTTCAGTAAGTACGGAAGTTGCAGTGCTACTGGGATCTCCTCTTCACTATGAAGAAAGAGATAAGGTGTTCTAATCCCAGTTTCTTCTATGGGATAAGATGTGTATGTGTGTGTGGCTTACGGGCCTTGTCCCCATAAAAAAAGAACTGGGAAAGTCAATTAGGGGTTCAGCCTAGATAACCTAAGAGGACAAGCAAAAATATCCATCTTACTAGCCTAGCCGAAAGAAGCACAAATAACATAAGTTATTCACTTATTCATAAATCATTCCACAGATCGGCACACCATGGAGCAGTGTTACCTGTATAAGAACCTATATTCCATGTTTGAGGTTCTTACCAGTACCCACCCACAAGGATTGGGTGAGCTCAGAGGAGGGAAGCTTTGCAACATCTCAAATAATCCGCTTTAGGTGAGTTTCAAATCTGGATCTCCCACATAGTTCGGGGGGTTGGGGGGGACATGCCTCATGCGCTTGATTGAGGTTCTCTTTGAGGATTTGATCAAAAGATACTAACATCTCCCCTTTTATGATTAGTGGATTACACAACAACTTGTGTTTGCTTGATGTGCATTAATCTTACATATCCACATGAGGGGTTTTTTTTTTTTTCTTTGCTGCTGTGTTTCTTGTTTGTAACCAATTCCATGAGATATTCACTTATATCTGGCATCACTTTATTGCTACAAGAAACCTAACTCCAAAAACCAACCCGAGAATCATTTATCATTCCATTTTGGAAATACCACAACTCGAACTTTGTGAATCAAAACCTAATATAATTTTTCAAAACTACAGCACTACAACTAACACTAGTTTTCAAATCATACAATTCAACTTTTGGCTTCTGAAAGCCTTACGGGAAGAAAAAAAACGATTGACCAAACATCTCACGACAAGAGCTGACGAGCCATTAAAGACCCTCACAGAGACCCACGTTTTCCTGGGCATTCTCTTAAAGCTTAAAAGAATATGATAGTAACTGAATTTTAGAAAACTAATATAACCTCAATGCCACCACATTTACACAAATCCATAAAATTCAGTTAATGATTCTAACGATTCAACATCTAATAGACTAAACCACACTTGATTAACCCTAATTCAACATAACAGCATCAAATTATCAAGAAATCAACAAGAACACTCACGATCGGGACGACCCCTCGCTGCTAGGCCCGTTCACAACACCTTTATGGCTATTATTCTCTCCCGAATCTCCGTAACTCCCACCTACGAAATCGACATTCGAAGCCTGAGCTCTAACAACTCCATTTGCTAATTTCCACCTCGATGAACTCTTCACAACTCGCACTATAATAAAGTAAACTCGATTTCAGCTCTAAACAGTACGAAATTCAAGATTATGTCATTTAATAACTTACAGGCGAATCGAGGGTTGTGGAATCTGGCACTGAGATTGGGCGGAGAACCGGAGGTAGCGAGAGATGGAAAGCTTCCGAAATTGAGGAGGTTGGAGGCTTGCATCTTTGAAATTCGTGCTCGATTACAGAATTTGGATCATCTCCTCTCTCCGGTAAAATCTTAACCCTATAATTTTTGTTGAATTGAAGTGTGATTATCAGTATCACAGGATAGGGGATCCTTGTTTGAATATAATAGAACTCGGGTTCAATCTTTTTGGGAAAATGGGGCGGTATTTTGCGGGGTTTTTTTTTGGAAGAGAGCTTTTAGGATGTTGCCACGTGTAAGGTTGAAGATAAAGTTGAAAAGTTGTAATTTTGGGAGCAGTATTAGCACCGGTAACAAAACCCGAGATCTGGACCCGAACCGGATCCAACATTAAACAGGAACCAATCCGGTCTAATGGGAGTCGGGTCCTGGTTCAAAAATAAGACCGGTTGCTTCAATGGGTCAGGTCCGGATCCCCTCAAAGTTGATCCGATCCCGACACGGACCCGAATAAAAAAACACGACACAATTTTCTTTCAAATAGACCAGATCTGGACCCGAATACCTGATAATAAATTTAATAATAGTTAAATATAAATATAAATATATATACAAAACTCATTTCTCTACTCTCTCCCACCAAATCTAACTAGTATCGTACACGTGCACGTGCACGTGCACGTGGAAAAAATTGAAGGAATAATAAAAAGGGTAAAAAGAAAATAATTTCCAAACTGACCCACTTTCTGAAATATTTACCAAACTGGTCCACTGCCGAAAATATTTACCAAAGTTAGTGCATAACCCAACACGTGCGCTGCATGGGTTGGGTTGGGGACAAATTATACTAAGGCTTTCTCCCATTATAGTAGTAGAGAAGTAGAGATATAGGGGATATTGTTTTCCCTAAATTTTGCAGTTTGGTTTCGTAACACTAGTCTAATTACTACTTTTTGCCTAGACCTGATAGTTTGTGCCACATTAAAATGTCTAAAACATCCTTAGAAGTGATATACTAATGAAATAATATGAAGTCAAGTATCATAGTTTGGACTTGATATTTTTTGCTGATCTTCTTCTCTTTGTTCGTAATGTGTAAATGAAATGAAGTCAAGTAGGATTGATTGAACTTTCCTGTATACTAATGAAATAGATTGAAAAGGTAATAATGTAATCGTGTATATTTTAATCCTTGATCTTGCTCTATATCTGAGTCTCATTTGTTGTAGGGTATAATACAATATAGTTTTCCTAAATTGTAACCCACGTTCCCGTCAATAAATATTTTCTGTGTGTTTTCGGTATTTCGATTTTTTTTTTGTAAATTATTTTTCGCTTTTAAATTCTCTTTATTAAAATTTATGGTTAGATCCCCTTAATAAAGTCCATTTCTATTCATTAATTATATTTGTCGCTATTTTCAAATGCCTATATATTTTAATACAAATCTTATTTCCATTCTGTAAGTTTATTTTCTTATTCGGTTAATTATTTAACCCAAATCAAATATATTGTTATTATTGGATTATTTCAATAAACGTGTTAAACTCAAATCTTATTATATCTATTATTCCTTCTTTAATTGTTTATTAATTTGTGAAACCTATGGATCTTAACATATTTATTATTATTGCTAAGTACGAATTTTATGTGCACTATTTGATTTAATTAATTAATATGTACTACTATATTATTCTTTATTATATTTTGGCTCAAATCAAATTCAATCTCATTTATTTTGAGAACTCATACGTTCTATTGTATTTAGTAGTATTTGAGTATTAATTTGATGCATATTAATTAATTTTATTTGTACTACTATATGATTATTTATTTATTATTTATTATTTTAATTTAAAACCCATTATTAAACCCTATATATACTAATCAACCCGTTAACCCGCTACCCATTAACCCACCATCTTAATTATAATCCTACATATAATCCCTTCATTAACCCTAAGGCACTGTTTGGTTGGAGGGGAATGGAGGGAAGGGGTTTTTTAATACTTTTCTTGTTTGGTTCAATTTTTAGGAGGGGAGGGGAGGGAAATGGGGGAGGGAGGGGGGGGGGGGGTGGGGCAACACCCCTCCTGAGCCAATTTTGGCTCCCCTCCAAAAGTGGGGGGGTTTGGAGGGAAGAGAAAATAGGGCTAATTTTTTAAAGTGGCTAGACTAAATTGCTCTTTAAAATCTAAATCCTAATATAATAAAAAAACCTCTCTATTTCTCCCTACTAGCAACCGATCCTCTCTCTGCCCCTCTTAGTTGGTTGCTTCTCGAGAACGAGTTCCCTACTTCTCTGCTGAATACTTGTCGTCATCTAATCCCATCATCAGACGCCTAATCCCCTACGCCTTCTTCTTCCTCTGATCGCCTTTGCACCCATCGAAGCCACTCCCGATCATCCTTGCCCTCTGTCCTTGCCCTCTTGCCTGCAACCCTCATCTAACCCATCATCCTCCTCCTCTCCATTTCCCCCTCTCTCTCTTCCTCTGTTTTCCTTCCGAAACAGAGCCACCCTCACTTCGACCTCGCCATCCTCCGCCTCCTTCACCACTGCACACCATCATCACCATCTTCAACTCCTCGCGCAGTGGCCGCACCCCCCGCCTTCTATCAACCACCGCTCGCCGCCATCAACCATCGCATCCTCCCGAACCCCTGTCGACTACCTCGACGCTGCCTTCCACTCCGTCCTCCTCCTCAACCGCTCCCGAGGCCATTGCCACCCTCTCTCCTCTGCCTTGAAATGGAGCACCTCGCCCTCGCGTGAGCGCACGACCTACCATCCCCGGCGCCTTCCTCCCTCCTCATCATCATCACCGTCACCTCCCCCTGCAAAACCCCGCTCACTTCTTCTCCCTGTCGACAGCCTAGTCGACAGCCGATCCCCAACTACCTGCAAAAAATCGCACCGCCATCGAGTCCCCCGCAGTCACCCAGTACCCAGTCGACCCTCCGCTGTTCCACGTTGCCATCCTTGCAGTCACCCCCCTCCGATCGCAACCGTCAACCACCATCAGAGCTGCTGTTGTTTGTTGTTGTGATGATCACTGTTTGTTGTTGCTGCTTTGCTGATTGGAGATCTTGTTGTTTTGTGTTGCACGTGCTCTGCCCGGGTTTGCACGTGCTTTTGCGGGTACATGCATTGTGTGTGCGTTGCAAGTGATGTGCCGTCGGGATCTTCATTCCATTATTCTTGTATTCGGTATTGTCGTCATCATATCAGGCAAGTATCCTTGTATAAATCTTTTTGTTTTTCCGTACAAGCATTCTTTGAAATACAGAAAATAGGTTTATCGTTGTGACTCATTTTTCATGCCTTATACGCTGTTAATTCCGTATTCATAAACGATCATAGATATCAAATTGTATATTTCTGCTCTGTTGTCTGTTCTGACTTATAATCAGATTTTGATCCAGTTAAATTTTGAATCTGTTAGAATTTTATAAATAAGAGTTTTAGCCCCTGAGTAGTTTCTAGAACTTTTGACAGATCTGAAATCCGATGTGTTGATTGTAAGATATGTTGTTTTTAGTGTTGTGACGTTTTCGATTACAGATTACTATTTTAAGGTTTATGTTCTCGATTAACTAATTTAAATATCATGGTAAAGTATAATAAATACCTGATAAAAGTATGTTACTAAACATACTTAAGAGTTGATTTATAATTTGTATAAGATTTTTCAATGAGTTTATAGTTAATTTTTATATATATAAATTTGACCCTGTCATGCTGCCTGAACACGAAATTTATAAAGAATTGACTGTTTGACCTACCTATTATATTTTTAATATATCGTGTGTATATGTTTTAGAATCGATGAGGAGTCTAGGATCTGGAACTCTTGGCCAATCTTGAATTGCTTTTCTGTAGCAGCGGGAATTCTAGTTTTGGTGCAGCAACGTCCTGTTATCTAGATTTGGAGTTCTTGTTGCTTCAATATTTAGATGTTTGTTTATAGCACCCGAACATGTTTTCCGCCCAGTCTGAACATAGTTTCTGTCCCAATCATGTTTACATATCTCTGATCTTGCACATTCATGTCTGTTTTGGTTATATATATATATATATATATATATATATATATATATATATATATATATATATATATATATCAAGCCGAGGTTTAAGGGAAAGATCTGGTAGTGGACAATATAGGCAAGTATACTCGGAAGGGGTCCCGTGTTTCCCACCTGTTTGCATGAATACATGATTACATGATTCATGAGTCTGTTTATCTGTTTATATAATTACTTGACTGCATTATTCCCTATAGAAAGGTGTATTCGGAAGGGGGCCCATGTTTTCCCCCTGTTTGCATGAATGCATGATTACATGATTCATGAGTCTGTTTATTTGTTTCAGTTTATCTGTTTATCTATTTATATGATGCCTGGGTACAGGGCTCTATGGAATCTAGCCTTGTAACACCCCACATTTTATTTTAAATTAAAAATATATTTTTTAATTTTGCACATATGATGCACGTGCAAATTTTTATTCTCATTTTATTACTCTCATTATCTATTTTTGCATGCATAACTTATTTAGCCTTTTTAGTTAATCTATGGACCAAAAGATTAGAATCTAGCCCATTAGGAGAAGAGCCCACTAGATAATTAAATTAATTAATTAATTGATGAGCCCATTAAGCAAGCCCACTATTAAAATCACAATTTAAGTTACGTGTGCAGTAATACATAACAAGTTACAAATGTTAGTACACATTTAAAGTTAGAGATGGTATTAAAAATTGGTTGTGCATGTGTGCATGCACAAAATAGGTGGCTGGTTTTTACCTAGGGGATAGGCCGGTTTTGGTGAATGGGAGAAGGGGAAAGGTTGGGGGTTATGGGGGTTGCAAAGGTGAAGAGTTGGAAAGATGAAGGGTTGTAGGTTTTAGGAGTTTAGGACATGAAGGGTTGTAAGAGTTATTAGGAGAGTTATTAGGGGTGGATTTATGCATAAAAGACCCTCCCAAAATCCTATAAATAGAGCCCCAAATTCCTACATTTCTCTTGCACCAAAATCATAATCAAAAGAGAAAGAAAGAAAAGAGAAAGAATGAAAAGAGAGAAAGAAAAGAAAGAGAGTGAGAGTTCTTGTGCTTGGAGCCATTGCTGGGAGAGGAGGCTTTGCTAGGAGCAAGAAGTGTTGTGGATCTAGGAGCTAGGAGGAGCCCTTTTCTTTGTAGTTTTCAATCTCCAAATTAAGGTGGGTGTTCTTATGCTTTCTAAAGTAGAAACATGCATGCTAAATTAGTTAAAGAATAATGTAAGTTGAATGAGATATGTGTAGAATCCATGTTAGCAAAGTATACAATGATTTTGTTGAAATTTAGTGAAATAACTATTACCATGCTAATTAAAAGTAAAGAAATAATCACATAGACCATGGTAGAATATGTGCAAATTCTTGTTTGTCAAATGTATGATGAGTATGAATGATTGTTAAAGAATATTTTATTGTGACATATGCTTAGAAACATAAAGATTAAAAGAAAGAAAAGGGAAAGATAAATTTTATTATTTTTGACTTATCGACATATGTAAAAGATACTAGTTTTCGCATGAAGAAACACTTGTGATGTCCATGGTTGATTTAGAGATACATTTGGTTTTTAGTAACAAAAATTTTATTTTTGTAAGATGATGGATTTTAAACTAAACATGATTTCTACAATTTCGAGTTTTGTTGAGAAATGCAATTTTTTTATAAAGTAAGGAGAAACTAATAGAAAAGACATATCTAAATAATAAATTGAACTTGTCTTTTTGTATTTTGATTCATTTCAGTTCCACAAGAAAAATTTATCTATTACTCCTAAAAGATTGGATCGTTAGAAAAATAAATTTTTCGAAAAAGAATTAGATTTCTGAATAGTGTAAACAAAAGAGCACTAATGAAATTTCTAAACATAAAATATACTTGGTCTTACTGGTTAGCCAGTGCAATATAGAGCTTAGTTGAGAGAGGTTCTAGGTTCGAAACTTGATAGTTGCTTATATATATATATATATATATATATATATATATATATATATATATATATATATATATATATATATATATATATATATATATATATATATATATATATATTCCGGAATATATATATCGGTATTTCGGAATATTCCGGAATATATATATATATTCCGATATATATATATATATATTCCGGAATATATATATATATATATCGGAATATGGAATATATATATATATATATATATTCCGAAACTGAAAGGGGTTTTCATTAACAACTTAAAACGGAATTAGACACAAAGTCCATTTGGACTTTATGGCTAGAGCGGTAGGGGGCTTGGGCCTGTGTTAGGTCTCGGCTTGGTCCAGGGTTCGAAACCCGGGACCTCCTTTTATTTATTTTCTTTGGTTTTTGGTTAGTTTTCTTTTGTATATGGAGTTAGTATTTCCAAATGAAATAAACCCTATCATTATATAAAATAAAAATGAAATAGTTATGAAATTTGAGGAAAGTAAAAAAAAAAAGAATTTGAAATGGTGAATGAGTTTTTACTTCCAAAAAATATTATTTTGAGTAAATATCTTTGAAAAGAAGGAAAAATGTGTAACTAGTTATGGATCTCTTTTATGTAAATAAACACTCATGTTGAGGATGTGGATTTATTTAATTTGCTTGTAGAAATTTATAATGTTGAATCTTTTGTTCAAGAAAAAATTATTTGTTCTATGTTTGAGTTGAAAACACATGAATAAGCACTAAGTTGAAACATGGAAAATTGTTGGAGACATAGGCATGATTATTAAAGGGTGTGAATACCCATGATTCTTGTACATGAGAAATTTGAATTTAGAGTTAGTAAGACCTCGTGTACCGGCAATTTTGAATGAAATGGTTATTATATTTTGAGATATTGTCGTGGAGCTATCTCGGTGAATATTGATTAAGCTAGATAATATTAATTCTAGGGTTGGAAATCTATTCATGTCTTGAACTAAATAATTAGGCACATAAGTGAAGATGTAGTAAACCTGGGTTGCTCTATATAGTCGGCAGTGGATCTCCGTGACTATAGACCCAGTTGGTGGACTGTGGTTGCTCCGTAGAAGACGAACTTTTATTTTTTATACCGGGGCTAGAGGGTCACTTGCGGGATGATTCGCACGATATAATAGCCAGAGAGGCTGGAATCTGTTATAATTGCCAGAGAGGTTGAGATCCATATCCTTGGAATGATCTAAACCTTGTTTTATTACTGGGTAGTTTCATGGTGAGGGATCGAACCCTTTATTGTGGAGTACGTAGGCGCTTGCCCTCGGACCTATGTAGTATGAGATGCATAGAATCCGAACAAGTGTGCATTAGTGTCATCCTAGAATAAAATGTGTGCATTAGGCATTAAGGCATGGCATACACTTACATGTTTAGCGTAGTCACATTTCTACACTTTATTGTTCATTCAACTGTTGTGATTTTTATTAAAGTAATGAGATCGTTATATGTACGGCATAGAGAGGATAGCCGAGTATAACATTTCGTCAGTTGTAAGTAACTGACGTGCCCACAGCTTGATATGCAGATAATGGACTATTCATGAAGGAATAAAGCTGTTATGATGCATTTGATGACTTAATTGATAAAGTTGTACAAGTCATATTATTGTTTTCAGTGTTGTAATCTTTCATTCTTCCGCTGTGTAAAACAAAGTTGTATTTAAACTCTGATGTATTGTGTTGAAAAAAAAAAGTTTCAAATTCCTGGTAAAATTGTACAAAGTGAAGTAAAGATCCTGTGAAATCTCGAATTCGGTCTTATTTGGAATTCGGGGCGTTACAACCACTAAATCTAAACGTAACTTGTTTGTATGTATCAACCATATGGTATTGGACGCATGAGTGATGCATTAGATATGATTAAATAAAAGACTTAAGAATAATATGTTTCACTTGCATAATCTTGTCACCTGTTTCACATGTTTATCTGATATTTGTTACAGGTTTACATGTTTATCTGATATATGTTACATGTTTATCTATTACCTGATCCTGTTATCTGATCCTGTTTAATTGCTTACCAGTTTATTTGACCCTATTTACCTGTTGCATTCCTTTCATGCTATGTTATGTGCTCTTGATTCTTATTTCTCGCTCTGTATTCTTATTTACCTTGTTCTTGTACCTTTATTGCTTGTACTACTTGAGGCCCTTAACTTTCTCTAATGGGTGCTCCATCCATCTTTCTTTTGAGTTATGTTATACAGGTACAGACGATGGGTTACTGAAAGAACTCGTCGAGCTGTTATCGCATTGCAGATTCTCGGGCTATTTGGTAAGTTCTTCTATATCAGATATTGGTTATTATATTATATTTTCGTTTATGTGATTATTATTGCATTGTTGAGTTTACTGATATTGTACAACTTATGGATGATATGAGTTGACATACTTATATCATTCGCTGGGCCTCAGTTACGCGCCTGTGTTTTTGTATAATCGAAAGCGAGGTGTGCCAGAAATATATCGAAAATTATTCTTTTTCGGACCCGGACCTGAACCAGATCTGAGAGGGAAAAAAAATTAGACTCGACCCTGACCTGGACCAGAAGAGGAATGGGAAGCAAATTTTAGCAAGGACTCAGACACAGACCTAGTTCTCATGGGTTCGGGTTTGGGTCTAATTTTTTGACCTGTAGAAGGCGGGATCGGGTCCGGATAGTGAAGGACCCGACCCGATAAGACTCAGTGCTAGGCAGTTTCTAAAATTATTTGCAGATTCTTGTATATTATTATAGTCATAGGTACCAATTGGCGGTAATAATTTTTTTAAAAAAATTTATTTAGTATTCATTTAAGAAGAAAAAAATCCGACATGTAGGCGTTGAGCAAGCGATACAAGTAGAACTGAAGTTACAAACTGTCCCTTTATGTCAATTCAATTGTATGATTAAACTCAACAAAACTGAGTGATTTTTTTTTTTCCAAAATGACAAAAATTTTCAAAGTAGTTACCAAACTGACCCACTATTGAAACTATTTACCAAACTGATCTAAGATAGCGAGTTTGGTGAAAACACTCTCGCTGTATGAGAAAGCAAGTCCCGGAAGAAAAAAAACTGAAGAAACTTCAAAAAAATACCAAATCATATTCATTGTCTCAGAGCGTGTTTTTACCAAACTCGATGTTTGAAATAGCGAGCCTGAGTTTGATTTTTTTTTTAAACGAACTCTCTTTCTCTCACCTCTTCAACTCATCGCTCTACATCCGCTTTCCACCAAAACACCCATCTCCGAACTCAAAACCCTAGCTCTCAAATTTGACCTCTCAAAAAAAATTACCATCCAAAATCTCATTTGATCCACCTCATCTCTCACAACCCTCTCTTCTCCCACTCTTAAAATCCTAAACTCATCATCCAAGATCCCCAATTTTGTTGATTTTGGGAAGGGTAAAGAGGACTGTGGCGAAAGCGGGTTCATTCATATCATCCTCATTCTATATGCCATCTTTTGTGCGCTCATAATTGCTCAATCTTCCCGATCACGCTTTTGAAGGTATTATTTGTGTAACCCTTTCTCATGTACACTTGGGTATGTTTAGTTTGTGATTAGATAATGATTCGTATTTTGATGATTGCTTACTGATACAAGGTCTATCAACATGTATACGTTCCCAACTCCAGACTTGTAGCAAAAGCATCGGCCTATTCATCTGAACCGCACCAAGAGCGCAGTTGCACAAACTCCTATATAGTGCAGCTAATGCCGCACTACCCCAACTTTATGTCCCTACTTTCCGAAGATGTACTGTCACGCCCTGCTTCCCAAAAATACGGAATACGAACGCGTAACATTGGCCCAGCGAATGATTTTCATCATTCATAAGCTGTAGGAACGACTCAGCATCATAACAAGAAATTTTTTTTCCAAGTGAAGCCTAGAAGGTTTGCTCACCAATTCCAGCAGGCAACTCGTCTCCAAAGTCCGTGTATATATATAAAGAGAAAAATAGAGAAAACAAGACAAACGCCCTTAGTATTTGGAATCAAGAATATATAACATAATATAATAGGGATGCAACAAGTAGTGGAGTTCAAGAGACTAGCTAACAAGTAAGATAACTCAAGTAACAAGATTGGGTAACGAATACTAGTAGTGGAACAAGTAGCAAGTGAACATGTAATTGCAACAAGTATCACACAAGTGTTGTAACGCCCCTGCCCCTAGCTCAGACAATTTATACAATTTAGAAGACAAATTAGATACTATGTAGTACAACTGCCCACCACAGGCTGCCTCTCAAAAGGTGGTTAACCGATTAGGTGACTCTTGATCATAGGCTATTATATTTATATATTATTTATTTATGTTCTCTTCCCAATATGGGACAAAGTGCATTCAGTCTCCCTGTATACAACAGTGGCTAGTGCCACAGCAGATATCTCTCTGCTCAAATACCCAGGTGGGCCCCTCCATGCAAGCCACGTTAGCCGTTGGCTGAAGAAGTCAATTTATACAATAGCCAACCAAGGCTCTGTTTACACATCGTGCCCCCCCCCCCCCAAGGCACTATTCATTTTCCAAATATTCACCAAATTGCCATCCATGCATATCCATGCATATATTATCAAATCAAACTGCCACTTTTTATTTTTCAAAGTGTATATATATATATATATATATATATATATATATATATATTGTTGCTCTTTTGAAAATTACGGGGTGTTACACACACCCCCTTCAGAAATCAGCATCCTCGCTGAGCACGAGCATGCACAATCTAGTGCAGGATCTCCTTTCTTGCCGATCTGGAGTGGCGTACCCTGATTCTACTAGCTGCATCGTACCCCGATTCTGCGGGTGGTCCATTATTTCAGGCCGTCACCTCGCTCCATCTCAGGCATACCCGTACATCTGCTAGCTCCATCTCAGGCATACATCTCTCCCACTCTTACCGACACTCGGTGTCGAAAGTCGGCTCTGATACCATTTGTAACGCCCATGCCCCTAGCTCAGACAATTTATATAATTTAGAAGACAAATTAGATACTATGTAGTACAACTGTCCACCACAGGCTGTGTAAGCCCTATTTTCAGATTTTTTTTGTATTTTGTATTCTTTTGATTATTGTATTTGGATTCATTTGTTATGGTGTATTTTGTCTTTTCTTGGGTTCTTTCGTTCTCTCTTGACCAATATGTGTTCTTTTGGTTGGATCCTCTTCTCTTTGCAATTTTGCTCTTTCTATTTTTAGTTCGATTTGTTCTCCTTTGGGTTCGTCTCATCTCATTGCTTTTGTTTGTCTCTTTTTGGAGTCAAAACCATTATCCGGAACCCACATAATCTCAACCCAAACCCTAATTTTCTAATCCCTATAAATACCTCTTAATTAACCCTAATTAATTATTCCCCTCTCTCTCCTCCACCGTTTCTCTCTCCCCGATCCCCCTACTTCTCTTCTTCTCTGTTTCTAAACACCCCAAAACCCAAACCGTAAATCCTTACCCCCATCGCCAACCCCGACCGTCTTCCACCACCGTCATCACCATCTTCATCGTCCCCTCATCCCCTCGACCTCACCGTCCTCGTTGCGTCCCCGTGTTCTCGCCATCACCCTCGAAACCTAACCACCGAAGCTTTCCCATCACCGTAACTCCTCGCCATTGCCCTACCCATCGTCATGCACCTCACCATTGCCTTCGCCGTCCCTCGTCGCTTCACCGGAGTCCCCTAGTGTCGCCGTTCGAGTCCTCGAGGTCGCGCGCTGTTGTCCCCCTATTTTCGATCGAGAAAACAGAGCTTCGTCATCGTCGTGATTGTCATCGCCGTCGTCGCTTCCCGGCCGTGGTACCGACGTCGCTCCGCCACCGCAGCCGCCCCGTCACAGTCGAAGCGCCGCGCCATCCACCGATCTCTCTCTCTCTCTCTCTTTGTCGTGAGGTAGGAGAAGATCTCCTATTGGCTGCATTCGGTGTCCCGTGTTTTAGTGCATTGGATCCAGGATTTGCTGTCCCGTGTTTGGCCGATCCGGTGTGAAGGCTGCTGATACTATTTGTAACTCCTGTTTTCCGTATTTATATTTTTATACTGTATTTTTCTCAATTGTACTCTTTTGTCTATTTGAGATTCCGTATTTTATTTCTGTTCGAATAAAATCATTATTTTTGTCTCAACTCGAAATTTTGGATCTTTTTATCAAATTCGATTGTGTGCCATCTTGCACCGTTCTATATGAGTAATAGCCCGATTCTTCTCTTTTATCTTTCTAATCCCCATTATTGTGCTTTTTGACCATTTCTTCTGTCGGGCCCTTTTTGAAACGGGTCCCCTAAACCCTTAAACCCAATACCCTCAAACCCTAGTATTTAAACCCTAACCCTAATCCCTAACCCTAATACTGTTTAAACCTATCTCTTCTCAGCCGCTATTCATCGTCTTCACCCCGATCCCTTCTCCTTAACCTTCGCAACCGCCGCCAACCCAGATTTCCCCCACTCCGATCACCTTCGCCATACCCTATCCATCCTCGTCGACCTCCACTGCAACCCACTCCGTCACCATCGCCATTAACCCAACGCCTCCGAACCCATCTTCTCCCTCGACGTTCAAATCCTTCGAACGCCTCCGACCACCTCTACTCGACCCCTCATCGCTTCGTCGACCCCCTCAGCACCACCGCCTCCACAAACCCCCATCGGCGTCGCCTCCATCTCCCTCAGCGCCGCCGAGTCCCTGATTCCCTCTCCCCTGTTCGAAACCACGAACAGAGTCCCCGCCGAGCGTCGCTTCTCGACGTCGCCGCCTCACCGCACACCGTCACCGCCGCAGTCGCCGCCTGAGAACCAGCCACGCCGTCGCTCCTCTCCCTCGAGCTTCGCTCAGCGATCGGAGAACGGAGAAGGAGATCGAACGAAGAAGAAGAGGAGAAAGAGCGGGAGCGTTTCTCAGCCGCCAGATCTCTTCAAGATCCGCGCTCCAGATTGCTGTTCGCTGTGCGCCCGCACCAGATCCCGGATCCGCTGTTCGTTGTTCTGGATCTGATCCGCTGCATTGCTGTGTTCTGACTGGACAGGTTTGCTGTTTCCTGTTCTACCCGCAGCGAATCCGAAGCCGTGTTTCGCTGTTCTGAGCCGATCTTGTGCGCAAGGAAAGCTCGATCTTCGATCAGATTTTGCACGCGTTTTTCGAGGATATTTCCGGGGATTTTTCTACTCTTTTTGCTGCAACAAGCGGAGGTTTTAATCGTCATTTAAGGCAAGTAACCTTGTACATCTTATTGTCCTAGTACAAGTCTCCTTGAAATACCACATGTAGTTAGTTGTGACTCTCCTTTGAAATATCATAGTAAAACAATTTGAACCTTCAAACTCACCAATCTAAGAGTCACAAAGCTTCCTCGTATTAAATAATAATTCAATCGGACTCTTTTTATCTCCTTGAACTTGCGAATCACATGGACATATGAATTAAGGACCCCTAGAAATTGTAGACGCATATAAATTTAGTGTTTTGGCAATTTGTGATTATCATGACTTGGAAAATATTATTATTCGCTGTTTGATTCCCATTACCATGTGTTTGTGCCACATAATGATTTTAGACACCAAATTACGTAATTCTATGAAATCTACATTAGTGAATTATTTCCCTATGTTGCTGTCTGGATTTCCTTTTGCGGTTTCGACCCTCTTATCTTTGGAATTTGGGCCCGAGGCCTGAATATGAAACGTAGATCAGGATGTGTAGATGTCGATAGACTCCAGAATGATTGAATTTGGAGTTACGGTCTAGGAGATATGACTGTTATACTGCAGCTGTGTCAGTAGGCGCAGTTTTGTAAAAACTGCTGTATATTTTGACTTTGCGAATTATTTTAGCTGTACAAACAGCGTGCGTTTGACCCCAAATTTTGTGTGTAGCTGCTGGACATCATCTAGGACATCCCTAAATTTTTCTAGAATTAATTTACAACATTTACTTAGGTGTGCTTGCTTGATAAGAGTTAATAACAATAACAAGCCGGGGTTTGGGAAAGATTATAGAGTGGACAATATAGATACGTGTACTCGGAAGGGGGCCCGTGTTTCCCAATACTTGGTTCATGAACTTGTTGTATCTTGTTCGATTCATGGAGTCGGTTACTCTGCTCATGAACTTGTTTGATTCTTGAACCCATTGTGCGGTTCTTGAACTTGCTTGTGGATTCGCGAACTTGCTTCGTGAACTTGTTATTTAATTTTCGATTCATGAACCAAGGCTTGCTTGATACTTGATACCTGAGTACGCTGCCCTATAAAATCCATTACTAGATCTAAACGAAAGTGCTTTGACTGTAGCAACCATGTAGTATAATGGATGCATGTCGTGCTACCTAGCTAGTAACTCACCACTAGACTTGAACTTGATAACTTGGACTCGATAACTTGAACTAGACTTGGACTTGAGAAACTTGAGCTAGATAACTTGACACTTGGACTTGATGACTAGACATTTGAGACCTAACATTTGAGATAACATATGACACTAGACTTGAGTTTGACACTTGATATTTATTACCCTTATAGGTGTACCTGGCATGTGTTTCACCACTAGCAGTTGTTATCCAACCTAGTTATTAAGATGATCCCTCTTGCTAGCTAGTCTTTGAATTTGCCTACTACTCCTCATAACTCTGTTTATTCTTGATTCCAATTCTTGTTTTTCCCTTACTTGTACTTGCTTTCACTATTTGTGGCCCTAGCTTGCACTAAGAGCATTTTCCCTTGTTTCCCCCTTTGTTTCCTGCTTATATTACTAAACAGACTTGGGAGACAAGCTTCCTGCTGGGATTGGCGAGCAGGCATTTCAGGTTTTGCTTGGAGCAAGGACCTGTTTAAATGGTTGCTTTCCTTAAGGTATTTATTTCTTCTGCTGTTTAAGACTTGTTTCCGAGTTACACTTGATTCAGACATGGGAACTATTTGAATATTATTATTTGTTTAGATTGTTTCCTGCTACTTAATAATTATTCATGCATGCTTGGTTATATATATTCATCTTGTATATTCTTGTTATGATGCTGGGTCGATCCTACAGCTTATGGATGATGTAAAAATCATTCGCTGGGCTTCGTCACGTGCTCGTATTCCGTATTTTGGGAAGCGGGGCGTGACACTATTTGTTTGCTTGGGATTTCTTCGCTGTATTTCGCACGTGCTTTGGGATTTTCGCCAGGATTCCAATCCCGTTATTCTTATTTGTTCAAATCTACAATTCACCAGGCAAGTCTCTTCTTGAACCCTTTTTATTGTTTGTGTTCAAGATTATTTGATCTCCTGCAAGTAGATCCATCCATTTTGTTATCAAAAACTACTTTTGACAATTCCGTTAAGATTATCGAGGGTTTACACGAGTTAACCCAACGTACTCTTAACATCATGCTATCTCTTCGATCTAAACCTAGTCCCCAATATTTTATGCATTTGCACATTAAATAACTAGATTCATGCATAGGACTACTTGATAGATTGGACATTGAATTTGTATGTGCTAAATTGAATTTGCTCGATGAATTGACACCATGACTGTAATAATTGTATCTTAAACCTTAGAAATTTGCATGTTGAAACCTAGGATTGCTTTGATTACCAATTTGCATGCTATATATGATCGTATGATTTATTTGATTTCTTTTTATGTTAAGTTGATTTCTAGACTGCTGTATGTTTTACTTTGAATTAGATTTTTAGCCATGCTAATGACATAATTTGAAGGAACTTACTGAACATAAAATATAGCCCATGATGTCTAGATAATTTTTCCTTGGTTTGGATTTAAATTACAATTTGTTACCTGTTAGATATCATCACTTTACTGCAACTGTGTGAGTAATTTCAGACTCATAATTTCATGCGTATCCTGCTGTCTCTTATTTTATTTGACCCTGATAATAGTAAAATAAAAACCTGAAATAAATTAGGCTGGACCTAGACATGTATAGCTACTTTCCTGAATTTTTATAGATTTTATTAATGAGTTCTCTTACCCGAAATAATTAGTAGAACATAACCTACTGCATGCTGACCGAACATAAAACCTGATTAGAATAGAGTTTTCACCCTAGTTTCTGTGTCTTTCATATGCCTTAATTATACTCGCTGGAACCGTGTGGAAGTCTACTTTCCAGATCTTCTGGCGGATTCAGATTTGCTATTGTGTAGTGACCATAATTCATGTTTTAGTACAGCAAGGTCATGCTGTCCTGATTTTGTGAAATGTGTTTATATGATGTGTTTGCTTCATGCTTTGTCTGTAGCGCATAGAATTAGTCACACATAGTAATATACAATATTAACACCCTCTTGCATATTCACATAGGATGAAAATAAACTATTAATAAGCTGGGGTATTATGGGTAGATTTGGTAGTGAACAATCGGAAAATGTACTCGGTAAGGCAGGCCTCATCGTGATATTGCATTGTCTTGGAATGAGAAGTATTGATTGCAGTGATTTATTGATGATCCTTGCACGTAAATTATTGTTATCAATGCTGAGTACACGAACCGTGAATTCACCATCGGTTTAAAATGATCATTGTGCTTGCGCGGAACCTGTAGAATGGGACGCAGCAGTATGTGCACTTGATAGGCTAATAAAATACTTAACAACCTGCATACTTGATCTTGTATTGAACTTGACTTGACATCACGCATCTCATGTGTGATTATTGTACACCTTTGATATATTGCCTGTTATTTGTTTTGTTCTTTGTCTTTGACCATGTTCCTTTCCCTTGATATTCATGCTTTCCTATTATCATTTGTTTTCTCTACTTGCCGCCCACGACTTGCTTTAAGAACACTCTTTTCTTTCTTTTTAGATCGAGACTTTACAGGTACTGAAGGATCTGTTCCCGAATGAATTGGTGAGCAACGTTTATAGTGTTGGATCCAGTCTTCGCTGTGTAGTTTTATTAGTCGCTGCTAGATTTATTTTCTGAACATTGTTATAACTTGTACTTTATTTTGGGCTCTATGACCCATAGTTTGTTTTGATCCCGGATGTTGGATATATATACTGTTGGTTTATTTTATTATTATTGGAACTTTGCCATTGATTCATGTGGTTATATTTCTTGCGTGGTTGTATTTTGTTGATCTTATTACTGAGTTAGTCTGGTACAACTTATGGATGGTGTTTACATCATTCGCTGGGCCTATGTTAAGTACTCGTATTCCATATTTTGGGAAGCGGGGCATGACAGACTGCCTCTCAAAAGGTGGTTAACCGGATTGGTGACTCTTGATCATAGGCTTAGTTATTTATATATTATTATATTATAGTATTCTCCTGATATGGGACATTTTTTTCTCAAACAGTTTCCACTCTCTACCGTGAGAAGAAAGCAGCGGGTGGGCCCCCATTTGTGAAGCCACGTCATCCCTTAGGTGACGCCACCCCATCAAAGCAGCATTTGCTGCTTCTTAAATCCTTCACGTGTGGGCCCCCCCACCCATACAATATATGTTAAATTACATCCATGCATTTAACTTATACAAACAGCACTTTTTATCTTTTTCAACATATATATATACTTATTTACTCCTTTGAAAATTACGGGGTGTTACACACACACCCCCTTCCGAAATCATCATCCTCGCTGAGCACGGGCATGCACAATCTAGTACAGGATCTCCTTTCTTGCCGATGTGGAGTGGAGTACCCTGATTCTGCTAGCTGCACTGTACCCTGATTCTGCGGGTGGTCCATTATTTCAGCCTCTCAGGCATACCCGTACATCTGCTAGCTCCATCTCAGGCATACATCTCGCCCACTCTTACCCACACTCGGTTTCAAAAGTCGGCTTTGATACCATTTGTAATGGCCCTACCCCTAGCTCAGACAATTTATACAATTTAGAAGACAAATTAGATACTGTGTAGTACAACTGCCCACCACAGGCTGCCTCTCAAAAGGTGGTTAACCGATTAGGTGACTCTTGATCATAGGCTATTATATTTATATATTATTTATTTATGTTCTCTTCCCGATATGGGACAAAGTGCATCCACTCTCCCTGTATACAATAGTGGCTAGTGCCACGTCATCAGAGGGAGAGAGAACAACAGATATCTCTCTGCTCAAATACTCGGGTGGGCCCCTCCATGCAAGCCACGTCAGTCGTTGGCTGAAGAAGTCAATTTATACAACAGCCAACCAAAGCTCTGTTTACACATCGTGTCCCCCCCCCCCCCAAGGCACTATTCATTTTCCAAATATCCACCAAACTGCCATCCATGCATATATTATCAAATCAAACAGCCAATTTTTATTTTTCAAAGTATATATATATATATATATATATATATATATATATATATATATATATATATATATATATATATATACTATTACTCTTTTGAAAATTACGGGGAGTTACAAGTGTCAAGTAACAAGTATCAAATAACAAACATCAAGTAGGATATCAAGTGTGTACGAGTGATAAGTTATTCTTAAGTCTAATGTTTAATTCTATCTAGGTAGCACTTCATGCATCCATACTTTTACCACATGGTTGTTACTTACAAACAGTTACGTTTAGGACTAGTGGTGAATTTTATAGGGCGGTGTATTCAAGCATCAAGTATCAAGCAAGCTTGCTTCATGAATACAAAAATAATGTAACAAGTTCACGAACCAAGTTCGTGAATGCACTAACAAGTTTAAGAACCAACCGTGGGTTCATGAATGCTCTGACGATACAACAAGTTCATGAGCCAAGTAGTGGGCTCATGAAAACACTCGAGATACAACAAGTTCATGAACAAAGTAATGGGAAACATGGTCCCCCTTCCGAGTACACTTAACTATATTGTCCACTATTATGGTCTTTTCCGTAAACCCCGACTTATTATTTATTATTATTATCAACCAAGCATGAAAGTGTGCGAAACAGGTTAAGTAAACGTGATCAATAACATGTAACATGCTTAAGATAATTAGAAAACGCATTCGAGGGTCAACACAAATTAAAATTATCAAGAACTACGAGAATACCAATTCTGGATAGCATGACATTACTGTACCAAAACTGCGATTTCTGTTGCTATAAGATAGCAAATATAGATCCGTCAGAATTTCTAGAAACTAGAATCCTACCCGGTTCCACCGCATATAAATAAGTTACATAAAAGTTGTAGCATCGTGTGTCAAACAACAAACTACACAGAATTTGTGTTCAGCCAGAGTTTGTAAAACTGAGTTTAAACATATGAAACAAGTTTGAAACTTCATTAATTAATTCCAAGAAAATTAGGGGATGTTTTCTAGTGTGTCTAGTATTAGCATGCAAAATTTCAAGTCATTATATTATTGATATCATAGTTAATTTAATTGTAAAACAAAGTGATGCAGCAGTTTTTATGAATCTGCGATTACAGACACAGCAGTAGTAAATCTGCGATATCTCACAAACCGTAACTCAGAATTCAATTCTATAAAAGGATAGTAAACTAGATATCTAGGGCTACATTTTATATTCAGGACTCAAGTCCAGATTCTAATGTTATCGGGGTCGAAACAGCAAGCAAAGACAGGACAGAAATCAATAAAGACACTTTTTGCATGAAATGTATCATAATTATACTAGTTGTGAATAAGTGTATCAACGAAAGGTTGTGACTCTTAGATCATGTAATTGATAAGGAATAGAATGAGATCATCAACTGATAAGCCAAATGGGAGTCACAACTACAACCTACTTTCAATATTTTTAATCAAACGCTTGTACTAGAATAATAAATTGTACAAGAAGATACTTGTCTTACGGTGTAGACGACGAATCCGACGAAAGAATAACAGGAACGGATCCCGTCACGGATCATGATGATAATCAAGACCAAGGAAGAATGGACGGCTGGATCTAAGATCTTGATGATGATGATCGCGATCGACGATCGGACGGCCGAGATTTGATGATCAAGAGTCCAACAGCAAAACATCATACACAGCAATCAGATCTGATCCTCCACAAATAGAAACCACCAAAGTCATGATCCCAATCATGATGGAATCGGACGGCCGAGTTCCAAAAGATCAACTCCCTATGATCAAAACTCTCCAGTAACGGCTTTGGCTTTGGTTCGACGACGGGGTGCTGATCGACGAGTGTTGCGGTAGTTGCAGGCTGAGGCGAGGAGCGGAGGGCGGGGTAGACGGCAACTGACTGCCAGAGGAGCAGTCGAAGACAGTGGCAACATCGGCAATTGCGGGTTGGCGATGGGTGGTCGAGGCTCAGGCGGGAGGCCGAGGGGCTGCTGCAGGGAGAACGGGGTCGCTGTTGTGACTGCGACGCGTCGGGAGGCGGAAATAGGGTGCGACTAGCTGTTGCGGGGATGCAGCAGTGGTGCGCGGTGCTCGAGAGGGCGCCGCCGCACTGGAAGAAAGGACGGGAGGCAGGGGACCAGTCGGGAGGAGGTTGGAAGTGCAAGGGGATCGGGGGCAGTAGATGGGTTAGGGGGATCGGGAGAGAGAGGGAGGCGAAGAAGATGGAACGGCTGGGTAGGGGATGAAAATATAGTATAGGGGGGTTGGCGGCTGTAGGGTTAGCACAGTAGATAAGTTTTAGGGTTAATTAGGGTTAGGAGTATTTAAATAGTATAGAATAGGATAATTGGTTTTGGGTAGGATCCAATAGGAAATTTGATTATGGATTTTGGGTATGAAAAATGGTTTTTTGATTAAAAAGAAATAAATAAATAAATAAACAAATAGTATTACAATAATACAATGGATCAATTAGTATACATTAGGTTAATACTCGAATACTAATAATACAATAGAATATACGGATTCACGGAATAAATAAAAATTGGGATTAATTTGGGCTAAAATATATTAAACAGTAATTAATTTAATTAAATCAAGATGTATGCAAATCCATATTCCAATAATCACAAAATATAGATTACGATCTACTGGATTTCTAAAATTAATAAACTAAAAAAGTTTAATGATAATAATAACAATAAAAAATAAAATAATAATAACAATAGTAATAATGATAATAACAATAACAGTAAATAAAATAATATAGATATCAGGATGAGATTCGAGTTTAACAAATTTATCAAAATAATCCAAACAATATATATTATAAATAGCCGATCATATAGAAATAGAAATTAACGTTAAAGTATACAATTATTCGAAATAAATAAAATATACAAGAAATATTTATTTATGAAAACATCAGTTACATGTACGATCAGAGGCAAGTACATTAACGGCACGGAGGTACCAGTCGAGTTCGGGAACATGACACCTCAAACAATGACATTATGTATGCCTACAATAGCACTCGACTTCGAATTCGTTGGAATCATCATTCAACTTGTCGGTGAATGTGTCATTCAACCATTTCAACCGAAAAGACTTTCCGATAATTGCCCTAGGATCCGTCTGAACGCCAATGTATTATGGGATTGAAAACTCTGGATCGAAGTCCATCGTCCCAGTAACTGTAACACCTCATTTTTTTATTTTTTTTTCCTCTTTTCAATTCTATAACTCCAAATTCAATTCTTTCAATTTCTATGCCACTTTAAACATAAACTAAGATAGTTATATTTCAAATAAAATTTTGGCAGAGTTTTCCCTGAAATTTCTGTCCCGAAACATAAAAAACTTACAAAATTCTGCTCTAAATTATGTAGCTCACAACACAAGCAATATTTTCATGGGCTCCCCAGGCCAAAATGAGCAGAAACACATGCAATATAAATATCATGCTCTGGGGGCCAAACTCATAATAGAATATCAATTATTAAATAAAAACTATAAATTTCTTCGAAAATGTAGTATAACTTTTAGAAAAGAACTTATAAAACATACCACAGGGCCCGGTACTCCACAACGAGATGGGTACGGAGCAAAAACATATCATACTAACCCACACTATACTCATCATCGTCATCCATATACTTATACATTCAAAATACAATTTAAACAATAAATTTCACTATTCATATAACTAAACTTATACAGAAATTTTTGTAAAAATAAAAGAACCCACTCCACAAAAATCTACGCCTCACCTCTGCACTATTGAGGACCTGCAACAGTAGGGGATCTAGGGTAGTCCTGGGACTGCCCCTAACCCCCCAAACACTAAGGGGTTAGCCATTTCTGGTGTGAGTATAATCAAATATAACTTAACTTCAAATAAATAACTAAAAGAAAATCGAAACTTTGAAAATACCATCATGGTGGCAAAATTAGTATAAAAATGAAATGCCTGAGGGTAATTGTATATTTGAAATTATAATGAAACCATATCATCAACTAGCCCACAATATAGTTATTGCAAACCCACCTCATACATCTCACAATCCTTGCTTTACCGAGAGATTCGAACCCATGAAGATAGTTCCAACTATTTTCTCGAAATAGCGGGCGGTAGTTCCTAAGCTCGAATCTCAAACTCCACATATCACTATTATCCTTCATTCAATTAAACATAGCGATTTTCCCATCTCTTAATCACACCACATTCACAATATATATATATATATATATATATATATATATATATATATATATATATATATATATATATATATAATAAAATAAAATAAAACACATAGAAAGCTATCAAGTTGCTCTCCTTTAATTCGCCCAAAATCAAAGGCTCATATCTAACCTCACAAAACACATCCCCCCCCCCCCCCCCCCCCCCAAAAAAAAAGTTTCTCCCCAAAACACAAATTCAAATCCCCCCACCCAAAACAACTCCTTTATTTATTTAATTCTCTCTCTCTCTCGCTTTCGCTCTCTCTCTCTCTACCCTATTCAAAAAATGAACAAAATAAAAAAAAAATTTAAAAAAAATTTAAAAAATAAAACTTTTAAAATAATTCAAAAAAATCAAAAACTTATAAAAAATTATTAATTTTTTTTATAAAAAACATAATTTTTTTTAAAAAAAAAGTTTTAAAATTTTAAAAAAATTAAAATTAAAATTTTTTAAAAAAATTAAAATTAAAATTTTTTTTTTAATTTTGAAATTTTGAAATTTTGAAATTTTAAAATTTTGAAATTTTGAAATTTTAAACATTTTGAAAATTTTGAAAATCTCAAAGCAAATCCAAATCCAATGTCGAACCCCAATCAAGATGTCGTCGCCGATATCTGATCTGGTGCTGATTCCGTATCGGTGACTCTCCTCACCAAATCAAGCACGGATATCAAGTGACTCCGTATCGGCGACTATCCTCCATCGAATCGAAAGCCTCGATATGCGATGTGACGTCTCTAATTTTATCTCATTAACTGAATTCTCATTCTAATTTTTAATTTTGTTTGTGCAGGGGATTACTCAGTTTTTAGCTGACTCGAATTTTGTGTGTGCATGGGATCAAAGTTCAGAGAGATATGATTGTTTTATTTTTTGGGTTTAAATTTTTTTAATTTGGTGATTTATTTGATGAGTTTTTTTTATTGATTTTGATTTAATGTGTACGCAAGTGAGAGATGGATTATTTGGTTGCCTCAATTTAACCGTAGCAGGACATGTAAGCTAACCAGAAACCTAAAATAACTTGGCAAATATGCAACATTAATTCCTTTACTACTAGAGAAAATACTATCGTGAATTGTTCCCTTGATTGGTTATTAGAAATCTTGGATAACATAACATATAAGAACTTTTAGTGTATGTTTGGATATATAGGATTGGGATGACCGGAGTTTACCAGTAAAGGGTGCAAACTGTCCACTCAAGAAAGACAGCTAAAGTAAATTTGTTATTTATCCATTTTGAAATTTTTTTATAAATGTGCAATGGGGACACAAAGTGGAGATAAAATAAATGATTAGCTTGGATTAGAGTTTTGAGAACTTCATGTATTTCATTTTGGTTAAAATGTCACGCCCCGCTTCCCACTATACGGAAATACAGGCACGCAACTGAGGCCCAGCGAATGATACATCATCCATAAGCTGTACAATTATAAGCTCAACAAGATCTTTATAACACATTCACGCAGGCAGATATAATAATCACATGAGCTGAAAATAGAATAACCATCATTTAGATAATACATCAATATCGGGTCAAGATGCCTGGGAGTACAAGGTGCCAGAATTAAAATAATATGATAAGCAGTTCGCTATAACAATTCGATAAAATAGCGACTGAATGAAAACAACATGAAGTAGTAAGGAAGCAGCAACGATCATCTAGAGAGTCTGCTCGTCGGGTCCATCAGTACCTGTATAATTATTAACTCAAAGAAAAATAGAAAAGTTCCCGTTAGAGCAAGTTTCGGGCAGCAAGTAGCAACAAGCAGAAAAAGATGTAATATAACAAGATATAACATGGAAGAAACAAGAAGTAGAAGTACAAATACAATATGGAAGTAAGCAAGGAACTGGGACAATATGATCATGTAAGTAATAACGGTAACCAGTGTATTCTAGACTTCAACATATAAGCAATTGATAACCTAGGCTCAGTTAATCGATAATCATGTAATCAAGGATCGAGAGTCATGTAATCAAGAGTCATGTAATCAAGAGTCATGTAATCAAGAATCATGTAATCAAGAATCAAGAGTCATGTAACGAAGAGTCATGTAATCAAGAATCATGCTTAGTGAAGATCTCGGGTTTATCTGTTTTATTAACTTATCTAATGCACACAATCCTGTGTCCCATACCACAAGTTCGGTGCATATCAATCATGTGACGTTTAGACTTAAGTAGTGAATTCTATAGGATTATGTACTCGGGTCTTCCAGTGATAGTATCAAGACATGTAATCATGAATCATGTAATCGAGAATTATGTAATCAAGAATTGTGTAACCAATAATCAAGAATCAAGAATCACTATTTCGGGAAACACGGGCCCCCTTCCGAATATACTCCCCTATATTATCCATTACTAAGCCGTACCCTTATAACCCCGGCTTGTTATTCTTTTATAATTAATTATGAACATGCAATTGGTACGACTAGTAGAACGGTGTAATCAAGACAGTTAATCTAGAAAAATATCAAGGACAGTAATCATGGACATGAGACGTAAAACGAGCACATGTATCGAGAGTAGTTATTATAGAATTATCAAGTGGTATAAAATACATTCTATCAACTTATTATATCTATGCAAGCTATTATTACAAGAACAATAATACATTCAGTTCATTAAATATGAAAAATAAAGGGTTTATATGCAAAAATGTATAGATGAATTTTTAGACAACTTGACATATCTGCATTCAAATTTATTTTTCCGTTGTTACAGAAAAGCAAATTCGATTCCGTCAGAGATTCTAGAAATTAGACTCTCTCCCGGTTCCAACGCATATTCACACGATACATTCTAAGGACAGTAGCGATGCGTACAAATTCATTCTTCGCTGGTTTCGATGTTTCGCGCGCATTCTGGAAATTCGGAGTCACAATACTAAAACTGCGATATCTCGCAATCTATACATCGGATTGAGAAACTGTAGGATGTTTCGGATATCTAGACTCGAAGGGCTACGATTTTCATGTAGAAAGTTTTTCGATCCAGTGTCGGGAACATGGTCGAATTCTCAGTACGAGATGCCGGTTAGCAATCCCGTGCAGGTTCAGAAATTCACAATATGACAGTACTAAAATCGCGATATCTCACAATCTATACATCCGATTGAGAAACCGTCAGATGTTCTGGATTCGGGACTCGATGGGCTACGATTTCCACGTAGAAAATCTTCAATCCAGTATTGGGAGCATGGTCAAATTATTAGTGCAAGGTCAAGGAATTTTAGAGATAGTAAGGTTGAATATTCGATATTCGATAATACAATTCGAAATGTGTTAACGGTTCACTCTTGAGTTGATATAGCATGAAACAAGTGACTAGAACAGAGTTTGACAATAAAATATGATGATAACTAGACTACTTACCACGAGTCAAAGGAAAATGCTTGTACGAGAACAAAAATAGTGTACAAGCTACTTACCTTATAATGTGACGATTATGGTGGTAGTGTTAACCACGGAAGGAAGCAACGTCGGCAACGGACGGCGGCACAACGGTGGTAAGAATGGCGGTTAGACAGTAGCTAACGGTAGCAACGGTGAGCGACGACAATAACAAGGTGGCGCGGCGTCGGGTTATTTTTCGGGGTTCACGGGATCGTAGAAGCGGAGTCGTTGGCTCGAAGGTGGAATGTGAAGTGGAGCTTGGGCGTTGCTTGCTCTCGGATGTGAAGGAGGCAGAGGAAGAGAAGAAGGCAGGGGAAGAGAAGAAGGGAAAATGAAGATAGAGAAGAGAAGAAGAAGTGGGAGCTCTGCATGTGTGTGTGTGTATATATATAGAAAGGAAGTGATAGGGGGGTGTAGAAAAATCAAAGGGGTTAGGTGTGGAAAAAATGAACAAGGAGGAGAAGTCAAGAGTTAGGCGTAGAAAAATGTGGTGGTGGAAAATAAGGTGTAGGGTTAGGCACGATTAGGATTAGGATTAGGATTAGTATTAGGATTAGGATTAATCACGGTTTAAAATTTGTATTTAAACTCTAATCGAATAATCACAAAATTATAGAATTGATCAGAAAAATATTCTGGCTTTAGATAAAGAGTCCAAAGAGAAAAATAAAACTAATCTGAAAAGTGAAGTACAAAAATTCACGTAACAAAATACGTACAACTGGGACAGTGAGTTACATAAAATAATAATAAAAGGTATTTCAATTGCAAACTGAGTCTTAGACAAACAAATATTTAGATTATTGGTACTGTAGATACCTTCACACCTACACTTGCATTACCATTGTATTTAGACATGCTCATAGTGGTTATGAGATTAGAGTAAGCTCTATAAAACCTATATGATAATGTCCTTGCATATCTATTACAAGCATCTAAAAGTGATGCTGAAGTTTAAAAAAACTCTATGCAGTGTTTCTAATAAACTATATACATTCCAGGTAAGTTCAAGCTAATGATCAAGAAGGCGATGGTTGAGCTTAAATGTAGATATACTGCTTCCTCATATAATATGTTTGCTACTTCAATTAATTTGCTGGATCTCCAAAACAATTGTATATAATCAAACCAGGTACACCGTTCTGAAGACGTGTCGTAGGCACGTGTCAACGGGCAAACCTAGTATTTATATAAATTACAACTTTCATTCCCAAAAATTGATTACTTCACTCCGTTACTAATAAATATCATAATATCAAGAATAAAACTCAATATCACATTCTTGCACCATATCAGATCTTTATATACATATAGCTATCACCACACTTTCCGTTTAAAGCAAAACACAATTTTTACTTCATAACTTAACTTATTTCCTTCGCTTTATACACATACATTCTGTTTCATCATATAAAGGTTAAAACATTCCTTATTTATCTCCATTCTTATTTCATCACACACTTACCACTTACTTTCGTTTCATTCACACTCCATACCTTTTATTTCACTCATTCTCTTCAATATCACTTATCATTCTCATATCTATTTCCATACACAAACATTTACATGCGGGAAGTTGCTCACACAGAGTCTGACACTCCCAAAGCTATGTCCTCCTCCTAGCCTAGATAAGCAAGGAAAAACACCGCACCCCAGATAAGCTGGGTACTTCCTCGCGACATCTTGTCATCGAAGGAAAGAAAACACTGCACCCCAGACAAGCTGGGCAATAAACATCACAACTCAAGCCGATAGCTTGAAATATTACTTTACTTTATTTTCATTTTACAATTTACTTGCGTTCGTTTCCATCTCGCAATACAATATTTATATCAATAACCGGCCAACTCACCCTGGAAGTTGTGCCAATGCAGGCGGGTAGTTCCTCGACACAATTCCAAGGTGCATCAATTCATATTATAACATATTTTGTTTAATAACCACTCATTTACATATTATTTTACTTTATTTCCATTTATATAATATTATATCATACATATACACTTTCTTTACTTCTCATATTTAATCACATAACACAATGCTCTTCATTTTATGAATATCTTCACATCACCATCTATTTAGTTTCATTTATAATTTTTATAATGCAATTATCTTGTTTTTCATACTTATTTAACCACATACTTCTTTTACCATTCATTTACATTTGTATACTCCTGAATCACATTCTTTCTTGCTCATCTTCATATATATACATTTTCTTTCACTCTACTTATTCATTTCCACTCAGATACTTCACTTTCTCATTTCATTTCACATCAATTACTTTCTTCTCTTTCTCATTTACATCGCACATCAATTCCTTTTTTTTCTTTCTCATTCATATTTCACTTTCATTTACTTTCTCATTTTCCCTTTCATTCCACATATATTCATTTTATTGATTTTTTGACCAGTGAGCCACAATATCCCAATATGCTGAAAGTCGATGACCCAGTAATGTAAGCAACTGACGTACCCACAGATTGACATGCAGGTAATGGACCATTCATGGAGTTGTAAAGTGGATATGCTGTTGCTGTTTAAAAGTTAAAGATGTTGCAAATGATGTTAAAGTTATACAAGTTGTATTTCAATGTTGTAATCATTTATTTTTTTCCTGTGTAAACAAAGTGTAAATGAACTCTGATGTTATTGAAAAAATTTTAAATTCCTTGTAAAATTGTTCGAAGTGAAGTAAAGATCCCGTGGAATCTCGAATTTATTATTATTTGGAATTCGGGGTGTTGCAGATGGTATCAGAGCCAGGTTCACAAGTAGTACAAATTTATAAGGAACGACACCCTAGAGTGGATATTAGTGTGTGAGTTTCAGCTTATAGAGATTTAAATATAAGTAATTTATATCTGTGCTGCTCTATACACTGATGTTTTCTCTTCCTTTTTGGATGGCTGGAGTTGTGAAGGAAGTAGTTATTGACTTCGTTCATGATGCTCTCCTCGTATACATTCATATGAGAGTGTATGCGAGCACATTTTCCCCTGGGTATCAGAGTAGAGCGGTGGAAGCGTGGTTGGACCGTCATTCATGATACCTTACACATTCCCCTCTCAAATTATTTTTGTAGATTTTTATCATGGTGCTTTCTCTATATTTTTCAAATAAATATTTTCTTATGTTATTAAATCATTTGAATTTTTATTTTCCTTAGTCTTGATATTTTAAACTTGTTTTTCAAACTAAAAATTTTGTCTTTCATGTATTTATGACACTTTATGTTTACCCATTTATATCTACTATTACTTCACGTATCTTGTCAAGTTTTAAATTGCCAGTTATTAAATTAATATTGAAACCACTATTTTCTTCATTTATTATTTTGGATTTTCTTATGAAATTTTCTTATGTGCACTCATTTTATATGATTTTGATTTCTGTGATACTATGGTATCTTGTCCTATATGTTTTTAACAAGAATGAAATTTTCTACTTATATAAATATGACCTACCATTTTGTTTTATTGTCTACATTTGGTACTATTATTATTGCATATTTGTTTCGATATATTCATTTTTATTATTAATCGCTACTCACTATAGTTTTACACTTCTTTAATATAATGCATATACTCATTATTTATACATTATCTTTTCTCAAATTTTAACTGTCTTTACATTCGTAGTTATTACTTATATTTTCCCAATGATTTCTATATATATCATATATTTCAATATTCTTATTATACATATCATTTTTAGCCTCATCTAATTACTACATTAATATTTTTGCATATACTTGTTTATGTCTATTATCCTAATTTGCTATACTACATAATTATTGTTTTCAATTGTGTTTTCATCTCGTGTATGTGCTTTACAGTATTTTGTCTTAATGTTATAAATTATTTTCATTACTGCAAATTTTTGTATATACCTATTTTGATATTTTTGTCGTCATAATCTTCTACTTCATTTACAACTTTTTCATTCACTTATATATCACCAATTTCAAAATATAACACAATACTTTACTAGACACCCAATACCCAAAGATTACATCTTTTCGTCTCCCATTTTGGTGCAACCTGACATCGAGAGGGCAAATTTGCAACTAGACGTCAATGGAGGCAAACTGCAACTGGACGTCGGGGAGGCAAAGTATGCAACCGAATGTCCAGAAGGCAAACTGCAATCGGATGTCAGGGAGGCAATTTTGTAACTTGAGATCGTAAAGGCAAGTCTACAGTTGGATACCAACGAGACGAACCTACACCAGAAGGAGATTGCCTACTTTAATAAACCCTATTTTGTTTCTATAGTATTTACTTACTCTTATTCTATTTTCGTACTAGCTTATAATATTTTGCAATCTGGCATTATATTATTTAAACTGAATTCTATCCTACTTGTGTAATTACTATTTAATATCAACTATCTCCTTCCTAATATTTCAAATCTTTTCATACCACTTTATCGTAATTTATTTTGCCACTAACTTATCGTAGATTTTTGGTGTCCACCCACCTAACAAAAATAAAGCTGGTATTTATACTTTCTTCAATTTATAAGTTATTTCTATATGATTAGTTTTCGTACTATTTCAATAATATATTACTACTTTTACTACTATGATGTTTGCTTTACTCCGACAAACAATTTATAATTTTCATGTCATACTATTGGTTGTCTCACTCTAAAAAAAATTACGCCTATAAAATTTTGTATGTTGGTCTACTTGACGATTCGAAAGTATTCACTGTATGCCTTCTATTTTAAATTTTCAAATTTGTATGCATAATTATTATAATTACCTTACAAACTATTTTATTAATTGGTATACAGAGTCATTTTATGTTATCTATACTTTCAACCAAGTCTCATTCCCGTTTATTTTTCCAAACTCTTATTCAGTGGTCTCGTTTTAAATTGCTAATTCGATTTCGTTTTGCAGTTTACGAATTTTCTACCGTTTATTATATTGATAAAATTTTCTAAATTACCTATTGACTATGTTTTCTTCGCCACATTGTTTTCCGAATTATTTCGAAATTAACAACTTAACTGATTTTTCCTTTTATCCAATAGCTTACCTAATATTATTTTTATACGAGAATTTCTCTCAAACCATTCCATCTCTTGTCACATTTCATTTCTTATGCCATTTTCTTAGTTTTTGTAAAATCTTGATATTCGTAATTTTCCTATATAGAATTTGTCTTGTTTTTCTCGTTGCGTATTTTATACCCTTAAAGTTTACAGTTTTCTAAATACAAGAATGATATTTTCTTTGGCATGTACAAAATACAACCTTTGCCCTAGCAAGTTCCGGGGAGGGAACTACTCTAAGGGGGGAGAGTGTAACACCCCGCAAAATTGGAAATTACATCTTTGGCCCTGTGTGTTACGTACGTGTATTTTGTAACATGTTTTCACCACGTGTTTTGATTACCGACTATTTATGCATTTTTTTTCGCATTGATTTTATCCTGTTTTTAGTCAACAAAAATACTGAATTGCAATCTCTGGGTTTTACGTGCTTTTTACGTGTATTGATGAACGTGCTTCCACCACTACGTACAATATTTTCTATGGGTTTAAATTACTTATTTTTATGTATTTAAATCTATTTTATAAAATGGAAATTCAGTTTTTCTCACATTTTCAATCTAAATATTTTTTGTACGTGCGATGCACGTGTTTTCTAGGCACGTAGTAATTATGTCGTGGAATATATAAAATTAATAAATATATTTTTCTTATATTTTTTCCAATTATATTTTAATCATTTTCCGCTGATAAAGTCGATTTCGCATTTTTCATATTTTTCGTGCAACGCACGTGTTTTCGGTAAACGTATTTGTTTTTCAAAATAAATTTCGGAGTGTGTATAACATCCCGTAATTTACAAATGGGTATAAAATATATATATATTGATAAAAATGAGTTGGCTGATGGCATTGTTTAATTGCTAAATGAAATGATATGTAATATAAGGTATATATGTATGCTGTTATATATAGGCTTGAAAGAAATAAAAGTGATAAATGGTGAAATGTGCAAGATGAATGTGGGCACCACATGAAGGAGAGCACAGCAAGTTTTTGAGCTGTGCATTTGTGGACTTGGTCAACACCTATATGGGGCCGGTTTTGGAGTAATGGCCGGGAGAGAGAGTAAATGAGAGGAGAAGGAAATGAATGTGAGTTAGAGTTGGGGTTTGAGTGTTATAGCATTTGGAGGGTCTTAAGGGGAGTTAAGGCTTGAGAGGGGTTATGAAAAGGAAGTTTTAATTATGTTAAATGGGGGAGTTATTAGGGTGTAGAATTTTGCACATTACACCCTAGCTCTATCCTATAAATAGGACACCAAAATCCTACATTCTCTTACACCAAAACAATATCAAAATAAGTGAAAGAAAAAGAAAAAGATAAGAGTGTTCTCATTTGGAGGAGTTCTTACTTGGAGTAGTCTTTCTAGGAGGAGAAGGTCTTGCTAGGAGTTGCTAGGAGCTAGGCTTGCTTGATTGGAGCTAGAAGTACTTCCATCTTGTTTGTTCAACCCTTCACTAAAGGTGGGTGCTCTCATGCTTTCTTGTTATTAGAATTATGCATGTTAGACTTAATGAATAAGAAATTTTGATTTATGTGTAGCATGAATAATAGTAAAATATTTGTGATTAGTAAATTGACTCCTACCATGTTAATTAAAAATGAGAAAAAGAAGTGATCAAGTGGTTTGCCATAAATTAATATGCATAAAGAAATAAGTAGATTGTATGAGAATGAGAAAAATACTTCTTTGGATGAGTAAATAGAGTTTTATAAAATAAAAAGTGGGTGTTCTTATATATTCTAAAGTAGGATTTTTGCATGCTAATAGTATTGAGTAGTGAAAAATGGAGTGAGATATTGTAAATAAGAATCCATGCCAACATCTCATGAAATGATTTTTGTTGTTACCATGCTAATAGTTTAATGAATAGAATAAAAATTGAATGTGATATGTGTAGATAAAACGCTAGTATAACATGCAATGATTTTTATTGAAACTTAGTAGTTGATTGATATCATGCAAATTAAAAGTAAAGAAATAATCACATAGAGCATGGTAGAATAATTGCAAATTCTTGTTGTCAAATGCGTGATAAGTATGAATGATTGTTAAAGAATAATTTTATTTGTGGCATATGCTTAGAAACTTAATAATTAAAAGAGAGAAAAGGGAATTATAAATTTTATTATCCTTGACTTGTCGACATTGTAAAAGATACTAGTTTTCGCATGAAGAAACATTTGTAATGTCCAAAGTGGATTTTAGAGATACAATTGGTTTTTAGCAACAACAAATTTTATTTTTATGATGAATGAATTTCTTTTAACTAGACATGATTTTTATAATTTCGAGTTCTTTACAAAGAAAGAAGAAACTAATTGGGAATAAAGACATACTCTAATAATAAGTGTAAACTTGTTAATTTTTTTTCTTCTTTTGACTTGGTTCATCTCAGTCCCAAAAGGAAAATTTATTCACTATTCTAAAAGATTGGATTGTTTGATAAATGAAATTTTCGAAAAAGGAACTAGATTCAGAATAGTGTAAACAAAAGAACACTAATGAAATTTCTAAACAGAAAATGTATTTGGGCTTTGTGGTAGGGTAAAAATGGCCTGGGGGCCCAACCAGGGCCCATTACAACTCTCACTCAAGAAAGGTAAAAATAGCAATCTAGTTCGGCTTCGAACCACTGCAGGGTCGGCGCCGAACCTCAAGTTCACCCCTGCAGAACTGGCCTCCTCGTACCCGACGAGCCTCAGTGGTCCTCGGCCTCCGATCCGTGACAGCCCCACGGGCCGTCCCCCCCTTTTTTGGCGAAGCATGGGGATAACCTGGCACAACCTAGGCCCTCCGATTCTCCCAGAGGCGCAGGAGACCCCCGATCAGCCATGTCAACTCCAAATACCACCAAGGGTTCTGCCACGTCAGCCCTATACCGCTCCCGGTATTGCCACGTCTGCCCTAAACCCCCTGGGCCTTCTGCCACGTCAGGCCCATGGGCTTTCGGATCCAGACCCGACTCCCAAGCGGAACCAAACCCGGTTGGGATTCTCTATAAATACTAGACCCCCACCCACCTTTTGAGGTAATCAATCTTTTACCACTTAAATTCACCTAGTTATTGCTACTCTCTCACAGAGACTGACTAGATCGTCGGAGGGTCCGCCACCGGGACAAACCCCGGTGTTTCTGGACCGTCTGCAGGTACACAAGACCTCGAATCCGAACCCTCTGATCCGAGCCCAGATCTCCGCCTCATTCCGAGGTCGCCGCAGGTTCCACCCGGTCAGCCAAGGGTCGTCAGACGAGCAGCTTTCTCCTTCAAATACAAATTTAGTCCGAACTCACACCTGGTGCATCCACACGTCTCCCAGAAATAAACCGCATCAGGTTGGCGCCGTCTGTGGGAAACACTGCTTCAGAAGCCGACCCGAGCCCGACCATCGAGCGACCTCGACAGCCGAACTCTCATGGCCTCCAAGGGCAAGGGGGCCGCGTCCTCCGTCAACCGACGGGACACACCCCCACCAAAAACCAATGCCGGGCCACGCGCATCAAGGCACGGAGATTCCCATCAGGGATCCCGGCGAAGCGCCACCCGTACAGTCCAGCCCGACCTACGGGGAGTAATTGTCAACCGACAGATTAGCCGCAACAGGGGAAGGGCCGCTTCCAACCCGACCCCGAACCATCCGAGACCGCCGCCCGAGGGACGGAGGTCGGCACTCAGCCGCATCGGGAGGCAGCCTCCAGACCGATCACACCGGGTCGAGGGAGCCCCCGTCACTCACAAGGAGTTCCAAGACTTCCGGAGAGAAATTCTCGGGGCCCTCCGACGGACCCCCAGGGAGGAAACCCTCTGCTCCCAAACGGGGTCGGATGCCGAGACCAGTGCGTCGCGCCCTTCAACAAACCAGCCAGAAGACGATGGCATACTCCTAAGGCGCCTCCAAGAAATGGAGGATCGCCTCGATCACATAGGAGACGGCGACCGATGGGCGGCTCAGGGGTACAGACCTGTCCGACCTCCCTTCTCCGCCCCCATCCTCCAAGCAGAAATACCCAGGAATTTCCGACCACCTCAGTTCGAGACCTACGACGGCGAGGGAGATCCCGCTGATCACATGGAAGGTTTCAAAACCCTCATGATGATTCACAGTGCCTCGGATCTCCTGCTATGCCGAGCCTTCCCCGCCACGCTTCGGGGTCCGGCTCGTGAATGGTATTCGAAACTCACCCCCGGCTCCATTTACTCCTTCGACCAACTAGAAGGCAATTTTCTCGCCCACTTCGTCACCAGCCGGAAGGCGGAAAGGACTAGCGCTTCTTTACTTGGGCTCAAGCAGATAGAGGGAGAATCCCTCAGAGTGTTCGTCCGCAGATTTACCACGGAGGCGAGGTCGGTCTCCTCTCTTGATCCAGGCGTCACCTCTACGGCCTTTCGGCACAATGTTCGTCATGGACAGCTGAAAGCTTCTCTGGCGAAAAGACCCCCCATCGACTTTCCCGATCTCCTCAACAGGGTCGAGAAATACATTAGGGCAGAAGAGGCCCTTAACCCTGAAGATACCAGGGAGGCCATCGGGAAGGGAAAACGGAAGGTCGAAGAGGTCGAACCATCAAAGAAAGCTCCGAGGGACACGGGGGCCATGAAGAAGGTCCCGCCGGTCCCCTGCTTCGAGAGGTACACTCCCCTGACGCATAACGTATCCGCCATCCTCTTAGAAATCGAAGACAAAGGCATTGTCTGACTACCCCCCCGATCTAATAACAACAAGAATCGAGATCAACGCTTCTATTGCCACTTCCACAGAGATCACGGGCACGAAACCGACCAGTGCCGGGCCCTGAAAGATGAAATTGAGGAACTCATCTCCAGGGGGTACCTCCGAGAATTCACCCGAGAAGTCCCGCGGGATCGACGAGATACTAGGAACCGGAGGTCCTCGCCTCCGAATCCTACCCCGAACCGCATCCAGGGTCGGGATCCCGAATCCGAGGGAGCCACAGATACGCCCTTCATCTTACACTGTGTCCACGGAGGACCGATGGGAGGAGATTCAAACACTTCCCGAAAAGCCTTCATCCGGAAGGTGAATGCTGTCCACGACAATCCCTCGCCCAAGCTACAACCGATGCCGGTCTCCTTCTCAGGAGAGGACCTCGAAGGCGTTCGCCTACCCCACTGCGATGCCCTCGTCATTAATCTCCTCATGGCTAATTGTGAAGTTCACCGAATCCTCGTCGACAACGGCAGCTCGGTTAATATTCTTTTCCTCGAAGCCTTCGAGAATCTCAAGCTACCTAGAGGCAAGCTCAAACCGGCCGGATACACCTTGCATGGGTTCTCCGGCGTCCCTGTCGTGATAGAAGGGATTGTCACCCTCGACGTTACCGCAGGATCGGCTCCTATCAAGAGGACCGAGTCCATGGACTTCATGGTGGTCAACGTCAAGGCGGCTTACAACCCCATACTCGGCCGACCCGGACTATGCTCCCTCCAAGCGGTGCCTTCGGCTTACCATTTGAAACTCAAATTTCCCACCCCGCAAGGAGTCGGCACTGTCCGAGGTAGCCAAGAAGCAGCGCGATCGTGCTACATGACCACCGTCGGGGGAGATGTGTCCTCCCTCGACGCTGTCGAGTTCAAACCTGAGAGGGACGACCCTGCTTCCAAACATGTCACCAAGCGGGAGGAGACCCCAGTCAAAGCCAAGTACCTAATGACACTCCTCGAAGGACAAACATAGGCTCTAGCCTGGCTAAATGTAAACCCGTTTTTGTGTAAACACTCATGTGTACAGGACCGTCTTAGCGGCCCTCCTTATCCTATGCAAAAGAGATCTCTTTTTGTTAAAATCCTAACTCCAGATAATGAGATCGGCGCCTGAGTCCCCACTCCGGTATCATCCCCAACGCCATGGTAGGCACCAAAGGCCCCACTTCGATTCCTCGCGGATCGGTGGACTCTCCCTATAAACCACCATTGTTCACTACACTACTAGCCGAAGCAAAGAAGGAACAGGATTCTTTATTCGTACCCTTTTATTTCGTCCTAAGAAAGCAAACAAAGACAGTTACAGAACCACTCCACTCATCTCAAACTGGAAGAAGTCGCCATCTTAGAGCCCCTCGGGTCCGCGGAAGGGCGGGATTACTCCGAACGAGCGACTAAAATCCCTCTCCTCGTTATGATGGCCCTTGAACTCAGCCATGGTCGACTCCCCAGCCACGGAGCTCTGGGCATCATCTGGTCGTGTACGCTGCAACAGCAGCAGCGCAGAGGGAACCCCCTTCGCTTGCTGACCCACCGAGGAAGAGGACGAGGCACCCAACATAATATTGTGACGGTATATCTCCGTTTCTTTCTCCGCAAAGACATCGCGAAGTAACCTCTCAGAAGTAGGCCTCGGCACCGAGGCACACAACACTGCCTGCCCAAGTCTCGCACCGTCGAGACCCCGATCCAACATCGCCCTCCTCAGCCGGCTCGCCTCCTCGCTTAAGGCTTCAGACTTATTCCGATAAAAGTTCAAAGCCGCGTCAGTGTCATGAGCCCCCCTTCGATGGCAGACCAACGCGGCCTCCAGGGCCTCAACCTTGCTCCGAAGCCATGCCACGACGGATCGGCGGGGGTCCACTTCGGGAAGGGGAGCCACAACCTACAGGAGAACCAGCCAACCCAGTGCACACACGAAAGAAGGTTCAGAAAAATCCGAGTTCAAAACACTTGGCCAGTCAAAAAACTTTTTCCTATAAATTTAAGTACCCCTTACAAAAAGGGCGGTGGCCAGTCCGCGGGAGGCAAATACAGTCAAGAGAGGGAGAAAAGAGAGACAGAATTATACAGCTTATTGTCCCACCTCAGCGTCGACAGACGGATTCGCGGATGGGTCGGCCGGCGGGTCGAGAGCGGGCCCTTCTTCGCCAGGAGTCTTCGACGTCCCCTCGATCTCCATGTCGTACTCGAAATTGGACAGATCGATGGTCGGGTAGAAGTGCCTCACATGGCTGAGGGCCTTCGCATAACATGTGTCCTGGGCATTGATCACCATCATCTGGCCCGTAGTCGTCACCTCTTCCTTCTCCTTGGCGAACTTCTTCTTCAAGGAGGCCACCTTCTTCCCCCACTCTGCATCCTTGGCCTCAAGCTCGAGCTTCATCTGCTGCTCCCTCTTGTGCGAACCCTCGAGCTCGATCCGCATTTCCTTCATCTCCCGCTCGCTCTTTTCTGCACGAGCTCGCTCTTGTGCCAGGGACGCCTCGTAGAGGTTCTTCATGTTAGCCTCCTGCATGCAAGCCTGCGACCAACGAGCGCAGATAAGGAAAACACCTCCGCAGAAAAATTAACAAGGAGAATAGGGTCGACGGACTTACCAGCACGGTGGCCTGCGCCAGGCGCGTGAACGCCATCTCCACGGGCTCGCCCTCCATCGCCTTACGGTCGCGAGGGGTCGCCAACTTCTCCACCACCTCGACGGCCTGGGCCTCCACGGTCAGACGGTCCCCCATCCGGACCGACCAGTCAGGAGCCCACCGCTGCCGCAGCAACTCCACTACCGGGTCCTCTTCCTCAACCTCGACCAAGGGACCTTTCCCCTTGTCAAGAGCGGAGGCCCTCGCTAGGCTCTGGCCCTTCGAAGCAGCCGCCCCCTTGCTCGTCTCCAAGCGCATCCTCTTGGTCCCCGGCTCGGGCTGGACCTCCGAGATGACCAGGGACGACCCCCTCGGCCTCTTCGCCGCCTCCCCCTTCTTCTCGGCCTTCTCCTTCCTCATGGCGAGCCTCTTCGCCTTGATCGATGCTTCGTCCATATCTGCAGAAAAAACCATTAAGAGCAATGAGCAAGAAAGTACGAAAGGACCGAAAGATAAGAAACAACTATATACACATAACGGCCGGGCTCAGTCCAACGCTCGCCAAGTTGGCCTCCGTCACCTCCGTCCAATCGATACTGGGTGATGAACGGAGGCGCTCGACAAACCCCCACTCCTCGGCCGACAGATCCCTCTGCCTCGGCATTTGATAGCTCGGCTTGGAATGATTCCATCGAGTGGGGATGTCCCAGGGCTCTTCACTCCGGATCACCAGATATTTTTTCTTCCATTCCTTGATGGAGTCCGGGTGACTGTGAACGACCTTCCCCTTACTCCGGGGAGAGATGTAGTAAACACCCTCGGCCGCCGATCTGATCATCAACATCGCACGGAACACGTTCAGCCTCAGGGGTACCTTCTGTTCCTCGCACATCAGCACAAAGCAGATAATCTGCTTCCAAGAGTTCGGCCTGTACCGCATGGGGGCCAAGGAGGCCCAGTTCAGCACATCCCGAACAAACGGGTGAACTGGCAACCTCAGCCCGGAGATGAAAGCGTCAACTGGGAAGACGCAATACCAAGCAGAAAAGGGATCGGTGGGGCGCAGAGTAGAGCTCGGCAGCAACAATTCATAGCCAGGCCCTATGTGATACGCCAGCTGCAGAACCTCCAAGTCCACGCCCTCCAAGACAGTCGGGATCGCGTCCATCATCACCCTCCTCCGACTCGGCGAAGAGGGTTGCACACCGAAGAGCTCCTTGTCAGAAAGATCGTCGGGATACTGACGGAAAGGCTTCGGCTGAACGGGCGAACCTGTCATCAAATTGCGGAAAACGGGCGCCTGGCTCGAACCACCAGTCCTCGACCCCGCCTTCCTCGGGGCCCTCTTCCTCTCCTTAGCTCGCTCCGACGAGGGAGTCGGTAAGGGCCCCAGGCCTGTCGGCGTGAAACTCGAGCCCGCACCCTGAACGGTGGATCTCCTCATCCTGTCGCCCTCGCCCTCCTCCTCCTCGGAAGACAACTCCAGTACCTGGATGTCGTCCGAACCATCACTGGCTTCCTCCGACTCGCTACTCTCCACCACGAAGGGACGTCGGGAGCGTGAAGGCCTCATCTTGTGTACCACCTCCCCCTCACCTACTGGTTCCTCCCACGAAACTGAATCGGAAGGCTCCGCAGCATGCACCAACTCCTCCTCAAGCACGGGCTCCTCCCACGACGTCGATGTGGAGGCTCGCTTCACTTCCCCCCTGGACGTCGACGCTGACGAACCGGACTGAGCCCTATCCATCTGTGCCTAAACTAAATAAACTTACCAACTAATCGGGGGCCGCTTCGGAAGGACGAGCCTAGTACAGCTAACTGCAAGAACGAGCGCTGAATGGTTGGAAGATTTTTTGAGAAAGAAAGCAGCAAGAAGGAAGTGGACGAGAGAAGAAGAGGGGGGAATACTTATAAAGGATAAGAACGACTCCTCGACTTCCGCAATTACTATTCACCGATTGACGTATAACTGCCGCCTGGAAAATCGTGCCACATCCTCGAAACGTGCGCTACTGACGTCATCGAGTGCCAGACTGGCGGCCAGACTCAGGGGTCGGTTCGGATGGAGTATACAACGGAGAAAATGTTTTTTCTTAAGGTTTAAGGCGCCGTCCTTCGACAGACGCCCCGGGCTCCAGCGCTCGATCAGTTCCCCTCTCATCCCCGAGCAGCTCGGGGTTTACAGCCTCGGATTGGCACCGAAACCCCCAACTGTTCGAGGGTGGGACAGAAACCATCATCGCCTGGAGCCCTATCGAAAGACAGAGTGGTCAACCCCTGATCGGAGGCGACCCCTCTATCTGAGGCTCTTCAGCCCCAAGACCGGAATACGGTTGGTGCCCCTCCCGTCTGGTTCTCTCTCAGGCCAAACAACCGTGTCAGGGTCGTCTGACCCGAAAAAGGATCCAGACGGCAAAACCACCACCTATCCGAGGCTCCTTTTCTACAGGTACGGATTTCGGCCGTTACCCCTCTCGCCCTGATCTCCCCTGGATCTGGCTACCGTATCAAGAGCCCTCAGATCCAAGAGAAGTCGGGGCGGCAGAGTAACCACCTCTCCGACACCGCCAGGGTTGAAAATTTTTGCAAAAGACAGGCGTCCGCCGAAGCAGACACCTCCGATGGCCAATAGACCACCCCTGCTGTGATCAAACCCACTGTGGGGGGAGAGGTATTTATAGCCTCCCCCATAGACCAACCATTATGACACGGGGAAAGCCAATCGATGGAAGCCCATGCGCTATCTGCATTTATTAGGCGGTGCCATTAATGCCCCTAGGAAATTGGACCATCACACAGTTTCCGGAGAACCTCCAATGCTCCGCAGAAACAGCGGGCTACCCCCGCCCAAACGCTCCAAGGCACGACAGTTCGACATCACCCTTGTTGACCCGTAATCCCTCGCCAACTCGAGGTCAGGTCTAGCACCAGGGTAGTCTTCTCAGGAAGGCTCCACGGCTCGCCATCGCCCTTGCCGATCCGTAATCCCTCGCCAAGCTCGAGGTCAGATCTGGCACCAGGGAGGTCTTCTCAGGAAGGCCAACGGCTCGCCATCACCCTTGTTAACCCGTAATCCCTCGCCAGCCCGAGGTCAGGTCTAGCACCAGGGTAGTCTTCTCAGGAAGGCTCCACGGCTCGCCATCGCCCTTGCCGACCCGTAATCCCTCGCCAAGCTCGAGGTCAGGTCTGGCACCAGGGAGGTCTTCTCCAGAAGGCCAACGGCTTGCCATCACCCTTGTTGACCTGTAACCCCTCGCCAGCTCGAGGTCAGGTCTAGCACCAGGGTAGTCTTCTCAGGAAGGCTTCACGGCTCGCCATCGCCCTTGCCGACCCGTAATCCCTTGCCAAGCTCGAGGTCAAGTCTGGCACCAGGGCGGTCTTCTCAGGAAGGCCAACGGCTCGCCATCACCCTTGTTGGCCCGTAATCCCTCGCCCGCTCGAGGTCAGGTCTAGCACCAGGGTAGTCTTCTCAGGAAGGCTTCACGGCTCGCCATCACCCTTGCCGACCCGTAATCCCTCGCCAAGCTCGAGGTCAGGTCTGGCACCAGGGTGGTCTTCTCAGGAAGGCCAACGGCTCGCCATCACCCTTACCGACCCATAATCCCTCCTCATCTCGAGGTTCGGTCTGGCACCAGGGTACTCTTCTCAGGAAGAAACAACAGCTCGCATCACCCTTGTCGGCACATAATCCCTCGTCATCTCGAGGTTGGGTCGAGCACCAGGGTACTCTCCTCCGAAAGATTCAACGATTCGTCATCCCATTTCCACGACCATGAACACTCCTCTCCGGCTAGCTCCCGCACCCCCGCAGGAGTGGGGGGCTTGTGTGGTAGGGTAAAAATGGCCTGGGGGCCCAACCAGGGCCCATTACAACTCTCACTCAAGAAAGGTAAAAATAGCAATCTAGTTCGGCTTCGAACCACTGCAGGGTCGGCGCCGAACCTCAAGTTCATCCCTGCAGAACTGGCCTCCTCGTACCCGACGAGCCTCAGTGGTCCTCGGCCTCCGATCCGTGACAGCCCCACGGGCCGTCCCCCCCTTTTTTGGCGAAGCATGGGGAAAACCTGGCACAACCTAGGCCCTCCGATTCTCCCAGAGGCACAGGAGACCCCCGATCAGCCATGTCAGCTCCAAATACCACCAAGGGTTCTGCCACGTCAGCCCTATACCGCTCCCGGTATTGCCACGTCTGCCCTAAACCCCCTGGGCCTTCTGCCACGTCAGGCCCATGGGCTTTCGGATCCAGACCCGACTCCCAAGCGGAACCAAACCCGGTTGGGATTCTCTATAAATACTAGACCCCCACCCACCTTTTGAGGTAATCAATCTTTTACCACTTAAATTCACCTAGTTATTGCTACTCTCTCACAGAGACTGACTAGAACGTCGGAGGGTCCGCCACCGGGACAAACCCCGGTGTTTCTGGACCGTCTGCAGGTACACAAGACCTCGGATCCGAACCCTCTGATCCGAGCCCAGATCTCCGCCTCATTCCAGGTCGCCGCAGGTTCCACCCGGTCAGCCAAGGGTCGTCAGACGAGCAGCTTTCTCCTTCAAATACAAATTTAGTCCGAACTCACACCTGGTGCATCCACACGTCTCCCAGAAATAAACCGCATCAGGCTTACTGGTTAGCCGGTGCACTACAAGTTATAAGAGGTCTTGGGTTCAAGGCTTGATAGTTGCTTTTATATAATTTTTTTAGAAATCCCAAAACTAAAGGAATATGTAAAACAAACCCAAAATGAAATTAGACATAAAGTCCACTTGGACTTCTTGGTCATAGCAGTAGGAGGCTTGGGCCTGTGTTGGTCTCGGCTTGGTCCAGGGTTCGATACCCATGACCCCCTTTATATATATATATATATATATATATATATATATATATATATATATATATATATATATATTTGTGTTGTTTTCTGTTCAATTAGTTGATATATATATATATTTTTGTGTTGTTTTCTGTTCAATTAGTTGATATTTTTTTAGAGGATTCAATTGAAACTAATTATGGATATGAAATTGATTTTTTTTTATTGAAACTGATTATGAATATGAAATGGATTTTTTTACTGATTATGGTTATAAAATGGAGTTCTAATTAAAATGGGTTATGGATATAAAGTGGAATGAAAATATTAAAGGATAGTTTGCTTGTATGATTTGAAGTATAAAAAGAAATGAAAATCTTGATAATAGAACTCTAGTATATTTTGTGAAGTGATCTTTTAAGGAATTACACTTGTATCTTGTTTAAGAAATATTTTATAATGAACAAAGATATTGTGATCACTTAGATTTTGTTGTAATAATTCGTGTAGTGAAATTATGTTCTTGAAATGAATGTTATTTAAAAGGAATATGAATAAACACTCATGTTGAGATATGAATTTGTTTAAATTGCTTATAGAGTTTATAATGTTAAATCTTTTGAGATAGAGATCAATTGTTCTATGTTTGAAAATGCATGAATAAATACTAAGTTGAAACATGAATAAGTTGGAGACATAGGCATGATTATTGAAAGGGTGTGAATACCCATGATTCTTGTGCATGAGAAATTTGAATTTAGAGTTAGTAAGACCTTATATACCGGCAATTTTAAATGATAGTTGCTTTTATATAAATTTTTTTAGAAATCCCAAAACTAAAGGAATATGTAAAACGAACCTGAAATGAAATTAGACATAAAGTCCACTTGGACTTCTTGGTCAGAGCAATAGGAGGCTTGGGCCTGTGTTGGTCTCGGCTTGGTCCAGGGTTCGATACCCATGACCCCCTTTTATATATATATATATATATATATATATATATATATATATATATATATATTTGTGTTGTTTTCTTTTCAATTAGTTGATATTTTTTTAGAGGATTCAATTGAAACTAATTATGGATATGAAATTGATTTTTTTTTTATTGAAACTGATTATGAATATGAAATGGATTTTTTTACTGATTATGGTTATAAAATGAAGTTCTAATTAAAATGGGTTATGGATATAAAGTGGAATGAAAATATTAAAGGATAGTTTGCTTGTATGATTTGAAGTATAAAAAGAAATGAAAATCTTGAGAATAGAACTCTAGTATATTTTGTGAAGTGATCTTTTAAGGAATTACACTTGTATCTTGTTTAAGAAATATTTTATAACGAACAAAGATATTGTGATCACTTAGATTTTGTTGTAACAATTCGTGTAGTGAAATTATGTTCTTGAAATGAATGTTATTTAAAAGGAATATAAATAAACACTCATGTTGAGATATGAATTTGTTTAAATTGCTTATAGAGTTTATAATGTTAAATCTTTTGAGATAGAGATCAATTGTTCTATGTTTGAAAATGCATGAATAAATACTAAGTTGAAACATGAATAAGTTGGAGACATAGGCATGATTATTGAAAGGGTGTGAATACCCATGATTCTTGTGCATGAGAAATTTCGAATTTAGAGTTAGTAAGACCTTATATACCGACAATTTTAAATGATAGTTGCTTTTATATAATTTTTTTTAGAAATCCCAAAACTAAAGGAATATGTAAAACGAACCCGAAATGAAATTAGACATAAAGTCCACTTGGACTTCTTGGTCAGAGCAATAGGAGGCTTGGGCCTGTGTTGGTCTCGGCTTGGTCCAGGGTTCGATACCCATGACACCCTTATATATATATATATATATATATATATATATATATATATATATATATATATATATATATATATATATATATATATATATTTGTGTTGTTTTCTTTTCAATTAGTTGATATTTTTTTAGAGGATTCAATTGAAACTAATTATGGATATGAAATTGATTTTTTTTTTATTGAAACTGATTATGAATATGAAATGGATTTTTTTACTGATTATGGTTATAAAATGAAGTTCTAATTAAAATGGGTTATGGATATAAAGTGGAATGAAAATATTAAAGGATAGTTTGCTTGTATGATTTGAAGTATAAAAAGAAATGAAAATCTTGAGAATAGAACTCTAGTATATTTTGTGAAGTGATCTTTTAAGGAATTACACTTGTATCTTGTTTAAGAAATATTTTATAATGAACAAAGATATTGTGATCACTTAGATTTTGTTGTAACAATTCGTGTAGTGAAATTATGTTCTTGAAATGAATGTTATTTAAAAGGAATATGAATAAACACTCATGTTGAGATATGAATTTGTTTAAATTGCTTATAGAGTTTATAATGTTAAATCTTTTGAGATAGAGATCAATTGTTCTATGTTTGAAAATGCATGAATAAATACTAAGTTGAAACATGAATAAGTTGGAGACATAGGCATGATTATTGAAAGGGTGTGAATACCCATGATTCTTGTGCATGAGAAATTTGAATTTAGAGTTAGTAAGACCTTATATACCGGCAATTTTAAATGATAGTTGCTTTTATGAATATGAAATGGATTTTTTTACTAATTATGGTTATGAAATGGAGTTCTAATTAAAATGGGTTATGGATATAAAGTGGAATGAAAGCGACTGACGTACCCACAGATTGACATGCAGGTAATGGACCATTCATGGAGTTGTAAAGTGGATATGTTGTTGCTGTTTAAAAGTTAATTTTATATAATTTTTTAAAATGGGTTATGGATATAAAGATGTTGCAAATGATGTTGAAGTTATACAAGTTGTATTTCAATGTTGTAATCCTTTATTTTTCGCTGTGTAAACAAAGTGTAAATGAACTCTGATGTTGTTGAAAAAGTTTTAAATTCATTGTAAAATTGTACGAAGTGAAGTAAAGATCCTGTGAAATCTCGAATTCATTGTTATTTGGAATTCGGGGTGTTACAATTATCATATATTTACTCCCCCTTTATAAATCCAAAACCCTAATTTATGTGCAACTTGCAAAATCTCCAATAATTTACTAATTTCTTGCCTCTATAATATCCAACACCTCCTAATCTCCCTACGACAATATTTCTATTCAATAGAAGTTAAAAACACTTAATTCCATACAAATAAAATAAACTAGGGTATACCTTCCCACAGTTATTTCTACAAATTGACGCTACCACGAGCTAGAGCACCCTTCACTTAGCCATCCCCTCGAATTAATTTAAAAACCATGAGGAATTGGAGTGGATTTGGGCGGAAGAAGTTGAGGCCGAAATTGGGTTTCGGGTTTCGACTGGGCGAAATTGAAACCATAGAGAAGGAGAAAGGAGAAGAATGAGAGAAGGGGGGGGGGGGGGTTGTTGGAAAATAATATTATATATATAATAATTAATAAAGGAATATTGACATATAAACCCCCAATCATCAAAATATTGCAAATAAACCCGAACTCTACACTTTAAAAATACTAACAATACAAAATACATAAAATTATCTCATAATAGTCCTCCAAAATTATAAAATAAAAATAAAAAATATTTTTTCACAGAAAAAAAAACTCAACTCACACTCCAATATATCATTTACAACAATCCAACACAAATATCAACACCAAACTCAATATTTAAAATAAAATGTACCTAAAATAATTTTCACCACTCTAGAGATATAAAAACGGATATTTTCAGTATTTTAAATATTTGAGGTGTTACAGTAACGGCCTGTCCATTGATGGGAATATCTGTGATCACCACAACATCCTGTAGCGCGACAGACATCTCCCCTACCAGCAAGCGAAAAGTGTGCATTTCGGACGTCATCTCTCTAGAAGGGCAGTTAGGAGAGGTCGATCGGCCTTAATTGAACTCATCAAATCAATAATGTACAACCCGCAATCTCGTAACAACTTATGAGTCCGTGAATTCATGGGCAAGGTGGCGTGCGCCCGAAAAATACACTCCTTTGATTGTCCGTCCCACACAGATTTTGAACGATGTTATGCTTGCAAAGTCAAGAGTCTTGGGTCGAGAGGACCGGGGCCTTCAGGTGAAACATAAGATGATGAAGACGGGCACAACTCATTTGGTGAAGAAGACGGATTAAGTAAGACCTCCACAAAAAAAACATTAAACATCAATTTAACAATACATCATTTTATTGAAACAAAATCAAAATCATCGAGGAAAGAAAACTTCATCTTACATTTGTACGTCCAGTTCCACCACTGCGACAACCACTAACTGGAGGTCATCCGTAACAAGTTTGTGGTCCCTTGCCTCGGTTACTTAGGGGTCTACTACTCAATCATTCTTCAAGGTTACCCCGCGTTCGTACCATATGTAATAACAAATAATTCACTACAAATGTGATTGTATTTCAATGTTATATAATTCGATACTTTAAAAAACAAATACAACAATTTAAGAAGTTTAACACCAATACAACCTACACATATAATTTAAGAAGTTGAACAAGTACATGTCATTATCAACAATTCCTTATCAACAATTTAACACTAATACACTAACAAATCAACCAATTTAATACCCCTTGACAAACTAAAGCTACATAAACAACTCATTATGAACAATTCAATGAAGAATGAATATTTTATCAATAATGTATTGATCCCACAAACCCAATCAAACAACTCATTGTTCTAACAACGGTAATTATCAACATTATATACTAAACGTTCTAACAATGTACTTTCCAAATTAATTCAATTAACAAGATATATCATCCCACAAATCACACTTCGACAATCCAATTCCGACTACACTAATTTGTGAATTCCAATTCCAACAACACCATTTTTTAACATTATGTTCTAACAAACTCACGATAAAAAGTAAACCAAAATTAAAAAAAATAAAATAAATGAAGACATACCGTACGATAGATGAGTGCTTTAGAAGGTAGAGAATTAGGATGAGATGAATGAACTTACCTCTGCCGCAATCCACTTTACACTTTCCTGAACACAAACAAATTGGGGATCTTTAATATACCGTTTAGGTTTTGAGAGTGAGAGGAGAGAGAGTTGTCAGGGATGAAGTTGATCAAAAGGTATTTTGAATGTTTTTTGTGGGTGAGAGGTCGAATGTGAGAGCTAAGAATTTGAGTTTCGCAGTTGGGAGAAAGGATGAAGGGAGAGAAGTGAAGATGTGAGAGATGGGGAGACAGCGAGTCTGGTTTATATAAAAAAAAAAAACTCCAACGACACTCGCTATTTGTCGCTATCACAAATAGCGAGTGTAGTACAACCACGTTTGTTGTTTGAGACAGCGGGTCTGGCTTTGATATTTTTCTTTAAAAAAAATTTTCCTATAAGGGAAGAAACTCCTAATACTAGACTCGCTATCTCTGACAGTAGGTCAATTTGGTAAACAGTTTTGAAAGTGGGCCAGTTTAGTCAATATTTTCAGAAAGTGGGTCATTTTGGAAATTTTTACCAAACTTGATTATTTGAACTAGGAACCAACAATCATTAAAAGTATACTAGTAATTTAAACGTACAATGCACGTCTTAATAAATATAGTTTTTTAAAAGTAAATATTCCGACTAATCTTGTATCTAAAACCTTATTTATAATAGCTATGCACGGATGATACACGGATTTGTATGTTTTCAAATTAGAACTCCGACTCTCCAATTATAAATATTAGAGATTAGAGATATACTTTTGCAATCTTGTACGGCCGCTCCAATAACTTCATCATTTCTTCTACCAAACTAAACATGAAGCTCTCGAAACAAGTTCAACACTCTGAAGTTGGGAGTAAATATTGACTAGTCCTATCTATTTTATTTATATAAAAAAAACTCCGCACTTTTAATTATGTCTGCAATTAAGTGTTGACGATTACTAAACATTGTACAATTTTGCACTTTCCATGACAACTATGTGTATATAGTACTACCACTGCACCTACACCAAAAAAACATTAAATTAATATTCTATGCAATAACATTTCATAAATTTAAACATGTTCACAGTATTAAAGGAACATTAATCACGAAGTGACTTTGAGGTTTACCCCCCTAATCAATAAATGGTCAACATCTTCAATAAACTCCTCATATTGCGGACACCCTTTGCTCATCCAACTGTCTACTTCAACAATGCAGACTGAGTTTGTTTAAACTTATGAGTCAATCACCAACATACAATATCGTGATTGGTATTGAATGTGGTGGGTTATGTTTGAAAATGAGTATTTTAATAATATTTTACGAACCAGTTTTGATACAATTTTTTTGAATAAGTTCTACTTTAGTGAGATTTCTTTACAGATTTGTATTCTCCTTGGGATTACATCAAAATCATATAGGCAAAATTTAAAAAAACGTCACAATAGTTTGGCGCTGTTTAAAAAAACGTCACAAAACTTTGACTTTTTAAAAAAACCGCACAAAGTTTAACTCTCAACTCACAGAGTTACCCAACCGTTAACTGGGTTATACATAATGTTTAAAAAAACACCACAAAACTATTGTTTTGTTTAAAAAAACAAGGGCAAAAGCCAAAGTACCCCCCCAACGTTTGCCCCGAGTACAAAATGCCCATACAACGTTTGAAAAAGTACAATAAACCCATTATTCCGTTAACTTAACCCTTTCCGTTAAGTTATAATTATTAAATTACTTTTTTATCCTTACCCTTTCCCTTTCATATTCAATCTCTTTCTTCCCTTTCTTCAATTCTTTTTCTCTTCCCTTTCATACACCCACACTCCACTCCAAGTCATTTTCTGTCGTGCTCACTCCTGAGGACCTGTAACTTCTGATATGTGGGCACACGCACACTCCACGCCAATTTCTTTCCCGTCTTGCTCACTCCCAGGACCTGATAACTTCTAATATGTAGGCATGCACTTGTGCGCGCGCACACACCCCACTCCAATTCTTTCACGGTCATGCTCGCTCCCAAGGACCCTGATGGATTCTGTAGCTTCTGATATGTAGGCACCCATCATTACCTACATTGTTGTTCACCGTTGTTGAAATCTACTTCATTTCTTTCTTTCCAAAGAAGCCAGCACATGTTGAAAAATGAAGCCTCGACCTTGAAGGTTTCCGCCTAATCTTTGAACCACTAGGACCATTCTCTCAACCTCTATTTGTTCCAACATTCTTGGTCAAGCGTAATCTGAACTAACAACATGAGTTGTGTTACATCCTCAGCGTCCAAGCCACAACATGGACATCTCATATTTTGGTACAGATTACCTTGGTATACAAGAATGACTTAATTGGTTACTCCTCATTCAAAAATATCCATAACCAAACTGAGTTTGTTAGGTTCTTCAATTTTCATCGCCAACCGAGCCTATGGTTTCTTTTCTCGTCACTACGTCATCCCTAAGATGCATCACACGTCTGGATATCACAGGTTGATATAGTATGGTATATCCACAATTTTTTAACCAAGTCATCTGGAAGTAACTGATTTAAGCGAGCACCAACCCATACTATATCAACCTTTAATAAGAGTATTAACTTTAGCATTCATCCTGGAATATATCAGTTCCATCTTTGGCTATTTATGGTGGGGAGAGAGCAGATGATATTGTTTGATTTAGGATTGAGCTGTAAGACTATGTTCGTCATTTCTATTGCACTATCTGTAACGGCTAAGGCCATCGTTCTATTATTCTCCACAAGTTTCATATAATTTGGAATTATTGACTTGCACGTGTTGGTTTTAGTTTATGTTGTAGTTTACTTATGTTGCAGCTTGCAAAACTTTATCAGGAGTTTGAACAAAACTGTAGTGGTAATGTACGGAGTCATTCAGGTTTTATCCTTTGGATTAATTACCTAAGGATTTGAGCTAATTTCACACACGCAATGTAACGTCCAATATCTGCTGTTTATCACGATTATCCTGTACTTGTGTATGAAAGATGACACAGTATGAAGATTGATTTTCCATGCTTAAAGTGATTCATTTTGTTCTAATGTTGAAAAACCTTTCATTTTCATTTATAACCACTTAAAAAGGGTGGAAGTGGTTTGCACACAAGATTTTATTTTTTAATCTGAAGGATATTAGCTGTATGGTGATGGATGATAGATAATCCACCAAGTGATTTTAGCTAACTACTTATTGATGCCACCTAAGGAATCATCTGCAGAACAACCCATGTACAATGAGGCTCTTGAATTTGAATTTTCTACATATTTTATCGACTAGTTGTGAAGTCCTCAGGTTTTGTTCAAGTTTTGCAATGGTGTATAGCTTAGTTTGTTACAATTTCCTACGTAATAGGTTATTTAGATTATCTTAATCCTAAAATATTTCATTTTGTTGTGAATATCAAATTTGATGTTAAAGCGTCCTCCTTTTATACTTGCAGCAATCAAGGCTATTGCTACTCCAGAACCAGTTGTGGAATTGCCACTAACGGCGGAGAATGTTGAGACAGTTTTGGATGAAGTGCGGCCGTATCTTATTTCAGATGGAGGAAACGTAGCACTTCATGAAATTGAGGAAGAAAAAAAAATTAAGGAAGAAAAAAAGAATTGAAGAAAGGGAAGAAAGAGATTGAATATGAAAGGGAAAGGGTAAGGGTAAAAAAGTAATTTAATAATTATAACTTAACGGAAAGGGTTAAGTTAACGGATGAATGGGTTTATTGTATTTTTTCAAACGTCGTATGGGCGCTTTGTACTCGGGGCAAACGTTGGGGGGGTACTTTGGCTTTTGCCCAAAAAACAATACAGAACTATTATTCTGTTTAAAAAAATATCACAAAAGTTTCCATTTGTTTTAAAAAAATATCACATAACTATTATCCCAGTTAACGGTTGAGTAACTCTGTGAGCTGAGAGTTAAACTTTGTGCGGTTTTTTTAAAAAGTCAAAGTTTTGTGACGTTTTTTTAAACAGCGCCAAACTATTGTGACGTTTTTTTAAATTATGCCAATCATATATTTACTTACTCAAAACGGTTATGCGGTGAATGAAAAATTATCTCTCAAAATGAGACATTTGATGTCTGGAAATGAGTTGAGCGACTTTAGTTCTATATCAGAAAAATCATAAGAATAAAAAGAATACATATAAGAGCATCCACAATCATTTCTTAAAAAATATGGCAATACGGCTAATAGAAATAGCAAATATGGAGATTGTCTGCAATGGTTGATTGCTATAAAATGTTAAAATTTGAAGCAAGTGATACACGTTGTCGTGTCCCTCCAATTTTTTTTATCTTTTTTTTTTCGTGGGATGAAACATGTTGTTCCGTCCGGTTAATTTTTTTAAATAGTTAATTATTAATTAGTCATTACTTAATTAATTAGTGATTAAAATAATACTAAAATAATACTAAGACTTAATTAAGTTGACATTAGTGCCTAATTAATGGGCTAATCAGCCTTGAAAGTGACATTTCTATACAAACAGGACATGTTGACCCGTTTGATGAGTTTTGGGATCGGACGGGACAACATGTCCATGTAACGCCTCGAATTCCAAATAAGACCGAATTCGAGATTTCACATGATTTTTACACTTCACTTCGTACAATTTTACAAGAAAATTTAAACTTTTCATCATACATCAGAATTCTTTACAATTGTTTACACAGTGGAAGATAAAAAAAAGTACAACAATGAAAATAATATACAACTTGCAACATCTTTAACATGTAATTAATCAACAGCATCACAACGACTTTACTTCTTCATGAAGAAATCCAATTCTTGCATAATAAGCTGTGGGCACGTCAGTTACTTACAACTGACGAAAATATTATACTCGGCCATCCTCTCTATGCCGTACACATAACGATCTCAATACTTTAACAAATCACAAATTTTAATACAAATAAAGTGTTAAATGTGACTACGATAAACATGCAAGTGTATGTCATGCCTTAATGCCTAATGCAGATATTTTATACTAAGACAACTCTAATGCATACTTGTTCGGATTCTATGCATCCCATTTTACATAGGTCCGAGGGCAAGTACCTACGTACTCCACAATAAAGGGGTTCGATCCCTCGCCATGATAAACTACCCAGTAATAAAATAAAGTTGAGACGTTTCACGAGTATGTCGCAGCAAATCCCCCGCCCGACTGTTATACAGACTTCTCGTCGTGCGAACCTCCCGCAAGTGCCCCTCTAGCCCCGATATACGTATATACATTGGAGTATGGCAAACTATCTGCTCGACTACGCATAGTCCCAAATTTAAAATAAAAGCTCGTCTCCCACGAGGCAACCACAGTCCCGGAGTACACCTGCCCGACTAGGTCTATAGTTCCGGAGAATCGCCGTAGCAAATTTACCGTTCGACTATATAGAGTGCCCCACTTATGTTTGCCTTGGTTTTACTACATCTTCACTTAGTGCCTAGTTCTTAAGTTCAAGACATGAATAATTTATCATACCTAGAGTTAGTTTTACCCCCTACCGGACTTAATCACAATTACCGAGATAGCTCCATGGCAAATCTCAAAATATAACTAAGTTCTTTTTATTTCAAAACTGCCGGTACCCGAGGTCTTACTAACTCTAAATCACAACCTTTCATGTACAATAAACCATGGGTATTCATACCCTTCAATAATCATGTATTAACTTAAATATTCTCATCTTCAACTTATTCACAATGTGATCAATGTCTAATCTTGACAGTATTCATGATCCATTTATTCATTCATACTCTTTCAAAAATAATAATTCTTTTCACGAATACAAATTCATCACTTGAAATCTCAGTTAACAATTTAAGCTCATGTAATGTGTCTCAACTACATCAAAATATTTCTTAAACAAAAAAAAGGGTATAATCTCTTCAAGAGAAATCACTTCACACAACAATATTTTATTCTTCTTCTAAAATAAGATCTCATACTCTTTAATAATTAAAACTTAAGTCAAAACTCACTTTCTTTCTCAATTTCTCCTTTTTAACTTCTCCACTATACTTGAAAAATTATACAACTATTTTTAATAAATTCTATTTCATTTTATAAGAATTCTAGAATTTCCCCCAAATTTTTCTTTGCATTAAAAACTCATTTAGATTAAAACAAAACCAAAAAAAATATTTGAAACCAACAGGTTTCGAACCCAAATCCCTTACGTCAGCTACAGCAACCGCCCAAAGGCCCAACCCGCTAGCCAAATAGTCCATATGGACTTGGCATCAAGAATCCAGACCGAAAACCCCTTATACTGACTCTTCGAGTTTCGAAAATATTTAAACAAACAAAATAAAAATGGGTTTAACAAGTTTCGAACCCAGGACCTCCTGCACACTACAGTGACTTATGGTGCACCGACTGACCAGTAAGTCCAAGTACAATTTCTGATGTGAAGTTATACTAATAGGCTTTTGTTCAACCGTACTGTTATTCAATTATTTTCACAAACTTGATTGTTCATTTGATCTAATCTTTCTAATTGATTATAAATCTCTCATTCATACTGAGTTTTCTAGAAACAGTAAGTTACGAATTTTTTAATTGATATCTTAGACCTTGTATAAAAAAATATTTTTCTTTCATTAATGATCATGAATTGCATTATTCCAATTTAATCAAAAGTAGCAATATGTTTCTTTTTAATCACTTTATAAGATTTTATTTGTACTCAAATAAACTTCACTACAATTTGTTTCAACTATAAGAGAAGTCTCAACATATAAGTTATATATTTGACATGTACAAATTAACAAACATGCTAGTGTGATTCATAACATTAATTTAAAATTCTACTTTCTAATTATCATGGTGGCACAACAAGATTACTTTCATTCATGGCATACTACATTAGCATGGATTATGTCTACATATTTCACATCAAATTCAATTTATACTACTCATTTATAACTTTTAGCATGCATTCTCTACTTTTAGAAAGAAAGAGATCACCCATCTCTTATGAAGAATGAATAACCAAGAATGGAGAGACAACTTCTAGCTCCTAGCTCTAACTCCTTGTTCTTCTCCTCCTAGCAAGAGCTCTCCAATGCACAATGGTACTCTCTTTCTCTCTTTTTTCTCTCTCTTTATTTTTGTTTAGTTTTGGTGTGAAATGAGAAGAAACTAAGGTGTATTGATAAGACAAAGTGAGGGTTCAAATTGCAAATTTCTCCACCTAATAAATTACTCAACTTAATTCTCCATCTCTTCATAATCCTAACTTCCATAACTCCCAACTCTTCACATCTCCACCTCTTCAAAAACTCCAACCCCCAACCCCTCAACTTTCTAAAACCCCCATCCGGCCCCCTTCTTTCTTCCAAACCGAAACCAAGCACTCAGTAAAAGCCAAACCCAACTTCAACTCCTCACCTGCACAGGAGGGCCCCACACCAACTGCTATGTCATCGTGGCTTGACCAAAGTCAACAGCCAATTCAAGCCAATTCAAACAACATACATGTGTTGTGTGCTTCATGTTGTGGGCCCCTCCATGCACTATTCAAATTCTTTTACAAGAATGCCATCCATGCATATTATCAACAACCACTTTATTTTATCAACATATATATATATATATATATATATATATATATATATATATATATATATATATATATACTCTTTGAAAATTATGGGGTGTTACACACACTCCGAAATTTATTTTGAAAATAAATACGCTTAAATATGCGCACCGAAAAACACGTACTTCGCACGTAAAACATAAAAATATGAAATTCGGTTTTATCAACGAAAAAATATTAAAGATAACAAAAATAAAATATAAGACAAAATGTATTTATTAATTTTATATATTTCACGATGTAATCATTACGTACATGGAAAACACGTGCATTACACGTACAAAAGTATTTAGATCAAAATACGAAAAAATGAATTTTTGTTTTATAAAATGGATTTGAATACATAAAATAAATAATTTAAACAGATAGAAAATATTCCATGTAGTGGGTGAAATACATAATCGATACGTGTACCAAAACACGTAAAAAGCATGTAAAATACAGAGATTGAAATTTAATATCTTATTTGATTTAAATAGGATAAAATATACAGGGAATGCATAAGTAGTCAGAAATTACAATACATAATGAAAACACGTTACAAATATTACCAGTAACAGTACAAAATACACGTGCTTAACACATTCCAATTTTATGGGGTGTTACATCCCATCCTGTTCCATTTCTTTTTTTTATTTATGTATTTATTTATTTATTATTATTATTATTATTATTATTATTATTATTATTATTATTATTCTGAGACGGAACAACATGTTCCGTTTGATACTTTTTTATAAAAAAATTATAAAAAATTCAGGACGATACAACATGTTTCGTCCGACGAGATTAAAAAAAACTAGGATGCCTTTAATTTGAGAATCTTCATTTCGTTTCTCAAATCTAAGAAGCGACTGTAGCGATTTTACCAAAATATGGCAAAATAGCAAACGACTGCAGACGTCCAATTCTTATAAAATGAAAAATTGGCAAAAATAGCAAATGACTGTGGATGCTCTAATAAACTCATTCTTGGCATTGTAAGATATAAAACCAGAAGACTCTCTCTCGCGTGCGCGGGGGGGGGGGGGGGGGGGGGGGGAGGGGTGCAAATCTCGAACCAAATTACACATGCGCCTTGTGTGTGGACACGAATGCCAGACCAAGTGAACCCTACCCCGTGCATGAATTATTTTTGCATGTTTGTCGTTACAATTTGGGTATTCACTCACCTGTCTACCATTATAGTGGGTGCGTTCAACCACCTGTCTGTTTTCCCCAGACCCTATATATAGAGGCTCATTCTCCTCACATTTCTACACACCAGAAACTCTCTTCCTCCCTGTCCTCCTCTGTTTTTCTGTCAATGATAGTTTTCAACACATCAATCTGTTCGAGTGTAGCGTTGTGCTACCGTTGACACTCGATGGTTGTTTCTTGCTAAAAGACGTATGATGCCGTTATGTTCTTCCAGTGGCGGCAAATCTGTTTTAAATACTCTGCGTGATACACAAGACTTGGTTACTACTCGGTTCAGTTTTATTTTATGTTCATTTATTTTTCTTTACATTTGTACGATTTTCAATTGGTTCAATTTTTATCCTTCTCAAGATTTGTGACTGTTAAAAAAGATGGGTTTAACCTGAGTGCACCAAATGAACCTTCTGAGAATGACTATGGAGTTGATCGGCAACATGAAGAAAATGAAAAGTGGCTCGAGGCATGGGTTTCACTTTCTTTAAGAATCTATTTGGCCAATTTTGGAGATGAATCGTTGATCACCAAACACTTCTCTCGTAATACAACGAGCTTCTGTCTACAGTGCTGCCTAATGCTCCAATACCAGCACGTACCAACTCGCACCACACTGAGTAAAAATTGCTCAACAATTTGGAGAAAATATTTAAGAAGAGATCAAGAATTTGTTTTTCTCTTCTCTATCTCGTCTATGTGACATAACCCATATATTTATATCAACAAAAAAAAAACGTTTTCTTTTTTTTCTGATTTAATGTCATAACAACCAGACCATAAAGTGGTTTTAATGATTTTACTGGTCAAAAAACTAGCTAGTAAGAAAGGAAACGTTTTTTTAAATTTAAAACCAAGAGACCCCAAGGCCCCTAAGGCCCTAAGGCCTAGCCCGGTACCCCCGACCTCATGTGAACTCAAAAGTTTAACCGTTGGGCCATAAGACAATATTGTCAACAAGAGAAGTGTTTTGAATGTATACTCAATTCCAAAAGTCCCCCACTTATATATTTAAAACACTGATTTGAAAAGAGGGTTATTTTTGTAAAGTATAGAACCATGCATAAGTAAGGTGTCCGAAGACTTGAACATTACATAGTGGACAATCCCCAAAATGCAAGAATAATGAGTGATCTTAAGTCTTGAACTCATTACCCGTTTTTACATAGTGATGGGAAACCACACGTAATTCTACCAGGTGCAAGTTCTTAAATGCCAGGACATTCAGGCCTTGTGCTTATCCCAGTATAGGTGAATGTTTTAGAGAATCAGCCTCATTCTCATAGAAGCGGTCACACTTCACAATCACCCCGGTGAGTCTATCAAGATTACTCTTGTAGCTAAGCACTCCTCTCATTCAGAGATATAGAGCTCATTAAGAGCCAAGCTCATCCTTACTAACACTACAAGACATCATGCACATACACATCAGGATGAACTAAGGAGTGGTAAACTCTTGGGTTGCATGATTCCAATCACAGTATGGCTTGTTTTTCCCCATTGAACCTATTTCTTGGGATCTCCAGTCGTATAGGTTGGGTTCCCACCAGTTGTGATCCTAAATGGGCTTTAGTCCCATCCTTATCGATGTGTTTCAAACTTTGTCTCGAGATAATCCTTTCATCAAAGGATCTGCAAGATTACTTTCCGATCTCACAAAATCCACAATAATAGCACCAGACGTGAGGAGCTCTCTCACCGTACTGTGCTTGCGACGAATCGTTAATCTCTTACCATTATAATAAGCGTTTTGTACTTTAGCTATGGCAGCAGTACTATCTTAGTGGATTAAGATCGGAGGTATAGGCCTACTCCATGAAGAAATGTAAGATAAGAGGCTCCTCAATCAGCTTGCCTCCTCACTAGCCGCAGCTAGAGCAACTAACTTAGACTCCATAGTAGAGTAAGTTAAAATTGTCTGTTTCGTGGACCTCCAAGAAACAGCACCATCAGCGATACTAAAAATGTATCCACTTGTGGTATTGGAATCATCTAAAAATGAATTTCAATCTGCATTGCTAAATCCCTCAAGGACAGCGGGAAACCTCTCATAATGTAGTCCTAAGTTCATGGTCCTTTTCAAGTACCTCATGACTCTGTCAATAGCATTCCAATACTCAGAACTAGGACAAGTCGTAAATCTACACGATACCCCTAAAATATATGCAATGTCATGTCTAGTGCAGTCAGTAGCATAGCGAAGGCTACCAATAATACTAGCATATTCTTTTTATCTAACTGCAGCACCAGAATTTTTCAAAAGTTTAACATGAGGGTCACTGGGTGTACATGCAGGTCTACAGTCAAAGTAATTGTATTTCTTCAAGATCTTCTCAATGTAATGAGATTGATCAAAAGTAATACCAGTCTCAGTACGTGTGATTTTCATGCCTAAAATAATATTGGCTCACCTAGGTCCTTCATATCAAAATTTTGACTAAGCATAGTTTTAATCTCTGAAATCAATTCAAGCGAAGAACCACAAATGAGTAAATCATCTACATATAGACAAAGCATAATGAAACTATCACTGAATGTTTTGTAATAAAGGCATTTATAAACATTATTAATAGAAAAACCATTTGAGAGTAATAATTGATCAATTCTGTCATGTCACTGTTTACGAGTTTGCTTAAGACCATATAAAGTCTTATTCAGCTTGCAGACTTTGTGTTCCAGTCCTGCAATCACAAAACCTTCAAGCTGATCCATATAAAGTTCATCTTCAAGTTCTCCATTAAGGAAAGCTGTTTTACATACATCTGATGAATCAACAAATTATGCACAGCAGAAATGGCTAATAAAACTCTAATGATAGTCATACGAGTCATAGGAGAGTAAGTGTCAAAGAAATCTATATTTTCGTTTTGTACATGTTCTTTAGCTACTAGTCTAGCTTTAAAATTTTCAATTGTACCATCTGGTTTTAGCTTTCTCTTAAGAATCCATTTACATCCTATAGTACGACTGCCGCAAGGTAAGTCCACTAACTCCCAAGTACCATTAGATGTTAGTGAATCCATCTCGTCATTTATGGCTTCTTACCACAATCGGCATTGAGTGAGGTTATGGCCTCATTGATAGAACTAGGGTCAGATTCTAAAGCATATACAACATAGTCATCACCAAAATCTCTAGCAGTTCAAGCATATTTACTTCTACGAGGCTCAGAATCTAAATCAACATTAAAATGTGTACTAGTTTGAGGTACGCTAGAGGAAGTAGAGGGTTGCGAACCCCCACTACTACCCCTACTGTTCCTCAATAAGTAAGTAAATTTATCCTCATAAAAATCAGAATCTAAAGATTCAATAATCACATTATTATGCAAGTCTAAAAATCTGGAAGCCTTACTGTTATCTGCATAACCAATAAAAACACATTTATATGCTCTACTTGCAAGTTTGATTTTAGTGTCAGGTTTTCTGACATATGCTAAATACCCCCAAACTCTAAAATAATCAATATTAGGCTTTCTACTTCTCCATAATTCGTATGGTGAATTATCAGAAGATAGATGTTGAATTCTATTTAAAATATGACATACAGATAAAAGAGCTTCACCCCATAAGGATTTGGGTGCTCCAGAACTAATAAGCGAAGCAACTACCAATTCAGTAAGAGTTTTATGCTTTCTTTCAGCTTTTCCATTAGATTCAGGTGAATAAGGTGCAATAGTCTCGTGAATAATTCCAAATGATGCATATAATTGTTTAAATTCATTTGAATCATATTCTGTACCTCTATCACTATGAAATCTCTTAATATTTCTTTCAAATTGATTTTGCAATTCAGTTACATAAGTTCCAAATATGTCAATTGTTTCACTCTTATGTGCCATAAGATAAACATGAATATAATTTGAATGATCATCAATAAACGTAATTGTGACAGTGTAAAAATGGCCTGAGGCCCAACCAGGGCCCAATACAATTCCTACTCAGAAAAGCAAAAATAACAACCTGGTTCGGCTCCGGACCACTTCAGGGTCGGCGCCGAACCTCGTGTTTGCCCTCACAATGCCGGCCTCCTCGTACTGACGAGCCTCAGTATCCCCCGGAGTCCGATCCGGAGCAGTCCCTCAGGCCGTCCCCCCTCTCTGGCGGGGCAGAAGGATGACCTGGCGCAGCCTAGGCCCTCCGATTCCCCCCCAGAGGCACAGGGGGCTCACGATGGGCCACGTCAGCTCCAAATACCGCCAAAGGTTTCGCCACGTCAGCCCTATACCACTCCTGGTATCGCCACGTCCGCCCTAAACCCCCTGGGCCTTCTGCCACGTCAGGCCCATGGGCTTTCGGAACCAAACCCGGTTGGGATTCTCTATAAATACTAGACCCACACCCACCTTTTTGAGGTAATCAATCTTTTGCCACTTAAATATACCTAGTTATTGCTACTCTCTCACAGAGACTGACTAGAGCGTCGGAGGGTCCGCCACCGGGACAAACCCCGGTGTTTCAGGACTGTCTGCAGGTACACAAGACCTCGGATCCGACCCTTCCGATCCGAGCCCAACCTTCAACATCTTTCCGAGCTCATCGTAGGTCCCAGAAGGTCAACTGAAGGTCGGCAGACGAGCGGCAATCTCCTTCAATACAAATTGAGTTCGAACTCACACCTGGTGCTTCCACACGTTTCTCAGAAATAAACAGCATCAGGTTGGCGCCGTCTGTGGGAACAGCTGCTCCAGAAGCCGATCCGACCCAGACCCTCAAAGGCCATCGACAGCCGAATCCTCATGGCCTCCAAAGGCAAGGTGGCTGCTTCCTCCGTCAACCAACGGGACTCGCCCCCACCCACCGATAAAGCCAGGCCACGCCCGTCGAAACACAAGGCTCCCTCTCGGGAGTCCCAAAGGAGCGTCGGCCGGCCAGCCCAGCCCGACCTCCGGGGAATAATCCTCAACCGCAAGATTACCCGCAGCAGGGGAAGGGCCGCTTCCAACCCGGTCCCGAACCGCCCGAGGCTACCGCCCGAGGTGCGCAGACCCGCGCTCAGCCGAGTCGGAAGACAACCCTCGGACCAACCAAACCGGGCCGAAAGAGCCCCCGTCACTCATAAGGAATTCCAAGACTTCCGAAAAGAAATGCTGGGAGCCCTCCCACGGGCCCCCAGGGAAGAAACCCTCCATTCCCAAACGGGGTCGGACGCCGAAGCCAGCGCGTCCCGCCCTTCAACGATCCAGCCGGAAGACGATGACGTACTCCTAAGACGCCTACAAGAAATGGAGGACCGCCTCGATCACATAGGGGACGGCGGCCAAAGAATGGCTCAGGGGTACAGACCTGTCCGTCCACCCTTCTCCGCCCCCATCCTCCAAGCGGAAATACCCCGTAATTTCCGACCCCCTCAATTCGAGACCTACGACGGCGAGGGAGATCCTGCTGATCACATGGAGGGTTTCAAAACCCTCATGATGATTCACAGCGCCTCGGATCCCCTGCTCTGCCGAGCCTTCCCCGCCACCCTTCGGGGTCCAGCTCGCGAGTGGTTCTCGAAACTCGCCCCCGGCTCCATTTACTCCTTCGACCAACTCGAGGGCAATTTTCTTGCCCATTTTGTCACTAGCCGGAAGGCCGAAAGGACCAGCGCCTCATTACTTGGGCTCAAACAGATAGAGGGGGAATCACTCAGAGTGTTCGTCCGGAGATTTACCGCTGAGGCAAGGTCGGTCTCCTCCCTCGACCCAGGCGTCGCTTCAGCGGCATTCCGACACAACGTCCGCCCCGGACAGCTGAAGGCCTCTCTGGCCAAGAGACCCCCCGTCGACTTTCCCGACCTCCTTAATAGGGTCGAGAAATACATTAGGGCAGAAGAGGCCCTTAATGTAACGCCCCGAATTTCAAATAAGGATAAATTCGAGATTTCACAGGATCTTTACTTCACTTCGTACAATTTTACAAGGAAAATTTTAAAACTTTTCATTCACAATACATCAGAGTTCAATTACAACTTGATTTTACACAGCGGAATAATGAAATTTACAATAAAACATTTGCAATATCTTTAAAAATAAAACAGCGTCAGCATATCCACTTTATAGCTCCATGAATGGTCCTTTACCTGCATGTCAATCTGTGGGCACGTCAGTTACTTAGAACTGACGAAATGTTATACACGGCTATCCTCTCTATGCCGGGAATAGTATAACGATCTCATACTTTAACAAATCACAAAAGAGATTGAATGAACATATAAAGTGTCAAAAGTGATTATTCTAAATATAAGTGTATGTCATGCCTTAATGCCTAATGCACACATTTCTATACTAGGATGACACTAATGCACACTTGTTCGGATTCTATGCATCCCATACTACATAGGTCCGAGGGCAAGCGCCTACGTACTCCACATTGCAGGGTTCGATCCCTCGCCATGAGACTACCCAGTAATAAAACAAGTTTTAGAGTTATTTCACAGATACGGATCTCAGCCTCCCTGGCTAGCCTCCCTGGCTTATAATAATAGATCCCAGCCTCCCTGGCTATTATATCGTGATGATAATCCCGTAAATGCCCTTCTAGCCCCGGTATATACATATTCTTTGGAGTATGGTAAACATCCGTCGACTACCCTAAGTCCCGGATAAAATACAGTCCATCTCCTATGGGGCAACCACAGTCCACCAACTGGGTCTATAGCCACGGAGATCCACCGCCGACTATATAGAAGCACCCATTTACGTTTGCACAAGTTTATCACATCTTCACTTAAGTGCCTAATTATTTTTTAGTTCAAGACATGAATATGTTATCACTCTAGAATCGGTTCTACCTCATACCGGATTTATTCACACAATACGAGATCGCCCGACGGCATTATCTCGAAATCAAGTCTCAAAATCTTTCCTTCAAAATTACCGGTAACCGAGATCTTACCAATTCTAAATCATAAATCTTTCATGTACAAGAAGCATGGGTACACATACCCTTTAATAATCATGTCTTAACTTATTATATTCATGTCTCTAACTTATCCATAATTTAATCAATGTCTCATCTTTGCATCACTCATGATTCATTCGTTCACAATCTTTGAAAACAATAATTCTTTTCATGACATAAATCCATCACTTTAAGTCCCTTTAGCAACTTAAGCACACATAATATATCTCAACCACATTAACCTTTCTTAAACAAAATTTAGAGTATAACATTTTCAAAAGAAAAATCATTTCACACAACGATAAATCTCATACTTTTTAATAATTAAATCTTAAGTCAGAAACTCATTATCCAATTTGAGCATGTATACTAATCAAGTATTCAATTTAAAAGAAATAATCTCCTTGAGACAATTTATTCTCATACCAACACTTTACTTTTCTTCTAAAAATCTAAATTATGTTCTTAATTAATCTCTACTTCTCTACTATTATAACGGGAGAAGGCCTTAATGTATTTTGTCCTCAACCCAAATAATTACAGAGCTGATCCACTTTCGAAATTATTTACCAAACTGGTCCACTTTCAAAATTATTTACCAAACTGGTCCACTTTTGAAAATATTTACCGGACTGACCCTTAACAATTTTTATTTTTTTTTTCCTTTTTACCTAAAAATCGTTTATCCAAAGATCCAACACTTTATGATATTGAAATAAACTTTCTCTTGACTGAGATAAATTCAAATTTATTTTTATAATCTATCTTCATTTTCAAAAATAGATTTTTTTCTTTCTTTACAAAAATTTGCATTTCTTCCCAAACTCGAAAATTAAGGATTATGTTTCTTAAAACTAGTTTATATCCATCATTATACTAATTAAAATTTGTACTAAGATCAAACATGTCTCTTAATCACCCATGAATATCTCAAAGAAATTCTTTTATGCAAAAGTTTGTATTTTCAACATATGTCGACATGTAATAACAAAAATTATTTTCTTCTCTTTTCTTTTTCATCATATCTCTAATCATATGTCGAAATATAATATTCTTTAACAATTTCTCATAAAAGAAAAATCACATATTCGACAAACATAAAATTTGCAAACACTCTAACATGATTCATAGTAATAATTCTTTAGTTAAACTCTTCTTTTCAATTAGCATGGTAACAATCAAAACAAGTTTATGGTATTCAATTAACTTTACAGAATATTTTTGCAAAAGAATGTATTCCCAACATTTTTCATACAATCAATTATATCTTCATTCATGCATACTAATTCATGACAAAACAAATCAACATTTCTTTTCTCATTAACGTAAGCTGGGTTTGTTTACTCAATAAAGCAATATTTCATTACATCCAATGCATAGGTTAAAACTATTTTATCAAATCAAATTCTATATTACTCATTCATTTCTATTAACATGCACATTCAAAAAAAAATTAGAAAGTAGGAGACACCCACCTTATTGAAGCTTGAACGATTGAAGGGAAAGATGTGACACTTCTTCTAGCTCCAAGACAACTCCTAGCAATGGCTCCTCCTCCTAGCAAGCTCCCTTCCCCTAGCAATGGCTTCCTCTAGCAATTCCTCCAAAAGGACCCTCACTCTCTTTCTTTTATTCTTCTCTTTCTCTTATTTATTTTATTTTTGGTGTGAAAAAGAATGAGAAATGGGTTGCTATTTATAGGACAATGCTAGGGACTATATTGCAAAATCTCCCACCTAATAACTTCTCATTTTAATTCTCTTTTTAATTCTCACCTCTTCATATTTTTAACTCCTAAAACTCCCAACCTCTCATCTCCCCACTCTCCATGAACTTAACCACTCCATTAATCCCCTCTCCTAGCCCACAAAATAGTCCAAATACATTTGTGTGTGCATGCATACATGCACAAACAAATATGAACACATTTCTATAACTCAAAAATGTGTACTAATATTGTAACTTGTCATGTATTAGTACATGTTTAACTAAAAAATGTGATTTTAATAATGGGCTTGCTACATGGGCTCATTTCTAATTAATTAGTTTGATTATCTAGTGGGCTTGCTACATGGGCTCATTTTATTCAACTAATTTAATTATCCTAGTGGGCTCTCTTTTTAATTAGTCTATTGGGCTAGAATTTAACTTTAAGTCCATGGATCAAAAGAAAGGCTAAATAAAACTAATGCATGCTAAAAATAGTAAAATGAGAGTAGCAAAATGAGAATAAAAATTTGCACGTGCACCATACGTGCAAAAATTGAAAAATGCATTTTAATCAAAACAAGGGGAAAATAAATTTTCGTTTTATAAAATAGATTTAAATACATAAGAATAAATAATTTAAACCTATAGAAAATATTATACATAGTGGTGGAAACACGTGCATCAAAAACACGTAAAAAGCACGTAAATCCCAGGGATTGAAATATTATATTTTAGTTGACTGAAATCAATACGGAAAATGTATAAATAGTACGAATCCAAAATATGTAATGAAATACATTACAAAATATACGTGCGTAACACCCAGGGGCAAAATTATAATTTCCAATTTTGCGGGGTGTTACACTCTCCCCCCCTTAGAGTAGTTCCGTCCCCGGAACTCGCTAGAGTAAAGATTGTATTTTGTACATGTCACAGAAAATATTATTCTTGTATTTAGGAAACTGCAAACTTTAAAATATGCAACGAGGAAAACAAGACAAACTGTATATAGGAAAATTATGAATATTCAAATGTTACAAGACGTAACAAGAAAAATAGGAAAATAGCATAAGAAATAAAATGTGACAGTAGACAGAATAGTTTGAGAGAAACTTTTGTACAAAAAATAATATTAGGTAAGCTATTGGATAAAAGGGAAACGTCAATTAAGTCGTTACCTTCGAAATAGTTCGGAAAACAATGTGGCGAGGCAAACATGGTCAATAGGTAATTTAGAAAAATTTATCAATGTAATAAACAGTAGAAAATTCGCAAACTGTATAACGAAATCTAATTAGCAATTTAAAATAAGACCATTGAATAAGAGTTTGGAAAAGTAAATGGGAATGAGACTTGGTTGAAAACATAAAATGACTTTGTATATCAATTAATAAAATAGTTTGTAAGGGAACTATAATAATTATACACACAATTTGAAAAAATAAAAGGCATGCGTCGAAATACTTTTGAATATACAAAATTTTGTAGTGATGAAAATAATTTATAACATTAAGACAAAATAGTGTAAAGCACATACACGAGATGAAAACACAATTGGAAACAATAATTATATAGTATAGCAAATTAGGACAATAGACATAAACCATTATATACAAAAATATTAATGTAGTAATTAGACGGGGGCAAAATGATATGTATAATAAGAATATTGAAATATATGACATATATAGAAATCATTGGAAAAATATATGTAATACTAAGAATGTAAAGACAGTTAAAATTTGAGAAAAGATAATGTATAAATCGTGAGTATGTGCAATGTAAGACTATAAAAGTAATGAGTAGCGATTAATAGAAAAATGAATTTATCAAAACAAATATGCAATAATAGTACCGAATGTAAACAAATAAAACAATAGTAGGTCACATTTATATAGGTAGAAAATCTTGTTAAAAAACATATAGAATAAGATATTATAGTATCATAGGAATCAAAATCATATAAAATGATTGCTCCTAAGAAAACTTCATAAGAAAAATCCAAAATAATACATGAAGAAAATATTGGTTGCAATATTAGTTTAATAAACGGCAATTTAAAACTTGACAAAATACGTAAAGTAATAGTAGATATAAACGGTTAAACATAAAGTGACGTAAATACATGAAAGAAGAAATTTTAAGTTTGAAAAACAAGTTTAAAATATCAAGACTAAGGAAGATAGACAAATAATAAATATTCAAATGATTTAATACCATAAGAAAATATTTATTTGAAAAATATTGACTATGGAGAAAGTACCATGATAAAAATCTACAAAATAATTTCAGAGGGAAGTGTGTAAGGTATCATGAATGACGGTCCAAGCAACCACGCTTCCACTGCGCCACTCTGATACCCAGGAGAAAATGTGCTCGCATACGCTCTCATATCAATGTATACGAGAAGAACATCATGAATGAAATTGAATGCAAGTTCAATAACAACTTCATTCACGACTCCAGTCATCCAAAAGAAAGAGAAAACATCAGTGTATAGAGCAACACAAATGTAAATCACTTACATTTAAATCTCTATAGACTGAAACTCACACTCTAGTGTCCACAGGAATAATATTGAAACTACTCAATAAGGTGTCACGGGTTCTAGACTATAGTTAATGGTCTTATTACTTTTTCTAAACAGTTCTTTAGTCTATCAAGTTCGGATTTACTTGGGTTAGCCGTAAGAGTCGGTTCCCAGCTAGCGGTGGTCCGAAGACGCTTAAGTACCGTGTCGCTTAGGGTTGTTTACACCCGGTTGACAGAAGGACTCTCTTGGTTTGTTCCCAAATTTATCGTCACTTTTTATCATTCCTTATAAACTTGTACTACTTGTGAAGCATGCTCTGATACCATCTGTAACGCCCCGAATTTCAAATAAGGATAAATTCGAGATTTCACAGGATCTTTACTTCACTTCGTACAATTTTACAAGGAAAATTTTAAAACTTTTCATTCACAATACATCAGAGTTCAATTACAACTTGATTTTACACAGCGGAATAATGAAATTTACAATAAAACATTTGCAATATCTTTAAAAATAAAACAGCGTCAGCATATCCACTTTATAGCTCCATGAATGGTCCTTTACCTGCATGTCAATCTGTGGGCACGTCAGTTACTTAGAACTGACGAAATGTTATACACGGCTATCCTCTCTATGCCGGGAATAGTATAACGATCTCATACTTTAACAAATCACAAAAGAGATTGAATGAACATATAAAGTGTCAAAAGTGATTATTCTAAATATAAGTGTATGTCATGCCTTAATGCCTAATGCACACATTTCTATACTAGGATGACACTAATGCACACTTGTTCGGATTCTATGCATCCCATACTACATAGGTCCGAGGGCAAGCGCCTACGTACTCCACATTGCAGGGTTCGATCCCTCGCCATGAGACTACCCAGTAATAAAACAAGTTTTAGAGTTATTTCACAGATACGGATCTCAGCCTCCCTGGCTAGCCTCCCTGGCTTATAATAATAGATCCCAGCCTCCCTGGCTATTATATCGTGATGATAATCCCGTAAATGCCCTTCTAGCCCCGGTATATACATATTCTTTGGAGTATGGTAAACATCCGTCGACTACCCTAAGTCCCGGATAAAATACAGTCCATCTCCTATGGGGCAACCACAGTCCACCAACTGGGTCTATAGCCACGGAGATCCACCGCCGACTATATAGAAGCACCCATTTACGTTTGCACAAGTTTATCACATCTTCACTTAAGTGCCTAATTATTTTTTAGTTCAAGACATGAATATGTTATCACTCTAGAATCGGTTCTACCTCATACCGGATTTATTCACACAATACGAGATCGCCCGACGGCATTATCTCGAAATCAAGTCTCAAAATCTTTCCTTCAAAATTACCGGTAACCGAGATCTTACCAATTCTAAATCATAAATCTTTCATGTACAAGAAGCATGGGTACACATACCCTTTAATAATCATGTCTTAACTTATTATATTCATGTCTCTAACTTATCCATAATTTAATCAATGTCTCATCTTTGCATCACTCATGATTCATTCGTTCACAATCTTTGAAAACAATAATTCTTTTCATGACATAAATCCATCACTTTAAGTCCCTTTAGCAACTTAAGCACACATAATATATCTCAACCACATTAACCTTTCTTAAACAAAATTTAGAGTATAACATTTTCAAAAGAAAAATCATTTCACACAACGATAAATCTCATACTTTTTAATAATTAAATCTTAAGTCAGAAACTCATTATCCAATTTGAGCATGTATACTAATCAAGTATTCAATTTAAAAGAAATAATCTCCTTGAGACAATTTATTCTCATACCAACACTTTACTTTTCTTCTAAAAATCTAAATTATGTTCTTAATTAATCTCTACTTCTCTACTATTATAACGGGAGAAGGCCTTAATGTATTTTGTCCTCAACCCAAATAATTACAGAGCTGATCCACTTTCGAAATTATTTACCAAACTGGTCCACTTTCAAAATTATTTACCAAACTGGTCCACTTTTGAAAATATTTACCGGACTGACCCTTAACAATTTTTATTTTTTTTTTCCTTTTTACCTAAAAATCGTTTATCCAAAGATCCAACACTTTATGATATTGAAATAAACTTTCTCTTGACTGAGATAAATTCAAATTTATTTTTATAATCTATCTTCATTTTCAAAAATAGATTTTTTTCTTTCTTTACAAAAATTTGCATTTCTTCCCAAACTCGAAAATTAAGGATTATGTTTCTTAAAACTAGTTTATATCCATCATTATACTAATTAAAATTTGTACTAAGATCAAACATGTCTCTTAATCACCCATGAATATCTCAAAGAAATTCTTTTATGCAAAAGTTTGTATTTTCAACATATGTCGACATGTAATAACAAAAATTATTTTCTTCTCTTTTCTTTTTCATCATATCTCTAATCATATGTCGAAATATAATATTCTTTAACAATTTCTCATAAAAGAAAAATCACATATTCGACAAACATAAAATTTGCAAACACTCTAACATGATTCATAGTAATAATTCTTTAGTTAAACTCTTCTTTTCAATTAGCATGGTAACAATCAAAACAAGTTTATGGTATTCAATTAACTTTACAGAATATTTTTGCAAAAGAATGTATTCCCAACATTTTTCATACAATCAATTATATCTTCATTCATGCATACTAATTCATGACAAAACAAATCAACATTTCTTTTCTCATTAACGTAAGCTGGGTTTGTTTACTCAATAAAGCAATATTTCATTACATCCAATGCATAGGTTAAAACTATTTTATCAAATCAAATTCTATATTACTCATTCATTTCTATTAACATGCACATTCAAAAAAAAATTAGAAAGTAGGAGACACCCACCTTATTGAAGCTTGAACGATTGAAGGGAAAGATGTGACACTTCTTCTAGCTCCAAGACAACTCCTAGCAATGGCTCCTCCTCCTAGCAAGCTCCCTTCCCCTAGCAATGGCTTCCTCTAGCAATTCCTCCAAAAGGACCCTCACTCTCTTTCTTTTATTCTTCTCTTTCTCTTATTTATTTTATTTTTGGTGTGAAAAAGAATGAGAAATGGGTTGCTATTTATAGGACAATGCTAGGGACTATATTGCAAAATCTCCCACCTAATAACTTCTCATTTTAATTCTCTTTTTAATTCTCACCTCTTCATATTTTTAACTCCTAAAACTCCCAACCTCTCATCTCCCCACTCTCCATGAACTTAACCACTCCATTAATCCCCTCTCCTAGCCCACAAAATAGTCCAAATACATTTGTGTGTGCATGCATACATGCACAAACAAATATGAACACATTTCTATAACTCAAAAATGTGTACTAATATTGTAACTTGTCATGTATTAGTACATGTTTAACTAAAAAATGTGATTTTAATAATGGGCTTGCTACATGGGCTCATTTCTAATTAATTAGTTTGATTATCTAGTGGGCTTGCTACATGGGCTCATTTTATTCAACTAATTTAATTATCCTAGTGGGCTCTCTTTTCAATTAGTCTATTGGGCTAGAATTTAACTTTAAGTCCATGGATCAAAAGAAAGGCTAAATAAAACTAATGCATGCTAAAAATAGTAAAATGAGAGTAGCAAAATGAGAATAAAAATTTGCACGTGCACCATACGTGCAAAAATTGAAAAATGCATTTTAATCAAAACAAGGGGAAAATAAATTTTCGTTTTATAAAATAGATTTAAATACATAAGAATAAATAATTTAAACCTATAGAAAATATTATACATAGTGGTGGAAACACGTGCATCAAAAACACGTAAAAAGCACGTAAATCCCAGGGATTGAAATATTATATTTTAGTTGACTGAAATCAATACGGAAAATGTATAATAGTACGAATCCAAAATATGTAATGAAATACATTACAAAATATACGTGCGTAACACCCAGGGGCAAAATTATAATTTCCAATTTTGCGGGGTGTTACACTTAATCCCGAAGATGCCAGGGATGCCACCGGGAAAGGAAAGCGGAAGACCGAGGAAGTCGAACCACCAAAGAAAGCTCCAAGGGACCCGGGGGCCATAAAGAAGGTCCCGCCAGTCCCCCGCTTCGAGAGGTACACTCCCCTGACGCATAACATCTCCGCCATCCTCTTGGAAATCGAAGACAAGGGCATTGTCCGACTACCCCCCCGATCTAATAACAACAAGAATCGAGACCAACGCTTTTACTGTCGCTTCCACAGAGATCACGGGCACGAAACCGACCAATGCCGAGCCCTGAAAGACGAAATTGAAGAACTCATTTCCAGAGAATACCTCCGAGAGTTTACCCGAGAAGGCCCACGGGATCGGCGAGACGCTAGGAACCGGAGGCAATCGCCTCCGAACCCTGCTCCAAACCAGTCCCAGAGTCGGGACCCCGACTCCGAGGGAGCCGCGGATATCCCTTTCATCTTGCACTGTGTCCACGGAGGGCCGATGGGAGGTGAATCAAACACTTCCAAAAAAGCCTTCCTTCGAGAGGTGAACGCTGTCAAAGACAACCCCTCGCCCAAACTACAATCAAGGCCGGTCTCCTTCTCAGGGGAAGACCTTGAAGGTGTTCGCTTGCCCCACTGCGATGCTCTCGTCATCAACCTCCACATGGCTAATTGTGAGGTCCGCAGGATCCTCGTCGACAACGGTAGCTCGGTGAATATTCTTTTCCTCGAAGCCTTCGAAAATCTCAGGTTACCCCGAGGAAAACTCAAGCCAGCTGGGTACACCCTGCATGGGTTCTCAGGCATCCCTGTCGTAATAGAAGGGATTGTTACCCTCGATGTTACCGCCGGGTCGACTCCTGTCAAGAGGACCGAATCCATGGACTTCATGGTGGTCAACGTCAAGGCGGCCTACAACGCCATACTTGGCTGGCCTGGACTATGCTCCCTACAAGCGGTGCCTTCGGCTTACCATCTGAAGCTCAAGTTCCCCACCCCTCAAGGAGTCGGCATCGTCCGAGGCAGCCAAGAAGCAGCGCGATCATGCTACATGACCACCGTCGGTGGAGGTGTGTTCCCCCTCGACGCCGGACGAGCATAGACTATGACCCGGCTAAATGTAAATCTTTTTTTTTTTGGTGTAAACCCTCGTTTGTAAAGGGCTGCCTTAGCGGCCCTCCCTACCTTACACTAAAAATATCCCTTTTTATCCGAACCCCAAATGTCTCGATAATCTCAATACGAGTCCGGACCGAAGGTCCTTCCTAAGGCCCCACTTCGATCCCTCGCGGAACGATGGAGCCAGACCTTGCCTCCGACATTTCGTACCACATCGCTGGCCGGAGCGAGGAGGGAAAAGGATTCTTCTTTCACACCCCTTTATTTTTCGTTCCAAAGAGAAAAAATAAAACGAAAGAAAAACAAAGACCGTTACAAGACCGCTCCACTCTTCTCAAATCAGGTAGATCAGGGCCCCTCGGGCCCAACGAGGGACAAAGAGTACTTCGACCAAGCAACTAGGGGCCCCTCCCCTCGTTGTGATATTCCTTAGCCTCAGCCACAATCGACAGTCCAGCCACCGAACTCTGGGCGTCATCCGGTCGCGCCCACTGCAACAGCAGCAACGCAGAGGGAACCCCCTCCGCCTGTCGACCCAAGGAGGAAGAGAACGAGGCACCCAACATCGCCTTGTAACGAGGCATCTCCATCTCCTTCTCCACAAAGACGTCGCGAGGTAATCCCCCAGGAGAGGACCTCGGCACCAAGGTACTTAGCCCGGCTCATCTAAGGTCCGTACCGCCGAGCTCCCGATCCCACATCGCTCTTCTCAACCGGCGCGCCTCCGCACTCAAGACGGCGGACTTATTCCGATAAAAGTTACAGGCTTCATCAGTGTCCCGAGCCCCCCTTCGATGACGAGCCAGCGCGGCTTCCAGGACCTTAACCTTACTCCGGAGTCGCGCCACATAGAAACTACGGGAGTCCCCTTCAGGGAGGAGAGCCGCGACCTACAAGATAACCAACCAACTCAACACACATTCTCAAGAAGATTCAGAAATGTCCGAGGTCAAAACAACCGGCCGGTCAAAAAACTTTTCATGCCACTATAAATCCAGGTGTTTCTTACAAAAAATGCGGTGGCCAGTCCGCGGGAGGCAAACACAATCGAGGGAGAGAAAAAGAAAGACAAAAATTACACAACTCATTGACCCACCTCCGCGCCGACGGACGGATCCACGGGAGCGTCGGCCGATGGGTCGACGGCGGGCCCTTCTTCACCCGGAGTCTTCGACGTCCCCTCGATCTCCATATCATACTCAAAATTGGACAAATCGAGGGCCGAGAAGAAGTGCCTCACGTGGCTGAGGGCCCTCTCATAGCTCTTGTCCTGGGCCGCGATCACCATCTGCTGGCCCGTATGCAACACCTCCTTCGCCTCCTTGGTGAACTTCGTCTTCAGGGAGGCCATCTTCTTCTCCCACTCCACATCCTTGGCCTTGAGCTGGAGCTCCAGCTGCTGCTCTCTCTTATGCGAACCCTCGAGTTCGATTCGCATCTCCTTCATCTCCAGCTCGCTCTTTTCCGCTCGAGCTCGCTCTTGAGCCAGGGACGCCTCGTACAGGTTCTTGATGTTGGCCCCCTGTATACAAGCCTACAACCAACGGCAGACAAAGATGAGGCCTCGGCACATAAATCAACAAGGAGGGACAGAGTCGACAGACTTACCTGCACAGTGGCCTGTGCCAGGCGGGCGAACGCCGCCTCTACGGGCTCACCCTCCATCGCCTTGCGATCGTGAGGGGTCGCCAGCTTTTCCACCACTTCGACGGCTTGGGCCTCCTCTGTCAGGCGGTCCCCCATCAGAACCGACCAGTCAGGAGCCCACCGCTGCCGCAACAGCTCCACCACCGGATCCTCTTCCTCGGCCTCGACCCAGGGACCTTTCCCCTTGTCGAGAACAGGGGCCCCCGCTCGGCCCTGACCCTTCGAAGAAGCCACGCCCTTGCTCGTCTCGGAGCGACCCCTCTTGGTCCTCGGCTCGAGTGGGACTTCAGAGATAACAAGGGACAGCTCCCTCGGCCTCTTCGCCGCCTCCGCCTTCTTCTTCTCGGCATTTTCCTTCTTCATGGCAAGCCGCCGTGCTTGGATCGATGCCTCATCCATATCTGCAGAAAAAACCATTAAGAGCAATGAGCAAGAAAGCAAGAAAGGACCCAGAGGAAAGGAACAACTACATACGCATAACAGCTGGGCTCAGTCCAGCGCTCGTGTCACGCCCCGCTTCCCACTATACGGAAATACAGGCACGCAACTAAGGTCCAGCGAATGATATACATCATCCATAAGCTGTGCAATTATAAGCTCAACAAGATATTTATAACACATTTACGCAGACAAATATAATGATCACATGAGCTAAAAATAAAATAACCATCATCCAGATAGTACATCAACATCGGGTCAAAATGCCCGAGAATACAAGGTGCCATAATTAAAACAGTACGATGAACAGTTCGCTATAACAACTAAATAAAATAGCGACTGAAAGAAAAACAATATGAAGTAGTAACAAAGCAACAATGATCATCTAGAGAGTCTGCTCATCTGGTCCATCAGTACCTGTATAATCATTAACTCAAAGAAAAATAGAAAAAGTTCCCGTTAGAGCAAGTTTCGGGCAGCAAGTAGCAACAAGCAGAAAAAGGGGTAATATAACAAGATATAACATGGAAGAAACAAGAAGTAGAAGTACAAATACAATATGGAAGTAAGCAAGGATCTGGGACAATATGATCATGTAAGTAAAAACTGTAACTAGTGTATTCTAGACTTCAAGATATAAGCAATTGATAACCTAGGCTCAGTTAATCGATATTAATGTAATCAAAGATCAAGAGTCATGTAATCAAGAGTCTTGTAATCAATAGTCATGTAATCAAGAGTCATGTAATCAAGAGTCTTGTAATCAATAGTCATGTAATCAAGAGTCATGCTTAGTGGAAATCTCGAGTTTATCTGTTTTACTAACTTATCTAATGCACACAATCCTGTGTCCCATACCACAAGTTCGGTGCATATCAATCATGTGACGTTTAGACTTAAGTAGTGAATTCTATAGGATTATGTACTCGGGTCTTCCAGTGATAGTATCAAGACATGTAATCATGAATCATGTAATCGAGAATTATGTAATCAAGAATTGTGTAACCAAGAATCAAGAATCAAGAATCAAGAATCAAGAATCACTATTTCGGGAAACACGGGCCCCCTTCCGAGTATACTCCCCTATATTGTCCACTATTAAGCCGTACCCTTATAACCCCGGCTTGTTATTCTTTTATAATTAATTATGAACATGCAGTTGGTACGACTAGTGAAATGATGTAATCAAATAGTTTAGTCAAGGAAAATATCAAGGACAGTATTCATGGACATGAGACGTAAAACGAGTACATGTATCGAGAGTAGTTATTATAGAATTATCAAGTGGTATAAAATACATTCTATCAACCTATTATATATATGCAAATTATTATTACAAGAACAATAATACACTCAGTTCATTAAATATGAAAAGTAATGGGTTTATATGCAAAATGTATGGATGAATTTTTAGACAACTTGACATATCTGCATTCAAATTCACTTTCCCGTTGTTACAGAAAAGCAAATCCGATTCCGTCAGAAATTCTAGAAATTAGACTCTCTCCTGGTTCCAACGCATATTCACACGATACATTCTAAGGGCAGTAGCGATGCGTACAAATTCATTCTTCGCTGGTTTCGATGTCTCGCGCGCATTCTGGAAATTCGGAGTCACAATACTAAAACTGCGATATCTCACAATCTATACATCCAATTGAGAAACCATAGGATGTTTCGGATATCTAGACTCGAAGGGCTACGATTTTCGTGTAGAAAGTTTTTCGATCCAGTGTCGGGAACATAGTCGAATTCTCAGTACGAGATGCCGGTTAGTAATCCCGTGCAGGTTCAGAAATTCGTGATATGTCAGTACTAAAATCGCGATATCTCACAATCTATACATCCGATTGAGAAACCGTCAGATGTTCTGGATTCGGGACTCGATGGGCTACGATTTCCACGTAGAAAATCTTCAATCCAGTATTGGGAGCATGGTCGAATTATTAGTGCAAGGTCAAGAAATTTTAGAGATAGTAAGGTTGAATATTCGATATTCGATAACACGATTCGAAATGTGTTAACGGTTCACTCTTGAGTTGATATAGTATGGAACAAGTGACTAGAACAGAGTTTGACAATAAAATATGATGATAACTAGACTACTTGCCACGAGTCCAAGGAAAATACTTGTACGAGAACAAAAATAGTGTACAAGGTACTTGCCTTATAACGTGACGATTTTGGTGGTAGTGTTAACCACGGAAAGAAGCGACGTCGGCAACGGACGACGGCACAACGGCGGTAAGAATGGTGGTAAGACGGTAGCTAACGGTAGCAACAGTGAGCGACGACAACAACAAGGTGGCGCGGCGTCGGGTTATTTTTCGGGATTCACGGAATCGTAGAAGCGGAGTCGTTGGCTCGAAGGTGGAATGTGAAGTGGAGCTTGGGCGTTGCTTGCTCTCGGGTATGAAGGAGGCAGAGGAAGAGAAGAAGAGGGGCTCTCGGGTGTGAAGTGTGAAGAAGGCAGAGAAAGAGAAGAAGGGAATGAAGTGGGAGGTATGTGTGTGTGTGTATATATAGAAGGAAAGGGAGGTGGAGTGTGCTGCATGGGGTGTAGAAAAATCAAAGGGGGTGTAGAAAAATCAAAGGTGGGTGTGGAAAAATGTGGAGGGGTGTAGAAAAATGTGATGGGGTGTTGACGGATTGGAGAGGATTAGGAGTAGTAGGGTGGTGGAAAATAAGGTGTAGGGTTAGGCAGGATTAGGATTAGGATTAGGATTAGGATTAAGATTAATCAGGGTTTAAAATTTGTATTTAAACTCCGATCGAAAAATCACAAAATTATAGAATTGATCAGAAAAATATTCTGGCTTTAGATAAAGAGTCTAAAGAGAAAAATAAAACTTCTGAAAATTGAAGTACAAAAATTTACGTAATAAAATACGTACAACTGGAACAGGGAGTTACAATCCTACCCACCTTACAAAAAAATTTCGTCCTCGAAATTTACTTAGGCGAGATATAGGATAGCTTAAGAAGTAAATGCAATACACTTCAATGAAGAGTACAACAGAAGATAAAAGAAACAAAGAGTACAAAGGCACGAATACAACTAAAGACAAATTGTGCATCCTCAACTGGAGGACTCAACAATTTAATGTCTAGGCTCAGAATCTGAACCACCGATATCGCTAACATCCCAGTTCAGCTGAGTCACAAGCTCATCTCTCTCCGGCACATACTCCTCCAATTTTCTTAGTAACTCCTTAGGAGATGGAGCTGAAATCAAGATACGTCTTGCCTTACTGGATATAAACTCCTCAGCCATAGCTGAATCTATGAAGGACAGGAGCGAGTCGTAATATCCATCAATATTTAAAAGTCCCACCGGTTTGCTGTGGATCCCCAGTTGAGCCCAAGTGATCACCTCGAACAATTCCTCAAGTGTTCCATAACCTCCGGGCAAGGCTATAAAAGCATCAGCAGCTCGAGCCATTTCAGCCTTCCTCTCGTGCATGTTAGAGACAACTCTAACATCTCCCACAGTTCCCCCAGTAATTTCTTTCGGCATTAGGGACTTGGGAATCACTCCCAACACGTGTCGGCCACCAGTACGAACAGCGTCAGAAACCAGGCCCATCAATCCTATGCTCCCACCACCGTAGACGAGATCGATATTTCTCTCTACAAGCTCCTTACCGAGCTCGATCGCGGCTTCCTGATAGCTAGCTCTTTTGCCAGAGCTACTGCCACAAAATACACAAATCCTGCCGAATCTCGATAAAGATGAAGAAAGCTTCATCTTCTTCCCTGCTTCACTTTCTTCTTCCAGCGATTTCCTCTTCATCCCCGCTACCGATTCTTGATCTCTTCTTTCCATTTGCCAAGAAAATCCGAGCTCCTACTCTCTCTTTCTTTCTTGCTCCCGCCTCTGCTATCGGATTCTCACTCTTTCTCTTCACCGAAGCTTGCTCCCGAGTTGCCTTCTTCTTTCTCTTCTTCTCTTTCTTCCCCGACCTCTCTCTCTCTCTTTCTTTCTTCTCCGACTTCTCTTTCTTTCTTCTTCCTTCTCCGACTTCTCTCTCTTTCTTCTTCCTCTTTCTTTCTCTTTTTCTTCTTTCTCTTTTTCTTTCTTCTTTCTTTGACTTCTCTCTCTCTCTTTCTCTTCTTTTTATTTCTTCTTCTTCTTGTCTTTTTCTTCATTAAGGCACCGCACCCTATAACCGGCCTATGGCCAATATTTGCACTTTGGCCCCTATCCATTCCAAATATAACATCGAACCTTGAGTTGTTGATGACGTTGAAGTTTACTTTGATATTCATTCCACGAATCAATAAGGGACTCTACCACGCTTCCGATGCGCCACTCTGATGGTGATGTTTCTAGATGCACGTGATAGCGATCGATGAGTTGAGCAGAATTAAGAGATTGGTAACACGAAGATGTTGGTTGTCAAACTTATTTGGTAAAGTGGCCCCACCCACCAAACAATGTTGAAAAATTGTGGTAAGATTGGTGCCGCAAAGAAAAATGGAAGAAACGGGAATGAATAATTTGTCAGTTACTCATCTCTCATTTCTATAAAATGAGAGGTTTAGGAAGAGAGAAAAATTAAGCAAGATAAGAACAAGAAACAAGCAGAAAAGAAGAAAAAGAATAGAATGCTGTAGCTCCATCATTCGTTGCATCTCCTGGAGGATGGCGACGATCTCCGATAGTTCATCCCTGGGTGTAGAAGTCGAAGAGCCTCCGTGAACCATAGTCTGAAATGTATATTCGAATGGGGTAAATCTCCAGATGGCAAGTTGGTTATTAACAATCATGTGATCCACGTGATGTGTATATTGTTGAGCTTAGCATGGTTCGAGCCTAGGCTCTGATACCACTAAAAACCTGTCACGCCCCGCTTCCCACTATACGGAAATACAGGCACGCAACTAAGGTCCAGCGAATGATATACATCATCCATAAGCTGTGCAATTATAAGCTCAACAAGATATTTATAACACATTTACGCAGACAAATATAATGATCACATGAGCTAAAAATAAAATAACCATCATCCAGATAGTACATCAACATCGGGTCAAAATGCCCGAGAATACAAGGTGCCATAATTAAAACAGTACGATGAACAGTTCGCTATAACAACTAGATAAAATAGCGACTGAAAGAAAAACAACATGAAGTAGTAACAAAGCAACAATGATCATCTAGAGAGTCTGCTCATCTGGTCCATCAGTACCTGTATAATCATTAACTCAAAGAAAAATAGAAAAAGTTCCCGTTAGAGCAAGTTTCGGGCAGCAAGTAGCAACAAGCAGAAAAAGGGGTAATATAACAAGATATAACATGGAAGAAACAAGAAGTAGAAGTACAAATACAATATGGAAGTAAGCAAGGATCTGGGACAATATGATCATGTAAGTAAAAACTGTAACTAGTGTATTCTAGACTTCAAGATATAAGCAATTGATAACCTAGGCTCAGTTAATCGATATTAATGTAATTAAAGATCAAGAGTCATGTAATCAAGAGTCTTGTAATCAATAGTCATGTAATCAAGAGTCATGTAATCAAGAGTCTTGTAATCAATAGTCATGTAATCAAGAGTCATGCTTAGTGGAAATCTCGAGTTTATCTGTTTTACTAACTTATCTAATGCACACAATCCTGTGTCCCATACCACAAGTTCGGTGCATATCAATCATGTGACGTTTAGACTTAAGTAGTGAATTCTATAGGATTATGTACTCGGGTCTTCCAGTGATAGTATCAAGACATGTAATCATGAATCATGTAATCGAGAATTATGTAATCAAGAATTGTGTAACCAAGAATCAAGAATCAAGAATCAAGAATCAAGAATCACTATTTCGGGAAACACGGGCCCCCTTCCGAGTATACTCCCCTATATTGTCCACTATTAAGCCGTACCCTTATAACCCCGGCTTGTTATTCTTTTATAATTAATTATGAACATGCAGTTGGTACGACTAGTGAAATGATGTAATCAAATAGTTTAGTCAAGGAAAATATCAAGGACAGTATTCATGGACATGAGACGTAAAACGAGTACATGTATCGAGAGTAGTTATTATAGAATTATCAAGTGGTATAAATACATTCTATCAACCTATTATATATATGCAAATTATTATTACAAGAACAATAATACACTCAGTTCATTAAATATGAAAAGTAATGGGTTTATATGCAAAATGTATGGATGAATTTTTAGACAACTTGACATATCTGCATTCAAATTCACTTTCCCGTTGTTACAGAAAAGCAAATCCGATTCCGTCAGAAATTCTAGAAATTAGACTCTCTCCTGGTTCCAACGCATATTCACACGATACATTCTAAGGGCAGTAGCGATGCGTACAAATTCATTCTTCGCTGGTTTCGATGTCTCGCGCGCATTCTGGAAATTCGGAGTCACAATACTAAAACTGCGATATCTCACAATCTATACATCCAATTGAGAAACCATAGGATGTTTCGGATATCTAGACTCGAAGGGCTACGATTTTCGTGTAGAAAGTTTTTCGATCCAGTGTCGGGAACATAGTCGAATTCTCAGTACGAGATGCCGGTTAGTAATCCCGTGCAGGTTCAGAAATTCGTGATATGTCAGTACTAAAATCGCGATATCTCACAATCTATACATCCGATTGAGAAACCGTCAGATGTTCTGGATTCGGGACTCGATGGGCTACGATTTCCACGTAGAAAATCTTCAATCCAGTATTGGGAGCATGGTCGAATTATTAGTGCAAGGTCAAGAAATTTTAGAGATAGTAAGGTTGAATATTCGATATTCGATAACACGATTCGAAATGTGTTAACGGTTCACTCTTGAGTTGATATAGTATGGAACAAGTGACTAGAACAGAGTTTGACAATAAAATATGATGATAACTAGACTACTTGCCACGAGTCCAAGGAAAATACTTGTACGAGAACAAAAATAGTGTACAAGGTACTTGCCTTATAACGTGACGATTTTGGTGGTAGTGTTAACCACGGAAAGAAGCGACGTCGGCAACGGACGACGGCACAACGGCGGTAAGAATGGTGGTAAGACGGTAGCTAACGGTAGCAACAGTGAGCGACGACAACAACAAGGTGGCGCGGCGTCGGGTTATTTTTCGGGATTCACGGAATCGTAGAAGCGGAGTCGTTGGCTCGAAGGTGGAATGTGAAGTGGAGCTTGGGCGTTGCTTGCTCTCGGGTATGAAGGAGGCAGAGGAAGAGAAGAAGAGGGGCTCTCGGGTGTGAAGTGTGAAGAAGGCAGAGAAAGAGAAGAAGGGAATGAAGTGGGAGGTATGTGTGTGTGTGTATATATAGAAGGAAAGGGAGGTGGAGTGTGCTGCATGGGGTGTAGAAAAATCAAAGGGGGTGTAGAAAAATCAAAGGTGGGTGTGGAAAAATGTGGAGGGGTGTAGAAAAATGTGATGGGGTGTTGACGGATTGGAGAGGATTAGGAGTAGTAGGGTGGTGGAAAATAAGGTGTAGGGTTAGGCAGGATTAGGATTAGGATTAGGATTAGGATTAAGATTAATCAGGGTTTAAAATTTGTATTTAAACTCCGATCGAAAAATCACAAAATTATAGAATTGATCAGAAAAATATTCTGGCTTTAGATAAAGAGTCTAAAGAGAAAAATAAAACTTCTGAAAATTGAAGTACAAAAATTTACGTAATAAAATACGTACAACTGGAACAGGGAGTTACAGCTCGCCAGAGTGGTCTCCGTCACCTCCGTCCAATCAATACTAGGTGACTGGCGGAGGCGCTCGACAAACCCCCATTCATCTGCCGACAGATCCCCCTGCCTCGGCGGTGGGTGGCTCGGCTTGGAGTGGTTCCATCGAGTAGGAATGTCCCATGGCTCTTCACTCCGGATCACCAAATACTTCTCCTTCCATCCCTTGATGGAATCTGGGTGGTGGCGAACGACCTTCCCCCCACTCCGGGGAGAGATATAGTATACACCCTCGGCCGACGGATTGACCATCAACATTGCACGGAACACGTTCAGCCGCAGGGGTACTTGCTGTTCCTCGCACATCAGCATAAAGCAGATAATCTGCTTCCAAGAGTTCGGCCCGTACTGCATGGGCGCCAAGGAGGCCCAGTTCAACACGTCCCTAATGAACGGGTGGATTGGCAACCTCAGGCCAGAGATAAAAGCGTCCACTGGGAAGACACAGTACCAAGCTGATAAGGGATCGGTGGGACGCAGAGTAGGGCTCGGCATCAGCAGTTCGTGACCAAGCCCTATATGATACGCCAGCTGCAGAACCTCCAAATCCCCGCCCTCCAAAACGGTCGAGATCGCGTCCATCATCACCCTCCCCCGGCTCGGCGAAGAGGGTTGCACTCCGAAGAGCTCCTGGTCAGAAAGGTCGTCGGGATACTGACGGAAATGCTTCGGCTGAACGGGCGAACCCGTCATCAAATTACGGAAAACAGGCGCCTTGCTCGAACCGCCGGTCCTCGACCCCGGTTTTCCTGGGGCCCTCTTCTCCTTCTTAACTCGCTCCGACGGTCCTCGACCCTGAGCGGTGGATCTCCTCACTATATTACCCTCGCCCCTCTCCTCATCGGAAGACAGCTCCAGCACGCGAATGCCGTCCGAACCCTCGCCGGCTCCCTCCGACCCGCTACTCTCCACCACAAAGGGACGTCGGGAACGCAACGGCCTCGACTTGTGTACCGCTTCCCCCTCACCTACTGAGTCCTCCAAAGAAACCGAGCCAGTATGGCCCACAACGGGCACCGACCCCTCCTCGAACATGGGCTCTTCCCACGACGTCGACGGAGAGTCAGGCTTTACTTCCCCCCTGGACGACGACGCCGACGAACCGGACTGAGCCCTATCCATCTGTGCCTAAAGATAAAACAAACTTACCAAACTAACCTGGGACCGCTTCGGGAGGGCGAGCCGAGTACGGCAAACTGCAAGAACGATCGCTGAAGGGTTGGGAGATTTTTTGAAGAAAAAAGCAGCAAGATTGAAGTGGGAGAAAGGGAAAAAGGGGGAATACTTATATAAGGGAAGAACGGCTCCTCGACTTCCGCGATTACTGTTCACTGATTGACGCACAACTGCCGCCTGGAAAATCGCGCCGCGTCCTCGAAACCTGTGCGGGGGACGTCATCAGACGCCAGACTGACGGCCTAACTCTGGGGTCGGGTCGGGTGGGATACACGACGGAGAAAACATTTTTTACTAGGTTTAAGGCGCCATCATATGACAGACGCCCTGGGCTCCAGCGTTCGACCAGTTCCCCTCTCACCCTCGAGCAGCCCGGGACTTACAGCCTCGGCAGCCGAAACCCCGAACTGTTCGAGGGTGGAACAGAAACCGCCATCGCCTACAGCCCTATCAAGACGGACTGACCGACCCCCGACGGGAGGTGGTCCCCCCATCCGAGGCCCTTCAGCCCCAAGGCCGGTATACGGTGGGTGCGTCTTTTCGTCTGGATCTCTCCCGGGCCAAACCTCCATGACAGGGCAGTCTGACCCGAAAAGGGATCCAGACGGCAAAACCACCACTAAACCGAAGCTCCTCTTCCAACAGCACGGATCTCGGCCGTCACCCCTCTCGCCCTGATCTCCCGTAGATCTGGCTACCATATCAAGGTCCATCAGATCCAAGAGAAGATCCGGGCGGCAGAGTAGCCACCTCTCCGACGCTGCTAGGGTCGAAAATATTAGCAAAAGACAGGCGTCCGCCGAAGCAGACACCTCTGAGAGCCAATGGGCCACCCCTGTTTTGATCATACCTACAAAGGAGGGGAGAGGTATTTATAACCTCCCCCAGGGACTAACCGTTGAGGCGCAGGGAAGGTCAATCAACGGAAAACCATGCGCCATCTACATTTATTAGGCGGCGCCATTAAATGCCCCTAGGAAATTGGACCATCACACCGTTCTCGGAGAGCCTTCAATGCTCCATAGGAATGGTGGGATATCCCCGCTCAATCACTCTGGGGCGCCAACCGATCGCCATCCCCCTTGTTAGCCCGAAATCCCTCGACCAGCTCGAGGTCAGGCCTAGCACCAGGGTAGTCTTCTCAGGAAGGCTTCACGGCTCGCCATCGCCCTTGCCTTCCAGTAATCCCTCGCCAAGCTCGAGGTCAGGTCTGGCACCAGGGTGGTCTTCTCAGGAAGGCCAACGGCTCGCCACCCCCCTTGTTGGCCCGTAATCCCTCGACCAGCTCGAGGTGAGGTCTAGCACCAGGGTAGTCTTCTCAGGAAGGCTTCACGGCTCGCCATCGCCCTTGCCTTCCAGTAATCCCTCGCCAAGCTCGAGGTCAGGTCTGGCACCAGGGAGGTCTTCTCAGGAAGGCCAACGGCTCGCCACCCCCCTTGTTGGCCCATAATCCCTCGATCAGCTCGAGGTCGGGTCCGGCACCAGGGGAGTCTTCTCAGGAAGGCTTCACGGCTCGCCATCGCCCTTGCCTTCCAGTAATCCCTCGCCAAGCTCGAGGTCAGGTCTGGCACCAGGGTGGTCTTCTCAGGAAGGCCAACGGCTCGCCACCCCCCTTGTTGGCCCATAATCCCTCGAATCAGCTCGAGGTCGGGTCCGGCACCAGGGGAGTCTTCTCAGGAAGGCTTCACGGCTCGCCATCGCCCTTGCCTTCCAGTAATCCCTCGCCAAGCTCGAGGTCAGGTCTGGCACCAGGGTGGTCTTCTCAGGAAGGCCAACGGCTCGCCACCCCCCTTATTGGCCCATAATCCCTCGACCAGCTCGAGGTCGGATCCGGCACCAGGGGAGTCTTCTCAGGAAGGCTTCACGGCCCGCCATCGCCCTTGCCTTCCCGTAATCCCTCGCCAAGCTCGAGGTCAGGTCTGGCACCAGGGTGGTCTTCTCAGGAAGGCCAACGGCTCGCCACCCCCCTTGTTGGCCCATAATCCCTCGACCGGCTCGAGGTCGGGTCTGGCACCAGGGTAGTCTTCTCACGAAGATCCAGTGACTCACCATCCCATTTCTACAACCATGAGCACTCCTCCACGGCTAGCTCCCGCACCCCCTGCAGGAGTGGGGGGCTTGTGTGACAGTGTAAAAATGGCCTGAGGCCCAACCAGGGCCCAATACAATTCCTACTCAGAAAAGCAAAAATAACAACCTGGTTCGGCTCCGGACCACTTCAGGGTCGGTGCCGAACCTCGTGTTTGCCCTTACAGTGCCGGCCTCCTCGTACTGACGAGCCTCAGTATCCCCCGGAGTCCGATCCGGAGCAGTCCCTCAGGCCGTCCCCCCTCTCTGGCGGGGCAGAAGGATGACCTGGCGCAGCCTAGGCCCTCCGATTCCCCCCCAGAGGCACAGGGGGCTCACGATGGGCCACGTCAGCTCCAAATACCGCCAAAGGTTTCGCCACGTCAGCCCTATATCACTCCTGGTATCGCCACGTCCGCCCTAAACCCCCTGGGCCTTCTGCCACGTCAGGCCCATGGGCTTTCGGAACTAAACCCGGTTGGGATTCTCTATAAATACTAGACCCACACCCACCTTTTTGAGGTAATCAATCTTTTGCCACTTAAATATACCTAGTTATTGCTACTCTCTCACAGAGACTGACTAGAGCGTCGGAGGGTCCGCCACCGGGACAAACCCCGGTGTTTCAGGACCGTCTGCAGGTACACAAGACCTCGGATCCGACCCTTCCGATCCGAGCCCAACCTTCAACATCTTTCCGAGCTCATCGTAGGTCCCAGAAGGTCAACTGAAAGTCGGCAGACGAGCGGCAATCTCCTTCAATACAAATTGAGTTCGAACTCACACCTGGTGCTTCCACACGTTTCTCAGAAATAAACAGCATCAGTAATGAAATATCTTTTGCCATTTCTAGTTAAAGTTTCATCCATTTCACATATATCAGAATGTATCAAGTCTAGAATTTTTGTTTCTCTTGATACCAGCCCCACTCCAATACTCAGACAATTTTTTATTATTTTTAGAAGACAAATTAGATACTCAGACAATTTTTTATTATTTTTAGAAGACAAATTAGATACTATGCAGTACAACTGCCCACCACAGGCTGCCTCTCAAAAGGTGGTTAACCAATTAGGTGACTCTTAATCATAGACAATTTTATTTATAGTCAATTAATTTTTGTGTACTCCCCATATTGAATCAATTAATACTCTCTCTCTCTCTCTCAAATCCCCCTGAGCACATCGTTTTTTGAAGACCCCGTGGGTCCCCTACTCTGTGCCACGTCATCCAACATCCAAGGCAACAACCCATTCTGATTTCCTTAGAGCATCCACAGTCGTTTTCTATAAATGCCATTTTGCCATATTATAGCAAACGAACCTCTGCAATCGTTTCTCATTTTGCCATTTTATGGCAAACATTCTATTCTTGTTTCTCAAATATGAGAAACGAAATGTAGTTTCTTAAATTATAAAGGACGGGATATCATATCCCGTCCCTCCGATTTAATGATTATTTAATCGATTCAGACTGAAGAACATATACCATCTTAATAATTTTAATTATTTTTAAAAAAAAATGGTCGGATGGGGATACATACCCCGGACGGGATATGATACCCCGTCTGTCCCCTTAAAAAATAATTTTTTTTTAGTATTCCCTCAGACGGGGAATGATACCCCGGCCGGGGTATCATACCCCGTTCGTGAAGGATTTGGCACAGTGGGCTATTAATGCTGATTGGGTAGGTTTAGGAGTAGTAATTAGGTTTAGGTAGTTAATTAATTAGGTTTAGTTATTATTATATTATTTAATTTAGTTAATTAATATAGTTTAATAGTTAATAAGTAATTAATTTTTTTAAATTTATTTTAAACGATGAGACGGTATATCATATACCGTCGCTCGCTTTTTTCTAAAAAATGAGAAACAATATAGCAAACGACCACTGCAGCGATCGATCTTATTTGTTATTACTGTAGCTGCCATTTTATAGCATATGAGAAAAACGATTGTGGATGCTCTTACGAAATCCAAACCGGGGGCCCCACACAAACCTGGTGACGTCATCCATCCACCATCTCTCAAGTAACCAATAGCACATATGCTGTTATCAAATTTCGTGCCTCCCCCCCTTTTTTCTCAACTTCTCTCTCCTCCTTTTTATATTATATATTTTTCAATTATTATTATTAGTAGTTTACACGTGCGATGCACGTTTTAATAAATATAGTTTTTAAAAATAAAAATTTAGACGTAGTCTTGATTTGATACACCTCCTTTATAATAGTTATGCAAGTGTTTGATTTGAACCTTGGACCTCCTTTATAATAGTTATGCACGTGCGTTGCACGGATTGGTAGAATGACAAAATATTTACAAATGACACTAAGGCCTTCTCCCATTACAATATTAGAGATATATATATTATATTATTCACAAATTACGGGGTATTACAGGTAAACTCGAAGCCCACCTCTCCAGTGCCTATATTATTGATCCAGTGTGAATCACCAAGTTGTACTTTATGACTATCAGTCTCCTTATAAGTTTTGAACCTGCTGCGCTCATAGCAAACATGTCTAGTGGCACCCTTCGATAGCATTTGCATGTGGTGTAGGAGTACGCGATCGGCAGTTCCTAGCGATATGTCTGAAGCAATGACACTTCCAACATTCGATAGGTACTGTTCCATTGTTGTTGGTTTGGGCTTGCTGGTTATTTCCCTTACTCGGATTCTGACATCCATTCGACCATTCTCACGGAAGTTCAAATTGAACTTCCGTTTAGCATTCTTCTTGAATGACTTGTTTTTCGGTTTCAAATGGACCTTCGCTTTGTTCTGTTAAACAAGAAAGACTTCTTCTTTCTGGTCTTGTTTTTGGATTTCTCCTCAACCCTCTACACTACACTGAGCAAAAAATGCTCAACAATTTGGAGAAAATATTTTAGGAAAAAAAAGAATTTGTTTTTCTCTTCTCTATCTCATATATATGACATAACCCATATATTTATATCCAATATAAAAAAAAACATTTTTCTTTCTGATTTAGTGTCATAACAACCAGACCATAAAGTGGTTTTAATGATTTTACTGGTCAAAAAATTGGCCAGTAAGAAAGGAACCGGTCAATAAGAAAGTGGTTTTAATGATTTTAATGATTTTTATATATTTTCTTAATATAAAAAATTGTCCTATATTATGTGGAATGTAGGAATTGAACCCCCGACCTCATGTGAAATCAAAACATTAACCATTGGGCCATAAGACAATGTTGTTAATAGAAGAAGTGTTTTGAATGTATACTCAATTCCCACAGTGCCTCAATCAAAAGTTATTTTTTTAATTTCTTCTAAACATTTTTATAACAAGTTATTAAGTGACAGCTCGAATCCAGGGTTCTTGGTTCAGGCCGAAGCTTTCCCGTAAAAAAAAAAAAAAAAAAAAAAAACACTTATGAGTCAATTATCATTAGAAGCTTACTTTTGTGATCCTAAACAGCCGCTCCAACAACTTGATTATTTTTCCTATCAAACAAAGAGTAATGTTACACCCACTATTAATTTAACTAAATTTTTTTTCACTACCTTAAGTGACACATTCTAATAGGTGGGAGAAGAGACAGTAGGTGGAGGAACTCTTCAATAGGAGTATGACACCTAAAGTAGTAAAAAAAAATAATAGTGAAATTGATTGTGGATAAAACATTACTCTCAAAAGAACCATGAAGGGCCTGAAACAAAATTCACTATGAACTCGGGAATGAATATTGCCTCATCTTTCTTTTCATCAAAAGACTCAAAACACACTCAACGGTGCATACAATTAAGTGACCATAATTACTGAACACTATGAGTGCGTTTGTTTCAATATTTTTTTACTTTTTTCTGGATACTGTATCCACAGTTGGCGTTTGTTTTGAGTGTTTTTTCAAAACACTATTGAGAATACTGATACCCCTCATTTTCGAAAACCCAACCCATCTCTCCTCTCTTCTCACTCACGAGCTCTCTCTCTTCTCACTCACGAGCTCGAAGATTCGTTGTCTTCTTCCTCCCCCCTCTTTTCGAAACGGCTTTCCACCCTCTCTTCTCACATCACTCACGAGCTCTATTCTCGCCCGTCTCTTCCAAATCTGGTCTCCCTCACTATCGGCGACAACCCCTTTCCCTCTCTTCTCGACCGTCTCTCCCTTGAGGCCTCTAACCCTACCCACTTCAAACCCGTACGGTCCCTTCTTCCTCCCTTCTTTTTGAACCCAGATCTGATCTCCCCCCCCCCCCCCAAATCAACGTTTTCCGAACGATTCTACTGTGAAATCGAGCGGAAACGTTTGATTCTCTCGCTGGCGACTTCAATACCAATCTATTTCTCTGTCGAATTGGTGAGGGGTTGAGGAGTTTCGGTTGGGGGTTAATGGTTTGCACTACCCGTGCTGCATACCGGAGAAGAGCTAGGGAACGAAGGGCAAATCGAATCAAAAAACTGCTCAAGGTCGAATCCTTTGCTGACAATTTCTTCCTTGTGCAATTCCAATCAAAGGTATGATCTGTGGGGCACTTTATTTGGTTGTTTTCCTGTACCAATTTTCGGCAATTTTTAATAGGGTTTTGGACCAAATTTTTTTTTGATGATATGCGGTCCAAACTGATTGCCGTTGATGATACGCTGTTGCCAATTTTTTGTTTAACCGCTGCCTCTTTGCAACCTACGGTTATCCGATCACAACGACTAATTGAAGGAATTTGTCTTTTTTTTTATCGGTATTTCTTCAATATAGATGAGTAATATGGGTAGGGGGAAGGAGAAGGCAGTGGAGGAGGATTATGGGAAGTGGCCTCCCCATATTGTGCATTGTTTTGTCAACCTTATGGAGGCTGCAGTTGACAGTGATTGCCTAAAAAGCAACACATTCGACGCAAAAACTTGGAGTAATTTTGCTCTACAAATGCAACAGGTGTGTGGCCGTTCATTCACGGTACCACAACTGAAGTCAAAATATAACCGACTTAAATCAGAATGGAAGGTTTTTTCTGATATGAAGAAACAGAGCGGTTTTGGTTGGGATGAAGTCAACGAAATCGTTACTTGCGAGTTACCAGTTTGGGAACAATATATTAAGGTTAATATATATAATCTCAAAGTTTGATTTTTGTTTGTGAATCCTTTTTATTATACTTCATCTTCACTTTAATACTTGCATAGTAACAACAAATTCTATGAATAGATACATCCAGCTGCAAAAAAATACCAACATAAGGGGTTGGCACATTTTGATGCTTTGACAAAAATAATGGAAGATTCTGTAGCCCAGGGCAATGTGGCAAGGGCTTCCACACAAAGGGGGTTCGAGGATGAGGAGGCGCGGAGGATGAACTATGAGTTTGGCCACTATCATCAATCACACGTAAATGTGATTGATAAGGATGATGATGTGCCAATGGGTTCGGGGTCGGGATCACGTAAGAGAAAATCTGGTGCATCAAGTGTCCGGGGATCAGCTATGTCAATGGTCCAAGAATATCTTGATTCCTGTATGCAAACTCAAGTAGTCAAAAGAAGCAGGTTGAAGAATAAAAATGAGGTGGATAGTAATGTCTCGATTAACCCTGCTTTGGCTGAACAGGATCAATGCCAAGATATAATAAATGTGATGACAGGGCTTGATCCAAATGTAGCTTTCAAAGCATTACACTACCTATTTCAAAATCCTCGCATTTGTCATGGTTTCCTTCGTATGCCCCCAGAACAGCAGGAGTTGGCGGTTCATTTTTATGCCACCCTGTAGTCATCCCATTCGGCCTAATGGGATAAACAAATCATGTTGTAGACAATTTTTTATGATTATTTCCGTATTTGCTTGAGGTCTATTGTACTATGGCGGCTTGACGGTGAACAAATTGCTTATTTAATTTAATTTAAATTTAGTATTATTTTTTCCTAAAATAGATTTGCTAGTAGTAGTATACCTTGTTTTCTTTTTTCAATGCTAGAGCTTGTGGAAATCTACCATCTCTCAATATGTTATTTTGTGATTCCGTAAATATCGTTACATATAGTCGTATTATTAAATATGTGTGAACTTGATATGGGTTTTTCTCAATTTGATTTCTATCTTTTTGTTATAGTGAGTTACTACTGCAAGTGCATCCTCTGTTATGGATACTTCTTCATCTAGTAGTGACGATCTCGATGAGGTGATGAATATAATCTTGCTAACTGAATTATGTGAAGAACTTGACCGTACAAGGTCCACTAAAAAAAGCAAACAGGACGTGAATATTTGAATGATATGTTAGAGGGTTCCCAGTCCGAGTTTCATGGAATATTCCGTATGAACCAAGATTGTTTTATTGCCTTGTGTGCTTTCCTGCAAAATGGGAACTACTGCGAGGAAACAGCAGAGTCTTCAAGTCGTAGACGATTGTCTTTCGAGGAAAGCGTGGCAATTTTCCTGTATATTGTCGGTCATAGTTCAAGAATGCGACTAGCCGGTAATAGGTTTAACCACTCAACTCAAACAATCCAAAAGCACTTTACACTTGTATTGAAAGGTCTGGCAAGAGCAGCATCATTACTTATCAAACCTCCTGATTATACACTTGTACATGACAGAATCGCTAATTCCCCAAACTTTTACCCGTGGTTTCAGGTATTACGTTACCCTGATTGCGTCATGTATTATTAAAGTTTTTTCCTAGTTTGGATTTGTGATATCTATTATTCGAATTCATTAATGTAGGGAGCTATTGGTGCTGCTGATGGCACATTAATCAAAGCTACAGTTCCCGCAATTCGAAGCAATGCTTGTCGCTCTCGAAAGGGTATTATCAGTCAAAATGTATTGGCAGCATGCGATTTTAACATGCAGTTTACATTTGTTTACGCGGGATGGGAAGGCAGTGCGAACGATTCCCGTGTAATACATACTGCATTAGCAGAAAAACTGTTGCCAATCCCACCGAACGATAAATACTACTTAGTGGATTGTGGTTATACTAATATGCCTGGTTTTTTGGCGCCATACCGTGGTGAGCCATACCACTTACAGGACTTTTAAGGGGCCAACCATGCACCAACCCAACCTAGACAACTTTTTAATAAACTGCATGATAGGTTACGGAATGTGATTGAGAGAACGTTCGGTGTATTCAAGAAGAGGTTTGCCATCTTTGAGAACATGCCAAACTACCTGTTTACAAAGCAAGTTATGATCGTCACAGCCTGTTGTGCACTCCACAATTTTATATGTATGCACTCACAAAACGATGCATTTTTGGAGGAACTCGATGATGAACAATTAGTACATGACCAACACACTGAAGATATTGCATCCACATCTCAGGGTTTGGATTTATCATCTTCCCAATTGAGACATTAGTAGAAAAAGAGATGATATTGCCATGGCAATGTGGAATGCAACACACTAATGTAATTTGAACTGTTTAACGAATGTAATTTTTCTGCAAGGTGTTTGATTTCATCTTGAAAATTTTTGGATGAACAGGTATTGGGCACGGATTCAATGTCGTGCACATGATTGGTCAGAAAAATGGATGGAATTGTCGGTAGCAATAAGTAATCCAAATTCAATTTTTGAAAACCTAACAAAGATGATGTCGTAATAGGCAATGATGATAGGTTTTCATTCAATGTGGAATGTTTCCCTCCCCCCACCCCGTTCCTGCTTTCTGCTTGATTGTATCGTCAAGCAACGGATATTGATATTGGGGTATATGATTGAATAACCACTGAAATGATGTATAATACCCTTTAAACTGATCTGTGGTTGATGTTTGAAATGAAAGGTTAGGTAAGAATGAATCCATTGTGGTAAACAATGATGATGAATTCAGTTATTGTTGACGGCAAAGTGGGAAGGGGATAGGAGGGGTGAACATTGTACTCAGTGGCAGTAGGCGTGGCATTGTAAAGATGCAGCCCTGTCCTGAATTTTTTATCATTGAATTGAACAATCTGAGCCTACGACAAATATGATTTTCTTTTTCTGCAACAACAAATATCAAAGGGATTCACAAATCCTGATGCATCATAATGCAGATTGCAGAATCAGAGAACAAAGTAGAATAATCTGAATACAAGTGCAATTCATCTGAACAAATCAGCTGCATCATAGTACGTGAAAACATGCTGGTCTGTTTGTTTCAGGTTCAATTTTTTTTTATTTCCTGAAGAAATATCCTGAGTTGGCCTTTGTTTTAAGTGTTTTTTGATGAAAAACTATTCAGAATACTTCAAGAGCAGTAAGTGAACACATTTGTTTTTTAAACCTAACGAAGATGATATCGCTATAGTCAATGATGAACGGATTTTCAAGAACAGTGCTTTGTACTGGTGGGCGTGGCATTGTAAAAAATGCAGCTCTAGTATGGATTTTTGATCATTGAGCATGATGAATCTGAGACTGCGACTAGGTTGAATTTTTCTAGCATTATGTTGTTTTTATGGTTTTGGGGGTGCTGCTTATATGTTCTTATCCAAAACCATGTTTTTTTGCTGCAAAACAGGTTGGGTGGTATCAGTATTCTGAATAGTGTTTCCCAAAAACACTTATAACAAAGGCCAACTCAGATTATTACTTCAATAGGTTTAAAAAAAATGAACCTGGAACAAACAGACCAGCATTTTTTCATGTATTATGATGCATCTGATTTGTGCAGCTGAATTGCACTTGTATTCAGATGATTCTACCTTGTTCTCTGATTCTGCAATTTGTATTATGATGCATCAGGATTTGTGAATCCTTACATGTGAAAAAAGAAGGGAGGAATGGAGCTTTTTTGCTCAATACAGTGGGGGGTATCAGTATTCTTAATAGTGTTTCCAAAAAAACACTTATAACAAATGCCAACTCAGGTTATTACTTCTGGAAATAAAAAAAAATGAACCTGGAACAAACAGACCAGCAATTTTTCATGTATTATGATGCATCTGATTTGTGCAGCTGAATTGCACTTGTATTCAGATGATTCTACCTTGTTCTCTGATTCTGCAATTTGTATTATGATGCATCAGGATTTGTGAATCCTTACATGTGCAAAAAGAAGGGAGGAATGGAGCTTTTTTGCTCAATATAGTGGGGGGTATCAGTATTCTTAATAGTGTTTCCAAAAAAACACTTATAACAAATGCCAACTCAGGTTATTACTTCTGGAAATAAAAAAAAAAATGAACCTGGAACAAACAGACCAGCAATTTTTCATGTATTATGATGCATCTGATTTGTGCAGCTGAATTGCACTTGTATTCAGATGATTCTACCTTGTTCTCTGATTCTGCCATTTGTATTATGATGCATCAGGATTTGTGAATCCTTACATGTGCAAAAAGAAGGGAGGAATGGAGCTTTTTTGCTCAATACAGTGGGGGGTATCAGTATTCTTAATAGTGTTTCCAAAAAAACACTTATAACAAATGCCAACTCAGGTTATTACTTCTGGAAATAAAAAAAAAATGAACCTGGAACAAACAGACCAGCAATTTTTCATGTATTATGATGCATCTGATTTGTGTAGCTGAATTGCACTTGTATGTTGTAGATTCTACCTTGTTCTCTGATTCTGCAATTTGTATTATGATGCATCAGGATTTGTGAATCCTTACATGTGCAAAAAGAAGGGAGGAATGGAGCTTTTTTGCTCAATACAGTGGGGGGTATCAGTATTCTTAATAGTGTTTCCAAAAAAACACTTATAACAAATGCCAACTCAGGTTATTACTTCTGGAAATAAAAAAAAAATGAACCTGGAACAAACAGACCAGCAATTTTTCATGTATTATGATGCATCTGATTTGTGCAGCTGAATTGCACTTGTATGTTGTAGATTCTACCTTGTTCTCTGATTCTGCAATTTGTATTATGATGCACACTTATTTGTGAATCCTTATATGTGAAAAAATAAGGGAGGAATGGAGCTTTTTTGCTCAATACAGTGGGGGGTATCAGTACCTGTATTAATAATCAATATTTTTGTGGAGGAAGATACAAAGTGTGAGATGATGGTTTCTGATCCCTTATGATTATTTTGTAGTCGATGCTTCCCATATTTTATCTACATTATCTGCAGTCAGAATGCTTTCAAGTCTTCTCATATTTAGGTCTCAGTTTGCAAAACAAAAAAGGGCAGCTGGGGGCTTTATTAGCTGATTGCGATAAAAAGAGGGTTGCTGCAAATGTTTGGTTAATCTTCTTTCCACTTTTGTTTTTTTTGTTTCTTTTTTTTCCTATGATTAATGTAGCTTTTATATTGACTACAGGTACAGGTTTCTTATATTGACTACAGGTACAAATTTTTCAGGGAGTTAAGAAGCAACAGCAGCAGCTCCAGGCAGCAGCAGACACTGCAGGCAACATTTTACTATTATTTTGTGACAATTTTGTATTGATTCAGAAAAAAAATTGTAGAACCTGTGTTCAGAATATATGTATTGGTCCCGTGCCATTGTTCCTTATTTTGATTGGGATTGTTGAACAATGTAAACAGTAGTAATGAAGTAAGCTTGTTTTCTTGAATGTTTTGGTTGAGCATGTTGATTTTTGAATACTTTTTTATTTTGATCTCACATGCAATATTCTATCCGACTACTGCTACTACTTCCTCTCGCATGCAATCTGAACAAAACAAACTAAAAAATACTCCTCATTTAAGATTGAAGAACTGCAATTACCAAAAGAGGCAATGATAACGGCACCACATTGATCCAAATAGAATAACTGATACATGAACCGTGATTTGTTGCTTCACAAAACCTCACTGAATCTATATTATGTACATACAAGATTTTGTTTTCAAATTTTGTACTCTAACGTGAAGGATCAGCCGTGGAGATGATGGCGGCTTATTTTTGCTCGATTCACATGCAGCTCAGGTTTCTTGTTCTCATACTTGTACAACATTGCAATCTAACTGCAGCAATTAAAAAAATACCAGCAAATGATAAATGCAAATTGGTATTCAAAATTGTCAGAAATATAACAGAACAGCTTTTAAACTCTTTTTTTCAGAAAAACAGCTTTCAGATAACAGTTTTCAGCTAGAAATATAACCGAACAGCTTTTAAACTCTCTTTTTCAGAAAAACAGCTTTCAGATAACAGTTTTCAGCTAGAAATATAACCGAACAGCTTTTAAACTATTTTTTTCAGAAAAACAGCTTTCAGATAACATATTTCAGCTAGAAATATAACCGAACAGCTTTTAAACTCTCTTTTTCAGAAAAACATCTTTCAGATAACAGTTTTCAGCTAGAAATATAACCGAACAGCATTTAAACTGGCTTTTTTAGGAAAACAGCTTTCATAATACAGTTTTCAGCTAGAAATATAACCGAACAGCTTTTAAACTCTCTTTTTCAGAAAAACAGCTTTCAGATAACAGTTTTCAGCTACAAATATAACCGAACAGCTTTTAAACTGGCTTTTTCAGAAAAACAGCTTTCAGATAACAGTTTTCAGCTAGAAATATAACCGAACAGCTTTTAAACTCTCTTCTTCAGAAAAACAGCTTTCAGATAACAGTTTTCAGCTAGAAATATAACCGAACAGCTTTTAAACTGGCTTTTTCAGAAAAACAACTTTCAGATAACAGTTTTCAGCTAGAAATATAACCGAACAGCTTTTAAACTCTCTTCTTCAGAAAAAACAGCTTTCAGATAACAGTTTTCAGCTAGAAATATAACCGAACAGCTTTTAAACTGGCTTTTTCAGAAAAACAACTTTCAGATAACAGTTTTCAGCTAGAAATATAACCGAACAGCTTTTAAACTCTCTTCTTCAGAAAATCAGCTTTCAGATAACAGTTTTCAGCTAGAAATATAACCGAACAGCTTTTAAACTGGCTTTTTCAGAAAAACAGCTTTCATAATACAGTTTTCAGCTAGAAATATAACCGGGCAGCTTTTAAACTCGTTTTTTCAGAAAAACAGCTTTCAGATAACAGTTTTCAGCTAGAAATATAACCGAACTGCTTTTGAACTCGTTTTTTCAGAAAAACAGCTTTCAGATAACAGTTTTCAGCTAGAAATATAACAGAATAGCTTCTGAACTCTCTTTTTCAGATAAACAGCTTTCAGAATACAGTTTTCAGAAATAAATATAACCAAACAGCTTTTAAACTCATTTTCAGAATAACTCTATTCAGAATACAGTTTTCAGAAAACTCTATTCAGAAAACTCTTTTCAAAATAACAAAACAAACGCAACCTATATTTCTTTTGCGCTTTCTATACAACTATGTATATATCATATATGTTACTACAACTCTGTAGCTACGCCAAAGTCGATTATGCTAATATTGCATATTGCATGCAATAACATTCCACAAAATATCCCGTTAATCTTTTATTAATGAGATTAGTGACTTCGGTCACTTTTTATTTCAAAAAAACATTCCACAAAATAAAATATGTCCTAGGAATTGAAGAAACATTCCCAAAGTAATTTTGATGTCAACCAGACAACCACTCAAATCAGTAAATGATCAACATTTTCAATAAACTCTTTACGTTACTGACACCTTATTTCGTTAACAAATGCTTTGATAAAATACCTATCCAGTCCCGTTACCAAACTTTGTCACAAGACAACCAAAACTCCGTTCTGGAAGATGCATGAAGCTTCACATAATCACCTCGGGTCTTCACACCTCTATATTACCATAAGCACTGTCGTGTCACTGAACAATCCAACATAAACGTCTTTCATTGTAAAATATGTCTCGACTCCACTCCTTTCCACATCAAAACATTGTACTCGTTGAAGCTTCAAATATAAATAATACACGAAACCAGAACAATCAAGTTGCAACAACAGGTCCAAAATAAACTGTTGGATTGTCGCGAGACCTACTATAGTCTATAGACCCTTGCGTACAAGCTACAACTTGTTATCTGGTGGATCCTGAAGTAGACCCGGATTCGAACGCCGAATTTCCCCCAATTTCTCACCGTTATTTACTTATTTATCTCACAGCTGCTCCGAAAAATCCATAGCCGCTAAATTTCAGAGAAAGAAAGAGAGAGAGAGCTCGGTCGCCATGGCGGCATTCATCAGTTGCTCCTCCATCGCCGTCCCCTCTTCAATCCGATGCTCCTCCATCGCCGTCCCCTCTTCAGTCCGATGCTCATTGTCTTCTTCTTCTTCTTCTTCTTCTTCTTCTTCTTCGAAAGGTAAACATCTCCGCTCTCACTCTCCTTTTGATTCTTAATTTCTGACGTCTCTGTTTTTTTTTTCCAGACAAGAGCTCGGAATCGGTGAGGATCAGAGACGATTGGAGAAGCCGATCCAAGCCAATCCGACCTGGCGGCGTCTATCCTGCTAAAGATCAGTGCAGGTTCGACGATTCGCCTTCTTCTTCTCTTCAAACTAGGGTATTTATCTCTCCTAATATGGACTGCAATTTTGCAGTCGATGCGGATTGTGTGATACATACTATATCGCTCATGTCAAGAATGCGTGTGCCTTTTTGGGAGACGGCATGTCCAGAATTGAGGTGAAATCTTATTGCAATCTGATGTTTGATTTTAATTTAATTTAATTTAATTTAATTTAATAATGTGAATAGGAATTGGAACCTGTAGTACATGGAAGGGGGAGGGGAGAGAGCTCAGATGAGGTGTATTTTGGTGTGCATGAGGAGTTGCTGTACGCTAAGAAGACTAAGCCTGTGGAAGGTGGTATTCTATCCTTTGGTTTTTGTCAGATTAGTTTAATGTAACATGCTTAATCTTAATTACGCTGTTCTATCAATTTGTTTATTTGACCGTGACATTGCGACTTGCCAACTTCTTATTATCACCTTTTAAGTACAAGCAGTGCTATTCCTTTAAATAATCAGTGGTTCACTTTAATTCATTTTAATTGTAGGAGCTCAATGGACAGGAATTGTAACAACTATTGCAGCAGAAATGCTGAAAGCAAATCTAGTAGAAGCTGTCATTTGTGTTCAGAGGTAATTTTAACTGAAATTAACTGATTGAGTAGTACATATTCTGGTTTCGATATTCTGTCATTTTTTATCCATATTATATTTCTGATATTAATTTTTTGAATATCCATAGTGACCCTGATGACAGGCTTACTCCGAGACCTGTTTTGGTCAGGTGTGCTGTGTAACTCCAAATGCTACTTTTGAAGTTCAAGTTATCAGCTGAATATTCGTTTATAGCAGCTATTTTCATGCTGGTTGATGCAATAACTTATCATATTGTTGCATCTTGTATCCCATTACTGAAGTTGTTTTGATATGATAGGACACCAGAAGAAGTTTATGCAGCGAAAGGTGTCAAGCCCACGTTATCTCCTAACCTTGACACCCTTGCACTAGTTGAGGTGATCTATTTTCCTTCTTATCACTGCATTAGCATACTTTACATTCTTTTAAAATAGATTATCCTCAGTGGTGTCATTTTTTATGCATTCCAGAGTAGAATTACATCATGTTAAATGTCCTTGTGGAGCTTTTGATCAATAAGTTGACAGTAGCAGATGTTATTTATTATGTGGACGGTGAACAGTTCTGCCGAGCACATAGATAGCCAACTGCTTTTGGATCCTTGCTTCATGAAGTGGATCTGTATACAAAACCTTTGGGATACACTGAAGAGGACCACCTATTTTTGAGTTGTGTATTGTTCTCTGTTGGTCCGAAGATAGTTATATTGTAATTTAATAAAAAAAATTCTTATCTACATATACCTCACTTTTGAGCTTCTGTAATGCTTCTCTCCTCTGCAACAGGCAGCAGGAGTGAAACGCCTTCTTTTCTGCGGTGTTGGTTGTCAAGTGCAAGGTATAGTAATTCGGTGTAGCCATTTTTGTTTTCCCATTTTCGTCTGAATCTGAGTCATTTTGCTTTCATGTAACTCCCCACTATTGAATGCAGACTGATTTCTTGACTGCAGCACTTCGAGCTGTAGAGAAATATTTGGGTTTGGAGAAGCTCTATGTTCTTGGCACCAATTGCGGTAATTGACGGAAATCTCTCCCCCCTCTTTTTTCCTGTATAATTCCCTCAGGTCTTTCTGATTTTGTTACCCCTGTTTGCTTGGCATCCCCTTGATAAGTTACTCCAAGTTAGTTCTCCTGAACAATGACCTGCTCTTTGGCTCATTGTTATCATCATTATCATTATGATCATTTGACCTTTTTCTGATTAAAATGTGTTAGGCTATCGAGGAAATCTCCATAACAATTTCTTAAATATTGTATAGGTAGATTGTCTACCAATTTCTTGGCTGAAAAGTTATAAACGAAAAGTGGAATAGCCACAGAATGATAGAACCCAGTGAGCTTGTTAGTGCTAACTTTATAATTAAATTTGGTTCAGGAAACCAAGGAGGAATCCTCTCCAATTTGTGTACACTAAAAAGTGCAGAAAGTTGGGCTTCAATCGATAAATTTGCTATCGGTATTGCACTCATTCCTGATCACGGCTTAAACCAAAGAATCAATAAACGGAAACTCCTAGCTATTCCATTTAACCATTATAGGATCCCATGTCAAGATGGTCATATTATATCACTTGGCTTTAAAGGTAAGGGATTTAAGGTTCTCTTTAGTAAGTCACTACCATGGTTTGTAGGATTTGAAAAAAAGTATCGTGAAGTGAAAGTGAGAAATACGACCAAGTCCTCTCCTCTTCAATTAACATGTAGGTAGATTTTGTTCTTCAACCACCATGATTAACCTAATAGAATCGAAATCTCTACTCTCACCTTGTTTGGAGTAACATAATGTAATGGAATTAAAGCGATACAAGAAAGTAACAATTCTGGCGGGTCTGGATAACAACCAAGGAAGCTTATGTTGAGAAAACCCTTTACTTATTTTATTTGTTTATTTTTGGTTGTGGCATTATCTTTATCATATAGGATTTGGTCTACATGGATTTTCATTGTGGTATAATAAATCGTATGTTTCAGAATTTGATTGACTTTTTTTCCCCATATGTTTCAGTGGATAATGGAACTCGTGAAGGGCTAGACAAATTCTTGAAGGCTGCAAGCAAGGAACCGGAAACAGTTCTACATTATGAGTTCATGCAAGATTACAAGGTGTTTAATGGTCATCTTATGGCATTGGACAGTTTAGTCAACTTTTCTCAAAGAAAACTGTCCTTCAGTGGAATCTAATCTAACACAGTCATCTCATTCATATTGATCATCTCCTATTAACTTCTCTTTATCATTGCTATACTGCTCCCTTCCCTTTCGCGTATAGTATGAATTATCAGGATCAAAATGATCCATGCACAATGTTTGTTACATTTTGGAGTTAGGTTGAAATGTATTGTTTGTCATATTAATTTAAAATTTTATTTCACACTTTGGCTAATCAGATTGCTTTCAACGATTATTATGAACAGACAAATTACTTCCACGTAGCTCTTAAATGTGATCAAAGAAGGAAATTTTGTGCACTTATTAGTAAAATCGAGAAGTACTTACCCTGAGTATTGTATTATCACAGTGTATTCATGACATTAAAGGGAAGGTTTTATAACATAACTATGGCTTATAGAACTGGTTCATGCACTTAATAGTTAAAAAAATCATGGGTGGACCTCAAATAAGGATGTTGAGGTGCAACAGAAGCAAAACACTAAAAGATAAGATAAATGAGCGCATCCTTAAAAGGCATAGTAGAGATAGCTCAAGTGGGGATGAAAGGAGAGAGAAGTAATTAAGATGGTTTTAGCATGTGCGACTCAGACCAATATAATACTGGTAAGAAGAATGATAGAAATTGTGTTTAATTGCGTGAGCACTAGATATAGACCTTAAACTGCTTGGATTGAGACAATTAAGGAAGTAATGGTAGGTATTAATTTGAAGAAGCAGGGTGATGTAAAACCAACCCTAAATAGAGAATTTTCAAGAATTGTAAAGGATTAATTTTACCAACATCTAATGCGGATCAAAGTTAGAATTTTAAACAATTAATCGGTTTGATGGATTTTCAAGAATTGAATTTAAGTTTAACAAGCCCAATTAATAATTCAGTTCTAACAATCAATAATTAAATTCCTAAGCGTTCTTTAGCCAGAAAAAGATTCAATACTGATTTGTACTTTAATTAGGCAAGTGCAACGCTCAATCTCAATATTTGTGGCCGACAGTTAAATTGAATAATATAATAGAGATGATAAAGTAGTGTAACACAAATATTTGAGAATTAGAAAGAGTATACCGAGGGTTCGAAGAACTCAGCATAGATCTCAGGTTGAACTGTAGCGAAAAGCACAACAATCCAAGAGACAGCAATGGCAGCAACAACTTCAAGAGCAATGGCAGCAAAAGCAAGGAGTTGGTAGGTCTGGACTGGTGACGAGCGGGTGCGACGTCGACAGTGGCAATGCAGCGCAGCGTCGGGATGGTGTGCTTGGGTGTCGACGGGAAGAACGACGACAAGGGGCGTGGAGGTGGAGCAGGACCAGGCAACGCGATTTGGGGTGGAGGTGAGAGAAGAGTCGATGCTGGTGGGTTTCGGTCGGAAAGGGGTTTGGAGATGTGGGGATGGTCGATTTCGATATTGGAGGCGAGAGAGGGTAGGGTGGCGACTGGGCTGCGGGAGCGATGGCGTTGGCGGTGGAGTGGCGTCGAAGTGAGCGAGGAGGGGTGGAGGTCAGGTGTATTAGGGTTTCGGGAGTTAGATTCGGGATCAACGAAGGGGAAGAAGGAGAGAGAATGGATTTGGGTTAAATTTAATTTGGATTTTGGAGATTAGGGTTTGGGTGTAATTGATTTGGGCGATTTTTTTAATTTGGGGATAGACTTTAGAGTTTATCACAAATCCTAAAATTGTATTAGGATTTATCACAAACCCTAACAAATTGGATCTCAATTGTATCACACAAAGGAGAAGATGAAGAGCAAAACTCAACACAATAAATTTTTTTAATCAGTAAGGGCATACTTTCTCATTAATCTCAAGGCCTATAAATAGGCTCAAAATACATCTTGATACAAATCTCAAAATATTCTCAGAATCTCAAATACATAAAAAAATAATTACATATGGCTATAATTGCCAAAAACAAATATGGTACTGAAATAAAATCCTAAACTAAATAAAATTGATGTCCTCATCACAGGGAATCTTAATAAATTAGGAAAAGAGATTCCTGCTTAAGAAAAAAGATTCGTCCTTATTATTTGGAAGGAGGCTTTGATACTGTTCTCGTTGGAGTCATCCATAAATAAAAGCTACATTACGATGCAGCCAAGCCATGTTGATACTGTCACAGATCTACTATCTATGTTGAATGTTAAACAAGCAATAACCATCAAATGATGTTGCCTAAGAAGGACAATTACGGATACAATGGAACACGACGCACCAACACGAGATTTTTTTTTGTTTTAAAGATTACACCAAAATAGCTAGCATGTTGGATTTGTGTGACCGACACAAGTTTCCTACATGATGTATCTGCCAAATAGAAGTGTTTGTGCTTCATTGGAGGTTCTCCATGTTCAATATAGCATTTATGATTTTTAGTCTTTATTAGCAAGCATAAGCCTTCGATTATACATAAAGCTTTGTTAGTATTTGGTTTAGTGTATTACACTATTAAAACCAAGGTTCAAAATCTCGGGATCGGAACGGAATCGGTTGCCAAAGTATTTGGTATTTGGACGACATTGGCTAAATCAACAATATCGGATCGGTGGATCAAAATTTTAATATAATGTATTTTTTAAATAAAAATAATATTTCATTGTTTTCTATTATTAAATGAAATATTTTAATATTTAAAATTAATTGATCAATTTAATCTTTTTAAATTTGTTGGATCGGTGGTATCGTTCTGGATCGGTCCAATCTAGCCAATCCCATGCCCATTCGTTCTGGATTGGTCCAATCCAGCCGATCCGATGCCCATCTCGGCCGATCCCCGATCTAGATTGCTGATACATCGTTTTTTGTGAAGGATCAGATAGGCCCCTCCGGATCAGGATCGGCCGATCCTTTAAGGTATGATAAAAACATGGCTTTATTGAAAAAATAGTGATAGGTGTTAATGGACCTCGTACAATTGTGGGATTGGATTCATCTCTAAACTGACATCACAGAGGATCGGGCCCAAACTTTGTGCTTCTCCACTACACCCCCTTTTTGGTGCCACTGAGCTTGATTCGAATCTTAGAACTGCGACCATCTCATCCATTTAGAATAATCCAGCAAGTGCTGTCAAGTGTTAACCACACTTACTCCAGATATTGTGAATTTAGTAATATTTGATGCAAAAAAATGTGGTCAACGGAAACTAAGATCATAATACATGTGTTAGTCTTAGTGACATTTCATAAACATTTACTTCGGCTTATAGTGTTTTAGCTAATTGCATTGTGAATTTGGATAATGTAGTTGAAGCTTTGAATTGTGACCCCTGTATTTTAATAAATTATAAACATGCTGCACGGTGTTTGATTGAGAGCTTTCTAACAGGTTCACCTAAAGCATTTGGATGGCCACACTGAAGAGGTGGGATGCCTGTCTCTTCCTCCTTCATCTCTCTCAAGCGGTCTTGCTATTCCAATGCTCGAGCATATAAATTGTACTCACCAATTCTTACCTGTTACAGGTTCCATATTTTTGCTTACCGGCAAATGATCTAGTGGATGTTATTGCTCCATCATGTTACAGGTATTTCTTGTTCTGATATTTGTTGCATTCTGATTTATGATTCAAAGTGAAGATAGTGGAATCTGCCACGCCCCGAAACACTTTGATGAGCGCATAACTGACCCCACAACTCACATTCGAGTTGTAAGGCTAATACAAATACTAATTCAGGGCAATAGTTTATTGATAAACTAGTAAGGTTCATTGGTACAACTTGATTAGTTCAATAATTATTACAATGTTCTAATTTCACACGTGAGCAACGGAATAATAATTAATACATGCGTCAAAAATAGAATACTTCTAATACTATTAAAGGGTTACTAAGCATAATTGTAGAGGTCCTCAGAAGTCTGCATCTTTATTCCTCTGAAAGATGTCTCCATGGTATCCAAGGATTTACATCTAATTCGAAAAAATATTTCCCAAACGGGATGAGCACCAACAGCCCATAAGTAATATAACCACTTTGCATTTAAACAAAAAAAATACATGATGTTTGTAAATGGAAGTACAAGACAAACTAATCAAGAAGAAAGTTGTTATAACCTCGTGCAAAACATCATAATAACAAATGCCACAAAAATATTCATAAAACATGATAAAACTATAAACCTTCGGTAAGTCAAAATTTATAAACAGTTATCCCACCGGCTTTGGCCCGCTCGGTAATGATAAATAACCCATTGGCTATGGTACGCACAATGTAAATAATATCAACCCACTGGCTATGATCTGCTCAGTGCAAATATAAATCCACTTGCTATGGTCCGCACGGTGATATAATATAACCCACTGGCTATGGTGCGCACAGTGCAAATATAAACCCACCGGCTATTGACCGCACTGTGTAAATGCATCGGAAGCTCATTAATAATTATCAAGTTTATAAACAACAATAATAATGTCATAACGAAAATCCAAAATCATGTCTTGCGTGCCTTACATCATATGTAAACACATTTGTAGACTAAAATCAAGTTCCAAATCTCAATTTAATTCCGGGAGGTATCACTATAAAACTATGCGTGGCGATAATAATTCATTCATAAACACATGTTTGCAAAATATATTTGACTGTGGAAAACACGAGAAAAATATGTAAGGTGGATAATTACTTGCAGTGATTGTCAAGTAGTTCTTAATATAGTTCCAATGTCAGTCAATTCCTGAACAAATAGGCCGTAAACAAACAAATTACTCATACTAATCATTTAGGATTATAATTATCTACTCATAATCTCTCCAAAATCTGAGTTTATACCTCCATTTATTCTCATCAATCCTTCAAATAATGTTTATATAGCCTTCCTACATTTTAGGGAACATTTCTATATTTTTCTGGGATTTTTAACGCCTTTAAGACACTTTAAATGACCGAATAGTAATTTTTATAAAAAAATGGACCTATTCTAATTTCTACAATCTATATTCAGATTTAATAGAGACTACACGTGCAGGGCACATGACTGTTCTTTAAATTGATTGGGTTTGGGTTTGGATTTGGATCGGGTTGAGGGTGCATTTCAACCCTTCTTTTATACTTTCATTTTCATAAACATGAACCCATTAGGCTATGACCATATTTTGCTGTTAACTCCTTCCCCAACTTTTTTTTCCGACGGTCAGACCTTCGACTAACCTCACCGGAGCTCCAACTAACTCCGGCAAGCTCCTGTAAAATCCACTATAATAAATGCATATACAAAAATACATGTGTTTGTAGAGATTACCTCAAACAAATTTATCTCTCTCATCTATTATTCTATTCTTCTCCTCCTTGGTCACCCATCCTTCTAACAAATTAATGGAAGTGTTTCTGGTGATGGGTTGAGCTTCTTCTTGATGGGTTTATTTAGACCCATTTGATATCCTTTATTAATGGCCATGCAAGCTTTCCCGGTCATCTTTCAACTCTTCAATAGTTACCTAATATAGGAGTAGCCTTCCATGACAACTTAATTTCATCCCTTTTCACCCCAAGGTTCTTGAAGGTTGAAAACTTAGGGTGGGCTTTGGAGAGCTACTAAGATCCAAAGCCATTAAATGCCTAAATCAAATACCATTTGGTAAGGGATTTGAAGCCTTTAATCTTGAGTCTCTTGACTAGACTTACCCCATGAGTTTCACTCCTCTTTTATTTTTGACCGGAATGGAAGCTTATTGCAAGTTTGCATAAATAAAAGTGAAGTCAATTTTTGCAAGTAAGTCCTTCTAAAGTATATATATGCATAAAAGGTTTGGTTATTATAGAATCACTGTAGGATTATAGTTTATGGTGAAAGATTTGATTCTGTAGTATGTACTTTTTCGGGAGCTATAATCTATTTTTGCCTAAGAGCATCCACACCAATCGACATGTCATTTGGGTTGCCATTTTGAATTTTGGCAACCTGAAGGACAACTTTTCTAAAAAATGAGGGGTTGTTCTAACCCATGGTTGCCATTTGAGTTGCCAAATATGTATATAATAGTATATTAATAGTGTATAATAGTGTATATATAATTATAATAGTGTATATATATATATTCTATTATATATTCATAAATATATTCAAATTTGGTGTTAAAAGAGAAAAAAGTGTGGTGATGAGACATTTGACAATGCCATTTGGTTTGCCAAATTTGAGGGGGAAAAATGGCTATTCTCAAATTTGGCAACTAAAATGGCATGCCGGTGGGGGGGGGGGGTGGCCGTTTGGGTTACCAAATATGAAAATGGCATGTTGGTGTGGATGCTCTAACTTGTATAGATTAATGCTGGATGACTACTGTATTAAGTATATTTCAGTCTATTTATCTAATTATGTGAACTTTTTTTTTACTTTTTTTTGTTTGATCGGGAGCCTCATACTTGAGGAAATTTTCCTCATATAGAATAGTTGTACACACGGTGAAACTCTATATAGAGTTATAGACGATCCACACCATTCATCATGTTGCTTATCCCATGAGAGACCTAAGACGCGCGTGTACAAAAATTAACATTTAGAGGCTTCTTACCCATTCATTTCATGATGCCAATTGTTATGTTATTGGAAAACAGTTCATTTTGCGACCAAGTGAAACACGATAAAAAAATCCAAACAAGTTGATCTTTTACATAGATATTATGACCTTCCCCCCAAAAAGAAACATAGATATCATGACCTATAAATCAATGTGAATGGCCCCGATCGCCATTATGGATCACATCGTGTGTGTAGAACTACTCTATATGAGGAAATCACGTCATATAAAGTATGAGGTTCCCTTTCCTCATTTTGCTTTTGTTTTTGTTTTTGTTTTAGTCAAAGTAGCATCCACTTTCAGAAACTAAGCCTACCATTTCTTTATGTTTTGCAGCTGCTTTGACTACACTAATGCACTAGCGGTTAGTATCCCTGTGTTGGGCACTATCTGTTTGTCAATTTTACCTTACATATTTCTTTTGTTGTATGTCTGCATAGATGATATGATGGTTATACAAGGCAACACTTGTACTATCATATAATAGGTAATTGATAAAATATTATGATTGTAACATTCTGTCATTTTCATTTGTTAAAATCCAAAAAAATACAGGACTTGGTGGTTGGATATATGGGCGTGCCAAAATATTCTGGGTTAAGCATGACACAGCACCCACAGTATGTTACTGTCAGGTAATTCTACTGTTTCTGTATGAATGGCAAGTGAGGGGTTTAGTATAGAAATTAGGCTAAATTTTAGTAGACCCTCCTGACCTTTCAGCCAAAATAAATTCAACCCCATCAATTTTGCTTTGTTTTTAAGCATTGAAAACACTCCTCCAAAATGTGCTATTGTATACCGGGAGGACATTGGTTAGTTAGAATTTTAACCACCTCTGCAGTTCCCTTCCCATGCATGTTTTGGGGAACTGACAGGGATAAATTGATATTGGCTAAAAGGTTGGGGGGTTTCCAGAATTTAGCTTAGAAATTATTGTTTCTAGTTACTATTTCACTGATCATTTTTGAGTTGCTATCAAGTGTTCTTTCCAATTAGCAAATGCTCAATAATAGATCCCCTTGAGCAGAAATGAACGTGGAAGGGAGATGCTTAGCCTAGTGGAAAATCTATTGGAAATTACCCCTACCATCAGCAGTGTATGGACGAAATTTATGATTCCCATCTACAGAATTCACAATTCATCTTAAAATTTGAACTTTGAAAGTATCCATCTATTTCAGGGGATCAGGCAACCATTTGTTGTCGAAACCGTTAAAGCTGATGATCAAGCTAAGTTAGGTAAGACATGGAAACTTGCAGTTATCTCATAGATTCATTTTGTTCAAAGCCTAACCACTGTCTGCATGATCTTTCAAATTTATTTTCTTAACTGTACAAGGTAGGTGACTGACAAACAGGTTAAGGCTGTTCTATAATTAATTACTTATATCCCCTCCTATTTTTTCCAGGAAAAGGCCCTTCTCAGCCAGCTCCTGCATTCATTGGTAATCTAATAGCTACTATCTTAAACTTGGTACGTTTCTCACGTTGCACCAATCCCTTAATCAGCCAGTTAATGTAAATATCGTTAAAGCTAAATACTGGAACTATTCTGATGCAGATCGGTCCGAAAGGTCTGGAATTTGCTCGTTATTCTTTGGATTATCATACTATAAGGAATTACTTATACGTAAACCGACAATGGGGAAAGCAAAGGTATCGGAATTAAAAAAAACAACAACAACGCAGATTGTCTAAGAAAATTGTCTGATTTATTAATTTTGTTTATCAGAGCTGACAGACACCTTCCCACATATGCAAAGAAAATTGTGGAGTCATATAATAAGAACAGGCGTGTCGATCAAATGCTTGATGAAAATTGACTGACTTGAGTTACCTACCTAAGTCTTGTTATACAACTTGTACATATGCAAAGAAAATTGTGGACTCATATAATAAGAACAGGCAGGTCGATCAAATGCTTGAAGAAAATTGACTGACTTGAGGTACCTAAGTCTTTTGTTATACAACTTGTTTCCTTATCCCATTTATTCTTTTAATTGTTGGGACTATATGATATCATGTTGCTACTTGCATGTATGTTGCATTTATAGCATCTCTTACCTATTTGTTGTGTGGATTGCGTCTTTTTATGTTCTCATGCTTTCGCAGTCATTCATAACTTATAATAGATCTGGATTTGCCGATATTTAGTCTTTCCTGTACTACTCCAGTAAATGAAACAATTGAGGATCAAAATTTTGGTTGTCTCCACATAATTTACCTTTTTAAATATTTTATTATTATTATTATTATTATTTATTTTTAAAAGAATATAAGATGGCTTCACTCCACCTCCCACCTTGTTATGTTTAGAACTTCTCTTCACTATGTGAAGTAATTATCACGTTGTGGAAGCCTTGCCATACAATCCTATCATCTTCCCACATGTGCACCTGATGCAGCTGTTCTGACGTGGGAGAAACAAATCGGAGTTCTTGTTATTTGGAGAGGAAGAAACAAATCTAGGGCACAGATTTGGTCCAGATTCGTGACTGAGCGAGTGGTTGGTGAGGTGGATCTAGTGGTGTTTGATGGTCGTTGAATACCTGCAAAATGCCTAGAAACACTGGAGAGATCTCGGCGACAGGCCTTCTGATGATTTAGTCAGCCACTGATAAAGGTGGATTAGGGTTTGGCTGAAAAAAATGCATTACCTTCTAACAGTGGTGGAGACTTGATATTTATAGACAGAGAGAGGAAATCCTAGTGGGTCGGGTTGACCATCTTCTGTGGGCCTGATTGGTGTGCTGGATCAGCAGATGGCCCATAGAGTATATGTGCCTGTTTTAAGAGGATTTGTGGACCCTGAGGGGATCTGACGACTCAGGTGGAGCTGGATTATTTACCCATATCATAGGCTCCCCATTTTTTGAGGAATGGGTGTACTAGCCGTCAAGAAGTAGTCCAATCTCGTTGGTGAGAAGATCAGTCGACAATGTGCATAATGGTAGAACAGAAGATCCCCACAAAGAGTGACATGGGGTCAAGACTGAGCTCCGTAATGTCGAGCTCCAACCTCCGAGCTTCGTACCACGACAGTGGAGGGTAGAAGCCAGCGACTTGGTCGAAGTAAGTGCCGGGCGTCAAGCGAAGCATGCTTGGTGAAAAAGTTTGTAGCCAGCTCGAGGAGTATGCCGAACATCGAGCGAGACATACTTGGTGAATAAGCCTGTAGCTAGCTCGAGAAGCATGCCGAGCATCGAGCGAAGTGTACTTGGTGAGAAAGTTTGTAGCTAGCTCAAGGGGCATACCGATCGTCGAGCGAAGCGAGCTTGGTGAGAAAGCTTGCAGTTAGCTTGAGGAGCATGCCCAGCGTCGAGCGAAGAGTACTTGGTGAGAAAGCTTGTAGCTAGCTCGAGGAGCATGCCGAGCGTCGGGCGAAGCGCACTTGGTGAGAAAGCTTGTAGCTAGCTCGATGGGCATGCCGAGTGTTGGGTGAGGCGAACTTGGTGAGTAAGATCGTAGCTAGCTCGAGGAGCATGCCGTGCATCGGGCGAAGCACACTTGGTGAGAAAGCTTGTAGCTAGCTCGAGGGGTATGCTGAGCGTCGAGCGAAGCGAACTTGGTGAGAAAGATTGTAACTAGGTCGAGGAGCATGCCGAGCATCGAGCGAAGCGCACTTGGTGAGTAAACTCGTAGCTAGCTCGATGAGCATGCCGAGCATCGAGCGAAGCGAACTTGGTGAGAAAGCTTGTAGATAGCTCGAGGAGCATGCTGAGCATCGAGCGAAGCACACTTGGTGAGTAAGCTCGTAGATAGCTCGAGGAGCATGCGGAGCGTCGAGCGAAACGAACTAAGTGAGAAAGCTTTTCGCTAGCTCGAGGAACATACCGAGCGTCGAGCGAAGTATACTTTGTGAGATTTTGATGGATCAGTTTACGCTCACTGTGGCTATGGCGGACATGTGTATTGCACGTGGGTTGCTAACGTTACGGTTGTGGAAATCGAGGCGTCAGAATCTTGTCCACCGCTGGATGTTGATTGCGTGGTTGAGATCGTTTGTAGATATCGAGGTGCCATGGAGCTGCCTATATATCCCCCATTCCCCCTTCATTTTTACTTTGTTTTCTCTCTCTAATTCTCGGAGCTTTTCTCTCTAGGCATTGTTCTGTAATCGGCGATCAGCTTTTCGACGAACTTTCCCGCGCCGATAACAGGTTAGTATTTTTATATTATGTCGAGGCCCTCGAGGGCTCGATCCAGCTCCTCAGTTTCTACGTATGGCCGGGGCGGCGACGATCGTTTTTCCGACTCTTCGGACTGGGAAGAATTCGAGCAAAACCAGAAGGTATACAATATCAACCCGCTTTGGACTCGTAAGCCTTTCGTGGTGGAGTCGAGCGACTCAGATGAATAGACCGAAGAGATGGGGGTGGTCAACGAGGGTGGACCAGTTGGCGAAGGAGAGGTGGAGGTGGAGGAAGTCGGAGATGACGAAGGAGAGGTGGAGGACGATGGTGAAGGTGATGAGGAAGAAGGTGACTTTGAGGTCGATCCTTTAGGCGAGAATCCTCTATTGAGGCCCCTGACTGAGCCGTACACTACGAAGGCCCCTCGGATCCGAGGGAGGAGATTGAGGTGGACTCTTCCAGACAGCCTCATGGAACCGCTCGAATTCTTCCCGAAGCACGGTCTCGAAGTCCTTCATCTTCAACAACCGAGTTCGATTAGGATGTACTCGGACGACCTCAAAGACTTAGTCCAATTTGGGTACAACCCTCATCTCAGAGTTGTTCTAAGCTTAAAATAGATGGCGAGCAGAGCGTGTTGACGGAGGTGACCTCCTAGCCATACAGGTGACATACTTCATCCCTCTGGAGTATGAGCTGATGTTGTCGAACCCTGGACTCCGACCCACAGATAGTTTACAAAGGTATTGTATGTTTTCGGTCGATGCATTTAGCTCAAGGTTGAGATTGCCCTTACATCCGCGTTTGTGAAGGAAGTATTGAATTGGGCCGGTTTAAGTTCGATGCAGTATGGTCCAAAATCCTTGGAGCAAATGATTTGCTTCATACTGCTTAACAAGGAGAGGGGGGTGCCACTGAAGTTAAAATAATTTCAAGCTGCTCTTGGTGTCAGCTCATCCGGGGTGCACGAGGGGATATATTACATCTTTCCTTGGCCCCATAAACGAGAAGTTCATGGGCACCCGAATTCCATTAAGGGATGGAAGAGCAAGTACTTCATCATTCGAAGTCAGACTCATTGGGACATTCCGACCGAATGTGCCTTCTATAAGCCGAACCACAAACCCCCGAAGGAGAAGGAACTAACGACAGAGGAGTGGGACGATGTGAAACGGATCGCCGAGGGCCGAGTATCCGCTGGCAGAATGTAAGCGAGAGGCATTTAGCCCGGATTGGACTGAGCCCTATCGGCCCCTGTATGTTTTTCGTTTCATTTTTTCGACCATCTATTTTTCTCTGTTCTAACAGCTTTGATTGTTCGCAGCAATGGACGCCACCGCTATCAACGCAAAAGGAGGGCCCAATTGGCCAAGTAGAAGGCTACCGATCAGTCAACGTTGCGGAAAGGCCCTCTCTGGGCGGCTCCGAAGGGACTTCTGATCCGAAGTCCAAGAAATAGAGAGCCCTCTCAGTTTCAGGTGTTGGTGTATGCCCTAGAGGCTAGTTGTGTATTGACATTACTAGTTTATATTGTATTATGACATTTATTTAATATTTAGGTATTTTATTTATTGTGTTATTTATTGTGAATTAAATGAACAAAATGAAGTCCTTGGAATAGTAAGTTCAATGTCATGGGATATCAGGTGCATCACTTGATTGTGAGATCCTATTGGTTGAAATCAGAACATTGTTCTTAAATGTCCATAGTCAAGTATTTTTGTGAATTAGGACAACAATAATACATAGAGACTAGTGTGTGTGTAGACTGATGACCATTCTTACGGGTCATAATCATGAGATATCAAGTCTTTTCATGGGTACATATTAGAGTAATAATGTACTGGACTGGCCCAACATGAGAATGCTGTATGGATTGTTACGTGAGTGTCATAAGCAATTCTCACAGTGACTATAGTGTACGTAGTCCTTTGATTTGAAGTCACTACGGTTTCCTACATGAGAAGTTATACATTTTAATACCGGCAAACATTGCCTGTAATAAGGTGATTATAAAGTCAACTATTGGATATACTACAAATCATGCAGATGGATGTGAGTGACTTAGATAGAATTTATCCTTCTTACATAACATGAGCGATATCTACGGGTATCTTGATTGAGTGAGACTGCAAAATGTATAACCATGCTCAAATGGGTCAATATGATATATTGAGTTCATTTGTTTTAGTAAGTCTACTCGGACATCAAGAAATCAAAAATCGAACTATACAAGGGTGACACGCTCTATGCCTTGTGGTCAATTAAGATATCTGGACAAAGGGACTAGACTACATGGTAACATTGGTCACGAATAGGTTATGTCAAATCACTAACATTTCCGTTACTTGAGTAGCAGTTATGTATTGCTAGATACTGCTCACTGTTTGTAATACTCGAATATGATTTTAGTATTACTGTCAATGTAATGAGAACTTACATGGTCACACACTTAGAATGAATCGAAATTGAGATTTAAATATATAAGATGAATTTGACATTGGTTCGACATTTAATTAGATTAAATGAGCCTATTAAAGTTCAAAGGTTCGCACACGAATCTGACCTAGATCAGATTGTGAGCCAAACAACCTCATTGCTCTCTTAGGGTTGGTTTTCTGCACCTATATATATGATATGTTTATGTGGAAAAGACAAGTAAAAAAATTCTAGCCGTCACAGAATGTAACCCCTGTTTCCGATTATACAGATTTCCAGTTCTTTTCTTTTCTCCATGTGTTCTGGTATTTCAAATTCCGTATAAATCATTCCAATGCATTTATAGCCTTTTGAATCTCCTATTGAAACCCAAATTTATATTTCAAACTACAAATCTTATCTCTCCTCTTTTTGTTTGAAGCCCACAATTATTATTGAATTTATGTTATATTTATTTGAAGCCCAAAGAGTAGCCCATCTCTTGTTGGATTTTAGCCCAAACCCAATCCCATCTCCTATTGGACTTTAACCCTAAACCCAAACCCACAAACCCATATACTATTCACCCGTATACAATTCCTCCACTTTTTTTCCACTCTTCCCACATCCCCGTAACCACATCCCACTATCTCTAACTACCCTCTTATAATAATTATTTTATTATTTTAACAAACCCCTCTCTGTTTCTTTTCCCCAGCAACAACAGAAACCCAAACTCCCCAACTCTTCTTCCTCCATTCTCCCGCTCGAGCCCCACCATTACCGCTCACACTCCACCGCTCGACCTCCGAAGAACCTCGAAGCTTCGACTACACCTCTCGCTTCGCCCTCCGCCATTGCTCCAACCAGTCGTCGCGACCATTCCCCTCGCCTGCCGCCAGCCTCGACCACTCCAGCTGTCGCCTTCCTCGTTCGAGCTTCCTCCGCCATTGCATCGTCTTCAACCTCGACTTCGTCGCGACCACATTCGAAGCCCCTCGTCGTCAGTTCCGCCGCTCTCCGCCGTTCTCCTCCTCCACTCGAACTCCGCCGCTCGCCTCTGCTTCCGAGCGCCTCCCGCTCAATCCAGTACCGCCACCTCGCACAACGCCGCTTCCGCAGTCGCCCATCCACTTCCGTCGTCTTCAACCTCGAGAACCCGGAGCTTCTTCCTCGCCTCTCCACGACGCAGCAGAGAACCCCTAAATCCCGCATCATCTTCCAAACCAGTCAGCGCCGAAGCTCTCGTCTTTCTCTCATCGCCACCACCTTCCATCCAGTCGTCGCTCCGCCGCGCTGCCCACCGCCATGGCATCTCCCTTTTCTCTGTTTTCCTTCTGAAAACAGAGCATTCGCTCTTGCCGTCGAAGCTCTCGCTCGTCGTCGCCGTCCCTTGTCCCGCCTGAGTCGCTGCCGCACACCCCCAGTCGCAGTCACGACCTCCGGTCGCCGTTCCTCCTCGTGCCGTTTCCCTCGCGCCGTTCTCTCTCTTCGATCGAAGGAAGAAGAAGATCGGCGGTTGGTTACTTTGGCTGTGCGCTGTTTTGTCGCACGCGATCCCAGTCCGCCGTTTGCTGTTCGGGTGTGATCCGCTGTGTGGAAGAATACTGATTGGTCGCTTCTTGCTGGTTGCTGTTCGACGCACACCCGATCCTTCTTCGCTGTTCCGTGTTCGGATCAGATCTGGTGTGAGGAGAAGAAATCTATTGGTTGCTTCCAGTGTTTCGTGTTTTGTGCACTTCGGATCTGAAATTGTGTTCGCTGTTCTGCCTGATCCAGTGTGGGGAAATAATCTACTGTTTGTTGCCGTTATTTGCTTGGATTTTCTCGCTCGGTCTTCGCCCGTGTTTCTTGGGATTGCTCCCCGGGATTCTGATCCCGTTATTCTTATTAATTATTTGAATCGTCTACAAGGAAAAAGGCAAGTCCACTTGAACTATTTTATTTATTCTAGTTCAAGATTAATTGACCTCTTATGCAAGTAGTTCCAATTTATTTATCGTTAACTCTGCCTTGTGTTCCTTCCGTTAGGAGTATCGAGGGTTTACACGAGCTAACCCGACGTACTCTTGACCTCTTAATATTATCTATTGACTCAAACCCAAGTCTAGATACATACTTGACATGAATAAAATAAATAGAACTTGTACATGAGAAAACTCGTCGTGATTAAATACATGTTGTTACTTGAGATCATGTGACTTGAACTTGACATGATAAACTTGACTTGTTTACTGGAAAAATTCACTTGACTTGTATACTGAAAAAATTCACATTACTTGTTGTACATTAGTCTTGATACACGCATGATACAATAATTCGATAATTCCCCACTTGATGAACATTTATGTGATGCTGCCTTGTCTGTCTTGTACTGAAGTTTCGACCCAGTTATATTAGAAATCAGTTAAAATAATATAAAGAGAATTGTTGTTTTCAGATTCATTACTTCGTGTATATTATTGTGCAATGCATCATGTTGCTGCATTATCACAATTCACTTGACATTATTATAACCACTCGCATGTACATATATGACTTAATAATAAAATACTAAACAAGCCAGGGTTTCTAAGGGTTGACCTAGTAGTGGACAGTCTCAGAAAATGTACTCGGTAGGGCCCTCTTGTTACATGGACTTGTTACATGGAAGGTGGAGAATACTTGTGGAGACGTGAACTTGTTATCTTGTTATCTTGTTATCGTGATATACACCCAGTACACGCTCTGTAGACCCCACCACGAAGTCTAAAACGAACACTGTTGTGCGTGCATCGAACCTGTAGTATGGGATGCAGTAGTACGTGCACTAGATAGGAGAACAACTTGATAATAGACCTAGTTGACATGTATATATACTTGATTAAGACCATTGCTATTGGTACCATTATTGATCTTGCAATTTTATCTTGATTCATATTCCCACATGTACCTTACTCCTTTACTCTCTGCTTTTCACTACTTGCTGTCCGTACTTGCTCTAAGGACAAATTATTCTTTCTTTTTAGATAATCAAGTACAGGTGCACGAGGAGAATTCTCGGCAGGCATTGATGGGCAGTTCTTCTACGATTGTAGCAGGAGCCTCTCGAATTTTTTGGTGAGTCCTTATATTCCAGAATCGGTTATTGAATTTCATTCTCGTTTATGTGATTATGTTTCCTGCGTGGTTATGATTCATTTTTCTTATATTGTTGAGCTAAGACTGGTACAGCTTATGGATGATATGAGTTGGCGTACTTATATCATTCGCTGGGCCTCAGTTACGTGCCTGTGTTTCTGTATACCGGGAAGCGGGGCGTGACACAGAAAGTGTTTGAGAGATTGTGAGGAGGAACACCCCTTTCTGCAGCTAGCACCGCGGTCTGAAGAAGAGCCATTTTTCGCTTCGTTCGTGTGGATACCGTAGAGGCACCACAATATTACAGTGCTGTGATTGGCATACTGTGGAGACAACAGATCTAACTTTAAGGTTTAATTCCTAAACACAATTTATGGTTTTCGCATGGATTCATGGCTAGGTTTCGATATTTTGTGATTTTTTGTTGTGTTTTTAATTTGTGATTGCCATCGAAACCGAACACCAGGGACCCCAAGCTCGACAAAGGTGACACCAAGCTCGAGTAACCTTAAGTTTACTGACATGCTGAAAGGTGGTATCCCGCTCGTCCACCCTGCGGTTCAGGAGAGCGTGGGCGAAGAAGGGCTTAGGCCGTGGGTTCCTAATTAGGTTGTGAAGACGACCGATTCGATGACCGAGGGGCCGATAGCCATTGAGGTGGTGGAACATCTGGCCACACCTCGCGATAGGGAGGCTCTTGCGATCGAGACTCTCGATTCGTACTTCATGAGGTGGGCTCAGGCCGACATGCTGGTCAGTATTTTTGAACTCCGTAACTTCAAAAAATCATTTTTTTCTCTATTACTTTTCTAAGTCTTAGCTTCTCGTTCGCAGGCGACACTGGCTTGAGCATAGTTGAGGAGGCTGTACACTCGCAAGCTCCAGCGGGAGGTGAAGAACGCCCAACGGTACGAGCGTGACATAAAGGGGCAAAATTTGAGAGCTGATGCCGTTGAGTCCCGTGAGCGGGCTCTTAAGGTCGAATTAACTACCCTCGCCGATGACAGAGCTCGGGTGGAGGGGAGATGAAGAAGGCGACCGATAAGGAGCTGAAGAAAGGAGGAATGCCATCGTGGATAAGGTCATTGAGGCTCAGGACAAGGCATACAATCGAGCTTTCGAGCACGTCCTGCACAAGTATCCCGACTGTGAACTCAAAGAGTTTCATTACAACATGAAATTTCCTGAGTCTTCGAAAACCCCCGGGGGAGATGGTGAGGAGGGGGTGAACAACTACCTGGTGAGGAGGACGTAACGCCCGTGGCCGACCCTGAGGTCGACGCAGCGGTGACTGAAGAGGTACCACTCTCATCTAAGTGGTAGCTTCCCCTTTTTCGATTTTGTTTTTGTATTTGCCGAATGCGGACTGACCACCATTGTTTTGTACGAAGTATGATGAATGAAATGGATTTCTGGCCAAACTCTTTGACTTAAAATTTTTGGCGTAATTTTATTCTATGATGTGATGTTTTGTGATTTAGCCAAGTTTGCGAGGCTCAGAATGGCATGCCCTTTCATCCTTTGTCAGATGAACAAATCTTTCGTGGCTGATCCTTGTGATGTCAAGATTGAGCGCCTTAGGGGTAAAGCTAAAATCCATGGAGTCTATCTTGGCGCGCCATCGCAAAGATGCCTGGGATCGGCAAACAACTGTTTCTTATTTTATGAATTGGTCGAAGGAACTGAGCTTGAAATCAGCTTGTCTGAAGAAGACGATTGCCGGCCGTGACTTGGGGAGCGCCGAGACTTGATGGTCGATGTCTGGTACTTCCGCCCAGTGATCGACCTTGAAATCGTTCCTTCGCGAGGCAATAGTGGAGAAGGAATTAGAGATACAATGATTGATGGTCGTGCTCGGGGTGGGTCATTCCCGAACTGCTTCTCTAGGAAGTGGCTGGCCATCTGTGGGCGACCCATCTCCAATTTCAGATTGGAGGTGCCGAAGCCGAGAGATGCCCAAAGCTCGGTGGCCGGGACATCTACTTTGGCCATTCCTAGGGTTGAGATCGATAGGCCTATTGGCGACCGAACACGCTCGACAGGACTCGAGCTGGCCTGCATTAGTCCCAGGGCCCTCCAGGCGGAGTGGTAGGTCGTTCGAATGACCTTCGCCACTTGATGTAACCTTTACACTTCTTGTAATCTTGTAATCTTGTAATTTTGTAGAAATTTTATGTATAAAATTTAGCTGTTCTGTGGTACTTAAGAGATCGTTGGGAACCTCTTGTTAAGGTTGAAAGTCTTGTTAGAGTTGAGGTCAGCGCCGAGCGGCGAGGACCTGAGGGATTGAGAAATCTCTCATTAGCGTTTGGGGTCGACACCGAGTACTGAGGACCTGAGAGATTGAGAAATCTCTTGTTAGCGTTTGGGGTTGACACCAAGCGGCGAGGATTTGAGAGATTGAGAAATCTCTCATTATCGTTTGGGGTCGATGCCGAGTGGTAAGGACCTGAGAGATTGAGAAATCTCTCGTTAACGTTTGGGGTCGACGCCAGTGGCGAGGAACTGAGAGATTGAGAATTCTCTCGTTAACATTCAGGATCGATGCCGAGCGGCGAGGACTTGAGAGATTGAAAAATCTCTCATTTGGAGAAGTAAAGTTGAGGCATTTTGACTTGATTTGAAAATAAATCTCATTGCTTTTATTCAATGTTTGACTACCAAAGAAAATGTGTAGCACTTATTACAATCACTAAAGTCTACGTTGACCCTTACGAACCTTCAAGGAACTTGATAAGATGTTCTGCGTTTCAGGATCTCTTAACTACCCTGCCCCCCAGGTCTTCGAGTCGGTACATGCCTGGGTGTACCGCTTGGGAGACCTTATACGGGCCCTCCCAGTTCTGGGCCAGTTTGCCTTTCTTGGTAGGGTCGAACATAACAAGCTTCCTGAGCACGAGGTCACCCTCCTTGATGTCAGCCGGACACACTTTCTTGTTGTAATATTTTTCAATCCGCTGCTGAGAGATATTTTTTTTCTGATGGTGGATTTTTCACATATTTCGTCGATAAGGTCTAAGTTGGCTCTGAGATCGCTCGAATTTGATTCCTCGTTGAAGCCCATGATCCTGGACGAAGGGAGCCTGATTTTCAAGGAGATGACAACCTCTATCCCGTATGTGAGGTTGAATGGGGACTCGCCCGTAGGGATCCTCTTGGTTGTTCGATATGACCAAAGGACGCTGGGTAATTCATCGACCCACAGTCCCTTAGGAGATTTGTCCAACCTATTTTTGAGACCTTCAAGAATTTTGCGGTTAGCGTTTTCAGTTTGGCCTTTCGACTGGGGGTGTGGTATCGATGAGAACCATTGCTGGACCCCGTACTTTTCGCAGAACTTTCAGAATTTTTTGCCGGCTAATTGAGTTCCATTATTGGTGATGAGTACGATCCCGAACCGACAAATGATATGCTTCCAAAAGAATTGTTGGGCTTGATACTCAGTTATTGTGGCCAAGGATTCTGCCTCGACCCACTTGGTGAAATAGTCGATGACCACAATGAGGAAGCGCCTTTGGCCCGTGGCCTTCGAGAAGGGCCGACTAGATCCATCCCCCACATGGAAAAGGGTACCAGACTGGCAAGTAACTTGAGTTCGGCCTGTGGCATGCGCCTGATCGAAGAGAATCTCTGGCAGAGCCACATTTTTGCACAAGATCATGGGCTTCTTGCAGTATGATCAATCAATAGTATCCGTGGTTGAGTACTTTCTTCGCGAGCGACCAATGACACCCTCCCATTCCCTCATGCAACTCCTCCAGGGCATACTTGGCTTCATTGGGACTCAGACATTGGAGATATGGTCTTCCATTCACTTTACTGTATAAGCGCTTGAAGAGTACATTGTCAATCAATGTGAATCTCTCCGATCGGACTCTTATCTTCCTGGGTTTGACTGGGTCTTGTGGGAGTTCGCCATCTGTCAAGAACTTCCGGATTGGATCCATCCAAGTTTCTGCTTGTATGCCTGGGTTGAGGCAAAGGACCTCGGGATTCTCGATGCTAGGCTTGAGGATGACCTCGACTAGGACAGTGTGATCTAAGCCCTCAAAGGACGACGAGGCGAGCATGGACAAGATATTGGCTTGGCCATTTTGTTCTCTCGGAATACGCTCGACAGTGGAGCCCTCGAAGACTGTTAAGAGGAGTCTGACATGCGCCAAGTATTGGATTATCCGAGTGTCACAAACTTCATAATCCTTAGAGATTTGGTTGACCACGAGCTGAGAGTCGCTAAAGATCTTCATTCGTCTTGCCCCTGCCTTGTGGGCTAGCATAAGTCCGGCGATCATCGCTTCGTATTTCATTGTTGGATTCCTAAAAATTGAGACGTAGGGAATACTGAAGGATGAAGCATTGGGACCTTCGAGTATGACGCCAGCTCTGCTTCCACCCTCGCAGGATGATCCATCGACATAGATCTTCCAAATTGGTTCATCCTCTCGGATTTCAGATGCTTTGGGAATGGTACATTTTGTGATGAGTTCTGCGAGGGCTTGTCCTTTGATGGCTATGTGGGGTTGGTAGCTGATGTTATGCTGGCTCAGCTCAATTGACCACTTGATCAATCAGCCGGAGTTTTCAGTTTGTTGGGGACTAGCTTAAGAGGCTGATCTGTCAGGACCCGGATTGGACTGAGCCCTGTCGATCTCTGTATGTTTTTCGTTTCCTTTTTTCGACCATCTCTTTTCCTCCGTTCTTAATGCTTTGGTTTTCTTTCACAATAATGGACGACGCCGATATCGATGCAAGGAAGGCCTAATTGGCCAAGCAGAAGGTTGCCGATCAGTCGAAGTTGTGGAAGAGGTCCCTTTAGGGCGGCTCCGAAGGGACTTATGATCCAAAGTCCAAGAAACAGAGACACTCTCGATTCTAGGGACCCCGAGCTCGATGAAGGCGACACCGAGCTCGAGTAACCTTAAGGTTACTGACATGCTGAAAAGCTGTATCCCGCCCGCCTCGGATCCTGAGGGGATTGACGACTCATGGGTCGACTGGCGGCCATCGGCCATTTCCTCTCCAAGTCCGGAGAAAAGTCACTCTCATTCTTCAAAGCCCTCTTGGGGGGGGGGGGGCGAAAAGCTTTGAGTGGGGAGAATCTCAACAGCAGGCTTTCGACCAGTTGAAATCCTACCTGGCCACCCCCCGCTCCTTAGCAAACTTGAGTCGGGCGAGACCCTCTTTCTCTATCTGGCCGTCTCGGAACACGCGCTCAATGCCGTACTAGTCAGGGAGAAAGACGGAGTCAAGCAGCCCATCTATTATGTCAGCAAAGTCCTGCACGACGTTGAGTTTCGATACACCACGATGGAAAAGGTCGTCTATGCATTGGTGATGACCGCTCTCTTGGCTTTGGGTGCCACGGAAGGGAACAGTAGTAGAACGGGACCGAAGTCTAGTCCTGGATTTGCCTGTAATGGGACCGGAGTCTAGTCCTGGATTTGCCTGTACACTAGACTCTGGCCCCGTTCCACTACTGTTCCCTTCCATGGCACCCAAAGCCAAGAGAGCGGTCATCGTCAATGCGTAGGCGACCTTTTCCATCGTGGTGTATCGAAGCTCAACGTCGTGCAGGACTTTGCTGACATAATAGATGGGTATCTGGACTCTGTCTTCCTCCTTGATTAGTACGGTGCTGAGCGGTGTTTCGTGGCGGCCAGACAGAGAAAGGGGGTCTCGCCTGACTCTAGTTTGCTAAGGAGCGGGGGGTTGGCCATGTAGGATTTTAGCTGGTTGAAAGCCAGGTTCTCACTTGAAGCTTTTCTCTCCTCGGAGGGCTTTGAAGAATGGGAGCGATTTTTCTCCGGACTTGGAGAGGAAACGGCTGATGGCCGCTAGTCGATACGTGAGCCGTTGGACTTTTTTGACATTTCTTGGAGGGGCCATGTCCAGTATGGGCTGAATCTTTTCAAGGTTTGCCTCAATGCCTCGCTGGCTGACCACGAATCCGAGAAATTTTCCCAAGGTGACGCCGAAGGTGCATTTGGAGGGGTTGAGTCTCATATTGTGGGATCATAGGACCCTGAAAGCCTCATCGAGATCACTGAGTGATCTTGCCCTCTGCGACTTTTGACGAGCTTATCGTCGACATATACCTCCATGTTCAGGCCTATTTGTTCTTGAAAGAACTGTTTGACGAGCCTTTGGTACATAGCACCGACCTTCTTCAGCTCGAAGGGCATGACCTGGTAGCAGTAAAGGCCTTGGTCGGTTATAGGCAATCTTGGGGACGTCCAGATGGAACATTATGATCTGGTTATAGCCTGAAAAGGCATCCATGAAGCTTAATAGCTCGTGACCAGATGTCGCATCTATCAGGGCGTTGATGCTCAGGAGGGGGAACCGATCTTTAGGATAGGCCTTATTGAGGTCTGTGAAGTCTATACAGATCCTCCACTTCCCGTTTGGTTTCTTCACCATCACAATATTGGCTAACCACTATGGGTAGTTGACATCCTGTATGAACCGAGCCGAGAGGACCTTGTCCACTTATTCTTTTATTGCCTGTTGCCTGTCGGGAGCGAACTTACAACGCTTCCACTGGACTAGTTTTGAGTCCGGGTAGACGCTCAGCTTGCGCATGATGAGGTCCTCTGAAATCCCTGGCATATCCGAGGACGTCTATACAAAGAGGTCTACATTTCGACGAATGCAATCGATCATGGCCAGTTTTGGGTCTGAAGTGAGAGACTGGCTTACTCGAAACCATGTAGACTTGTCATCTCCAGAGATGGGGATCTCCTCCAACTAGTCGACAGGCTTCGAGCCCAACGAACTCCTGTCAGATGGAAGTTCGACTGTGTCAAAGGGGAAAACTCTGCCCCCCCTGCGACCATATACCATGAACGAGCAGATTCTTGATTGCCTTTGACAATGCCGACCCCGTGGTCAGTAGGGAATTTCATTTTCAGGTGATAGGTGGAGGGCACTGCCTAGAGGGAACAGAGGCTGGGTCTGCCGAGGATAACATTATAGGCGACATTGACGTTGTCCATCATGAAGTCCATTGGCTTTGTTCGGATGGTTAGGGCCGTTCTGGCTGTGACATCAAGCGTGACAATTCCCTCAACTTGGATAGGAACGTCTGAGAACCCGTGGAACCCATGGACAGGGCCGTTCTGGCTTCAGCCTCTCGCGAAAGAGTTTGAGCATTTCGAATGTGGCCATGATCATGATGTTGACTGAGCTTCCGTTGTCAACGAGGATGCAGCGGATCTCGTGATTAGCCATGCCAAGGCTGATTACCAGGGCATCGCAATGAGGCAGTCAGATGCCTTATAGTCTTCGTTGGAGAATGGGACCGCTAATTCTTGATCCTTGGGGGGTGGATAGTTATGTACTGGGTTAACCTCCCGATGAAGGCCTTGCGGGAGGTGTTCGTCTCTCCCCCGATAGGTCCGTTGTGGACACAGTGAAGAATGGTCGGCCTAGCAGCTACTTCGGCTCGGATTCTGCCTTTGGACGTCTGTTGGCTGTTCGAGGAGAAGGCGAAGCCCTCGGGTTAGTTCGGGTGAACTCCCTTAGGTACCTGTAACACCCCGTACTTAAGGGGTGTGTGTGTGTGTGTGCCTTAGGTACCTGTAACACCCCGTACTTAAGGGGTGTGTGTGTGTGTGTGTGTGTGTGTGTGTGTGTGTGTGTGTGGATAGAGAGAGAGAGAGAGAGAGAGAGAGAGAGAGAGAGAGAGAGGAGTTGGCCTATATGGGTGTTTCTATGGGCTTGGTTGCATGGTTATTTGGTCGGGGGTTGGCTGCACACTCCATGTGGGGGTGGGGGTGGGGGTGTGTGCTGTGCTGTGCTGGCGCGCGCGAGAGAAGCGCGATTATTTAATCCCACATCGGAGGGATTAGTGATTAATTAAAAGTTTAAATAGAGTAGCCTATGATCAATTGGTATTTGAAAGCTATAGCACATTCTTTGAGGCAAGCCTGTCGCGTGCGCAGCTGTGCTAGGATTTATTTTTTGCGCAAGCGCACGCGTAGTCGCGTGCGCAGCTGAGCGGGGCGCGGGACGTTACAATTGGTATCAGAGCCGACTTTCGACACCGATAGTGTGCAAGATGTACGTCTGAGATGGAGCTAGCGGTGTACACTGGTGGGTAGCCAGAGTCCCGGATAGGGTTGTACACTAGCAGAATCAGGGTACTCCTATTAGATTGTATGTTCCAAGCTCAGCGAGGATGCTGAGTTCTTAAGGGGTGTGTGTGTAACACCCCGTACTTGAGGTATATATATGTATACTAGGGTTGCCCGTTGACACGTGCCTACGGCACGTCTTCGTAACGATGCACCTTTTTTGATCATATAAAATTATTTTGGTGGTCCAGCAAATTAATTGAAGTAGCAAACATATTATATGGAAAACTTTTGGGGGTCCAACAAAAAACATATTTTATGATTTTTTTTGATTTTTTTGAATTATTTTTAAAGTTTTTAAAATTTATTTTTTTTTAGTTTTTTAATTTTTAAAATTTTTTAAAATTTTAATTTTCTAAATTTTTTGAATAGAAGAGGGAGGGAGAGAGAGAGAGGAAAAAAAATAATTAAATAAATATATGAGTTGTTTTGGGTGGGGGATTTGAATTTGAGTTTTGGGAGGGAACTTTTGGGGGGAAAAATATGTTTTGTGGGGTTAGATCTGGGCCTTTGATTTTTGGGGGGATTGAAGGAGAGTCACTTGATAGCTTTCTTTATGTTTTATTATATATATATATATATATATATATATATATATATATATATATATATATATATATATAGTAGAGGGTAGTTGGCCAATAGGGGAGTTTCTATGAGCTTTGTTGCATGGTTATTTGGCCATGGGTTTGGGAAGAGGGTTGGCTGCACACTCCATGTGAGTGGAGGTGGTAGGTGGGGTTGCTGCTTTGTGTGCTGTGCTGGCGCGCGTGAGATGTGGGATTCTTTAATATCACATTGGAGGCATTAATGATTAATTAAGAGTTTAAATTGAGTAGCCTATGATCAATTGGTACCTGAAAGCTATAGCACCTTTTGTGAGGCAAGCCTGTGGTGGGTCATTGTTAGGATCTATTTTTTGCGTGCGCACGCAGCTGAGCGGGGCTGGAGACGTTATAGTACCCCCTTTGGATGAGGGCCTCAATCTCGTCTTTGAGGGCCCGACAATTATCAGTCTCGTGTCTGTGGTCTCGATGGAATTGACAGTAGAATCTTCGGTCCCTCTTGTTGTTGTTGTTGGATCGGTGATGATGGCGGACGATCCCCTTATCCTCAATTTCCATGAGGATAGCCGACGCACTCTGAGTCAGTGGTGTGAACTTCTCGAAGCAGGGACATGAGGTGGTCATCTTTGTCCGAATACATCTTTCTGAGCCTTCTTCGTAGGCTCGGAATCATCGACCTTTCTCTTCCCATTGGCTAATGGGTTTTTTAGACCTTCTGGGTGCAGAGCCTTCTTGGCTCGGATGTACTTTTCAGCCCTGTTGAGGAGGTCGAAAAAAAATCAATGAGTGGCTTCTTTGCCAAGGAGGCATTCAGTTGGCTGTGGCAAACACTGTGCCGGAAGGCTGCGGACGTGACGCCAGCGTCGAAGAAGAGACCGCCTTAGCCTCGGCGGTGAACCTTCACACAAAATTCCGAAGAGACTCTCCTTCCTTCTGTTTGAGGTCCAGAAGGGAAACGCTCATCTTCTCGACCTTGCGACTGGTCACAAAGTGAGCAAGGAAGCTCGCATCGAGCTGGTCAAATGAGAAAATCGAGTTGGGGGCAAGCTTTGAGAACCACTCCTGTGCTCGGCCACGCAGAGTGGTTGGAAATGCGTGACAGTGGAGAGGATCCGTGGTGCTGTGAATTATCATGAGAATTTTGAACTCATCCATGTGATCAGCAAGATCAGACTTTCCATTGTACGTCTCGAACTGAGACAGTTTGAAATCCTTGGAATCAGAGCATCAAGTATTCGAGCGGAGAATGGGGGCCGGGTAGGCTGATACCCCCTATTGGGTTGGCGATCATCCATCTCTTGGAGGCGCTTAAGGACGGCATCATCCCGTCTCGCCGACCGGGGCGAGCCGTGAGAATCACTACCCTGGTCTTCCTCCTCCTTGCAAGGGTTATTTTTACGCTTGGTTATGGGACCTCCTCGGAGGGCCTAGAGGACTTCGTTCCTAAACTCTTGGAACTCGACTCTTGTGACCGGGACCTCTTCGCTTTAACTGTTCGGGGGTGGACGATCTCTCAGGGAGTGGCCGCGCCACTGTTCCCGACCCTGTGATGGGTGAATGCTGTGGGTTGGAGCTTGGTTGGAGGGGGGCATCTCTGCCCCTCGATCGGATGAGCTAATGCCGGATATCATTCACAATCTGCTGATTATTAATGACGTTCCGAAGGTCATCGGCTGTCGGGCACTCGGGTTGCCTCGCGACCGAGCGTGAAGCGCTCAGACCCGGTTTTAACGGACCCTCGACTCGCTGCCTTCGAGACTCTTGTGTGTTCACATGACTGCGAGACGGATGAGGAGGATGCTCGTCATGACGACTTGCCGAGGCCGCTCTCTTGGCTTTGGGTGCCATGGAAGGGAACAATAGTGGAACGGGACCGGAGTCTAGTCTTGGATCTGCTTGCCTTCCTACAAACGATGCCAATTTGATGCTACTGTTTTTGAGTGAGAGCAACAAATGTGAGTTCTTGTTATTTGGAGAGGGAGAAACAGATCTGGTTCAAATTCGTGGCTGAGCGAGTGGCTGGTGAGGTGGTGAGGTGGATCTGGTGGTGTTTGACGGCCATCGGATCCCTGCAAATCGTCTAGAAACACCGGGAGAGATCCCAGTGATAGACCCTCTGACGATCTAGTCAGTCACTGATAAAGGTGGATTAGAGTTTGAGTGGTAAAAAATGCATTACCTTCTAACAGTGGTGGAGACCTGATATTTGTAGGCAAGGAGAGGGAACTCTAGTGGACTGGGTTGACCCTCTTCTGTGGGCCTAATTGGTTGTGCTTGATCAGCAAGCGGCCCATAGAACATGTGCGCCTGATTTAAGGTGATTTGCGGATCCTGAAGGGATCTGACGGTTGGAGCTGGATTATTTACTCACACCAGTGCCCATTTTTATTCACGATCATTTGTAGTAGAGATTAGATAGTTCGTTGATTGCTACTACTTGTTTTGATCGGTTGATACTGCAATCCAGCTGATTGCTGTTGTTTGTTTTAATTGATTGGTATAGTAAGTGCAGTAATTTATCTTTCATCTTCGTTTTCCAGGCTTCATGGATTAAAGACTTTTCTAGCATGATTATTGCAGTGTCCAATATAGATCTTTTCTGGGATAGAATCCAGTGCCCACAATATAGTTTGGATAAGGGGAGAATTTTTGATTCATTAGCTTGTCCCAAGAAGACTGAACTCGATAATACAAACCTATCATGTAATATTATCATTTTTAGCTGTCGATGTTCTTAGCATGGACTTGCTCCTGTAATATATACTGTACAACTAAAATTAGTTAATTAGATTCGTAGGCCTTGCGTCCAAGCTCTTTCCCAAGAGGAGCAATTTAAATGAGAGCACCTAATAGTATAAAATGTAAACTAGAAATAAAAATTGCCAATTTATGTTGTTCTTAGCATGGAGTTGCTCCCGTAATATGTACTGTACAACTAAAATAAGTTAATTAGATTCGTAGGCTTTGCGTCCAGGCTCTTTCCCAAGAGGAGCAATTTAAATGAGAACACCTAATAGTATAAAAATGTAAACTAGAAATAAAAGTTGCCAATTTATGTTGTTTTACCTGCGGAGTGTATTCATGTTTTACTTATGCAACTTCAGAGTGTATACAACGATGCCTCGATATTTGTACCTTCAGTTTGAGAGTGTATGTAACTCCTGTTTCCTCGTATTTATATTTTTGTACTGTTTTGTACCTCATTGTACTCTCTCGTCTATTTGAGATCATGTAATTTGTTCAGATCGAATAAAATCATTATTTTTGTCTCAACTCAAATTTTGGGTCTTTTTATCAAATTCATTTGTGTGCCATTTGTATCGTTCTTCATGAAAAATGGACCAATTCTTCTCACTATCTCTTTAATCCACATTTTAGTGTATTTTGACCATTTTTCCTGTTGGTTTCTATTTGAAACGGATACCCTAAAAGCCCACAAACCCGAAACCCTATCTATATAAACCCTAACACCTCTAACCCTAACCCTAACCTATACCCTTACTGTTGAGACCCAACAGATCAGCGCCGCTCTTCTCCTTCTTCCTCCGCTTCTTCTCCTTTCGAATCGAAACCATATACCCAATTCCCTATTCCGTCGCATCTCCGATCATCCTCACCTCCGACCACCACCTACTCGACTCCCGCACCTCGTCGACCCCACAACACCACCACAACCATATCCCGTCGCCTCCGCCATCTCCCCATCCATCGAACCAAACTCCGAACCCACCTTCGAACAAACCCACTCTCGCCATTACCATTTCCCCGTCACCTCGCCCTCCGACCACTACACCATCACTTCACCGCCTCCAACACATCCCCTCGACCACCTCTACATCTCCGCTGCGTCGCCACACGCCGCCGAACCCCAACAGCCACTCCCCTAGCTTCTCCCCTGTTCTTTGAACCGAACAGAGCGCGTCGCCTCCACGTCAGTCGCCACCGCTCCGTCACCGCCGTGCTACTCCGTCGCCGCGTCGCTCCTCGACGTAGCGCCGCCGTCGCAGCCATCGCCGTGCGCGGCCGTTCCCCTCTCCCTCTTGCACTCTGTTTCGAAGCAGCGAACGAAGGAAGAAGGCAGCAATATTGGCGGGATTTAATCTTGGCCATCGGATCGCGTCAAGATCCGTGCGATCGAGATCGCTGTTCGGTGTTCTCCCACAGTGGATCCCAGATCGCTGTCCCCTGTTTGGATCAGATCCGCTGCGGAGGAGCTCGCCCATTCGCTGCGCTCGCTGTACCGTGTTCTGGGCGCAGCGAATCCTAGGACGCTGTTTGCTGTTTTGCCGATCTGGTGTGGGGAGGTTTTGGGCTCTTTTATTGGATCTTCGCATGCGCTTTTTGAGGACTTCTTCCGGGATTTTTCAACCCAAATTTCTACAACAAGTGGATCTAGTCACCGTCAATCAGGCAAGTATCCTTGTACATTTTATTGTTCTAGTACAAGCACCCTTGAAATACTACAAATAGTTAGATTGTGATTCCTCTTTGAAATATTGTTGTGGATCAATATTGAACCTCCAAATTGACAAATCTAAGAGTCACAAAATTTTCTTGTATTTAATTTATAATTATTGGATTCTTTTACCCTTGAACACATGAACACTTAGACATATGAATTAAGGAGCCCTAAATTTGTAGATACATGTCACATTCAATTTTTGACGAACTTGCAATCCTATAACTTGAAAAATATTTATTATTTGCTGTTTTGACCTCCATTATCATGTATTGATGCCACATAATAACTTAGACGCCAAATGACATTTTTCCATGAAATCTACACTAGCAAGTTAATTCTACGTGTTGCTGTCTGAATATTCTTTTGCGGTTTCGACCCTTTTATCATTTGAATCTGGGCCCGAGCCCTGAATAGAAATTGTAGATCTGGATGTGTAGATATCGATAGACTCCGAAATTTTCGAATTTGGAGTTACGGTCTAGGAGTTATGGCAGTTATACTGTAGCTGTGTCAGTAGACGCAGATTTGCAAACTGCTGTATACATTTACTCTGCAAATTAATTTAGCTGTGTAAACAGCGAGCGTTTGACACGAAATTTTATATGTAGCTGCTGGACACCACATAGGACATTCCCAATTTTTCCTAGAATTAAATCACAACATTTTACACATGTATGCTTGCTTGATAAGAATTAATAAAAGTAACAAGCCGGGGTTTTGGGAAAGATTATAGAGTGGACAATATAGGTAAGTGTACTCGGAAGGGGGCCCGTGTTTCCCAAATACTTGGTTCATGAACTTGTTGTATCTTGTTCGATTCATGGAGTCAGTTACTTGGCTCATGAACTCGTTTGATTCTTGAACCCATTGTGCGGTTCTTGAACTTGCTTGTGGATTCGCGAACTTGCTTCGTGAACTTGTTATTTAATTTCCGATTCATGAACCATGGCTTGCTTGATACTTGATACCTGAGTACGCCGCCCTATAAAATCCATTACTAAGTCTAAACGGAATTGCTTGACTGTAGCAACCATGTAGTAAAAAGATGGATGCATGTCGTGCTACCTAGATAGTAACCACATAAGACTTGAACTTGATAACTTGAACTAGACTTGAACTTGATAACTTGAACTAGACTTGAACTTGATACTTGAGACTAGACAACTTGATACTTGGATTAGACAACTTGATACTTGAACTTGACAACTTGACATTTGAGACCTGACATTTGAATAACACATGACACTAGACTTGAGATTTGGCGCTTGATATAAAATAATCCTATAGGTGCACCTGGCATGTGTTTCACCACTAGCAGTTGTTATCCAACCTAGTTATTAAGATGTTCCCTCTTGCTAGCTAGTTCTTGAATTTGTCCACTACTTCTTGTAACTCTGTTACATTTTGAATTCCAATTCTTGTTTTCCTTACTTGTACTTGTTTCACTATTTGTGGCCCTAGCTTGTACTAAGGACATTTTCTCTTGTTTCTCCCTTTGTTTCCCTGTTTATATTTATTAAGCAGACTTGGGAGACGAGTTGCCTGCTGGAATTGACGAGCAGACATTTTAGGCTTCGTTGGGAGCAAGGACTTGTTTAAATAGTTGCTTTCCTTAAGGTATTTATTTCTTCTGCTGTTTAAGACTTGTTTTCGAGTTTACACTTGATCCAGACATGGGAACTATTTGAATATTATTATTTGTTTAAATTGTTTTCTGTTGCTTAATAAGTTATTCATACATGCTTGGTTATATATAAATCTGGTTATATTCTTGTTCTGATGCTGAGTCGATCCTACAGCTTATGAATGATGTAAAAATCATTCGCTGGGCTTCGTCACGTGCTCGTATTCCATATTTTTGGGAAGCGGGGCGTGACAGTGTAAATTCTTCTAATTGATAAGGGAATTTCTTCTTCTTCTGAAGAAACTATTTCACCCCTCAACCCCCTTACCTCTGAAATGGAAACTATTTCAGAGGTGTGTAGCTGAAGAAACTATTCTTCAGCAAGGCTCTCCTTCCTGTGACATCTTCGATGTTATAACATTGAAATGAAATTGCTTTTCAAATGGGTAAATTGGTAGCTTCTTCTCCTCCACCGTCCCCCACCTCCTCCTCCACCACAACCTTCTAACCTTCCTCCACCTTTTCCTTTCCTGCTCCACTCTCAGAACCATTTCACTCCTTCCCCTCTTTTTCCTCTAGTATCAGCCACCCTCTTGTTTCATCATGCTCTCTGTGCTTGAGCTGAGTGGATGCGGGCCAAATGAGACCGTCCACCACCCCTCAACACCCCTACCTCTAAAGATCCTGCACCAGCTGCCCCTCCCCCACCCCCCTCTCCGACACCACCACCGCCTCCTCCTCCGACCTCTGCACCTACACCTACACCTATACCCCCCCCGCAACCCTTTCAACCGAACAAGCTCTCTAAGGGGGATGCTCAGGCTTAGACATGCACACCCCACAGGTGTGCACACTGAAGTGCACATCAATGACAGGAGGGGGGGTGGCTACAGTCATCATCGCCAAGGTGAGGGGCTCTCCAGGGGATGGGCCCATAGAGGGGGTCCTCCTACTGGCCCCTACGAGTGTAAAAGAACCCCCCCGGTCTACGACCATCATCGCCATTTCCATTTAGAAATCCATCACAACAACCTCTACCAATAAAAGAAGACAGAATCCTACACCAAAACTTCGGAGTCCAACCACCACCACAAACACCAAAGACCTTACCATCACAAACCTCTACAAACCACCCCTACTGCCGACAATCACCAACAATCTCCTCCACCACCTCAAAGAAATCCTAATCCTATACTTAAATCCAGCGCTGAGCGGGCCCACGATGGGGTCTGGCCTAACGGGATTACCGTGGAGGTAGATGCAATCGAAGGTGGGGAACAGTGGGTGCAAGTGATCAGAAAAACAAACAAGAGGCAGAACATTTCCCTTCCCTCCTCACCTCGAACACAAAAAGAACCAATGAATGGGAAAGCGTAAGCCAGTACCTTGCTTCAACTGCTGCGAATTGGGCCATTACAGGAAGGACTACACAAAAGAAGTGCGTTGTCTCAAGTGTATGAAATGGGGTCACCTCTCGTATGTATACACAAATGTGCTCGAGACTAACAAAGACGATGAATGCCCAGTGAGCAGAGGCAGGTCACCCGATAGCCCTACTCTTATTCGGCTAGCAAAGAGCCTGGACATCATCAAGACCGAAGAAAAGTGTTTACGTTAATGGTGCGCAGTTGCCAGGGTGAGGTCAGGGAGGCCATTGGAGACCCATCTCCTCCAAGCTCTAAACTCAAGGTGGCCAATGAGGGCCCACAGAGACTGGGTAGCGAAGAAAATGTGCCAGCTGCAGTTCTTGGTGTCCTTCCCTTCGCCGGAGAAAGTGGTCGAGGTAACTGGCATGGGAACTTTGGACTTTGGCCACTTCAAGATTGAGTTTTTTGCATGGTCACCTAGCTTCGGAGCGGAGCTACCCCAAGGCGATAAGTTTTGGATTTGGATCCATAATGTGCCGCTGTACTTTTGGAAGAGGGAGGCCCTCCAAGAGATTATTGCCGACTTTGGCTCGATCGAAGATATCGACGAGAAGACAGTTCGACACTTAGAGATAGTATCGGCAAGGATTCTCATTAGGAGTGCAGACATCTCTCTGATGCCCCATTTTGCTAAGGTATTCTCCTTCGAGGAATCGTATCTGATTCGATTCGTGCTCGACAAGCGAGCGGAGACGAAGACAGAGCTATCGGCCATCACTTCCCCCACTCCTTCCTCCGCACTCAGAGACGGTCGTTCATACAAATAGGTGGTCTCACCGAGGTGGGACATGACCTTAGATGGGGCTCACGAAGTGGAACGCGCGCACAGGGAGCTCATCAGAGTGGCAAGAGGGAAGGAACATAGCCATGAACTGGCGGCGGAGGGATCAGAACCAAGGAAAGTTTCTCCGATCAAAGGTGGTCGAGAACGAGGCTTGACCAACAGATCCAACAGCCCAGAGGGACGGGGAACTGCAGATCTACACACAATACCAGATTTGGGTAGTCTCGAAGGTCCAGAGAAGACCCTTCGAAAGGAGGGGCAAAAGAAAGCTCAAAATGACAGTCAACTCCTTGAAGTTGATGGTGGAAAACGGCGAGAGGAGCAGAGAGTGGAGGCAGGTGGTACAGGGGCAAAAAATGGCAAAAGCACCTTGGAAATCGACATGCAAAACGACATGCAAAGTCGAAATCCAAAGGGGTAAAAGTGGTAGCTTTGGGTCGAGAGACGATATGGGAGACTACCACTTTGGGGGAGATGACAACCAAAGGACGAAGCGTTGACAGAGATTCTGACCCAAAAGAGTGCAATGGAAGGTTGGGGGAAGAGCTGCAGGGAAAAAGGAAAGCTCAAAACAACGAAGAGAGAAATGAAGAGCCTTTTTCTTCGTTTATATCGCTCAGCGCCTCGATCCCAACGCCCACACCCTCGTTTGAAATGCCTCCAAACCAGAAGGCGCCACGTTGCGCACTATCTTACGAAGGGGTCAGATTAGAGGAGCTGGTGCACCGCAGTAACAAGATAAGCTATAGTGGTCGAAACTCAGAGCGACAGAGCGCTCAGAGTGTGAGACTCGATAGGCTCAGTAAGAATAAAGAACTCTCATGCTCTGAGCTTTTTGATAAGGGACTTGGCTTAGTAGCTGATGAGGCCCAAGTCTTTTAGAGGGGGATACATCGGTAGTCCAAGTCTTGTTAAATGGGCCCAAAGAGGGGCCTAAGTCGAAAGAAGGGGATGTACAGTTGAATAAACACAATGGGCCTAAAGAGAGGCTTCCAACGACTATGGTTCCTTCAGAGGGGGATACAACGGTGCTTGAGAGCCACATGGAGGAGGAGGATCGAGAGGCGAGGCTTAACTTAGAAGATGATTTCGTCTACTCTGATGAGGAGTCCGTAGGTTCAGAGGAGTTTGATGTTGATATGTCTCCAGTGTTTGTCCCATCCACCTTCCCTCCCACTCAATCCCCCGAAGGCTTTAGAGTACAAAAAGTGGCTCAGAGGGCCATTGAGGAGTCCCTAGATGACTATCTGGAGATCGCTGCGGTAGCTAAGTCATCTAAGACAGGCGCTGGAGGTACACGTTCCTTCTTAGCATCTATTTTTAATTTTATGACTGATTCTGAGATTTTTAATTTAGCCATAACCTGTGGTCTTGCGGTTGGCGATACCGATCAGAATGCATTTATCCTTAATAAGATTAGGGGGTGGGAGTCTAATAGGGTGCAACTTATTTCGAACTCGACGGCCAACTCGAGCCACGATCCCTTATCCACCCGTGATTAATGGACACTCTATTCTGGAACGTTAGAGGGTTGGGTAGGCGGGGCAAGCGGGAAATGGTTAAGGAAGCTGTCATTGCCAAATCAAAGGCTAACATTGTTGGTCTTCAAGAGACCAAACACACGCATTTATCTAGACATACTAGGGTGGGGGGTACCAGAATCTCCCAATGGAGGATGTCCCCTTCTGATGGGGCATCTGGGGGTGTCGCCCTAGGTTTTAACCCCGATACTTTTCGTTGTCTTGACGAGCTTTACGGGCAATTTTCTCTGTCGATATTGCTCCAACGTAAAGCTGACCTGTGGACTCAATCAATTACGGTGGTCTATGGTCCGCACACCTCTTTTTCTAGAATGACCTTCTGGGCAGAACTTAGAGCAATTCAGGCAAAATGGCCACACCCCTGGGTGGTGGGGGGCGATTTCAATATCACTAGATTTGCCTCAGAACACAGGGGCAGAGGATCTAGTGACTCTGACAGGGAATCATTTAATGAGGTTATCATGGACCTGGAATTGGTGGACATTCCCATCTCTGATAGGCTCTTTACGTGGTCTAACATGCAATCGTCACCTATCCTAGCTAAATTAGATAGGATTTTGGTCTCCACTGATTGGGAGGCCAAATTTCCTTTATCTTCAGCTAAATCTTTGCCTAAACCCACTTCGAACCATGCCCCTATCTTCTTGTCTTCTGGGGATGGTCAACCCAGGAAATCATATAAATTTAGGTTCGAGAAAGCGTGGTTAGAAATTCAAGGCTTCCACCACATGGTATACGAGAGTTGGTCACGCCCCACTACAGGGAGCGAAGCGACCGCAATATGGTGTGAATAGATTCGAAGACTGAGAGGAAAGCTCAAGAAATGGAACCGGACCAGATTTCCGCTGATCTGGAGGGCAAAATATTCCCTTCTTGAAGGTATTGAGGAACTCAAGGAAACTGAAGAAACTAGAGATTTGCTACAGGAAGAGCTGAATAGGTTGCTACAACTCAGGCAGGAAATTAATCAACTATATAGGCTTGAGAAAATTAAATGGCAACAACGGTCCAGAATCTCGTGGCTCAAAGAGGGAGACGTGAATATTGCATTCTTCCATTGAGTAGCCAGCTCTCGGCGTTGATCTACCCTCATTCACTCGATCCAATCGGACTCTGGAATGGTCCAAGGTGGCAGGGATATCAGTATGGCATTCTGGTCCCATTTCAAACTTCTTTTCGGACAAAAAGCGGATTTTAGAGTCCCTATAAGCCACGAATTTTGGGAGAACTCGACAGGCAACCCTGTCCCTATGAAGGAATCCATTGAAGCACCCTTCACTGAGAAGGAAATTTGGGACGCAGTCCAACAACTTGGAAAAGACAAAGCCCCAGGTCCAGATGGCTTCCCATTGATCTTCTATCAGACGTTCTGGGAGGAAATCAAAGGCGATCTGCTGAAGGTGTTCGATGATTTCTACAACCATAAGCTCAAATTAGGGAGATTTAATTTTACGGAGGTTGTACTGATTCCTAAGAAAGAAGGCTCTTGGGGAGTAGGTGATTTCCGCCATATTAGTCTCCTTAACTGCTTTGTCAAGATCATTACCAAGACTTTCGCTAATAGACTAGGAAGGGTGATGGATGGTCTCATTAGTCCCGATCAGACCGGTTTCATCAAGGGGTGATGTATTCTGGACAGTGTAGCCACGGCAGAAGAAACTATCCATCAATGCCACGCTTCAAATGCCAAGAGTTACCTCCTGAAGCTGGATTTCGAGAAAGCCTACGATTCGGTTGATTGAGACTGTCTTCTGGAAGTGCTTGCTGTAGAGGTTTTGGGGATGATGGATCAGATGGATCCACACATGTCTTACCACTAGCAGAACTGAAATTTTGGTTAATGGACAGTTGGGCCACCCGTTTTCGTCCAAGCGGGGCCTCAGACAAGGTGATCCGCTATTCCCCCTCCTTTTCACCAAGTGGCAGACGTACTTCGATCCATGGTGGATAACTGCAGTAGAGCAGGATGGATTGTACCGGTGGCCAAGGGAGCCAACCGACAAGGGTGCTCAATTCTCCAATATGCTGATGATACTCTCCTCTTCGGTAATGGCAACCTCGGAGAAACAACCGCATTCAAAGGAATCTTATATTGCTTTGAAGCTTGGTCTGGCCTCAGGGTTAACTTCCACAAAAGTGCTCTCATCCCCATTGCCCTAACAACAGAGGAGGCAAGAGATCATGCGCACTGCTCAATTGTTCCACCAAGAATTTTCCCATTCAGTACCTAAGATTGCCACTTAGGCCTGAGAAACTCAAAAAGGCGGATTAGCTACCCATTATTGACCAGGTCGAAAGTCGTCTTGCAGGGTGGAAAGGGAAGGCCCTGTCATTGGGCAGGAGAGTCACGCTAATTAATGCAGTTCTCTCAAATCTTTCAACCTATTATTTGTCCTTTGAAATGCCGCGATGGGTGATTCAGAGAATCGACCGGACTCGAAAACAGTTTTTATGGAAAGGGGTAGACGCGGATCGAGGCGGCTATCACTTGATCAGATGGGAGAAGGCATGCATGAAAAAGATTCATGGAGGACTTAGTATTATTGATCTCCGAGATATGAATCTTGCGCTTCTGGGTAAATGGTGGTGGAAAGTTTTCCACCCTAATGGAGAAGGGTGGCAAGATTTTGTCCAGGGATATCTACATGGGAATGGAACGAGGAATTTGGACTTCAGGGTAGGTCCACGCATCTATTGGTTCTGGAAAGGAATCGCTAAGGCATATGATCCCTTCATTAGCTGTGTGACTTCGGTCATCGGGAACGGCAGGCTTACCAGATTCGGGTGGGATAAATGGTGTGGTGACCACACACTTAGAGCCCTGTTCCCAGATCTTTATGATCATGCGGCACAACCACACTGCACGGTGGCCGCTGCCTGGAAAGAGGTGCCTGGAAACCAACCTTTAAGCATTCTCTCGATCTGGAGTCTCAGGTTAGGCTTATCGAGCTTCAGGCCTTCATCGACAACGCTGGTATTAGTTGCTCTCAGGGCCCAGATAAGAAATCCTAAGGTCCGAAAAAGAACGGCAACTTCACTGTTCGGTCCATGTATAACCGCATTCACTTTAGGGGGTGTACCCCAAAGTGGGCAGGTGTCGTTTGGAGGACGAAAGCACCACTGAAAATCAGAGCTTTCTTATGGCTGGTGCTGAACGATGCGATTTTGACTAGAGAAAATCTCGCTAAATGCCACCTGAATTTGGACTCTAGCTGCGGATTCTGCCACGATACCCTAGAGACTAGAGATCACCTCCTCATACAGTGCCATAGGAGCAAAGCGGTACTCGTTGAGGTACTCAGAGCCCTGGGGACAATTAAGTACCCTACTGTGTACGACGAACTGTGGGTAGGGCCAAAATTTGCTGCAGACAGAAGAACTATGAGAGAAGCATGGTATTTCGCTATTGCCGTAACGACCTGGGTTCTTTGGCTAGACAGAAATAATTTTTACTTTCGCAGAACTTGTAATAATATTTCTGAAAATTTGACTCACATTATGCATTTTATTTCATTTTGGGCTAATGTGGCTGCAGCAGGTCCCAGGGGGAGGATAGCGAGCATATTCCAGGTGGAGGATTTTGATGATGATGAAGTCGAGATCGGCCCGACGATTGGCTGACTACCAGACCTGCATTTGATAGATACCCACCGCCCCAGGGTTTGTTCGGGGGATATGATGTATTTTGTTATGTTGCGGACTTTCTGATCTTGTTTTGTCCTACCCCCATGTTGAGGATGGAGTTTATGTACTTTTGTTTTGTTTTGTTTGTAGGATCTTGTATTTGGCTCAGTACTCTGAGTTTGTTTTATTAACCACTTATTAATGAAACAGAGTGGCCATGTTCCACCTTTTCTTTTTAAAAAAAATTTAAATTCTTCTTCTTCTTTTTCTTTGAGAGTGCATATTCTTCTAATTGACAAGGGAATTTCTTTCTTCTTCTTTTCTGTTTCTTTTTCTTTGACAGTGTATATTCTTCTAATTTATAAGGAAATTTCTTCTTCTTCTTTTTTTCATTATTCTTTGTATTTGTTTAGCCTTCGATATTTGTACCTTCCGTTTGCAAGTGTATATTCTTCTAATTGATAAGGAATTTTTTTTTCCTTCTATATTTTTGTATTTGCTTTGCCTTTTGCCTAGATGCCTAAGACAGTGAGATTTTTGACAAACTGACATAGCTGCTTATGCTTACACTCGTATAGGACGCTGAGATTTTTGGCAAAGCGACATAGCAATTTATGCTAACACTTTTGTACAGGGCTGGCATCCGGGGCGGGTCAACCTGTGACCGGCCTGCTTTGACCTGAACCAGATTGATCCGGTCCGGGTTCGGGTCCACCCGTGTCAAATAACAGGTCAATACGGGTCCAAAAACCACAAATCCAAACCCACTCGACCTGGCCCGTGCGACCCGCAACCCGCATCAAACCCACTCGAACCAGACCTGCTAACCTGCGGGTTATCGTCTATTCGACCTGGACTGGTCAAACGTTCGATCGAACAGTTCGATTGTTGGCTGAAGCTTTGCTTGCGGTTTTGCCTATTAGAGCATCTATACTCGTTTTGCTAAAAAATGGGTATTTGGCAATTATAGAAATAGCAAATAGCGAATAGCGCTGCAGTCGTCTATACCCATAAATTGGGTTTTTTTGGAATAAATGACATGATATACCGTTTGAAGATTTTCGCTAAAATATGTTTTAAAAAAATGGTGAAGGACGGGATATGATATCCTGTGTATAGTCTTTTTTTTTTTAAATAAAAAAGATGAGAAACGGTAGATCTCTACCGTTTCAACCAAAAAAAAAAAAATCAAACTGTGAAGAACGGGAGATGATATCCCGTCATTCACATTTTGGAAATTCTTTTTTTTTTTTTGGTTCAAACGGTAGATGATCTACTGTTTCTCGAGTTTTGGAAAAAAAAAAATCTTCCGACTACATATCATCTACCGTGCGACTTAAAAACGGTGAATTATGCTCCGATTTCCAAAATATGGAAAAAGCTAAATTCTCTTCTAAATTTGGCAGGCCCTTGTTCATGCCATACCCAAAATATGGATATATAGATGACTGCAGAACGTTTTAATCCAAAATATCCATTTTTTGGATATATAGCCATCCAAAATATCCATTTTTTGGATATATAGCCAACGACTACAGGTGCTCTTAAAACCCTCTAATTTCACTCAATTTTTTTTCCCACACATCTATCTATCAACTCTCTTACTCTCTACTACTACTATTACTACTACTACTACTACTACTACTACTTTCAATCTACTTCAACAAAGAAGTGAACAAGTTCAATCGTGTCAAATTTGTGTTGACTCAACTACGTCTACTACAATTCTACGAACTCTCTCAACAAAGAAGCTCGCTCACTCTCTACGACTACCGGCCACGCCTACTACAAACTCACTCGACTCGGTTTACATCTAGAGCTTCTCTATTATTATTTCTTAACTCTATATATAGGGCCACAAACGAGTCGAGCTATTTGGCTCGAGCTCGGTCAAAGCTTGGCTCGAGACAAGCTCGAGTCGAGCTCGAGCTTGAAAATCGAGCTCGAGGGCTTAACGAGCCGAGCTTGAGCTTGGGCTTGCAGTGATTATTAGGCTAATCTTGCGAGCTACTCGGCTCGAGCTCGGTCAAAGCTCGGCTAGAGATGAGCTCTAGCTTGAAAATTGACCTCAATAGCTTAACGAGCTGAGCTCGAGCCTCAAGATACTTGCCTCGGCTCGACTCGTCTGCAACCCTATCTATATACGATTATTCTTGAAATATGGTATCAAAATTTCTCAACTCTCTAAACCCGTTATTTTTGTTGTAGCTTTAAATTTTTCGATCATATTTGTTTGTTGGTTTTTCACTACTCTCTCAACCCTATTCTCATTTTTAAGATTTTTTTTTTGTCACATGTACCTCCTATTTTGTTTTTTATTTGTTCACATACACTACTAAAGCGCTAGAATTCGGTTTTTTTACATACACTACTACTACAAACCATTTATCATGTGTAGATCACAAGGTAGCGACAATAGCCAAAGTGGACAAGATTCCACTAGTTCATCTCGTCGGCCTCCAACAATCCCACAATTAAAGACCGAATATAACCATATGCTTAATATATGTTCTCACAATGTTCCTCCACACGAGTATGATTCCGATACACAACAAAAAATGCATGATATTGAAACACAAACACATGAAACTGAATACGCACAACCCACTTCTAGTAAGAAACATAGAGACGAAACTAGTGATTAGCACAAATATTATGACTATATTCTAAATGAAGTTAAACCTTAGTATATAACATAAGATTTGTAAAATCTGTAACAAAAGTTACAAACCGATGAAGGGTGAGGGGACGAGTACAATTAGTCGACACATTATTAGTATAAACCCAGAACTAGTTGTTGACAAACAAACACAACAAAAGATCAATCCTATGACTGGGCAAATAGATAGCCGTAGCTATGATCCCGAAATTGTTTGCCAAAAAATGGCCAAACTAGTTATTAAGGAGTTATATTTTTCCTATTCCGAGAGTAGGAACCTAGAGGCTTTTAACAAAAATGCACTAAATCCACATTTGAAAAGAATTTCTAGATGCAAATTGTTCATTTTCAATAATTACCATGATGCAAACTTCACAGTTGATTCAAACTTTTACAAAGTAATCCACATTTGAAGTGGAATCATAAAATTTTGAATCATAGTTGCGGTTTTGAAATGTTTCAAAAATCTTAACAACGGTTTAGCAAAAAAAATCATAACTGAGGAGTCATTTCAAAATTTTCCATGTTTTTTGCAATATAAAATTCATTGATAACCGTTTTGTATTGAGTAACAATATTTAATAATTCAAAAGTAGAGTTTCATCGGTGTTTAACATCTTAATTTTTTTTCCTAAAGTATACCTCCTTAAAATCACACAATTCTTTCAATTATTGAAGCATGGTACCATTGAAAGCGATAAAAAGTACACAATTTTTAATTGCATTCTCATAAAGAATGACTAATTTTTGAAGCATATTGTGCACATAAATTTAAAATATGATATGCATATCTAACATAAAAAATTTCAAGACATGGAGGAGCTAATTGTGCTTTTAATTTACTAATTGAACTGATATTGTTAGATGCATTATCAAAGCTAATTGAATTTTTTTTATTGCGGATTTGAAATAAATCACAATTTTCTATAATACGTGTTACAATAACCATACCTCTATATCGGTACGACAAAGCAAAAAGTGATATGATTCTCTTTTGAATGAGCCAATCACTATCAATCCAATGACAAGTTATATCCATCAACGGAATATCGTTATAACCTTTTCAATAATCGAAAGTTAACGATACTCTATAAGTTAATCTATACAAAAGTGCAATTAAACCATCTCTCATTTCCGAATAAAGTTTAAAACAATCGGCCCTGAGTGTGTTTCTAGAAATTCTTTTCAAATGTGGATTTAGTGCATTTTTGTTAAAAGCCTCTAGGTTTCTACTATCGGAATAGGAAAAAGGTAACTCCTTAATAACTAGTTTGACCATTTTTCGGCAAACAATTTTGGGATCATAGCTATGGCTATCTATTTAGCCGGTCATAGGGTTGATCTTTTGTTGTGTTTGTTGGTCAACAACTAGTTCGGGGTGTATACCCATAATGTGTCATCTAATCGTATTCGTCCCCTCACCCTTCTTCCGTTTGTAACTTTTGTTACAAGTTTTACAAATCTTATGTCCTATACTAAGGTTTAACTTCATTTAGAATATAGTCATAATATTTGTGCTAATAACTAGTTTTGCCTCTATGTTTCTTACTCGAAGTGGGTTGTGCGTATTCGGTTTCATGTGTTTGTGTTTCAATATCATGCATTTTTTGTTGTGTTTCGGAATCATACTCTTGTGGAGGAGCATTGTGAGAACATATGTTAAGCATATGGTTATATTCGGTCTTTAATAGTGGGATTGTTGGAGGCCGATGAGATGAACTAGTGGAATCTTGTCCACTTTGGCTACTGTCGCTACCTCATGATCTACACATGATAAATGGTTTGTAGTAGTATTTTATGTAAAAAACTGAATTCTAGTGTTTTAGTAGTGTATGTGAACAAATAAAAAACAATATATGAGGTACATGTGAGGTACATGTGACCAAAAAAAATCTAAAAAAATGAGAAGAGGGTTGAGAGAGAGTAGTGAAAAACCAACAAACAAAAAATTCACAATGAAGTTTTCAATATTTCTAGATGCAAACTTTTCATTTCAATATATTGGTCCGAAATTATTTCATGAAAAGTTTGCATCATAGTAGTATTTTCATTTCAATAATTACTATGATGCATACTTTTCATGAAATAATTTCGGACCAATACATTAGCCATATAGTTATTCCCACATACACTAAAATTTTGAAGTATTTTATATTTCTCTTATGTTGTATTGTATTGCTACTATTATGGATTCTCGTATCAAATTAGCGGGTACTAGAAGTTTGATTGAAATATGTTTTTACTTGGCGTTGAATTTGAATATGATTGTAATGAATATTTAGCTACATTTGAGTCGACATTGAATACCTTGTATGTTTTTTACGATAGGACTTATGCATCTAGTAGTATAATACGCCAAACTAGTATAGTAATTTTTTTCTTCTAGAGGTAAGGGTAAGTAAATTAGAAAATGCTACTGCTAATTTACTTACTCAAATTCAATCTAAAAAAAACTAGGACTAATGCACCTAATGAATTACAACAACAACAACAAAGCCTCTTTTCCAATTAGTTGGGGTCGGCAACATGAATTATGGTTTTCCATTCTGCTCCGTTTAGCGCAATATCTTCTGTAAGGTCACAAACTATCATATCTTTTCTCACCTGTTTCCACTCAAGTTAGTTTAGGTATTCCTCTACCCCTAACTCTTCCCTCAATAGTTATCAAATCACTCTTTCCAATGGGGAACACTACTAAGTCTACGTGTGACATGTCCAAACCACCTGAGGCAATTCTCTCTTAACTTATCTTGGATTGGAGCTACCTTTAGCATGTCTCGTATATGCTCGTTTCTAATTCTATCATTCCTTGTTTTACCACACATCATCTAAGTATCCTCATCTCCGCTACACTTATTTTTTGGATATGTTGTTTCTTTGTTGCCCAACACTCTGCTCCATACATCATTGCTGGTTTAATAATTGTCCTATAAAATTTTTCCTTTAACATCAACGGTATACAGTTGTCACACAAAACACCACTGACACTTCTCCACTTAAGCCACTGTAACACCTCAAATTTTAAAATATCGAAAATACCCGTTTAATATCTTTTGAGGTATATTTTATTTTAAATATTGATATTGGTGTTGATATTTGAGTTGGATTTGATATATTGGGGTTATGAGCTGAGTTTTATGTGAAGAAATATTGTTTACTTTATTTTCTACTTTTGGAGGACTATTATGAGATAATTTTATGTATTTTATATTGTTAGTAATTTTAAAGTGTAAGAGTTGGGGGTTTATTTGAAATAATTTGGAGATTGGGGGCTTATATGTTAATATACCTTATTAAGTATTATATATATATTATTTTAATTTTCAAAATTCTGCCCCCCCTCCCCCCCAATCCCTTCTTCATTCTTCTCCTTTCTCCTCTTTGTTTCGATTTCGTCAGAGGAGACCGAAACCCATTTCGGCCTCACTCTTCCCTGCCCAAATCCACTCATTTTCTTCGTGGTTTTCAAATTAATTTGAGGGGTAGACCAAGTGACGGGTGCTCTAGCTCGTGGTAGCGTCAATTTGGAGAAATAACTCCGGAAAGGTATACCCTATTTTATTTTATTTGTATGGAATTAAGTGTTTTTAGTTTCTATTAAGTAGAAATATGGTGGTAGGGAGATTGGAAGATGTTGGGAATAGTAGAGGCGAGGAATTAGCAAATTATGGGAGATTTTGCAAGTTGCTAATAAATTAGGATCTTGGATTTATAAAAAGGGAAGTAAATATGTGAGAATGATCTCCTTCATAGTAGTAGAATTTTAGTTGAACTATTAGAATAAGTTGGGAGTGATTTTAGTAATTGTTTGGGGATAAAAATCCCATAGGAATTTGACTATTATGTGCATCGCACGTGTGCATCCCAGACGTTCAATAAAATACCTGTGTGATATTCGGATTGATATTATTATTTTCCTGTGGCTAGTTTGGATGTTTTGAGCCATAATTGCTTTGGAATTTGATTATAGGGATTGTGAGCGACTTCGGATACGTAATGGAGAAGTGGTGCTTCGAGTCTTCGTGAGATAGTAGGTGAGTATGATTCCTTTTATTTTAAAGTATATGATGTGCTATGAAAATTTTAAATTATGGTTGTCGTGTGTGATGTGTAAGGTGTATGGAGTGAAGAAATTCATATGAAAGATATGGAATAAATCATGTATACAAGCTATGGGGTTGTAAGATTTAAATTTGAGGAGTTATACTGATATGGATATATGTACGTGTATGTATCTAATGAGATGAGCTGAAAGGCATGGTGTGCGTGTGATGTGTGATCAATGTGATGTGTATTTGATGCGTAAGACCTGTATGGCAGCGATGTGATGTGTATTTGATGCGTAAGACCTGTATGGTCAGCGATGTGTATTTGATGCGTAAGACCTGTATGACAGCGATGTGTATTTGATGCGTAAGACTTGTATGTCAGCGATGTGATGTGTATTTGATGCGTAAGACATGTATGGCAGCAATGTGATGTGTATTTGATGCGTAAGACCTGTATGGCAGGTATGTGTATTTGATGCGTAAGACCTGTATGACAGCGATGAGATATGTATTTGATGCGTAAGACCTATACGGCAGCGATGTGATGCATAAGACCCTTGGTGGGTAGCGATCTGTATTTTGACTGAGCTATCGGCTTCAGTTGTGTGATGACATGGACACTGGTCGACAAATTAATAAAATAAATAAGTGTAGATAAGAACGAGAAAGTAAAGTAAGTATTTGAATTGGAATTGCTTTGAAGTAAAAGAAAATATGGTTGTATTATACAAATGAAAGAGTAAAGGGGGTATGTGTTAATATAAATAGCATGAAGTAATTGTATTATGAGAATGGTTATTCAAGTAAGATACGGTATGAGGAGAGTTGATACCTCAGGGTAGACCTGAGAGAGAGTTGATACTCCAGGATAGACCTGGGAGAGCAGATACCTCTGAGTAGACCGGAGAGAGAGTTGATACCTCAGGTTAGACCTGAGAGAGAGTTGATACCCCAGGATAGACCTGGGAGAGCAGATACCTCCAGGTAGACCGGAGAGAGAGTTGATACCTCAGGGTAGACCTGAGAGAGAGTTCATATTCCAGGACAGACCTGGGAGAGCAGATACCTCCGGGTAGACCAGGAGAGAGAGTTGATACCTCATTGTAGACCTGAGAGAGAGTTGATACCCCAGATAGACTTGGGAGTGCAGATACCTCCGGATAGACCGGAGAGAGAGTTGATATCTCAGGGTAGACCTGAGAGAGAATTGATACTCCAAGATAGACTTGGGGTACTGGGGTACTGGGCCTCACTGGTCGATTAATTAATAAAATGAATATGATATGTAATGTGAATGAGAAAGAGAAGAAAGTACTTGGTGTAAAATGAAATGAAATGGTGAAGTAAGTGTATGGGTGGAAATGAATAAGTAAAGTGAAGAAAATGAGTATATGATGAGGAGCATGAAAGAATGTGATTCATGAGTATGCAAGTAAAAATGATTAGGTAAAGGAAGCATGTGATTGAACATGAGAAGCAAAGTAAGATAATAAGTATGATATAGTATTAGATGAATGGAATTAAAGTAATAATAAAATGTACTATGAGAATGGTTGTGAAACGAGAAATATGTGGTGATATGAGCTGATGCACCTTGAATTGTGTCGAGGAACTACCCGCCCGCTATTTTTGTAGAAATGGTGGGAACTACCTGCCTTGGCACAATTCCCAGGATGAGCTGGTGGATTATTAATCTAATATCAGTATTGAGTGATGGAAATGGGGAGTAAAGTAAAGTGTAAGATAAAAAGAAAATTTAAGTAAATTAATAATTGAGCTATTGGCTTAAGATGTGATGAGTTATCACCCAAGTTCTACTTGGGGTGCGTGATTATTACCCAAGCTATCGGCTTTGGGGTGCGGTGTATATTGCCTAAACTATGTTTGGGGTGCAGTGTATCATCTAAAAAGAATGAGGGTTATAGTGAATTGCATTATGTGATGGAAAGTGAAAAGTAGAATACATTATATTATGACGTATGATATGAAATAAATATGAGAAAGCTGGATGAAAATAAGATAGTTGAAGTGTATAATGAGTGTGAAAGTGATGTATTGCGAGACGGGATGATATGTGTTGTAAGAAATGAATGAATGCGATGTTATGTGATATGAGGTTGAGAAAGAAAATGTTTATGAATGAAGATGAGTACGAAAGAATATGAGTCGTGAGTTTGTAAATGCAAATGAATGGTAAATGAATTGCAGTTTATGTGAAAGTAGAGTTATTTGTGAATGTAAAGCTTTATGGGAAGGTAAAGTTATAGGAATATTTGTATAAGGCATAAAGTGATGGGCGTTAAGCGTTTGTGAGTTAGGCGACTAATTTGTGAATGATTTCCGAACTAAAGATAAGTATGTTATGAGCGGGTATGGATATACATACAGGTGATGACTCAGAGAGTATATGATGTGAAATCCCATTTATGATGTTTACATGTTCAGGTTTCAGATAAAATTTGATTATCTTGGTATTCGTAAGTTCGTTCTATTTTTATTTATAAAGTTTAATTTATTTACTTAATTAGTAAATTATACTCACAATATAAATGGCCAACCCCTTAGTATTTGAGGGGGTTAGGGAGTCTCTGGACTACCCTAAATCCACTACTGTTACAGGTCCTCATCAGTGCAGAGGTGAGGTATAGATTCTGTGGAGTGGAGCTTTTATTTTTAAAATTGTTGTTTAAGTTTAATTACGTGAATAGTGAAATTTATGATTTAAATTGTATTTTAGATGTATAAGTATGTGGATGATGATGATGAGTATAGTGCGGAATGGCACGATATGTTTTTGACCCGTACCCATCTCATTGTGGAGTACCGGGCCCTGTGATATGTTTTATAAGTTATTTTCTAAAAACTTTACTACGTTTGCAAAGGAATTTGTGATTTTTAATTGATAATTGATATTGTATTATGAGTTTGGCCCCCAGAGCATGATATTTACATTGCATGTGTGATTCTGCTCATTTTGGCCTGGGGAGCCCATGATATTATTACCTATGATGTGAGCTACGGAATTTAGAGCAGAATTCCGTAAGTTTTTTTGTGTTTCGGGACAGAAATTTCAGGGAAACTCTGCCAAAATTTTCTTGAAATATAACTATCTTAGTTTATGTTTAAAGTGATATAGAAATTGAAAGAATTGAATTTGGAGTCAAAAAAATAAAAAAAAAAAAAAAAGGGGTGTTGCAGCCACCCTGCTTGGATCCTATGTATAACATCTTCACAAATCTTCCATCACTTTGTATAATTGAGCCTAAATATCGGAAACAGTCTCTCTTAGGTATTTCTTGACCTATCAAGCTTTACTACTTCTTCAGTTGTGTTCCGAATATCACTAAATTTGCTACTCCGTATACTCTGTTTTAGTTCTGCTTATCCTAAAACCTTAAGCTTCCAATGTTTCTCTCCATAATTTTAATTTAGCATTAACTTCTGCTCTAGTCTCGTCCACTAAGACGACGTCATCGAACAAAAGCATACACCAAGGCACCTCATCTTTTATTCCTCATGTAAATTCATCCATAACCAAAGTAAAAAGGTTGGGTAAAGTCGAACCTTGGTGCAAACCTACTTTAATAGGAAAATCACTAGTCTCTCATGTGGTTGTTCTGTTTGTGGTCGTTGCCCCTTCATATATATCTTTAATTACTTTAATATACCGAATAATTACTCTTATATATGCTGTCGACTCTTTCTCGAGTCCTCTATATTTAAGTTGCCCACAACATTTTTATTTCATAATTTATCAAAATTATTTCGCCATCTTAACTTAATTTCTTCATCTTTTACTAAGACTCTTGAATTCTCGCTCTTAATACACCTAATTGTATCCAGATCTTTTGTTTTTTTAACCCTTTGTTTAGCAAGCTTTTGAATATTATTTTCTCCTTCTTTTGTTCCTAATTTTGTGTATAAATCATCATAAGTTTTTTCTTTTACATCTCTTACCGCTTTCTTAACTTCTTTTCTAACGGTCTTATATCTCTCCAAAATCCTTTTCATTTCTACTATTTTTCCATATTTTGAAAGTTCTTTTTTCTCACATTATTTTGGACTTCTTCTTGCCGCCACCATAGTTCTTCAAGTACCTTATTTGAAATTTCTCATATGTACGTAGCCATTTTAATCCACATCATATATATCTCCCCTTCCCAATTTCATGATACTTCTTTAAAGACTTTATCTCTAAAAACTTCTAGTTTCACTCCCTTCAAGTTCCACCACCTAATTCATTGGTTCCTAGTCTCCTTCTAATTCTTGGGTTCCTAGTCTCCTTCTTGCATACATGTGTTCCCCAATCTTAACATCCAATACCATTAATCTATGTTGTGAGATTAGACACTCTCCTAGTATAACTTTAGAATCATTACATGTCAAGCGATTCACCTTTCTAGTGATGAAAAAATCAAAGTGACTCTTATTTACCACACTTTTAAAGGTTATCAAATATTCCTTCATTTTCCTAAAATAAGTATTTGCTAGTATAAGATCATACGAAGCCGCAAAATCTAATAGAGCCTCTCCATCATCGTTCTTATTTCAAATCCATGTCCTCCATGCACCATCTCATATCTCATGTTATCTTCTCCTACATGTCCATTGAAATCTCCTCCTATAAATAGTTTCTCGCCTAAGGGCACTCCTTGAATTATCTCATTTATATCTTCCCAAAATTTATTTTTAGCTTGTGCATCTAATCCTATTTGGGATGCATAAGCAATAATGATTTAATTATGTTTCCCTCTAATATAAGCTTAATTTGTATTATTTTATCCCCTTTCCTATTAACACCTACTACATCTCTTTTGAATTTCTTATCTGCTAATATTTCTGCTCAATTTCTATTTCTAATTTTTCAGGTATAATATAATTCAAAATCATGTATCTCTTTAGCTTTCTCCCCTACCCACTTTGTTTCTTGTAAACAAGCTCTATTAATATTCCTTCTAATCATGGTATCTACAATTCTATGCATTTTTCTGTCAATGTTCCTATATTCCAAGGCACTAACCTAAGCCTATTTTTCTGTTCTACCTTCTTTATCCACACACATCCAGATTGGTGCAGGGGCTCTTGCCCTTTTTTCACCGCACCCGGGCGCCAGTGCAACGCCTCTTGCACATTTTTCAAAGCATCCGAAGGAAGGCATAACGCATCGCTTTCAGGAAATGCCCTAGCATTTGTCCGTATATTATTAGGATTCATGTTCATAGGATTTGACAATGTTTTGTGATGGCTGTCAACTGCTTAACGCAACCCTCCTCTTTACCCAGTTTGTGACCGGATTTCTAGCTTGGGATAGGCAATGGCAGAGTTAATGCACCAAATGAATTAAACTGGAATAATCAACAAGATAGTGAGAGATCTAGTTCTAAAATTGAAGTGTTATACTGGTGGAAAGAACATGATTTTTTTTTCTTTTTTCAATTTCTTACACATATGGCTAGAGATCTACTAACCCCTCCTGTGACTACAGTTGCTTCAAAAAGTATTTTTTCTACAAGTGGCAGAGTTTTAACCGATTATAATCACTTGAAGCTAGATTTGTTTGAGATGCTCGTGTGCATCGAACATTGGATGAAAGCTGCAGACATGACTCGAGGAAAAACAGCTGAAGATTCACCAAGTGGAAGCAACTCGCCTAAAGATCAACAAGCTGAGTAGGAAATTTAGTGCGATGAGATCATAGGTTTAGGTTAAGTAGAGGTGCACGACAATAGTCCAATTTCTTCTCTTCAATCTAACTTTAGGCTATTTCAAACTCTAGATTATCCCTTTAAACATGTAATTCGCAAATTTGTATGATTTTTTAGTTTTTATTATATGTATTTGTATGTAAAAATGTTATAAAAACTTATTAGACGGTGAAATGAATAAATATACGATTTTGTTTCACTCTTATACTTGTTGTAATTTTTTTTTAAAATTTTTTTGGAGTTAAAAGAAAGTTTCCACAACCCGGACTAACCCGTCACCCGACCAGGGTTCAATTCGAATGGGTTGGCGGGTCGACTGGGTTGACTTCTTCAATCCCCAACCCGGCCCGGCCCGGACCGGGTCTTGACCCAACCCCACTCGAGCCTGCCCCCTCCTCGGGCAAACCCAGCGGGTTTCGGCTCGGCCCGGCCGCATAGCCTGAATGCCAACCCTACTCTTGTAGCAGGGTGATATGCCTCTTTCTATGTGTGCATTGTGTGATCTCAACTATCGAATGTTCATATTCTTAAAATCTTAGGAACCGAGAGATGAATTGAAATGGTTATACTTGAAAAAAGAATTAGCGAAACTTAATAAACAACAAATAAATATAATTTTTATAGAACGTTACATTAACTTAATAAACAAATAAATTCAATTTTTATAGAATAACACACAATGTACAAGATGCGGGATTGGGAACGGGAAAGATACTAGATTCTGGAAGGATAAATGGTATGAAAATAATACTCTTCTTAGCTTATTCTCGGAGGCAGCGAGGGAGACAGTTAACGTTGACACATTAGTCACTGATGTGGGGAGTAGGGATAGATTAAGGATTCAGGTTGTTGACCAATTCTCGCAACAGAGTATTATTCAGTTGCAAAATCTCAATTTCATTCAGAGTGAGGGACAATACACCGCCAATTCGGAAGACATACAAAGCTGGAACGCAGGACTGAATGAGAATTTCTCGGTGCCAGATAGGTACAAGTGGCTGAATGACGACGGGATAAGGAGCAGGGAGGCGAACATTATATAGGGTACTTTTGTGCTGTTGAAGGTGAAAGCTTTTCTTTGAATGGAGTGGAATGACGTTATCTTATCAATGTGAACTTGCAGAAACGCAATATGCAGATCGATGTTAGATGCATTAGATGTCCAAATGAGATGAAGACACAAACCACATTTTATTTATATGTTCTAGGACCAGGTTAGCATGGGAGGTGGTCTGTTTAGGATTTGGGAGTTCAGATTGTCCTAAGTCAGTCATAGAGGTATGGGGATTATGGAGGAATAGCATTGTTAAGGAAGAAAGATTTGTATGGGATATGTCCGCTGCTGCTACTATGTGTGGCAAAGACTTTTGGATGGATGTGATGCACTATCTGTATCTTAATCTTATTTCAGCATTGGATGTATTAGTATTTCATTGTTGTGTTGATTTTGGTTAGATTTTGATTATTTGTATTGTTACTGTTCTTCTATATTTCATTAATATTTCATTAATGAAGCGATGATGATGTCATCTTTATTATCAAATAAATAAATTGTTAGAACCCGAATTTTATAAATCTGAAAATTACTAACAATATTTGTGAAGAACAGAAATTACAGGAATAAAAGATAACAAACCAAAAGCTTTATACAGAGTCGAGATTAAGATCTCTCTCCTTAAAGCAAAATTCGCCCCGTAGTGTGACAGTGGCTGGCGAATTGCCTCCCAGGATACAACTGTATACCTTTATCTGAAAAGCAGCACCCAAACTCCAGAGATTCCAGCGAACTGTGCTGTGATGTACTCTCAGTTTTTGACACAGAGGAAGAAGAAGAAGAAGTGACCAAAAAAAATCTGTCTCTGTAGGACAGGATACAGTAGTCTTATAGGAGAAATGGAGACTCTTCAGTGGCCCATTACTCTGCAACAGCAGAGTAATGGTCCACTACTCTGCAACAGCAGAGTGTGGTTCAGATTCATAACTGGTGAGCCATTACTCTGCTATTACAGAGTAATGGTATCAGTTACCGAATGTGAAAAGCCTCATCAGTGCACTGGGGAAGAAATTTTTTTGACTGGGGCAAAAAAAAATTTAAGCCAGAGCCAAGCCAGACCAAACCAAACCGAGCCAAGCCAGACCAAACCAAACCAAGCCAAGCCGAAGCCGAAGCCGAAGCCGAGGCCGAAGCCGAAGCCGAAGCCGAGGCCGGGGCTGAGTGTTTGTCATTTTCTCCAAGTTTGGTTAAGTCCTCTTTCCACTACACGTTAGTGGTAACCCTCGGGTCACGCCCTTTAGTCCAGTTTTCTAGTATATATACTAGAAAAAATCTTTCCCAATTTCCGATATGGGACAATCCATTTTTTCCAAGTTTCCAAGTTAGTACATTTCAAGTACCCAACTTTGGACCAACATTTCTCATTCATACGGAATTCGTTTTTGGCAAATGAGTACACCACGGAATAGTACTCGACGAGAGGATCGCAATCCACTCATTTTCTGGCATCGCCAGTGGCCGGAGCCTACCGGAATCCGGCCCGAAAAACTGCAAAAATTAATTCCAACAATCCCCCACATGAATGGAAATTACTAGACTATGTAATCCAGATACGACATAAAAAGACATGACAGAAAAGACATGACAGAAAAACTCTGAGAGTACAATTGGAAAATCACTGCATCAGAAATGGTAGTAATTTTTCAACTTTGAACCACCCTTAGTAAGTAGCTATCGGATTCACTTGACTAGGTAGTGAACATGATGTCTTGAACTACCCGAGCTTTGATGTGAACCTAGACAATAACTATCACACAGTTTCATCTGCTCACAGAACTAAGTTCTCTTGTTGTGTTCATTTTGGCCTTGAATAGTCCTGGTTAATCGTGAGTGAACTTGGAGAATGTAGCCTCTCTCCATTCTCCTAGAAACAACCACATTTCACAGTCACAAGGTGATTGCCCATAAAGAGTATTCTGCCATACCTCACTTTTATTTCAAAGCTATGGGAATCATTAAAAGCCAAGCTTATCCTAACTTTTTGCAGGCAACACTGTTTTATCATCCTAAGAGTGGGTATGAGATTTAATCTCTCAGTGCTCCTGTTGATTCAACAAGATTTAGTTGTCCCATTGAACCTAGATCTTGGGATCTCCAGTTCCTAGGTAGGGTTTCCATCAAGTATCCTCTTTCGTCATAGGCTTTAAACCCATTCCTCTTGATGATCTCACAACTTGCTCTCGCGACAAACCTTTAGTAAATGGATCCTCTAGGTTGTCGACCGATTTTATATACTCTATAGAGATTACTCCATTTGAGAGCAGTTGTCTAATGGTTTTGTGTCGTCTTCTGATATGACGAGACTTACCATTATACATACAACTCAGTGTCCGTGCTCTAGCCGATTGGCTGTCACGTGTACGCATAAAGCAGGCACTAGTTTTTCCCACATGAGGATATCCTCTAAGAAGTTTCGAAGCCATTCTGCTTCCTCTGCCGCTTTGTCTAAAGTAATAAACTCAGATTTCATGGTGGAACTGGCTAATAACGTTTGTTTAGAGGATTTCCATGACACAGCTGCACCACCAAGTGTGAAGACATACCCACTTGTGGATTTTGAGTTCTTGGAGTCTGATATCCAGTTTGCATCACTGTATCCTTCTAGTACTGCTGGATATCTGGTGTAATGCAGTGCATAACTCTGAGTATGTCGCAAGTAGTTCAATACTCTAGTTATTCATTTCCAGTGACTTCGTCCTGGATTACTCGTGTAGCAGTTCAGTACATTTACCAAATGTGCTAGGTCTGGTCTTATACAATTTGTTAAGTACATCAGACTACCGATTACACGTGCATATTCCAGTTGTAATATACTTTCGCTTGTGTTTTCGAACAAGTGAAGACTGGGATCGATGAGACTTTTGGCTGTCCCATTGGAGTAATTCTTGAATCTTTCAAGTACTTTCACAGCATAATGAGCTTGAGACAAAGTAATTCCCTCAGACGTCCTGAAAACTTTGATTCCTAATATGACATCTCCAACTCCCAAATCTTTCATGTCAAACTTGCCACTAAGCATGCTCTTAGTTTGTTTGATAATGTCGTTATTGCTTCCAATAATGAGCATGTCGTCTACATACAGACATACCAGAATATATTCATTTGGAGTATCTTTGATGTAGATACACTTATCACATTTATTTATTTTGAAACCATTTGATATCATAACATTGTCAAATTTTGCATGCCACTGCTATGGAGTTTGTTTCAGTCCGTACAGGGATTTTACAAGCCTGCACACCTTATTTTCCTGTCCAGGAACTATGTAACCCTCAGGTTGTTTCATGTATATTTCTTCTTCTAAGTCCCCATTTAGAAATGCAGTTTTAACATCCATTTGATGTATTTCCAGGTTACGTAGAGCTGTAATAGCTATCAACATTCTTATGAAAGTTATTCTTGTAACTGGGGAATATGTATCAAAGAAATCTAGGCCTTCCTTTTGCCTAAATCCTTGTACCACAAGTCTTGCCTTATGTTTCTCTATTGAACCATCTGGTTTCAACTTTTGTTTGAAAATCCATTTGCATCCTAGAGCTTTACATCTAGAAGGCAAGTCGACTAACTCCCATGTATGATTTTGCATAATGGAGTCTATTTCACTTTTGATTGCTTCCTTCCACATAGGAGCATCAGGCATAGACATGGCTTCCTTGAAAGTTCTGGGCTCATTCTCTAACAGAAATGTAGCGCCCCGAATTTCTAATATAATAACTTAGAAAATACGTGGCACATTCCCAGCATCAACTTCAATGTAACAGTACACATAGCCCAAAAACACAAATTATTTTATTCCAAACTTTTATTACAATAATCTTTTTCAAATGCAGCGGAAATACAAACACCTTGAATTAAAAACATTCTTTTTACAACACTTCTCTTTACAAAAATTACACAAGGCTCTATCACATTACTTATATTCTTCAAAGCTAACTCAAGCGTGCAAACCCCCAAATTCTAAGCAACCATGAGGCTAGAGTTGAACCCTAACCCCCAACTAAAGGGGTCAGCCATAAATGGTGTGAGTGATATAAACAAACAAACAACATAATTAAACAATAAGCATGGTTTCTTAAACAACATGTACTGAACGAGGGAAACATATACTAAACATGTATTGTGAAGTAAGAAATGACAGGAAAATATGAAAATAGCGGGTATAGCTTAACTAAGTGTCAGAAGAATCCTTCTCAAACAATTGCAGCTCAACTGTGCAGTACAGTCGACTGCTTAATGGACCAGTCGACTGTTCGCTGCCAATATTCGGTTATCGGTCATTCTCAATGCCACAGATCGGATACCCGGTTATCAGTCACTCACAACACTGCAGATTGGATACCCGGTTATCAACCAGTAACAGTGATTCCCAACACCGCAGAGTATACCCAACCCCAGAGCTCAATGACTCCCAATACCGCAGAATATATCCATCTATCAATTACTAAAAATACTATAGATCGAATACCCGATTATCAGTCACTCATAACACTGCAGATTGGATACCCGGTTATCAACCACTAACAATGATTCCCAACATTGCAGAGTATACCCAACCCTAGAGTTCAATGACTCCCAATACCGCAGAATATATCCATCTATCAATTACTAACAATACTATAGATCGAATACCCGGTTATCAGTCACTCACAGCACTGCAGATTGGATACCCGGTTATCAACTACTAACAGTGATTCCCAACACCGCAGAGTATACCCAACCCCAGAGCTCAATGACTTCCAATACCGCAGAATATATCCAATCCCAGAGATCAAAGACTTGAAAGAACATTCGAGTTTATCAAACTTATCAGCACCAGTCGACTTATACAGTAACAAGTCGACTGTCCAGAGGACAGATATCCATGATTTTACAAAATTAAACTAGTCATATCAGTCGACTCAACTAGCTATCAGTCGATTTACTCGAAACAATTTCCAATAATTCTCAAGAAACGTTCTAAGTACTAACAGTCGACTTAAAGGGTCATAGGTCGGCTGTCCAGAAAGAACTGTAGTGACATTACAAAGTAAATTCTCAGTGAACCAGTCGACTGATACAGGGTCTAAGTCGACTGTCCAGAACAGATTTTTAAAGGAACTGAAGATACAGTAGTAGGATCGTACCAGTTGACTGAATCGTAGACCAGTCGACTGTCGGCCTACAGTTTTCATAATTTAGATCTGAATACAATAATCAAAACTGAAGTTTTTCTAAAGATTCCTTGTTTATGAAAATAGTTCGTATTCAGGCAAAATGACAATTTCTCAAATATTCTTCATTACGGATACATTATTCAATCATTCAATATCTCAAAACTCAATTCTCATGTTCTAATTCTTAATTCTTCCATTATGGGTTCTCAATACTAAATCTCTTCCACAACTCAAAACCAAATCTGATTGGTATCCACGAGATCCAGATGTTCATCCATCCGATCTCTTATTATCATAACCATACTCAAGTCTTAAAACATGTTTTCAAGCAATAAAGGATTCATCAATCAAGATCCACTAGACGTTCATAGATTTCACATGCATAATACTACAATAACCATTGCATTGTTCTCATACAAAGTACACTAAATAAACAAGCATGTCAAACAAACAACAAAACAATCATTCACATAAATCAACAACAAAACAAAGTCCATATCACTCACCTTTGAATTGAAAGATCCAACGAACAAGTCTTCCTTTTGTGAGATCCAAATCTCCCTCTTCAATCCCCAAGAATAATAATAATAATGTGATGAACTTGAGTTGTGCAGCGAAAGACGGCTGCACATTCACTTTTATAGGCCGGAAATACTGTTTTTAGGGTTTAGAAATGCATTTGCAAAATAGTCCTTCCAAAACATAGCTTTACATATATAGTCCTATTCTTGGAAACCCAATAAACCATTTAAATTAGAAGTTAAAAGTAAAATATAATCCTAAATCTCAAACGGTACTGTTCAAAATGTCCAGAAAATATAATTTGCATTTTAACCCTTAAAAATGTCAAATTTGCAAAAAGGCCCTTCTATTCTCAAAAATTGCAAATATGTCCAATTAATTTCAGAAAAAAAATCTGGAAAAATAATAAATAAATTCCAAATATTAAATAACGATTTTTCATGAAGAAAACTTGACTTTCAAACTTCTCAAGAATGCATTTGCACGTGTTCTGCACGTGTAAAAAGATAAATCTTTTAGAAAATATTCATTAAATATCCAGAAAATCATTTAAATTCATTTTCAAATCTTTTAAAATAATATTTGAAAATACGGGGTTCTACAAGAAAGGCCGTTACAAAGTCAGAACCAAATGATTTTGATGTTCTAGCCCGTTTACTTCGTCTAGGCTCATCAGTATCATGTTCTGGTTCATCAACCGAAGTGCTTACATTCCCTTGTTCACGTGTACGTTTGGGGTACGTAGTATCCTTGCACGGAAACACATGTTCAAAGAAGGAAGCATTCCTTGATTCCATTATTGTATTCACATGGATATCCGGTATATCTGATTTGTATACCAAGAACCGGTACACACTACTATTGTGTGCATAGCCTATGAATATGCAATCAATGATGGTGAACTGTTTTGGATTAGGTACTGCCACTTTTGCTAGACACCCCCACAGTTTGAGGTATTTATACGAAGGTATGTTACCTTTCTATAGTTCGTATGGTGTCTTACCAGTTTTCTTGTGAGGTATTTTATTGAGAATGTAGTTGGCAGTCAGCAATGCTTCTCCCCACATATTTTGGGGTAAGCCAGAATTCAACAACAAGACATTCATCATCTCCTTTAGAGTTCAGTTTTTGCGCTCGGCAGTACCGTTTGATTCGGATGAGTAAGGAGCAGTTGTCTGATGAACATATTCCATGTTCAGAGCAGAACATATTAAATGGTGCATCATATTCTTCTCCTCTATCACTCCTAACGATTTTAATCGTTTTGCCAAGTTGATTCTCAACCTTAAGCTTATATTCTATGAATGTATCCAAAGTCTGATTTTTGCTATGTAACAAGTATACATAAAAGAATTTTGTGCAATCGTCTATGAATGTCACAAAGTACTTTTTACCACCTCTGGTCTGTATGTATTTTAAATCACACAGATCTGTGTGAATTAGACCTAGAGTTTCTGTATTTCGTTCTACAGAACATGAAGGAGTTTTAGTGAGTTTGGCCTCCGTGCAAACTTCACATTTTTCGGAGTTATCTACATTAAATTTTGGTAGCAAATTTATGTTAATTAATCTACGCATAGAATTGACATTAACATGGCCTAGTCTTTCATGCCTAACAGAAGAAGACTCAACAACATAGGCAATAGGAGTTATTTCATTAACATTGGGAACAGCAGGAACAATAGTTGTAGGGATGACTGTCATTACATTAAACTTGAACAGTCCATCCTTTACATATCTTTTACCCAAGTACACCCATTCTTAGACAATATTATCAGAAACAAGAACAACCTTAAATCCATTCTTGCTTAGCAAAGAACCTGATATCAAGTTCTTTCTAATATCTGGAACATACAACACATTTGTGAGTGTTAGTTCCTTGTCTGAAGTCATCTTCAGTACTATCTTCCCTGTTTCGATAATTTTGGAGGTGGAAGAGTTACCCATGAATAGCTGTTCATCTTTGTTGCACTTCTGGTATGAAGTGAACATCTCCTTGTCCGAGCAGATGTGCTTAGTGGCCCCAGTGTCATATCACCACTCTCGAGGATTGCTCCCCACAAAATTCACCTCTAATACAATCTCACAGAGGTCCAGGTCAGAGAGACCGGTGGACAAGTTCTCAACTAGGTGTGCATGGGATCTTTCAGGCCCTTTTGCCTGTCCAGCTCCTGCACGGTTGTTGTCCTTGCTGCGGCAGTCAGAAATTTTGTGCCCAGTCTTTCAACACTTGTGGCATTTTCCAGCAAACCTCTTTGCAGGAGATTTTTTGTTCGATGCCTGTGGCAAGAACTTTCTCTTCTTGCCATTCTGTTCGTGCTCCACCACATTGGCCTTTTCTATGGACTAAATTCCATAGGACCTGTCAGCCTTGCGATTCTCCTCTTCGATCCGCAACCTGACAATGAGGTCTTCGAGAGACATCTCCTTTCGCTTGTGTTTGAGGTAGTTCTTGAAGTCCTTCCGTCCAGGTGGAAGCTTCTCGATGAATGCTGCAACTTGAAATGGTTCACACAACGTCATGCTTTCTGCAGCGATATCGTGCATTATCACCTGCAGTTCCTGAATTTGACTCACAACTGTCTTGGAGTCAACCATTTTGTAGTCCAAAAATTTGCTAACAACAAACTTTTTGGACCCTGCGTCTTCTGTTTTGTACTTCTTCTCCAAGGACCCCCACAGGAGTTTGGACGTCTTGAAGACACAGTAGACGTTGTACAGGGGGTCTACCAAGCCATTCAGGATGTAGTTCCTACAGAGGTAGTCGCCCTAAGTCCATGCATCAACCGCAGCAACGGAGTGTGCTTCCATCGGTGCCAGCATCGGGGCAGATTCAGTGAGAAACTTGTCCAGCTTCAAGGTGGTCAGGTAGAACTACATCTTCCCTTACCACTTCTTCAATCCAGTTTCATTGAACTTCTCCGATTTTTCTCCCACGGTTATGTGTGTGGGCAGAACCCACCGAATGTGCTGCAACCGATTATGCAGTCACATTTTGGGTCACCGGTGTTTCGGTACTGATAAAAGCCCATTGGAAATATCATTCTGTGTGTTTCCATGTTCTTTATGAAATAGTTGAAACAGAACTATTAGAACAGTACTTGTAAATAATACCTGTAAACAATCTTCCCAAAAAACTGTTAGAATCAGTGAGGAAAAAAGTTTGCTTTAAGATTGTTAGAACCCGAATTTTATAAATCTGAAAATTACTAACAATATTTGTAAAGAACAGAAATTACAAGAATAAAAGACAACAAACCAAAAACTTTATACAGAGTCGAGATTAAGATCTCTCTCTTTAAAGCAAAATTCGCCCCGTAGTGTGATGGTGGCTGACGAATTGTCTCCCAGGATACAACTGTATACTTTTCTCTGAAAAGCAGCACCCAAACTTCAGAGATTCTAGTGAATTGTGCTGTGATGTACTCTCAGTTTTGATACAGAGAAAGAAGAAGAAGAAGTGACAAAAAAAAATCTGTCTCTGTCAAACAGGATACAGTAGTCTTATAGAGAAATGGAGACAGGCCCATTACTCTGTAACAGTAGAGTAATGAAAAAAATCTGTCTCTGTCAGACAGGATACAGTAGTCTTATAGAGAAATGGAGACAGCCCCATTACTCAGTAACAGTAGAGTAATGGTATCAGTTACCGACTGTGAAAAGCCTCATCAGTGCACTGAGGAAGAAATTTTTTTGGCCAGAGCCAAGCCAGACCAAACTGAGTCGAGCGCGAGGCCGGGGCAGGGGCACGACCCCGGCCCCGGCCAAGCGCGCGCGCGTGCGTGCGAGTGTTTGTAATTTTGGTTACGTCCTCTCTCCACTACACGTTAGTGGAAACCTCCGGGCCACGCCCTTTAGTCCAGTTTTCTAGTATATATACTAGAAATTGTTTTTCTCAATTTCTGATATGGGACTATCTATTTTCTCCAAGTTAGTACATTTCAAGTACCCAACTTTGGACCAACATTTCTCATTCATACGGAATTCGTTTTTGGCAAATGAGTACACCACGGAATAGTACTCGACGAGAGGATCGCAATCCACTCATTTTTTGGCGCCGCCGGTGGCCGGAGCCTGCTGGGATCCAGCCCGAAAAACTGAAAAAATTAATTCCAACATAAATAAATAAAATGTACAAGAAGAGAAGCAGTAGGCACTCCTACAGTGTTTTATTCTTCCTTCTATATAGTAGTACTATAAAACCCCCCATCTTTAGTATCTTTAGTCTAGCTAGCCCCTATATGCGTATGCGCTGTCTGAATACCAACACATACTCTTACGCACCCCCTATACACTGCGCTGTATATATGCACGCACGAGTTCTGGCACATATACATCACACACATACTACTCTTAAAAGTTCCACATCCACTGCAAGCTCTGGAAGTTCATCAACTCCCCATCGTGACTTGCGTTTACCGTCATCCCCACATCTGCCATCAGCGGCATCTCCTGGAACGCAACCAGCCCAAAATCCTCAGCCCTTGGTAAACTCATCATATAATCATCCGGTGTATCCAGATAATTCCCGGTAGTCAAATTAGCCGTCGTAGTGGAGGATTCTGGAGAGGAGGATCTTGGACCTAGAGTTGGGAGAGCAAGGCGGTTTCTTGTTCAAATCGGTCTCCGGTTTGGCAGCGGGATTGTTGAAGCAGTTTTTCTGGTTGGAGTTGGGGGAGATGTTGAGGCGGGCGCAGTCGCCGTAAAGGGTACTGGCGGCCTTGTCGTAGGCTTTGGCAGCTTCGTAGGCAGTGTTGAAGGTCCCAAGCCAGAGGCGTGCCCTGCGGTTGGGCTCACGAATTTTGGCCACCCACTTGCCCCAGGTCTGCTGGCGGACACCCGCGGTAGTAGGTGTAGAAGGGGTTCTCGGGCCCACCTTTCCCCTTCATACACCCCTTTCTCGATTTGAGAAGAGGGCAGCATTTCTTCTTCGATTTTTTCCCCAAACCGATCTTTTTTTGATAGTTTTTTCCAAACCGACCTATTTTTTTTTAAATTCCCAAAGCGACCCACTCGGTTTTTGAAAGACCAAGTCTAGTATAAACTAGCGCGGTCTTTGAAAGACCGCGCTAGTTTATACTCACTTTGGGGTTTTAATATCGCAGATCTCCTTTATTCTTCTTCTCTCTCTACTTTACTCTATTCTATTTCTCTAACCCATCTTTCTAAATCTAGGGCGACCTCCTACCCACAAAATCTACGAGAATACGCAGCGACATGGATGTGAGAGATAATTCTAGCAGGGGTACGGGAATGAAATGTTCAAGTTGCGGTTTGGAAGGACACAACAAGCGTCGATGTACTAACAGAGCATCTCAAAACAATTAAATTTTAATTATGTGCTTTCTAGTGTGTTTGTAATATTTATATCGAACTAAGCACTTAGTTTGGATATGTTTAATTGTCAAAAAAGTATGATTGATTGAGGTTTAAATATTGTCCAAAGAGAGTTTTTTGGATTCATTAAGTTTCAATTATATTCGATTCAAAGTGACTTGAAGTTTCAAAAAAATTCATTCAGCCTCAAGACTCGGTCTTTCAAAAACCGTTGTCATTTTAACTAGACTCGGTCTTGATGCTGATTGCAAAATTTTACTTACAGACTTAAGACTCGAGTCTAGTTATATTTAGAACGGTCTTTGAAAGACCGAGTCTAGTATAAACTAGCGCGGTCTTTCAAAGACCGAGTCTTGCTCTTCGATTTTTCGAAGAGCAAGACTCGGTCTTTGAAAGACCGTGCTAGTTTATACTAGACTCAGTCTTTCAAAGACCGAGTCTTGCACTTTAGGGTTTTAACTGCGCAGATCTCCTTTCTTCTTCTTCTTTCTCTCTACTTTACTCTATTCTATTTCTCCAACTCATCGTCTATTTCTCCAACTCATCAGAGGTAGCATGTCCACGTCATCTCCACAACATCTCCATAATTTCAGAAACTCATTAACATCTCCACAATATCAACAAACTCATTAACATCTCCATATGTCCAACATCTCCACAATATCAAAAATCTTATTAACATCTCCACAACCACATCATCTCCAACATCTCCACAACCACATCAACAATCTCATTAACATCTCCACAATTTCAATAACATCTCCATAATATTGTTAATATCATATCCACAACCACATCAACAATTTCAATAACATCTCAACAATATTATCTCAACATATGCCCAACAGAACATTGAAAAAACTAGAGACATTAAGAACATACTATTCTAAGGAGTGAACCATGTGACGCACGCTGTAGGGGAGAGTTAAGGACCTGCTTGCTATTTTGATATTTTTAGTAGTTTTATACTTCTTCTTTATTTTCCTTCATTTGTTTTGATTCTGTGGGAACAGGGGCTTCAGGCTTTGTACATTTTTTAGGTAGAGTCTGAGTGACATGAGCAGCTTTTAATGGCTTTGGATCTTGTTGGAAAACCAAGCGTGGGTATTAGGAGCAAGTTATTGCTGGACCCAGCTAATTACTCAATCATATGTCAACTTTTATCATGAATTATATTATTATTATTATTAATATTATTATTTCTGTTGAAATGAAACCAGTCATGAAAAATGCTTCTGATGTAAGAAGTAAAAGATATAGGTCAGTAGGAGGCCATTTGTGAATTTGTGATAATGCTCGGTATTCGTACTTTGTAGAGATTATAGATAACTTTGTGATTTGTGACCTTTTATAAGAATTGTCTTCACATGACTTTATAGTTTGTGGTATTTTGTAGCAGTTGTTTCATGTATACTTATTTTGGATACATGTAGGATAAATATTTTCTTTGATCGCTGACACATGTATCTAGTATTGCATGTAATAAGTGAACTGTATATAAGAATAACTCAATCCTTATTTGCTGTTGAAAACATACAATTTTAGTTAGTGGTGAAAGTGGATGAATGATAGTGAGAAAGTTGCAAATAAGATTGCTTTTGTGAGATTAAGTGTCTTATTGAACTAGCTATGCAAAAAGAAAAACTTATGATTTACTGGAATTAGTAATGACAAATACTTATGGTGAAAGAAGTAAAATATGTAGAAGCCCTTTCGCGAATTTGTGATAGCACCTGGTATTCTTATTTTATAGAAATTGTGGATGACTCATGCTTTGTGGTCTCATGTAGGATTTGTTTTCATGCATGCTTGTTTTACACATGTGCTTGTTTTGGACATATAGGAGACAAAGTTCTCATTTTCTCACCAACACATGCAATTGTTGTTGTTTACAAGTGAACTATAAGACGAGTGTATTTCAATCATTTATTGCTATTTAAAGCATCAATTCTAGTCACAAGTGTTGGAATGATAGTGAAGAAGTTGCAAATAAGATTGTCTTAATTAGAACTCACTATCACGATTAGAAGCTGATCCAAAGTAGTGAAAATGGTCACTTGTAGGTCTTATCGTTTCGTTTCTTCTAGTGATTCTACTAAGATTACAGTTCCTGTTTTCAGATTGTGTTCTACTTTTAATCCTGAATCCTTTACATTCTTCACTCTCATGTGAAAATGGTCGCTTGCTTGTAGGTCTTACCGTTTTGTTTCTTCCAGTAATTCTACTGTGATTACAGTTTGTGTTCAGCTTTTAATACTGAATCTTTTTTTTTTTTTTTTTTTTTGAGGAAAAGGTGGAATAATGCCACCCTGTTTCATTAATAAGTGATTAATAAACAACCCCGAAGTCCCGGGAGAACAAGTACAGTGCAGGAAATAAAAAACATAGCCCCCAACAAAACCCTGGGGGGTGGGTTACAACATTCAGCCTAAAGGCAACCAAAATGCAACTATGAAATACTAAGGCCTGATACAACATATGTAAAGTGAGGCAAGAGTCCACTCATCAGTCAAGAGTTGGCCCGATCTCTATCTCCTCGTCATCAAACTCATCCACCTGGAATACCCTTGCAATCCCCCCTCTTGCACCTGAAGCAGCAGCTGTAGCCCAAAAGGAGATTAGATGCATGATATGAGTAAGATTACTAGAAATAGAGTTACATGAAGCACGGAAATAAAAATTGTTCCTATCTAGCCATAACACCCATGTGGTTGCCGCAATGGCAATAAACCATGCTTCTTTCATATCGTGACGGGCTGATGCAAATCTGGGACCAACCCACAGTTCCTCGTAGTCCCTTGGATAGTCACTTGTTCCTAGTGCTCTCAGCACTTCTATCAGGACGGCCTTGCTTCTAGTGCAGTGAAGAAACAGGTGGTTCAGATTTTCCACGTGTACGTTGCAGAACCCGCAATTGGTCGCAATGTGAGGTTGCCTCTTGGCTAGCTTCTCTCTAGTGAGAATGGCATTGTTGAGCACAAGCCAGAGGAAGACTCTAATCTTCAGAGGAGTTTTTGTCTTCCAAAGTACCGCTGCCCAGCTGGGCCTGCATCCTCGGTAGTGAATCCGGTGGTACAGTGATCTGACCGAGAACACTCCCTTGTGCTCGAGTCCCCACCACAGGTGATCTGGGCCTTGGGCACATATTACCCCAGATTGGATTATGTGCGTTTGTAATTCATGCAGCTGCTGTGACAAACTTGGGGAAAGAGTTCCTTGGAATGATGGTCTCCAAGTCCCCCTTTTCCACGTTTCCGCCACCGAGATATTTGGTCGATTTGTCTTAGCAAACAGCTCTGGGAAATCATCCTTAAGAGGGTGAGGACCGCACCATTTGTCCCACCAAAACCTGGTGGTCCGACCATTGCCGATCACGGATGAGGTTGCTGAGTTGAAAGGTCCGCTGGCTTTAGTAACTCCTTTCCAGAAGCGGGAGACTTTGGATCCTACTCGAAAGCCTAGACTTCTAGTCCCTTTTCCCCGGAGGTAGGGTTGGATGAAGTCTTGCCAACCTTCTCCGCAGTGATGGAACACCTTCCACCACCACTTTCCCAGGAGTGCCAGATTCATATCTCTGAGGTCAATGATGCCTAGCCCTCCGTGTCTCTTCTTCATGCATGCGATATTCCATTTAATCAGGTGGTAGCCTCCCTTATTTGAGTCCGTACCTTTCCACAGGAATCTTTTCCTGATACGATCGATCCTTCGGATCACCCACATTGGGAGTTCAAAAAAGGACATGTAGTATATGGGCAGATTGGATAATACAGAGTTGATGAGTACCACTCTGCCCCCCAGAGAGAGTGATTTACCTTTCCATCCGGACAGTCTGTCCTCCACCCTGTCTATAATAGGCAACCAGTCAGCCTTAGTGAGCCTCCCTGGACGTAGTGGAAGCCCTAGGTATTTGATTGGGAATTCTTCTATCGCGCAGTTGAGAATGGTGGCATGCTCCCGAGTTTCAGTTTCAGAGAGTGAAATAGGTACAAGCGAACTCTTATGGAAATTAATTCTTAGGCCTGACCAGGCTTCAAAGCAGTAAAGGACCCCTTTAAAGCATACTGTTTCCGCTCTGTTCCCATTACCAAAGATAAGGATGTCGTCAGCGTATTGAAGGATCGTACATCCCTGATTAGCATCGCTGCTGGCCACAGGCGATATCCATCCTTTTCTTTGACAATTAACTAGCATTCCTCTGAGCACGTCCGCTACAATGGTGAATAGGAGTGGGGACAGTGGATCCCCCTGACGGAGTCCCTTCTTACACGGGAACGAGGGTCCGGGCTTCCCATTCACTGAGATTGCCGTTTTGCTCGAGTGTAACCACTGTTTAATCCATCTTATCCATTTGTCCCCAAAGCCCCTCCCCCTGAGAGCCTCTTGCAAACATTCTCAGTCTACCGAGTCATATGCTTTCTCAAAATCCAGTTTGAGGAGGAAGTTCTTGGAATTGCACTTGTGGCAGTGGTGGATAACTTGTTCAGCAGTAGCCACGCAGTCTAGGATACATCTGCCCTTAATGAATCCCGTCTGTGTTCTGCCGATGAGACTGTCCATGATGCCTCCCAAGCGGTTGGCAAGAACTTTAGTGATGATCTTAGCCGAGCAGTTAATCAGACTAATTGGTCTAAAATCTCCGACGCACTTAGAATCCTCCCGTTTGGGGATCAACACAACTTCTGCAAAGTTGAACATTCCCAGCCTCAGGTCATTGTGAAAAAATTCCATCATTACCTCCATAAATTCACCTTTAATTTCTTCCCAGAACACCTGGAAGAACAACATTGGAAAGCCATCTGGTCCAGGCGCCTTGTCAGCTCCCATCTGGTCAATGGCCGTTTTGACCTCTGGTTCCGTGAAAGGTTCCTCCAAGGCGGAGAGGTTTTGACCTGGCGCAAGCTGATATTCCTGCCAGAAATCTGCCCCCATTGGAACCCTAAAATCATTCTTCTTCCCGAAAAGACCCTTATAGAATGATTGGAAGGTAGCGGAAATCACCCGTTCCTCCTGCGATGTTCCCGTATCTGTCTGAATAGATAGGATAAGATTGGATCTCCTCCTTGCACTTGCAACCCGATGAAAGTAGGCCGTATTCGCGTCTCCCTCTTTGAGCCACGAAATCCTGGACCTCTGTTGCCACTTGATCTCTTCTAGTCTATACAGATTGGCAATGTTATTACGGAGTTCTAAGAGCCTGTTCCGCTCTTCCTGCGACAGGACTCTAGTTTCTTCCACCCTCTCAAGCTCATCAATGCCTTCCAGATAGGACTCTTTATCCCTCCAGATGGTCGTGAATCTGGACCGATTCCATCTACAGAGCCTCTTTCTCAGTCTTCGAATTTTTCCACACCACCGAGATGTCGCATCCCTGCCGGCCATTGGCAGTGCCCAATTCTCCATAACCATATGGTGGAATCCCTGAATTTCCAGCCAAGCCTTTTCAAATCTGAATTTCCTAGGCCTGCGGGGACCCCGATTCCCCACATCTAGGAGGATCGGGGTGTGGTCAGAAGTTGGTCTAGGGACCGTTCTGGCCGAGGCGAGAGGAAACAGTGCTTCCCAATCCAAAGATACTAGAACCCTGTCCAACTTGGCCATAACCGGATCCGCTTGCAAATTAGACCAAGTAAAGAGTCTGTCATTGATTGGGATATCAATCAGTTCAAGTTCCGTGATAACTCTATTGAATTCCTCTCGGTGCCTGTCGCTAGCGCCTCTTCCCTTGTGCTCAAAAGCAAATCTAGTAATGTTGAAATCCCCACCCACGATCCAAGGTCCCGACCATCACTGCCGAATGTCGGCCAGTTCTTGCCAGAAGGCCTCTCTGTCTGCGGCCACGTTCAGCCCGTAGACCACAGTCACCGTCTGTATCCAATCATCTGAACGTCTCTTCAGTCGGGCAGTCAAGGAAAATGTACCCCGATACTCCTCCTCGCAGGAGAGAAGATCCGAGTTAAACCCTATAGCAATCCCCCCTGATGCACCGACAGATGGGCGGAGCAACCACTCTTTGATTCTGTTACCACCAACTCTTTTTAGCTTGATCCCGTGCTGGAGTTTGGTCTCTTGCAGTCCCACTACTTCCGCCTTGGAGTTACTAATAACATCCCTCACCATACCCCTCTTTCCCCTATCCCCCACCCCCCTAACATTCCAAAAGAGTGTATTCATTGGGGGAATTGTCATGGGAGACCGTAGGGGAGGGTGTAGGGCCGGCCACATCCTCGAGGATTATAGTCGGCCCCGAGCTGACTCCAGGTACCTTAACTTCAGAGGACCTAACTCTTTGTGTTTCCCAACCCCGAATTTTATTGAGTAGTAGGGCAATACGCTCAGTGTCCCAAACTTCTAACCCACATGTGATAGCTAGGGATAAAACATCAGAGTCTGACATGTAATTTAAAATAGAAGCTAAAAAATTTGTCGTACCTCCATTGTCGAACTTAGCTGCCTTGGCGGCAGCGGCAACCTCAAGATAGTCATCCAAGGACTCCACATGAGCCCTCTTAGGAGATCGCTGAACCCTGAAGCCAACCGCCTTCCTGGACTGTCCCGAACTAAGTCTGGGAGCTGAATCTGGAATTGAAGACAGGACACGCTCTGGTGAAATCTCCCTCTGAGTGTTAGCAATGAACTCCGTATCCTCTGATTCCTCCTCAGATAACGAGAACTCTACATCGAGATTAAGCCTTCCTTCTGGATCCTCATCACTGTCTGTGAGAATGGATTCATCAGTAGTAGAGTGAACTTTTGCCCCGGACCCCTCCTTGGGCCCGTCGCCCGTAGCCTCCATATGAACACAAGCCTCACCAGTTGCGGACCCCTCTATGGGCCCGCTCCCAGTCTGTTGAAGTGTCAGGGTATCCGAATCCTTAGAAATACAGGTTCCGGATGCAAAAAGAGGTATTGTGGACCCCTCTTTGGGCCCACAGTCGCCATTTAAAAGCCCACTCTTAGGCCCACATGAGAGGCGATCTGGTCCCGTATAAACAAAATCCTCCCTGCGAAGTAACCGAACGCGCGCTTCGGAGTGCGTGAGTCTCGAGCCTCCCGCTGCGTCAGAAAGCGCAACATCCAATGCCACCTCATTGGTGGGTGAAGAGCGAACCGGGTCACCAAAAGAAATTGGAGACCCCCTGCCACCTGTCGACATCGGGTTGGCTCTAGGGTCGGTGCGATTTGAAAGTTTCTCTGAAAACTCCCCGCGCCTCTTCAACTCCCTGGCACTCTCACCTGCCTCGTCTTCTTTCTCATCTCCCTCACCTTCTTTCCCAGTCTGAGCCAGCCCCCTTGGCCTCCTTTTACAGCTCACTCCTTCAACCACTCCCTCCACACCAAGTTCGCCCTCAACTGAGTCGCTTTTCCTGATGACGCTCAGGTCTGTGCTCTTCTCTTTCCCAGAGATGGATCTGTTACTTTTGCTGTGGCCTCTCCAGAAGCTTCTTTTTCAGTTGCTTTTCCAGTTGCTGTTGAAAACCAGCCTTTCAAGACCCACTCTTTGGTGGAGACTAGCAGATCTCTTGTCGTCTTCCCCCCTTTGGCGGTATACTCCACCAACCCTAGTCTCTGAGCATGCCTGTCGGAGTGATTTGTATTTTTCCCAAAAAGGTGGTCTGAGCGCACTGGTCCCTCTTCCACAGTCGCCGTACAGGGCTCCAAGGAGTTGTTGGGCACCGTCACTGGTCTATCCCCTGAGTTGGTGGCCCTTGATGGCTGCTGACCTTTGGGTAGACTGGTTAGACCGTATCCCCGACCTCCGGCATGCTTGCGAGCTTCAAGTGACTGCCTCTCGACCACTGTAGCCTCCTGGCGCTGCTTTGGGGTCATGGCTGCACTGATAACCTCTCGGTGAGCTCTTTCAATCTCATGAGAACCATCAATAGTGAGGCTATTTGATGGCGATAGAACTTCTTTGTAACTACGGTTGTCTCTATGAGTCGATATGGGCAAGTGTGCTTGGTTCACCGGCAGTGCTTCGACAATCTTGTCTAGCACGAATCTAACAAGATAAGCTTCCTCAAAAGAGTAAATTTTAGCAAATCGCGGCATTAGAGATATGTCGGAGCATCTAATCAGTACCCTTGCCGAGACAAGGTCTGAACGACGCCTTGTCTTCTCATCAAGCTCCTCGACCGACACGAACTCCGAAATAATCTCTTGGATTGCTTCTTTTCTCCAAAAGTGAAGTGGGATGTTGTGGATCCATATCCAAAATCGATCACCCTGAGGGAGTTCCGCTCCGAAGGAAGCAGTCCACTCGCTGAATTCAGCTTGAAAATGCCCAAAGTCGATCTTTCCAAGGCCCACCACCTCCGTGACCTTCTCCGGCTTGGGGAAGGATATCAGGAACTGCTGGTGGCACAGTTTTTTGACCACCCAGTCCCTGTCGGCACGAAGAGGCCATTTGTTGTTCAATGCGTTGAGGAAATGTACTTCGGAGGGAGACCCCGATCGGATCTTAGCTATCGCACACCATCGTCGAAGCCAGTCTTCTTCGTGTTTGATCACTGCCAGGCTGTTGGCTAGCTTGATCTTGGTGGGGCTCTCCGGCGACTTTCCTCTAACCACCTGCCTATCCTCATCCTGGTTGGAATTGTTGATATTGGTGCACGAATACGACATATGGCCCTATTTCAAACAGCTGATGCAGCGAACTTCCTTGGTACATTCCGAACGGAAGTGACCAAGATCCCCATAGTTGAAGCACGGGGCTGGTTTTCTTTTTCCTTTTCGCATTTTTTCTTTCCTATTTCGCTGTGATCTTTTTGCGGGTTATTGACAGACTGATTGAGGGTGTTGGGATCTTGACGGGTTGGGGGAGAAGATGGGTACAGCTTCCGCTTACCCCCTCTGGCCACCACCACCCACTTCTCCGCCTCCTCCTCTTCTCGGTCTCGTTCCACCATTTCAAGTTCTCCTTCGTTTGGCTCCCCTCTCTGGGCCCAAACGTTGGGGTCCGTTGGGTGGTCAGGAGCTTTATCGATGGATTGGACGTCGAGGCGTGGGGTGACTGGTCGGAAAGAGGAGGGGGGGGGGGGTGCAGGATGTGGGTTGGCGGATGAAAAATGCTGTGCGTCGTGGTTAGATTTGTTGTGGGTATTTGTGGTTACCTGGTTTCTTTTGGTGACTGGATTGTCGTTGGAATGAGATGGTTGCTGGCGGTGTTTGTGAGAAGAGGTGTTGGCGTTGTAGTAGGCTTTGTGGTGGGTTTGATACCTCTGTTCAAACTCTCTGTACCTACTCCGGTACCGACCCTCATTGTGAAGTTGGGGGTTCTCCCTCGGCGGTGTTCTCTGACGCCTCAAGCGGACAGTCGGAGGACCCCCTCGTTGGGCCCTCCTCACAGCGCTCTCTAGTCTTCGATGTGTATCCTGGCCCCTGAAGCTCTCAGCACCCGAGCGATGATGACCGTGATCACCCCCACATGACGCGGAGGCGCACGTTGGTGCGCATGCGTTGGGGGGTGCACACGTCTGAGCTCCCGAGGCTCTCCTTCCTCCGGGATGTAGACCAGTATAAAAGGGTGGGGGTTCTCTACCCCCACCCTTTAATACTGAATCCTTTACATTCTACACTTCACCTTTCTTCAAATTGTTCTTTATCATTATTAAAACTCTTCCGTATGATAGAATTGAAGAATTCAGCCTTATTAACTAATACAGTAATATTTTCATCAAAAAAAACTAATACAGTAATACAGTATCACAGACAAAACAATTTTGATTTGATATTGGCTTTTTTCCAGCTCATCAGAAAATCCGAGGTTCAGAGTTCTAGAAAATAAACCTTCAGTGAGAAATAATACCATATATTTTACAAAAAGAAGAATAAACCTTCACATTGCTCTCAGAAGAGCTTATTAGGAATTCCATTTACACAGACTACAACCTTGCCCAAAAAAAAACAAAGGAAACTACATACAAAAAAAAGTTGGAACGAATTTTTAGTTAAAGTCTTCGTAGTTCTACAGGAACTCTGATTCTGGTGATGTACTAAACACAGGCCTCTCTTTTCCCACCACGCAGCTGCCAGCGCTATTACTCTTCCTTCTAGGGTTTGCCTCCCCTAACATTGAAAGCACTTCCCTCATTGAGGGCCGGTCTTTGGGCAACTTCACTGTGCAAAGCACAGCAATTCGAAGCACTAGCATCATCTCCTCCTGTACATGCTTGCATTGCCCAGCAATGCTCAGGTCCAGTACCATATCCATTCCTGTATTATCCCTCAACTTGTCTAGGCCACCCTACGATGTGTTGGCATTCGCCGAATTCTGGCTCTATTGGTCTTCTCCCTGTAACTATTGGATATATAGGTATATTCTCAATATAATAGGATATTTTTGTGTATAATGTTCTATGGGGCAACACATGCTTTGCACGTGTTATCTGTTTAATTGTTGGACCGGGTTGAGTGGGCATAAAACCCAGTATCCTAAACCCAGTTCATCTCATATAAAAGCTGGTCTAGAGGTAGTGTTCTGTGATATTTCAATACTGATAAGCAGGGTATAATATCTTAAGCGGCTATGTGATATAAACCCTAACCCTAATTACTCATATTAATCTAACAATCTTAATATATTACAATTTTAATTTTGAGATTAGAGAGAAGAGATTCACCTGAATCCGACGCCGTCGCCATGCACCGCCGCTTCCGTTGTCGCCGTCGTGGTCGATGAGAGATCTGGTCGCAAGATTCGCAGGCGACCTCGTCTTCCTCTCGCGTTTGTGGTTGGGTCTATGTGTCAGCCAAGTCGCCGGATCTGGTCCCTCGCCTCCTCGACCAGTCGCAGCTCTCATCGATCCGTTGATCGTTGCTCTGGTCGCTGACGCTGCCACACACTGCTGTAGTCACGAGCGCCTCAGTCGCGGCCGCCTCTATCGCGAGCACCGCAGTCGGGTCCTCCACAGTTGCGAGCACTGCCGTCGTGAGCGCCACCGTCGTGATCACCGCCGTCCAGAGCATCGGTGCACCCCACGGCCAACCCCAGTCATCACCCTCAGCCATCACGAGAGAACGGAATCTAGGTTTCCCTTCTCCTCACTTATGGTCAGTTGGGTTCTCTCTCATTTGAGTGATAGGGGTTTTTGAGTTCAATTCAGAACTGTCCACAACCTGTTTGTTGAAATTCTCCCACTGAGTTCAATCCTTGAAATTGAGATTGGTTTGATTAGAAATGGGTGGGATTTTCTCAAAGAAAGCAGCAGTGGATTTGTCCCTCATTGGGTTTGGCACAAATTGAGATACTCTGGATTGTCGATAAGGCTTTCTTTCAGATTGAGTCTGTTGTGTGGTGTTTTAGGTGCAATACAGGATAGATCGGATATGTTTCGAAACAGATTTGACTATAATCAATTGAAAGGGAAGAGGCAGTGAAAGATAAGTTCTTTACTTTTCTCGTATTAAATTTTGTTAAATATTTTGCTACATGCTGGAAGTTCAAAACATTCGTTTTAAGCTTTGTTTTTGAATTATAGAATTAATATGATGCTAAGTGTTTAAGTTCGAGACTGTATTAATCATTTGTTTAATTAAATACATGTTGAACAGTTGTTTTGGCTATGTGCTAAAATCAAATATTTATTTTTGATAAGTTAAACTATATGTTTTGACTATAAAGTTTGGATCTTCAATTAAATTATTGCTAGAATTAAACAGTGCTAATAATTTGTTTAATTGGCTAATCTATAACAATTTGATGAATGTAGGAACTTTAATGTTACCTACAAATTGTGTATGTTGAAGACGATGGATATGCATCACGGTTAAATAAGTCTGCACCAAGCAGGTTTTTCCATCGAATTTGGAAACCACTTCTAACTTGAAGTGTCGGTATGATCTTCTCAATCTTGCTTAGTATTTTCATGTGATGAATGTGTGAACGTTTTGTGCGTTTGATTACATGATTGAGAGTTTTAGATTATAGTTATTCTCGCTTTGAAAACTAGCATGTTTAGGATTGTTAAGTGCTTTATCATACTATGCGTATAGATATTTTGACAAATCCATTGTTTGCAGTTTTGTGTGAGATTATATATTTGCTTCTCAAATAAAATTTTGATGTATAAGATGTATAATAAATGTCTGTAACTTAGGAGAGAGCATCTCTTAATGTAGGATATGACTTCATTAGTTACGTCTTGTTCTTTTTCGTTCATTGTACTATGTGTGCAAAGTTGAATTATAACATGTTAGTTATTATCTCGTTTAGCATTTCGAAGATGATGAAGAACAAATAAAGAAAATTTTGCTTACTATGTTTGAGCAAGTGGACATTGTTAGAACCATTAGAGAAAGCAAACAATTTTGTAAAATGTGATAGAGTAATTTTGTATTAACTCTTGTGCATATATTGTCAATCACATGTATAAGTCGAGTTTAACAAATGAGACAATTAATAATAATAGTTCTAATTGTGTATAGTTCCTGAACATAGCATAATTGGCTGGGATTTGAGAACTGTATATTAAATTGTTTGTTCTTGTTAAAACTCATAACTCTGCTAAATGACACTCCATTAAATATGACAAATATGAAAGTTCTACTCAGATTATGATCACTAGAAAATCATTTAGTATGGTATCTAGGAGCACACCACTTCTTGGGTCAATACGTTCAGATATTTGTGATCTCAGTAGCTTTGTGACTATATGAGACGATAATTGGTCAGAAGTATTTAATCACCTATGTAGATGATTATTGAATGTTTGTCATACATATATGGAGGATGTAGCACTCACTATTTTGATGAATTAAAATCTAGTTAAATGCTAAAAGTCAAGGGTTCAGAGTTGATGGAGGTGGTGAATATGTTTAATAATTTTAGAGTAATTTGCATTTGGCATAATCTCTAGTGCACTATATTTACCATTGTCAAACAGTATTGATAAAGTTAGAATCAAACACTCAGTGAAATGTTGAATTCTATGTTATTGACTGTTAGTTTGACTTTGAGTAATTATAAGTGATGTTACATTATCAATCATATTTCTAATTTGTTACCACACTCTAAGTTACTTACACTTTGTAGATTAACGGTATAAAAACACAAATAATTTTGTCAAAGTGAAAAATGTGGTATGATACATTTGTTAAAGTACATGATCCCTGAAGGCCTAAAGTAGGACCTATAATAAATATTTGTGTATATTTAGAAAGTGCAGAATGTGTAACTATGGACAGTTTTGGATCTATCTAATTTGGGTTAGTAGAATCTGAACTTGCAAAGTTTTTTTGACGATGTGTTCATCAAAGACAAATCTATGAAATTATCAGTCCTACTGTCACGGTCAATGATTCACAGTTTGAATCAAGAACCAGTCTTACTGACACTTAAACTTGAATGACAAATGAGCTAAGAAGAGTCTTTAGTAGACAATAAGATGATTTTGTGTCATACAATAATACTTTAATTTAGTTGATCTGCCGAAAGGGGCTAAAACTATAGTAAGTAAGTAGGGTTTTGTAGAAAAAACTTAATTTTGATTGTTCAGTAGCAACTTTAATACTTTTTAGTAGCTAGCAGATTGACTGAGAAAAAATAGGGTAGATTTATTTGATGTCTACTCACATGTTTGTCATATTGTTACAATAAGTATTCTTCTTACCCTTACATCTATTGAAAATTTTGTCATTCATAAAAGATATTTAAAAGTTTTGTACTTGATATTTTGTACTGAACAGTTTTGTACTGGAAAGTCTTGAACTAATATGTTTAATGAACAAGATTTACAACTTAGTAAAATCATCGTATGCTTTAAAACATGTAATATAGCTATCGCATAAATAATTTGACAAATTTCTCAAAGAGCCTAGTATATGAATTAAGTAATTCAGATCAGTGCCTTTGACTTTGTGGTGTGTCAAATATAATGGCTATTATTTACTTAGTTTTATTGACATACTTGTTGATTGGAAGTGACATTTGTATTATAAATGGAGTTAAATTGTGCTATCCAAATAAATTTAGCATGAAACACCTAAGTGTTGTGGTCACCATATTATGCATAAGGGTAAGTTTTGGTTGGCAAGGGATAACCCTTAGTCAAACTCGATAAATCAATAATGTGTTTCAAAAGTGGGGATATAGTGATTGAAAGTGTGTTTTGAAATACCTTATGATTATGATAAAAAGGTTAACACCTAATGATGGTGCAACTATGAGACATGTTGAAAGTCTCATGTATACAAAGATCTGCACTAAAAAGAAAGACATAGCCTTTGAGGTAAGTATGATCTGCAGACTCACTAATAATTCCATACACATTTGAGTGCCCTTAAGAGGCTAATAAGATACCTGAGTGGTACTCAAGAGTTTGCTTTGTGCTACTCAAAGTTTAGTGAAAGTCGACAACTAGTAGATATGTGTTCACACTAGGAGGAGCAGAAAAAAATTTATGGAGATTAATAGGCAAACAAGCATTGTGTTCTCATCCAAGAAATCAGACCTCTATGTGTTATCCTCTGCAGGGGAAGAGGCTGAGTGGATTGAATGACTTATTGCTAATCATCCATTTGAGAAGTTTAATGTAAATTCTCTAATTCTGTTATGCAACTATCAAACTATAATGTACTGTAGCTCATGACTCACTCTATAATAGTAAGAGGAGTATATTAAGGCTGAAAGAAGCCTAGTTGAAATTTCTCATAGATAAAGTGTAATTGTGATAAGTATGGCCAATGCTCTTACTAAGAGACTTGAAAGTGATCTAATTATCAAAACTATGGAAAAAAGTTCAAACTGAAGCTTTAACATCCAAGTTGTTTTGAGATTTAAAATCCAATTGGAGCCATAGAGAAGTTCAAACTGAAGCATCAATTTTTGGTAGTTGGCATGCTTTAGATAATTTGAAAAATTCTATGTAAATTCTGTTAATATATAATTTCATTCCAATTTTGATGATGCTATATATTTTCATAATTTACTTAGAATCATCTCATTATTCCAAAAGAAAGCATGAAAACTTGTCGATGTGTTTCCGATGTTTAGAATTGTTGTTATATCATTCCAATTTTGATGATATAACTCTTTATGGATTCATGTTTCATTCCAATTTTGATGATTCAGAATTAACCATAATTGATTTGACTGTTTTATCATTCCAATATGAAATATAGTATAGTTCTTGTGCAGAAACTATAATAGTTCTTGTTCTTTATTTTGTTAAAGAAGCTTGATTGTGATGCTTGCATCACATTTTGCTAAGCTATCGTTGAATTGTACTAAGTTCTTTAGTAGAACCAGATACTTTATGAAATTTGCTAGAATTCTTAGAGTTGTGTCTCTTGATATTCTTGTTTTCAATAAGCTAGCAAAGATAGAGGAGTTGAATCTGTCAACATAGATTTCAAAATAATGATTTGCTCAAAATGGAGGAGTAAACATAAAGCAGTTTGCAAGGATATAGTTTTGGTTCATTTATCTAAAGAATAAATTTGTCACTTGCTTGAGAAAACTTCTGTTGAGTTTAAGACTCTTGTGTTCATGAGCTTAAAACTCATATTTTGTTCTTGAAGTTTATTTGCTTTGGTTGATTTTGAAACTATGACAAGTTTCTCTAGTTGGTTTAGTCATTGTGAACTATTTGATTATTTTGGTTTAGTCTCATTTGAACTATTCGAGTTATAATTGATTTAGTCTGTGAACTATATTATTTTTGTGAGCCAATGATTTTACGGGGCATTGCCTAATATATTGAGAATATAGGAGGAGATTGTTGGATATATAGGTATATTCTCAATATAATAGAATATTATTGTGTATAATGTTCTATGGGGCAACACATGCTTTGCACGTGCTATCTGTTTAATTGTTGGACCGGGTTGAGTGGGCATAAAGCCCAGTACCCTAAACCCAGTTCATCTCATATAAAAGCTGGTCTAGAGGTAGTGCTCTGTGATATTCCAATACTGATAAACAGGGTATAATATCTTAAGCAGCTATGAGATATAAACCCTAACCCTAATTACTCATATTAATCTAACAGTAACAAGTTCCATGAGCAAGACTCCAAAGCTGTAAATATCGCTCTTCTGATCAACCTTCAATGTGTAGCCATACTCTGCAATTCAAATTAGAAGTTAGCAACTTGTAGCATTGCCTTTTAAATAGATTGAATTCTAGGAAAAGGAACTTACCAGGAGCAATGTATCCATATGATCCCACCACCATCGACAATGTCTCATTCTTCCTCACAATTATTCTTGCCAGTCCAAAATCCGCAATCCGAGCCTCCAAATTCCCATCCAACAAAATGTTATTTGATTTGATGTCTCGGTGAATCACCGTCGGGTGACAATCGTGATGCAGGTATGCCAGCCCTTGAGCCACCCCAGCCGCCACATTATATCTTTACACCCAATCGACGAGTACTCGACTGCTTACAGGCCCGTGTAAGGCATCCCAAAGGCTCCCATTCGGCATGAACTCATACAAAATCATTGTATCGTTATCGTTATACAAATACCCTAGCAATCTAGCAATGTTCCGATGCCTTAGTTTGCCGAGTAAGTTCACTTCCCTGGCAATGTCAGCATTAAGCTCTGCCATCTTGTTATCGCCTCTCCATAGCTCCTTCACTGCTACTATAGTATCTAGACTTTCTAGCTTTGCCTTGTAGACAATCCCGGTTGCCCCCACTCCTGTCACATTTGACTCTTTGATGCAGGAGAGAATGTCTGTGCTTGTGAAATTTTGGCATTGAAATGCTGTGATTTGCCATGGCCACGATCCATGTTCTAGGTCGAACCTTCTGCAGAACCTCCCATTGTCTGTGTGCCATCTTTTGTACAGCTGGTGTGCTGCGAAAACAGCGATTCCAGCAGTTAGAAGGAAGGTAATACCCATTGCCCATCCAGCCGCAATGCGTTCGATGTGTGTACTTTTGGGATGGGAAAGTATTATCCCGTTGGAATTCAGAGTACATGGAGTTAGTACACCTCCACATAGTCCTGGATTTCCTGCAAGTTCTTCTGGATTTATAGCTTTCAGTATTCCATTCGATGGAACTGGACCTGAGAGATTGTCATGTTTTTTGTTAGAAATATAATGAAATAGAGAGGGAGTTGGGCTACTATTGATTGTATTGCTATCACTTTTGGTCTTACCTACAATTTAATAAAGCGTGAATCCCAAATCAAAATTTTAGATAAACTAAATGAAATATGAGCATGTATCTTGTGTGATCGTGAATAGTTAACTCGTCGATACCATTTGAAATTTACTCATACGTAGTGTTGTGTTGTTGATATATCATACAGTATGGATGTATACGTTGTTTGATCCCTTGTTAAATTTGAAATTAAACTATAAGTGACATTAAGATTGTAGTTAGTAGTTTAATTCAACCTTGAAATATATTACATCAAAATGTAATGTGCTAACCTGAGAGATTGTTGTTAGCCAAGTTGATCGTCTCAAGAGCAGGCGAGTTCCCGATATTTTTTTTTGATAAAAAGATGACTGAGTGATCGCTTCATTAATGATAATTAACGAAACAAAGTAGTAGAAATACAAAGCACCATCCCGAAGGCTAAATAACATCACAGTCTCCCAAAATAAGGCCGCAGCATCGTCAGCCTACCACAGCTGATACAAAATAAATACAACCAAAAGGCTACAACAAACAACCAAATCATAAAGGAACTCCCGTCTGTCAGCTCGCCCCTGCGTACCGTCCAGCGTGATGGGAAACTCCTCCTCCTCCTCCTCCAAGCGCAATCTTTTCCTGGATTCATCGAGCCCTGTCTAGTCAAGAATGAATAGGTGAATTTTTTGCATCAAAACTGCAAATCATTGGTTTAAGCTATGGAAAACATAACTTGTTCCGATCTAGCCATAGAATCCATATCGATGAAGCAACAGCTATATCCCATTGTTTTCTATCCTCCTTTCTATTCCTATTCATTCTAAAATTACCCCAAACATCGGAACTCGATCCTGGATAGTCTAAAACCCCGAATGTAGAGACAATTCTTTCCCAAACCATTCTAGCTCTAGGACAATTAAAAATGATGTGATTCGTGTCTTCATCCTGTGTTTGACATCTAGCGCAGACTACACTCTCCACAAATCCGCGTTTCATCAAGTTAACCTTTGATAAGATCGCATCGTTGTCCACCAACCATAGGAACACCTTCACTTTAGCCGGCACAGTGATGCCCCATATTACGTCTGCTACTTCAATTCTTCTCCCCTCATCATTCAACCTTTTATATAGTGAGGAAACCGTGAATGTGGAATTGGATTCCAAAATCCACTCTCTCCCATCTTCAGCTTCCTGGTTGAATCTTCCTTCTATACAACTGAAGTTGTTGAGATTCTGAAGTTGATTGATTGATTCTTGATCCAGACTATCATTGACTTCCAATCTCAGCCTGTTGTTGTGCCAAACGTCACTGACCAATGTATCGCGGCTAAGTGCTGCATCTGCTGCTGCCGGGAAGAGCCCCATCAAACTATTTTTTCCACACCATTTATCTTTCCAGAATCTTGTATTCTTACCATTCCCTACCGAGCAGATAGTAATACTGTGGAACATATCTCCCGTTTTAGAAACCCCTTTCCAGAATACGGACTTCTTGCTATAGACACTTTTACCCCCAAATTTGAATTTCTTTCTTGCCCAATAATTAGTGAGTGACTTACACCACCAATTGTTCTGCATAGTAGCTAACTTCTACCACCATTTTCTTAGCAGGGCTTTGTTCATATCTCTGAGATTGATGATACCCAACCCCCCGAACTCTTTCCTTCTGCAAACTCTTCCCCAGCTAATTAGATGTATCCCTTTTCCAACCCCGTTTGCCCCTTTCCAGAGAAATTCTCCTTATACTTTTGTCGATTCTATTGATAACCCAACCCGGTAATTCGTAAATAGACATTAGGTATACCGGAATGCTGTTGATAACTGAATTCAATAGGGTGATCCTTCCCCCTAAAGTTAGCATGCTCCCTTTCCAACTGGCTAATCTTTTCTTGATCTTTTCGATTAAAGGTTGCCAGTCATCCCTAGACAGCTTCCCGGGTCTAATTGGGATCCCCAAGTAGGTGAGGGGGAAGTCTGCCCTTATTACATCCCAGCATTTGTTGGATAGAGGTAGTGGGAATAGAGCAATTGTCACTTAGAGGAATGATGCAGCTTTTGTTGTGATTTACCTTCATACCGGACCAAGCTTCGAAGCATCTAAGTACCGTGCCTATTGCTATAATGTCATCTTTTGATGTAGAACCGAACAACATTGTATCGTCAGCATACTGCAAGATGGAAATAACCTCTTTGATTTCCTTCACTTTGATGCCTTGAATGACGTTCTCCTTTCTGCCGTTTGCCATCATCTCTGCTAGCCCGTCAGCAACGATGGCAAATAAGAGCGATGACAATGGATCTCCTTGTCTTAACCCCCTTTTGCATTTTATTTCTTTACCCTGGACTCCGTTGATGATGAGAAACGATTTCCCTCCTCTAACACACTCTTTAATCCATCTCCTCCACCTTTCCCCGAATCCTTTTAGCAATAACACCTCGTCCATGCAATCCCATTCCACGGTATCATAAGCCTTTTGAAAATCCACTTTGAAAAGGAAGTCGTCGGTTTTATCTTTATTACCTCTAAAAACAACTTCGTGAGCCGAAGCTACGCTGTCCATAATATCTCTTCCTCTAATAAATCTGCTCTGCGATTCTCCAACGATATTGTTTAGTTGTGGGCCTAGCCTGTTAGCCAAGATTTTGGAGATGATTTTAAACAAACCGTTGAGTAAGCTGATGGGCCTCAAGTCTCTGACCTCCTTAATCTCCTTTTTCTTCGGAATTAGAAAAATATTCTCATAATTTAGCCTTCCCAAATCTGTGTCGCCGTTAAAGAGTTCCTGGACAATGAGCATGAAATCCGCTTTAATAACTTTCCAGTAAATTCTATAGAAGAATAGTGAGAAACCATCTGGTCCCTGCGACTTGTCCTGACCCAAGCTCTTGATTGCAGTGAGCACTTCGTCCCCACTGAAGTTGTTCTCGATACTATCACTTCCATTAATCCTCATTTGTGTCCACATATCCTGATTCAGCTTACATCTATGTTCTCTCCTTTAGCCCAGCAAGTCCTTGTAACACTCATTGATGTGCTTCGTAATTCTGATCTCATCCTCACACCACTCTCCATCCACTTGTAGCCCGGTGATATTGTTGCATCGCTTTCTTCCATTAGCAATCCTATGGAAGAATTTGGTGTTTGCATCTCCTTCCTCTAACCATTGAATCCTCGCTCGCTGCCTCCAGTATTGTTCCTCTAAGTTTCCAATATGTAACAAATCTTATCTTTTTTTACGTAGCTCAGCAAATTCCTCCTCTATTAAATCTCGTTCTTCCTCTATTAGTTCTAGCTGCTGAATTCTCCCTCCAATTTTTTCTTTCAACCTATTGTTTTGACCCAATTCCGTCTTAGCCCAGTATTTCAATCTAATTCTTAGTCTTCTAATCTTTTCAATCCAACATCCCACTGCTGACTGTTGAGGTCGTTGTAGCCTTCCAAGAATCTTCGATCACCTTACGACTCCCGTGGCACAACGTCCACACTTTCTCAAATCTAAACTGAAATCTAATCGTCCTCTCTCCTTCTCCGCAATCAAGAGCTAGCGGAGTATGATCAGATGTAAATCTAACCAAAGCTTTAACATGCGCTAAAGGAAATTTGTCTTCCCAATCTGAACTCACAAAGATTCTATCAAGTTTTGCCAGGATCGATTTTGCCTGCAAATTCGACCAGGTGTACTTCCTATTCCTAGCAGCTATCTCCATAAGATCTAATTTGTTGATGACTAGGTTAAACTGGTCTCTGTCTGAACTTGAAGCACCTCTTCCTCTGTGCTCGTACTGAAATCTACTGATGTTGAAATCTCCTCATAATACTAGGGGCCCCTACATCTATTTCTAATATTCTTAAGCTCCATCCAAAACGCTTCCCTTTGGCCCGATTCATAAGGACCGTACACTGTGGTCATAGTATGAACCCAATTATCGTTGCGACGTCTAATAACTACCGTAACTGAAAAAACCGCCGCAATATCCTCGATAATCTCAAATAATCTAGGATCGACTCCGATAGCAATGCCACCAGAATACCCTCTCGAAGGTTTGAATCGCCAATCGAACGAACCTATTCCTTTGATGCTTTGAAAATCCTCCCTAGTCGGAGATTCCACCATAGTCTCTTGAAAGGCACAGATAGTAGGTCTATTCCTAACTATAGTATCACTGATTAGTCTTTTTTTTTTTTTTTCTGCCGCATCCCCCTAACATTCCAAAAGATGTATAACATAAAAAATACGTGAACTCTACCCCTAACCTCTAGACACACCTACGGCTACCCGCATTTTTCAACTCTTTGTAAGATCTCCCCTCTAATGATGTTAACATTATATAGTTGCTCCTCTCTATTGATCCCATGGCTAGACCGTACAAACTCGCAAAGTATATGAGAGAATCATCGTTAAGCAAATTTAAAACTGAAAGATTGGCTAACTGAATACCTCGACAAGCCGAAGCTGGTTCCCTAGTCTTTGCCACCGCCTAAATCAGATCATCCTCGCTAGGCCCCTTCCATCCCCATTTTTCTTTCTGCCTTATGCTTTTACGTTGGTATTCCGCTGTATACTTGGCAGAACTTGTATCTATATTATCCAAACCCTCTCCTGCCAATTCTCGAACCTTGTGCAGCCCATCTTTCGTGCTCTGAATCATAAGTACTTCCCCCGCTTTGTATTCCATCTAACGCTCCTATCATTCCTTCCGATGATTCCATAACAGTTGATCCCACTCCAGGCTCCACAGCTTGCTCTCGGGCTTGCTCCGATATGATCTCCTCTAAGTCATCTCCAACCACATTGTTTGCTTTGCCCAAATCCGCCATCACATTTTCAGTTAGTTCACATCCCCCAACATCACTTGCAGGTTGTAGCTTCAGTAGACCCACACATCTAGATGAGCTTCCTACCTCAACGGACACAGGAATGGAGCCCAATTGAAGATTATTTTCCATCTGCATCTCAGGACTATTCCGTTGGCCCAAAGCCAAAGTAGGCCCACCACACTTTACTGAAGGCCCAAAATTACTCAGGAGACCATTGCGTGCCAGCTCTTCCAAAGCACTCTGTATGGAACGCTGAATCTCATCTTTGGATAAAAGAGTTAACCCCTGCTCCCTCGAAGACTGCACTGTCTCCTTGATTACCACCTTCGAAGCTTTCTTTAGTATACCGCTGTAACCGCTGGGCAACATTGTACAGTCGAAGCCCTTGAGCCTCGCACCCGTCCTGTCGCCATCACTCGCCTATCGATTCCCATAGTGCTGTTGACCTTTCGATTGTGTACCTTATTGAGCTGGAACTGCGCAAAGTCCGCTGGTTCCTTTGTTTGAATTGAGCAATTCAAATTAGACCCATATTCATCCAACGATCTGAGATACTGAAGCGCTAAATATTTTGATGAACGATCTGGATCACCTCCTGCTCGATCTGATGGCTCCAGTGCATCCTCTACCTTTGGAAGAGTCAAAATTTTGTTTCTACCGTCTGAAAACTCATCTTCTTCTAACGTTGAAACCTTCCCAAAAGATATGTTCTTTTTCTTCTCGACGATCACCTTGACGTCGTAAAAATCTCCCTCGAACTCCGCTTGAATCAAGAATGGGATATCTGTGTTATTTTCGACAACCACTCTAATGCGAGCATATTCCCTCCGCTCTTGTGTGGAAGTACTTCTATCAACTTCGACTAGAAAAACGAACGAACGAATCAAATTAACGCTCCATATTTACTATTCCATTGTGAGAACGTCACATAGAACTCGTTAGTACCCATTCCCCTTTTACCTAGAACGTCCTTTAGCCGAGCTTCGTCATGGCAATGAACGAAATATCCGTAGACGTCTAGCCTTTGGACCCTCCAAGAGATTCTCTATTTCTTCTCTGGGATCAATCCTATCAAATTGTTGCTAGAGAGATCATATCAAGGATTGCAAGAGTAACCATCATTGCGATTGCTTTTGGGATCTCTCTGGTGAATATGTTTCCATTCACGTTACGATTCACGAGCTTCTCACACGACACCAGGCTTGCCGGGATACTTCCAGTGAGTTTGTTATTAGAAAGATCAAGTGCAGACAGCCATGTATAGTCTTGAAACTGATGAGGAATCTCTCCAATGACCTTATTATTAGATGCTATGAAGCTCTGAAGACTTGGAATCATCAGTATGTTGGATGGTAAAGACTGACCAAATCTATTATGCAAGAGATCAATGAATGAGAGAGATATCGAACTAGCAAGATCTGAAGGTATTTCTCCTTCAAGCTTGTTACTTGCCAGCTCCAGTCGCTCTAAGTTGGGCAACTTGCCGAACCTAGTTGGCATTGCACCCCCAACCTGGTTTTTTTGAATCCAGACCCGTACTAATGAGAGGCAGGTAGTGAGACCGGTTGGAATCCAACCAGAAAACTCATTATTGAAAATAATCAACTTAGTTAAATTCCCACCGTTACAGAGCCCACTAGGAATCTCGCTGGAAAGTGAGTTCGATGAAACATTGAGCCATTGAAGTGGCGAATTTCATCCGAGGCCTGCAGGCAATGGTCCAGTTAGTAAGTTATTCTAGAGCTCCAGTACTTGCAGCTTTGTTAGCCCACCAATGTGTTAGGATTGTGTCGTGTATACTCGTGGTTCAGATTAGAAGAAGGTAAGATGAAGCACGGAGGTCGAAGCGTCGAAGTGAGTAGAAGAAGAAAACAGCAGCAGTAAGGTGTAGGCATAGTTGCGGTCGACTGTCCCAAGTTGCGGTCGACCACACCCTCCGACCGCACCCCCCGATAGCTAGTAGTACAGGGATTGTCCGAGAGAGGGACGGTCGACTGACCGCGTCGCTGTGTTCGTTTTGGGCCTTGATTTGTTAGGTTGTTTCAGTCCAATCTTCAACTCCAAGTTAGATCGTACGACTCCTATTCAGTTACTTCTTTTCCAGGTTATATCAGATGATTGAGAATCAAGATTAGACCTAGATTTCTCTTTATTCTTCTACATATATTGTAAATTCCTCCAATATGAGAGATAGTACTTCATAGATTCTTTTCTCCATTGTAAAGAGAGGCTCGAGAGAGATAGTTCTTGGTGGGTGAGTGTCACGCTCCGCTTCCCAAAATACGGAATACGAGTACGTAACGTCGGTCCAGCGAATGATGTAAACATCATCCATAAGCTATACCAGACTAACTCTGCAATATGAACAATGACACAACCACGCAAGAAAGATATAATCGCATGAATCAAAGATAACTTCAATAATAATGAAATAGTCAAAATAATATCCAACGCAATATCCAATATCTGGGAAATAAAAATAAACGACGGGAACATAAGTCCAAAACAAAGTATAATATCCAAACAATATTCAAAAAAATAAAACTAGAAACAAAATAAACTAAGCAGCTTAATCTTTAGTTCCATCTTCTAAAATTGTTGCTCACCAATTCCTGCTGGTATAGATCATCCAGTACCTGCAAATTCTTGATCTAAAAAGAAAAAAAATAATATCCCTAGAGCAAGTAATGAACAGAAAGTAGAGAGAAACAGAGAATAATAGGAACATAGTATATCAAAGAAAAGGGACGAGATCAAAGTCAATAACAAAAGCAAAGATAAGCAATAATATCAAAGGTCTATATTTAATCATGCATGTAATGAATGGTGTCAATTTATATTCTATCTTGATGATGATATACAGGATCGATCACGGAATATCAAATGTAGGTTATTAATCATTTTATTAATCTATCTAGTGCACGTACTACTACGTCCCATATATTTCATACCACAGTTTCAGTGCAAGCACACAGTGAATGTTTTAGACTGATGGTGAATTAACGGATCGTGTACTTAGTAACAAGATAGCAAGATATCATGATAGCGTGATCACACAATAACAATCAATTCTCCACCTTCCAAGTTATAAATCAGGCAAGCAAGAAGGCCTTTACCGAGTACATTTTCCGATCGTTCACTACCAAGTCATCCCATATTATCCCGGCTTGTTAATAGTTTATTTTCATCCTATGTGAGCATGCAAGAGGTGTCAATGTTGTATGATGCTACGTGTGACTAATTCTACTCGTTATAGACAAATCAATAAGCAACCATATTAATTATACACAAATTATACAATATGGATAGCATGACATTGCTGTACAAAAACACAGATTATCACTACTACAGAGAAGAAAATCTGAATCCGTCAGAAATTCTAGAAAATAGACGCTCTTCCGGTTCCAGCAAATATATATATGACAAATAAAAGTTACAGAAACTAGGGTGAAAACTCTATTCTTTTCAGATTATATGTTTAGGCAGCAAGTTATGAATTGTATAAACACATATGAAACAGATTAGAAAACTCATCAATTAAATCTACAAAAATTCAGGGTAGTTCCTACACATGCCAAATTTATTTCATATTTTTATTTTACTGTTAACATGTTCAATTTAATTATGAAACCGAAAGATATGCATGAATTTGTGAATCTGGAAATTCTGACACAGCTGTACTAAAATACTGATATCTAACAGAGTAGAACTCGGAATTTAGATCCGTTAAAAGTTCTGGAAAATAGATTTATAGAGCTATAGTTCATGTTCAGAAAGTTATTTCATATTACAACAGCAACATGGTCGAAAACCTGATACAAAAAGGAACAAACAGAAGTCCAGAATTTATTTTGATATGAATAGGCGACAACTTAATCATATGACCATATACTTCATGCTAATTAATAATCAAAGTGATGCTAGATCTTTAACATGCATAATTCCAGTTTTAAGATGCAATTTCACAGGCATGGAAATCAATTTATCAAATCAAATTCAATCTAATGTATGAAATTCATCAAACAATTCTTTAGCATGGATCTAGTTATTTTTCATGTAATTGTGCATATGCAAAATTTAAGAGAGGACTAGGTTTTAGATCAAAGATGTGGGCACGATATTAAGAATATTTCGGATTAGCTCGTGTAAACCCTCAATATACTTAACAAAATTTCAAATAGCAGTACAATAAAAAGGACTGGATCTACTTGCAGAGATCAAAGAAATCTTAAACAAAATAGATAACCAGTTCAAGAAGAGACTTGCCTTTTAATTAGTAGATTCGAATATATAGAATAACGGGATGAGAATTCCGGACGACGAACCACGATCACGGAAACAAGTAAGCACGTGCGAGCTACATGCAAAACAGCAAAACAACAAACACACGATCCTACTCCTCACAAAACAGCAAACCAACCCTGCCTCTTCACAAAACAACAAACTCATAATGAGATCCCCTACTCTCCAAACAGCAAACACCACAACAACAGATCCTTTCTCTCTTCTTCCTCACAATCGCGACAGAGAAAGAAAATGGTGGGAGATGGCAATTGCGGTGGTGACTGGTGACAGCGACAGCCTATGTCGAGGCAGCTGACGGCAGAGTGGCTGTTAACAGGAATGTTTACGGTCGGGAAGCGACACAGCAACGAGGTGATGGCGTTCGACGACGACAACGAGGGGGTGGGAGTTCTGTGGTGGATGCAGGGGAGAATGGAGAGGGATAGGGGTGGTCGACGAGGTGGATAGCGGCGACGATGAGACGGATGGGTTCGAGCGGCAATGGTGGGTTCGGTGGATGGCGATGGGTTGGGACGAAGGCAACAGGATGGAGGGTAAACGGGAGCAAGGGCAATGGCGGAGGGCTAGAGTGACAAGGGCGAGGTGGTGGTCAGAGACGGGATCGGAGAACGGGGAGGCGGTTTGGGTTTTGAAGATGAAACAAAGAGATGAGAGAGTCGGGGGTAGGAGAGAGAGAAAAGGCGGCGGTAGGCGAGAGAGAAAGGGATTATTATAATTGGGGTTTTAATAATAGGGTATTTATAGGAGATTAAGAAGTTGGGATTTTGGGTTGCGGGTTAATGGGTTTAGGGTACAGGTTTAGGCTCCAAAAAGAGATGAATGAATATAAATCAAAGAGATGAACACATAGCGGAACAATTCAAACTCAAAACATGAAGAGCAAAAATTGTAATGAGCCAAAAATAGAAGAAAAGAGTACAGAATGATCAAAAGAGAATAAAAGAATCCAAGAAAAGGAAAAAATTATTCATTAAAAGAAATCAGATACAATAATCATGAAAAGAAAATTAAAATACACTAAAAATCCAAAATAGAAAAATAAGGGTTACAGTGAGTTTAATTCCTTGTATTAAGTGAATCAGTAACTTCTTGTAATCTCTTCTAGTTGAATATTAGATCTCCCTATATCCCCCCCTCGGATTAAGCAAAAGCTAACCGGGAGAAATCCTCGTTGTGTTTGTGTTTGGATTGCTGGATCTACTTGCTTCCTCAATTGATTCGTCTCATCTCTTTGACTTCCTCATTGCTCTAATTAGTTCCGCTGCGACCAGAGACGTTTGTTGATGCCCCAATCCCAACAACTGGTATCAGAGCTTCAGGTTGCCGAGTCCCTTGGTTAAGATGTTAGGTCACAGTCTTTTGAAGATCAAGCAGTTCGATGGAAAGATCAATGAAAGGCCATCCGACATGAAGGAGGATGTTTGGGAAGATATTCGTGAAAGAGCCATAAGTTTGATCTGACTATCCTTCGCAGACGAGGTTAAGTGCAGATTTCTGGAAGAAACTGATGCGACAAGTTTGTGGGAAAAACTCATAGCTGACTACTCTGGTTCGTCGTTATTAGATCGGATGCATTGGAAGAGGAAGTTGTTCCATTTATCTATGCAGGAAGGTACCGATCTCCAAGACCACATTACTGAGTTCAATAATATATTATCTGAACTTAAGGCGATTAACGCGGTTGTGTGTAAGGAAGATAAAGATTTCAACCTGATATATTCACTACCGGATTCGTACGAGCTTTTGATAACTACCATGATACACGGTAGATCTGCCAAGGAAAGTATTTTGGTAGATGGTGAAATCAAAGCATTGAAGGAAGATCAACTTAGGAAGGAGACCCATAAATCATCATCGGCTATTCCTACAAGTTGTCTAGCAGTGGATGGTCCTTCAGGGGGAAGACAAAGTGCTTTGCAAATGGATTCGATCCGTTGTCGTTATTGCTAGAGGCCAGGGCATATCAAGATAGATTGTTGGAAATTGTTGAATCAGGAGAGCGCAAAGAATGGGAGTTTAGCCGCTAATGTGGTTAGTGCCTTAGATTCAGGTGATTCGTGTCTTCTTATTTCAAATTCTTTAGAAGTGGATTCTAGTTGGCTTCTTGACTCAGGGAGTTCTTCTCATATTTATTCCGAGAAGGAGTTGTTTTCTACTTATAAGTCTACTACAGGGCGTTGTGTGACAATGGAAACTGGGGAGATTTGTGAAGTAGTGGGTGAGGAGACAGTTGAGTTGAAGATACCAGGTATAAATTTGTTCACTTTAAGGGATGCTTTGCATGTTCCTCTGTTGAAACGGAATCTGATTTCTTGAGAACTCTGGATGCACGAGATTGTAGGTACACAACTCGAGGTAGAGTTCAGTCTATTTTTCAGGGTTGTCGTAAGATGATTAGAGGTATGAGAGTGGTTGGGCCAAGAAAATATACAATCTCTACAAGCTTTGGGGAGTCCAAAAATTATGCGCAGGGGTTGCTAGTTCTTTTTCCGTTATTCCCGCAAGCTCAGCTAGTTTGCCGCAACTAGATTCATCGAGACAAGACCACGACGTTCGAATATCGTCAAGAGGAAGAGAAGCCTAAGGGAATGTGGAGTTCGTGCAGAGTTTGGAAACTTCGTGAGTACATCTACGGAGGTGTACCCTTGAAGGGGTATACTGGAATCAGTGAGATTGGGTAGAGATCAGTTCAACTAGAAGAAGAAGCTATTGTTCTAAGTTTTCTTTACAAGTGGAGTTTATTAGAGTTTGGAGATGAGTGACACATTATGTGATAGCACTCGTATGCAATCCAAGGTGGAGTTTGTTAGAATTGTGTCTTGTATACTCGTGGTTTAGATTATAAGAAGGTAAGATGAAGCACGGAGGTCGAAGCGTCGAAGTGAGTAGAAGAAGAAAACAAGAAGCAACAAGGTGCAGGCATAGTTGCGGTAGACTGTCCCAAGTTGCGGTCGACTGCACCCCCGACCGCACCCCCCGACCGCTCGTAGTACAGGGATTGTCCGAGAAAGGGACGGTCGACCGGTCTTGTTGGACGGTCGACCGACCGTGGCACTGTGTTCATTTTGGGCTTTGATTTGTTAGGTCGTTTCAGCCCAATCTTCAACTCCAAGTTATATCGTACGACTCCTATTCAGTTACTTCTTTTTCAGGTTATATCGGACGACTGAGAATCAAGATTAGACCCTAGGTTTCTTTCTATTCTTCAATATATATTGTAAACTCTTCCAATATGAGAGAGAGTAATTCATAGATTCTTTTCTCCATTGCAAAGAGAGGCTCGAGGGAGATAGTTCTTGGTGGGTGAGTTTAATTCCTTGTATTAAGTGAATCAGTAACTCCTTGTAATCTCTTCTAGTTGAATATCAGATCTCCCTATATTCCCCCCCCCCCCCCCCCCCGGATTAAGCAAAAGCTAAACGGGATAAATCCTCAATGTGTTTGTGTTTGGATTGGTGGATCTACTTGCTTACTCAATTGATTCGTCTCATCTCTACAACTTCCTCATTGCTCTCATAGTTCTGTCGTGCGACCATAGGCATATGTTGACGCCCCAATCCCCACAATGCCAGCCGGCACTCGGCCTGTTAACTCATTGCACATTAGATTCAGTAGCTGGAGATTGCTTAATTGAGCGAATTCCGGTGGAATCTTGCCCGAGATTTGGTTGTCTAAAAGATCTAGATGCACTAATCCTAACAAGTTTCCAATTTCCTTCGGGATTGGGCCTTCTAAATTATTCTTGTACAAGTAAACAGTGGTTAGTAACTGAAGCTTCCCGAGTTCAGCTGGAGTTTTTGTTAGGGTTTGTGGATCCAATACACGATAATGGGTTGAATAAGATAGGTGGGAAAGAGAGTCGAAGTGAGAGCAAGAGGTCAAGAATAGTTGGAGGCTACAATAGAGTTGCGGTCGACCGCGTGGTCGATTGCACCCCCCGACCGCACCCAGGCAAGACGACCGATCGACCACGCAGTCGACCGTCCCGCTCCTTGACTCAATTCTGTACCTTGAAGGAATGACCGGTCGACCGACTTGCTCTCTGTTGGAACTTGTGCAGTCGAAGGGGAAAGACCGGTCTACCGTCAAGATGATGCGATCGATCGTCCCGACGCTGATTGATGAGCGGATGAGATGGAAAGTTGTGGAATCCTATATATATTGTATCGTGCATGATCTTAGGGTTAAGTGAAAAGAAAATAGAGATCTACCAGCCGTCATTAAGAGAGAGGGAGATAGAGAGAAACCCTACACCTTGGGGGTAAGTTCTTGAGAGATTTGTAAACCTAATCTTCATATTTCTAGTGGAAATCGCAGGAGTGCCTCTGCACAGGAAAGTAGCCATTGTTTGGGTGAACCTCGATAAAAATCTTGTGTGTTCTTGTGTGTTGCTTTTGCTTGTTCTTTCTTCTCTTGTTTTGATTCTATAGTTCTTGCATCTCGTCGTCGTTGTTGAGTTTATTTCGCAGTTATAATTCAACAAAGTGGTATCAGACAACCAGGTTGGTAGTATTGATTGAGATGGGGGACAAGAGTAGAGTCAAGGAGTTCGATGGAACAGATTTCACAATGTGGAAGATCCAAATGATTGCGTATCTCTGACAGAAGGGTCTAGATGATCCATTGTTTGGTGTGAAGTCAGAAGGGGCAGAGGTCGATCTGGTTGCGTTGGCGTGCTGGAATAGATTGGATCAGAAAGCGCTTGGGCAGATTCAGTTGTCGCTGAGCAGGAAGGCACTATTTCATATTGAGAAGGCAAGAATCGCAAAGGAGGCAATGGAGATATTGACGGACATGTTTGAAAAGCCGAATGCAGCGAACCAGATCTTACATCTAAAGAAGTTGGTTAACTTGAAGTTGTCAGAAAGGGGTTCGGTTGCTGAGCACATCAACAATTTCTGTATGGTTTACAATCAGATGGAATCGTCGGGTTTAAAGTTTGAGGAGAGGACACAATCGTTGTTGTTGCTATCCAGTCTTCCTGACAGTTACGACATAGTAGAGCAGACTATTACTAGCACCATGACTGACACGACAACCCTAAAGGATGTTATAAGCAGCATTATGAATGAGGATGCAAGGAGGAAAAGACATGAAGAGACTTCAGTATCATATCCTATCAATATCGCGCTGTCAGTTGATAACCGTGGTAGAAGTAACAACAAAGGGAGGCCACAGAGCAGGAACCACAGGTCGAAGTCAAGAACCAGACATCGCAAAGGTGAGTGTTGGTACTGCAAGAAGCCTAGGATACAGGAGAGACCAATGCGAGGAGTATAAGAAAGTGCAAACTGGGTCTCAGGTAGCCAATGTGGTAAGTATTGAACCCCGTCTAGATGAATTGTGTTCATCTGCTGGATTTAATATTTTGCAAGATGATTTGTGTATAGACTCAGGTGCTTCTTATCATTGTACCCCCTATGAGGGATGTTTTTGAGGATTACAGGACATGTGATTTTGGTGCAGTTTCAGTTGGTAATGGACAGATATGTCCAGTTTTGGGTAGAGGCACTGTGAGAGTGAAGGCTCACAATGGTGGGCAATTGGTCTTGTATGATGCAAGACATATTCTGAGCTTGAAGAAAAACTTGATCTCAACTAGCAAACTAGATAAAGAAGGGTTTACAACAACCTTTGGGCATGGAGAATGGAAGGTGACTACAGGTGCCAGGTTGGTGGCGAAAGAAAAGCGTCGGTGACACATTGTACTTACTCAGGGGAGGTGATTCAGGTAATATTATTGCTACAGCATCAGCAGGTAGTTCTCCTTCAATTCTATGACATGTCAGGTTGGGGAACCTTGGTGAAAAGGGTGTCAAGCAGCTTTGTTCTAGGGATCTTTTGTCGCGGCTGAAGAAGGTTGAGATGGATTTTCGTGAGAATTAAGTGATGGGCAAACATAAGACAGTTAGCTTTCAGTTGGGTGGGCATGAGAAGAAGCTTGCGAAGCTAGAGTTGGTATATACAGATGTGTGGGGTCCAGCTCAGGAATTCTCTTATGGTGGTAGGAGATACTTCGTCACATTCATCGATGATGCTACAAGAAAGGTTTGGGTTTATACAATTCGTGATAAATCAAAAGTATTTGAGACATTCAAAGCTTGGAAGGCCAGGGTTGAGAATGAGACGGGTTGCAAGGTAAAAGCAATAAAGTCAGACAACAGAGGTGAGTACATAAGCAAAAAGTTTTTTAACTATCTGGCAAAGGAAGGTATCAGAGGAATCAAGACAGTTCCTAAGACTCCACAGGAGAATGGTGTAGCAGAAAGGATGAACATCACGATACTCGAAAGGGAAGAGATGCATGAGACTTCATGCGGGTCTTCCGGTCCAACTTTGGGCCGCTACAGTTGATACAATAGTGTACTTGATTAACCTGTTGCCCATCTAGTGCCCTTGATGGGGCCATTCCAGAAGAACTATGGTCAGGTAAAACTGTTAATTATTCGCATTTAAAAGTTTATAGTTGTATGGCATATGCACTAATTTACAGGGAAGAAAGAAAGAAGTTGGACTCTAAGTCCAGGAGGTGTGTCTTTATTGGCTACGGTGGCGATGAGTATGGTTACAGGCTTTGGGATTTTGTAGATAACAAAGTCATTCGCAGCAGGAATATAGTGTTCTATGAAGAGGTTCTATACAAGGACATGCACACAGGTCAAGACAGTACAACCAGTTCAGAATCAGATTGGGGTTCAGACTCAGACTCAGATTCAGATTCTGAAGGCAGGCCCTAGTGGTGGGGGCCCTACAGTGCAGCAGTAGGTACGGTACTACAGGCAGCACAGGAGGCTCATGGTGAGCCTATTGGGAATGAGCAGGTTATCCAAGACGAACTGGTACAGCCAGAATAGTTCGGTGAACCTGAATCGGTCGGTGAACTGATACCCATGTTGAGGAGATCGACACGAGAGAGGAGGCCAACCAGGATATTTGATCCATCAGCTAGTGTTGTTCAAGAGCACGTTCTGTACACGGATTCAAGAGAGCCAGAGACTCATGAGGAGGCTTTGAGGGATGAGGCTCGAATTCAGTGGGAGTTAGCCATGAAGGATGAAATGAGCTCCTTGGAACAGAACCAAACTTGGTAGTTGACCAAGTTATCTGTAGGGAAGCGCGCTCTTATGAACAAATGGGTTTTCAGAGTCAAAGATGAGACAGATGGCAGTAAGAGGTATAAGGCCAGGCTTGTTGTGAAAGGATTCTCTCAAAGGGAAGGTATCGATTATAGTGAGATCTTTGCACCAGTTGTGAAGATGACTTCTATTAGGGTTCTGCTCAGTATTGTGGCAGTTGAAGACTTGCACTTAGAGCAGTTGGATGTGAAGACAGCATTTCTCTATGATGATGTCGAAGAAGGACTATACATGAGACAACCCACATGTTTTGAAGCTAAAGGAAAGGAAGACATGGTGTGTCGATTGAAGAAGAGTCTTTATGGGCTCAAACAAGCACCGTGGCAATGGTACTTGAAGTTTGATTGCTTCATGAGAGGAAAAGATTTCGATAGGTGCGAAACGGATCATTGTGTGTATGTTTGTAGATATGAAGACAATAATACAGTTACCTTGGCGTTGTATGTGGACGATATGCTGTTAGGCAGGTTCATGTATAGAGAAGATCAAGGAAGTGAAAAAGGCGCTAGCTTCGGGGTTCTCAATGAAAGACTTGGGTGAAGCAAAGCAAATCCTCGGCATGAAAATTAACAGAGACAGGAGTAGAAGAAGCTTTGGTTATCACAAGCGGACTATGTGAAGAAGGTGTTGAAGAGATTCAATATGGATGGCATAAGGTCAGTCACTTGTCTCTGGGCTGCTCACTTCAAGTTATCGATGGACTTGTGTCCTAAAACAGAGGCGGAGATGGAGGAAATTGCTGCTATTCCTTATGCCTCAGCCGTTGGGAGTTTGATGTATGCGATGGTGTCTACAAGACCAGACATCGCACAAGCAGTGGGAGTTGTCAGCCGTTACATGAAGAATACAGGTAAACAACATTGGGATGCCAAAAGGTGGATTCTTAGATATCTAGCAGGTACTTCAGATCACTCACTTTGTTTTGGGAGAGATTCTTTGCATATACATAGTTATGTGGATGCAGATTTTTTGGGCGATCGTGATGGTTGCAGAAGTACACAGGATATTTATTTACAGTTGGTGGAGTAGCTGTTAGTTGGGCTTCGCAGTTATAAAAGGTTGTAGTGCAGTCAACCACAGAGTCAGAGTATATGACACTTACGAAAGCGACAAAAGATATGTTGTGGATTTCGGAGCTTATGAAACAGTTGGGCAGGAAGCAACCCATAGGTGAACCATGGTGTGACAGTCAAAGTGCAGTTTTCTTGGCAAAAAACTCGGCATATCACTTTAGGACTCGGCACATTTAAATGAGGTATCATTTTGTCAGAATGACGATTGAGAAGAAATGGTTGAAGCTAACTAAGATTCTTGGCACTAAAAATTCGGCGGACATGCTCACTAAGGTGGTGGATAGCAAGAAACATCAGTTTTGCCATACCGCTATCGGATTATCTCCAGGTTAATTGTTAAGGAGACTCGCAGAGGCATAAGCCTAGACTAGGCCAATGGAAGAATGAAGAACAGGTTAGAGACTTCGTGTATATGTCTCCAAGTGGGAGATTGTTAGGGTTTGTGGATCCAATACACGATAATGGGTTGAAGAAGATAGGCGGGAAGGAGAGTCAAAGTGGGAGCAAGAGGTCAAGAGTAGTTGGAGGCTACAGCAGAGTTGCGGTCGACTACGCGATGTACCGCACCCAGGCAAAACGACCGGTCGACCGTGCAGTCGACCATCCCGCTCTCTGACTCAATTCTGTACCTTGAAGGAATGACCGGTCGACCACGCAGTCGACCGACCTGCTCTCTGTTGGAACTCGTACAGTCGAAAGGGAAGACCGGTCAACCGTCAAGATGGTGCGTTCGACCGTCCCGATGCTGATTGATGAGCTGCTGAGATGGACAGTTATGGAATCCTATATATAATGTATTGTGTACGATTTTAGGGTTAAGTGAAAAAAAATAGAGATCTACCAGCCATCATTAAGAGAGAGGGAGATAGAGAGAAACCCTACAACTTGGTGGTGAAGTCTTGAGAGATTTGTAAACCTAATCTTCATATTTCTAGTGGAAATCGCAGGAGTGCCTCTGCACGGGGAAGTAGCCATTGTTTTAGGTGAACCTCGATAAAAATCTTGTGTGTTCTTGTGTGTTGCTTTTGCTTGTTCTTTCTTCTCTTGTTTTGATTGTATAGTTCTTGCATCTCGTCGTCGTTGTTGAGTTTATTCCGCAGTTAGAATTCAACAATCTGTCCTTCCAGATTCCCAACAGTAATGTCGAGATACTGGAGCTTCGACAGATTCCTGAATTCTACAGGAATTCCACCTTCGAAGTTGTTGTATCTGATAGGGACAGGACACCCACCACCAGCCTTCCTTTTGAAAAAGTTGTTTTGTTACCCAATTGTCAAAGGTCGGCACCGAATTCGGTGCCACCTTTGACAAAAGGTTCAAAACGTGAGGAAATAATTTTTAAAAAAAATTCAAACAACTCATTCCCCGTAGCTATAAATAGGGGTTAGAGGAAATGGTTGAGATGCAGCAGAGCAACAAGAGCTCAGTGAGGATTAAGAGTAGAAAGAGGGATTAAGAAAAGAAAGAGAGTATTACAAGAGTGTTCTCAAGATGGATAAAATTGTATTCCCTTAGAGATAATTTGTATACTTATATTTTTCTCAAATTTGTGAGAGAGTGTTTATCCTATTATAAGAGAGAGTGAAAATTGTACTCTCCTTATATTTAGAGAGAAGGTTGTAATCCCTACTTTCAGCAGTAAAATCTCTCTACCTTGCCCGTGGTTTATACCCCTTCTCCTTTGGGGGTTTTCTACGTAAAATATTTGTGTCCACTTTATTTCCACTTTCTCAATTTCACTTTAGTTGTGGAGTAGCTTCTGCCCATAACTTTCCTAACAGTGGTATCAGAGCTTTGGTTGTCAGGGGTGGAGCAGAAATGTCGACTACAACAAAGTTCGATGTTGAGAAATTCAACGAGAGCAATTTCTCGTTGTGGAAAATGAAGATCAAGGCAATCTTAAGGAAGGACAATTGCTTGGTAGCAATTGGAGATAGGCCCGTGGAGATCACCGACAATGGCAAGTGGAATGAGATGGACGGCAATGCTATTGCCGATCTGCACTTGGCACTAGCTAATGGTGTGCTATCCAGTGTGGCTGAAAAGAAGACAGCAAAGGAGATTTAGGATACTCTGACAAGGTTGTACGTGGCCAAGTCACTTCACAACAAGATCTTCTTAAAGAGAAGATTGTACACTCTTCGAATGGCGGAATCGACATCGGTGACCGACCACATCAACACCTTGAACACTCTATTTTCGCAACTTACATCAATGGGTTGCAAAATAAAGACAACTGAACATGCGGAGCTTCTACTTCAAAGTCTACCTGACTCGTATGATCAAGTCATCATCAACCTGACGAACAATATCCTGACGGACTATCTAGTCTTCGACGAAGTTGCAGCTGCTGTTTTGGAAGAAGAAACCAGGCGCAAGAACAAGGAAGACAGACAGGGAAGTTCGCAGCAAGTGGAAGCTTTGATGGTGATGAGAGGAAGATCAACAGAACGTGGCCCCAATAGGAGTCAGAATCATGGTAGATCAAAATCCAGAAGTAAGAAGACTTACAAGTGCCACAACTGTGGCAGGAAAGGACACTTCAAGAAGGATTGCTGGTTCAAGAAGAAGAGTGGAGACCCTGAGTCATTAAATGCTCAAGGGAATGTGGCAAGTACCCGGTATGATGGTGAAGTTCTATACAGCGAGATAACAACGGTGGTTGGAGGCAAAAAGCAGTTCTCTGACGTCTGGTTACTGGACTCAGGAGCAACATGGCACATGACTTCTCGGAGAGAGTGGTTCCACACATACGAACCAATCTCGGGAGGCTCTGTACACATGGGAGATGGTCATGCTTTGGAAACCGCTGGTATTGGTACTATCAAACTCAAAATGTTTGATGGTACGGTTCGCACCATCTAGGAGGTACGGTATGTGAAGGGCTTGAAGAATAATCTATTGTCTTTGGGATAAATAGATAGCCTTGGATGCAAGACCCATGTCGAAAATGGGGTCATGAAGATTGTCAGAGGCGCGCTTGTGGTCATGAAGGCAGAAAAGATCGTGGCAAATCTGTTCATGCTTAATGGAGAAACACTGCAGGAAGCTGATGCGTGTGTCGCATCGTCTAGCAAGGGAGAAGAGTCAGCAATGATGTGGCATCTCAAACTAGGCCATACGTCTGAACGAGGTTTGAAGATTCTCTCCGACCGGAAGCTGCTTCCAGGGCTCAAATCGGTGAATCTACCGTTTTGTGAGCATTGTGTTATAAGTAAGCAGCATAGATTACAATTCAGCAGATCTGAAGCCAGGAGTAAATGCATTCTAAACTTGATTCATTCTGATGTCTGGGAATCACCGGAAATGTCCCTAGGAGGAGCAAAGTACTTTGTGTCTTTCATTGATGATTACTCCAGGAGATTGTAGGTGTATCCAATCAAGAAGAAGTCAGATGTGTTTCCAATGTTCAAAGACTTCAAAGCGCAGGTGGAACTTGAATCTGGAAAGAAGATCAAGTTCTTGAGGACAGTTAATGGAAGGGAGTACACAGACGGCGAGTTTCTTGCACTTTGTAAGCAAGAAGGTATCACAAGAGAGTTCACAGTCCCATATACACCTCAGCAAAATGGCGTGGCAGAGCGGATGAATAGGAATCTTGCAGAAAGGATGAGAGCTATGTTACGGACTGCAGGTCAGCCCAACTTCTTTTGGGCAGAAGCAACCAGAACCGCCTGTTATGTCATAAATTGGTCGCCATCAACGGCAATTGAGCTGAAGACACCGATGGAGATGTGGACTGGCAAGCCGACGAATTGCTCTACTTTACATTGGTCCGGATGTCCCGCGTACGTGATGTATAACATCTAAGAAAGAACGAAGCTGGATCCAAAATCCAGGAGGTGCATGTTCTTGGGGTATGCTGACGGAGTGAAGGGGTATCGCCTGTGGGATCCCACTACCCACAAGGTTGTTGTCAGCAGGGATGTGATTTTTGTAGAAGATCAGCTACAAAAGGAAGATGGAAGTGGTAGCATGTCAAAGGAGAATCCAGAGACTGCTACAGTTCAGGTGGAAGAATTACCAGATGAAGATCTAGTTTCTTCTGAAGAAGCACTAGAGCACGATGAACAAGAACCAGTCGAGTCCGAGGCTCCAGAAGTTCGTCGGTCAACTCGTGAGTGAAGACCGCCAGCTTGGCACTCGGAGTATATTACGGAGAGCAATGTTGCATACTGTCTTCTTACAGAGGATGGGGAGCCATCATCCTTCCAGGAGGCAATCACAGGCTCAGATGTATCCCTGTGGATGACAGCAATGCAGGAAGAAATTGAAGCTCTACATAAGAACAAGACATGGGATCTTGTTACGCTACCACAAGGAAGGAAGGCCATCGGCAACAAATGGGTCTACAAGATCAAGCACGATGGAAATGACCAAGTGGAGCGGTATCGTGCAAGATTGGTGGTGAAAGGATATGCTCAGAAAGAAGGTATCGACTTCAATAAAATATTTTCACCTGTGGTTCGACTCACGACAGTCAGAGTAGTCTTGGCGATGTATGCTACGCTTGACTTACATCTAGAGCAGTTAGATGTGAAGACTGCTTTTCTTCATGAAGATCTTGAAGAAGAAATCTATATGCTCCAACCAGAAGGTTTTGCTGAAACAGGCAAAGAGAACTTGGTTTGCAGGTTGAACAAATCTCTATACGGTCTCAAACAGGCGCCGAGGTGTTGGTACAAGAGATTTGATTCCTTCATTATTAGCCTTGGATACAACAGACTTAGTTCAGACCATTGTACGTACTACAAAAGGTTTGATGGTGATGATGACTTCATTATCCTCCTGTTGTATGTGGATGATATGTTGGTAGCAGGCCCCAACAAAGATCGAATCCAAGAAATGAAGGCACAGTTGGCTAGGGAGTTTGACATGAAGGACTTAGGACCGGCAAACAAGATTCTAGGGATGCAAATTCACCGAGACAGAAGTAACATGAAGATTTGGCTTTCCCAGACGAATTACTTCAACAAGATCTTGCGACGCTTCAACATGCAAGATTGTAAGCTAACCTCGACCCCACTTCCTGTTAATTTCAAGTTATCCTCCAAGATGTGTCCTAGCAATGAAGCAGAGAGGAAGGAGATGTCTCGAGTACCGTGTGCATCAGCAGTGGGAAGTTTGATGTTCGCTATGATATGTACAAGACCAGACATAGCACAAGTAGTGGGAGCGGTTAGTCGATACATGGCGAATCCTGGTAGAGAGCATTGGAGCACAGTGAAGAGGATTCTGAGATACATCAGAGGAACTTCAGATGCTGCATTATGTTATGGTGGATCAGAATTAACTGTCAGAGGTTATGTGGACTCAGATTTTGCAGGCGATCTCGACAAAAGCAAATCCACTACGGGCTATGTGTTTACACTTGCAGGAGGAGCTGTAAGCTGGGTTTCGAAATTGCAGACTGTTGTGGCTCTATCTACAACAGAAGCAGAATACATGGCGGCTACAGCAGCTTGCAAGGAAGCAGTCTGGATTCAAAGGTTATTAGAGGAACTCGGGCACAAGCAGGAGAAGATTGTTTTGTTTTGTGACAGTCAGAGTGCCTTGCACATCACAAGAAATCCAGCTTTTCATTCACGGACAAAGCACATAAGAGTCCAGTATCACTTCGTTCGAGAAGTAGTGGAGGAAGGAAGTGTGGATATGCACAAGATTCACACTGATGAGAACCTAGCAGATGTTATGATCAAGCCAATCAATACTGGCAAGTTTGAATGGTGTAGATCATCGTGTGGCTTAGCAGTAACGTAAGCAGCATAAGAATGGCAAGGTAGAAAGGATCGTGTGGAGACATGATTAATCTTTAATCAAATCTCCAAGTGGGAGAATGATAGGGATAGGACACCCACCACCAGCCTTCCTTTTGAAAAAGTTGTTTTGTTACCCAATTGTCAAAGGTCGGCACCGAATTCGGTGCCACCTTTGACAAAAGGTTCAAAACGTGAGGAAATAAATATATAAAAAAAATAATCAAACAACTCATTCCCCGTAGCTATAAATAGGGGTTGGAGGAAATGGTTGAGATGCAGCAGAGCAATAGCTCAGTGAGGATTAAGAAAAGAAAGAGAGTATTACAAGAGTGTTCTTAAGAGGGATAAAATTGTATCCCCTTAGAGATAATTTGTATACTTGTATTTTCCTCAAATTTGTGAGAGAGTGTTTCTCCTATTATAAGAGAGACTGAAAATTGTACTCTCCTTATATTTAGAGAGAAGGTTGTAATCCCTATTTTCAGCAGTAAAATCTCACTACCTTGTCCGTGGTTTTTACCCCCTTCTCCTTTGGGGGTTTTCCGCGTAAAATATTTGTGTCCACTTTATTTCCACTTTCTCAATTTTACTTTAGTTGTGGGGTAGCTTCTGACCATAACCTTCCTAATAGTATCCAATTATAAGCCTCTCTAATGAGGATATCTGGGATAGCTCAGCTGGAATTGGACCAGTGAGGTTGTTACCTGAGAGGCCTAAAAACTTCAAACTCTTCAAGTTCTTGTAAGATATTGGTATTGACCTTTCAAAAAAAACTTCCCCTCAGATCCAAGATTTCGAGGGAAGTTAAGTTGCCGATATCTTCGGGTATGTGGCCAGAAAAGTTGTTTCCTGATGCATTGAGTGCGATCAGGCTAGTGATCGAACCGAATCCAGAAGGGAAAATACCAGAAAGGAGTTCTCACTTACATCCAATAGTCTGAGAAGTGGGAGGTTTGAGAAAGAGATTGGGAGGGAAGTGGTAAAGGAATTCGAACTAAGGTTGACGTTTGAGAGGGAAGTGAGGGATAGGATATCAGCTGATTTTTCCACTGAGATTGAAGTTGGAAAGGTCAAGAGATTCTACTGAGCCGACAGAGTTGCAGTGAACTCCAGTCCAGTTGCAGTGCTGTGTAAGTGAGTTCAAGTTTTGGAGAGAATTCAAAGGATCGATAAGGTTGGTTTTGATTGATAACAGAAATGACATCTCATCATTATAAGCATTGACAAGGGAAGCCAAAGAAGTAGCAGAATGCTAATAATGGGAGAAACAGCAAATACTTTGGTCGCATTTTCCTATCCTCTGCTGCTGCTTCTTTACTGTGCCATTGTTTCAAAAAAGAAGAAGAGGAAGAAGATGAGAGAATGGCTGATTCTTTATATTTACCCATTCAACTATAATGATTTTCATATCTGATATAGTTTCAGAATTGTTTAAAGAATTTGGTATCTCGTGAGGTCTTGGGATCTGTAATAGCTGGAGGGTTTGGACATTATTGAAGCTTTGGTTGGAAGGGAAAGACATACTCCCAACATGAAACATGGGGAGAATATGAGTTAATGAAATGTGTACATATCTCTAGTGTTAATTAAAAGAGAGTTCAGAGAAAGTTCCTTTTAATCTTCTTCTCCGTTCCTGCAGTTAAAAATGATTGAAAATGCTCATCTTTCGTAGGTTGGTTGGTTAGTTGGTACATAGACAGTATATTAGCTTTTGGGTCAAGCAATGTGGAGCCATGTGCAGAGTTCATAGCATGAAATTACATTATTATGAGTAGGCTTATAAATAGGTTCTTCTGCCTTAACCTTTTTCAGTAAATTTATGTATGAAAACTTGAGGGGTTTACCAATCATGCACATTTAACTTTCAGTATTAATCAGGATTTACATAGTTTTATTCATGAAGTTGCAAGGTCTAGATGAATAAAATGGAAAATGTATATCTTAATTGGCTAAGATTAGGTCATGCTCTAATCCTGAAAGTCCATTTGGAAGATAGAAACAACACTTCAAAAATAGGGGAGGAAATAAGATTGATCTGCATTTTTGAAAGGGCATGCTGATCTGATGCTATAATACTGTTGTTGCTACAATTTATCTTAAGGTTTCCATTATAAAATGATCATTCTGTAATGAATGGATTACCATTAACTGACTAAAACCATTAGTTTTAGCTGATTTTTTCATTCAGATGATTTGGTTAGACTTTTTATTTTTTATTTTATCTTTGATGTCATGTGAGGAATCTTTGCATGTTAGCAACCACAAAGAGGACACCTCATCAGTACTTAGTTTAAGTAAAGAAAACAATTTATCTATTCATTTTTATTAAAGGATTAAAAGGGAGAGTTTATAAGGGCATCAAACATATCCAATCAGCCTCATCACTAACTATAATGCTTCTTATCTCCCACTTTCACCTTCTAACTTATCAACTTACCCTCATCCACACATGGCTTCACCTCAAAATTATATATTATATATTATTTATTATTCTAAAAAAGGGTTTAGAAGATGGTAGTAGTGGCCATGTGAATTTATCTTCAGCTTCACCTTCTTGCAATTATTCGGCATCACTGCCATCCCATTACTCTTCTATTGTTCATTGTGTTATTACATATGAATATGGTTTGCATTAATTTTGAGAGAGCTGTAGATTGGTTAATCATTTGTGATTGGTATCTGTTTGTGTAAAATAGTTTGTTGCATTAGTCCTTGTTCATGTACTTCAGCATGTGATAACTAATGTAAGTGCACAACATGGAGAGAACATCTGATATGAGCTAGGAAAGGCTGGTTGAATTAGGAATGGAACCTTTTCTTTTGCAAATTGGATCCAAAGAGAATATGGAGCATTGTGAGTTTTGTTTAGTGCAAGTGAATTGGTATTACATGTTGGTGTTGCTGGAAATTCATAACAGGAATTAGTGGGGAAAAAGGGAATGAATGAGAAAGCTAAGGAAAAGATGGGGATAAAGAGAAGTTTTCAGCTGGTGCATATGAAATGAGTAGCTGTACACAAAAAGCTTCAGAGAAAGGGTTTCAGTTATCGATCAACGCATTAATACAAATAAGATGTTGATCCTGATGGTTGATTAGATCATGTCATTTACATTGAACTCTCTGATAAAAAGGAAAAATTCGGAGAGGATCTTGATCCAATTTCTGCCTTGTCGATCAAGGTGCTTGTCGAACTACTGTTTTCATTCAAAGTTAATCAGAATTGTTTTGATTTTATCTTTGGATGAACATGATTCCCGGAAGAAACTGTCTGTAGGTGAGTAGGGTATTAATAGGATAGTATAGTTTAGGCAGTGGGTTACATAATCTTTAGTAAAGGCAAAGGTTATACAGAGACAAATATTAAAGCCCAATACCGGGCTAGTGCTTTGCTTAAACTTCATTGCTTCCACATTTACTAAGGTCATTTTTGTGCACATCATAATTATTTCTTTTGATCTCTTTTAAGGGGAGCTTGACGTGCATCTATCTACAGCAAGGGTGGAGGTTGAAGCCACGATGAAGCTTCGATGAAGGACATGCTCAAAAAAGGGTTTGGCCTCCTCATCTGTTAGCTGTTTAGCGTATTTCACTCATGGTTGGGTTGTGGCTCCTGGTCCCTTGCAATAATATTCACCATAGACTACACCCCTGTGACATAAGAGAAAACAGACAGTGAGGTTTTGCGAATGTTATGGCTTTTTATGTAGAGAAGTACGATCCTTATATTATTATGCGAGGTGGATACCAAATGGGTATCACATCGACAACATTATTTAATGTGAATATTATTGTGCAGTGATGGAACAAAAATGAGGCACTTAAAGCTAAGATTAGAAGAGAAAGCACACGAATTGCGGTTGCTTCAAAATGTAGTTAACCATAGAAATGAATATAGGGGTAGGTTATATATTATTTTGCCGATCGTTGAAGCCTTTATCATCCCATCCTTCAAGGTTAATTAGGCTGCTCATATACCTGTAGGGGCGAACGCTACTCTCAACCTTGGCTTCCATACTCGCCTAGAAATGCATGCCATGTTCCTGTGATGCGGCAGTGTAGAAATACAAAGCTGCAATGGTCAGTCTCACTGGTCCTTCCATTTGCAGTTCTACATGTTGAGGGAAAACAATAGAATTTATCCATTTAGTTGTAAGATTTATTGCAAGACGGCTGTGTTAGGAAATTGAAGATCTTATTGAGTTTTTCACACAATCAATGCAAACCACAAAGCAAAACTAGATTACACCAGTCACACAAAGCACACAAGAGTTGTACCGGTTGGGGCTTTCGCCTTAATCCGAGGGAGGAAGAACCGAGATGTTAATTCAACTAGAGAAGATACAAGAATATTATAATTCTCACCACGACCATCTCTCAAGCCTGACTGGAACTTGGTTGCTATTTATAATGGAGAAATCTCTCACCCTCTTAGATGAAGTACTCTCTTATTCTATTCGGTACTCAATAAAATCATATCATTCTAGGAGCTGTTTATATTGTATTTATAGATATAGAGAAACCCTAGTTTGATACACTTGATACATTAACCACACTATAAGGAATTTGCCATATACCAACGGACACCTATAGTGACGAATCTCTAAAACTGTAGGCATAGGTATCATATACCTACAAATGAGATAAAACACTATGGGTATAGTCCATAATTTATTTTCCCCCAAAATTTTTCATTTTCCCTCTCTCTTCCCCCAAAATATTTCATTTTATCCCTCTAAAACTCCTAAATCCCTCTCCCCAAACCAAATCTCTAAATCCTCCTCTTGCCGCTGCCGTCGCCCCCCTCTTTCCTGCTGCCGTCGCCTCTTCCTGCTACCGTCGCCCCCCTTTTCCCACTGCCGTTGCCTCTTCCCGCTGTCGTCGCCCCATCTCCCCCACTTAAAGGAAGAAGACGAGATCTCCCCTGCATCCTCCTCTTCTTCCTCGGCGTCGATCTCGACGAGATCTCCCCCGCATCCGCCGCCTCCTCCTCCTCCTTCGCCGCTGGCGCCAGCATTGAGGTAACCTTGCATTGAGAGTCGTACGATCTGACTTGAAGATAAAGTTGGGCTTCTCACTAATAACCAAGACCCGACCCAAATAACACATCATTGCCGTGATCAGTCGATCGTACACAACAGACGATCGACCGTTTCCCTCTCGGGAACCCTGTCTAGTTGGGGCGGTCGACCGATCCAAGTGCAGTCGACTGCAACTCCACATGTTTACTTTTGCCGACTGCTTTCCTTCTTCTTCGAAGCCTCACTTCGATCATCTCAAAGCTTCATCGTCTTCTTCATCGGACATGTGTATGCAAGACATACAAACCCAACAATCTCCACCTTGGATTGCATACCCATGAATCCATACCTGTGTGATTTAAAACTTTTCTAGACCTTTCTTCTCCGCTTTGAAAACAACACGTTTATATGGCTTCTTCTGCTAGTTGAAATCTACCTCCACCTGTTTTCCTCCAGCTGTATGCCCCCTCAAGGGCACACCTCAGTAGATGTTATCATTGTAACGCCCCCAAACCATATGAACCATTTCAATAACAAGGTAATTATACAATCTCATGATAATAAATTTCATCAATAGAAGTATCTGAAATGGCTAACAAAAAAATATATAATTCATTACAAGAATGATTGAACCAATCAAACAAGAAGTCTCATTACAACTCCACCGTACAAAATAACTTTGAAAAAAGGTTCAAAATCCAATTTTTTATCGTGACACTCTCTACAATAATTTATTCTCAAAAGATATAAGCTTCCAAGCTCCTTTATTCCTTTCAAGCACCCGACCTTGATGCACTAATCTGAAAAGATTTATCAACAACAAAATGAGCTGACGCCCTAGTAGTAATTGAATAAATATAACAAGTAGCCAGCAGTCTATAAAATGTCGCTTTAATAATTAAACCTATTAATGTACAACCATAAGCCAATACAAATAGTAGCAAAAGAATATCTAGAATGCAGAAGAATTTAGGTATGCCCCCCTCTCATGCAGGTCAACACTTACTACTCCGGTTAACAAGGTATACACCACTACAGTCCGTGGCAGGACAATTTATTGTGCAAAAGAACTCATCACACATAGAGTGGACACATGAGAGCCCATAGGGGTTACTTAAATTCTAGACTCATATACCAGTATACAAACTTGGATGCATGACACATGAGCAACATAACTGTAAATATGGTAATAAGCTAAAATAGCCATCTCAATATTCATAATGTCATAATACTACTCATGTATATACATCCTTACTCAAGCTATGTAAAATAATGCATAAAGTTACTGTTTAAATCAGAAATACATAGATATTATTAACTACAATCCACATACAGATGACAAAACGCTCATATATCACAATTTCATATTCACACAAACACACCACAATACATTAATCTCAATTTAATAGTTGCACATCACTACACCACATTACATCACATAAAAATAATCCAAAAATACACAAAATATAACAATATTACAAAACAAGAATCATTTTATAAAATGCATTCTACGAGGTATAGAATTACTTACCGCAGTTGGCGAAATAATAATCAGCTACGGGTCCTCCAAACGACTCCTCAATTCCAGTCTTCTCCTATTATAAGATAATTCATAATTTAATTAACGATATCATCCCATTCACGAATATATAAAGTACATGCATACACACCTAACTACCATTTATTCACTAATCTTAAACAATTACAATAGGATCTTGATTAGGTTATCATATATATTTATGTAACCCTAGCTTTCTTAATTAAAAGGACATTGCAACAATTAATCGGAAAGAAAAAGATTCGTATTTAATATTTCAATTAACTATAATTACGAATTCGTTTGATAGAGAAAGTGGAATTAAGATTAGATCATGCATCCCTAAAATTTTATTGGTTTAGGATTACAAAATATAATAAACATAACAAGTTTCTAGGATCTAATAAGAACTAATAAAATGATTAGACACACACACACACACACACACACACACACACACACACACACACACATATATATATATTGTATTACCTTGTTTTCTTTCTGACTTCTCCTCTTTTCTATCCCCAACTGCACACTCTCTCTCTCTTTCTCTCCCCTTTTTTTTGTGGTCTTGTTGTGGTGGCGGCTCCAGGAAAGAAAGAAGAAGGGAAAAAGATCTGATACCCCTAATTCTTATTTTCAATTAAACCCTTTATGTGCCACTTTTACAAAATTACCCATAATATTTTTTTTGCATAAAAAACATATTTAACATAAGTAACATAAGTATTCATTATTTCTTTCTATATGAAAAAAAACAAAATAACAATATTTTTGGGGTATTACAGTCATGGAGGTGCCACCCTCTGCAGGAACTCCACCTACTTCAAGGCTCTCTCCACCTTCCAACGGTATTCGAACGTTGCAGTATTACTTCGGTAATTCTAGTGACGACTTACTAGATGATGCTTTAGAAACAATGAGATCACATACACTCGGCCCTAGTTTTTCTGCTCCCACAAAGCTGGTGGAAGGTGTGCTGACCCTGCTCAATCTCCCTCTTACCCTTCATTATCTTAAGACGACTATCCCAAACTGCCAAACTCCACTTCGAGCTGTGTACCTGTAGCCATGAGCATCAAGAGTCCCCAAGGATATCAGATTCTGATGTATCGAAGGAATATGCATGACCTATTCTAGTGTGAACCCTTTACCATCTGACATCTCTAATTCAATAGTTCCATCACCTACTGTGGAAATATTGAAATCAGATTTGGGGAAAATAATCTTTCTTATTCATTGTTTCTCTACTGTATACATATATATATAAGAATTACATTCTTGGAGAAGAAGAAAGGAGATGAGAGAAGAATGAGGAGATGAGAGATTTGGAGAATCTGTTTCCTATAGATTAGGAAACCAAATATACACATTGGCAATTACTATATTTCAACAACCCCCCTCAAGTTGGTGCATATATATTGAACATGCCCAACTTGTCAACAAATTTCAAGAAGAGCCGATTCGAAACTATCTTGGTTAGAATATCTGCGAGCTGATCTTCTGACTTCACTTTAGATATCTCAATGCCTTTCTCATCCAGTTTTTCTTTGATGAAGAATTTGTCCACCTCTACATGTTTCGTCCTATCATGCTGAACTAGATTAGCAGCAATATCACACACCGCTTGACTATCACAATATACTTTTAAAGGTTCATTTGAATCACAACATAAGTCCTGCAACAAGAGTTTCAGCCATAAAACTTCAGCTATACTTAATGCCACTCAGCGATACTCAGCCTCTGTACTAGAGCGTGCAACGACATTTTGCTTCTTGCTTCTCCATGTCACCAAATTTCCTCCAACAAAGGTGAAATAACCTAAAGTGGAGCGCCTATCAACAACATATTCTGCCCAATCAGCATCAGTATATGCCTCAATCTTCAAGTGACCATGTTTTGCGAACAAGATCCCTTTTCCTGGAGCAGACTTTATATACCTCAGGATTCTCATCACCGTATTCATGTGTTGTTCACGAGGTGCATGCATAAACTGACTCACCATACTTAAGACATGACAAATCTGGTCACGTATGTGCAAGATACATTAGGTCATCCTACCAATCTCTGATATCTCTCCTTATCACACGACACTTGATCAGGGTTGTTCCACAGTTTCAGTCCTTGTAACCCCTGTCACTCATTTTTGTATTTTATTTATATTTAAATTAAATTCCTAGTTATTTTATTTTATTTTTGATTGTATTTCTTTTCGTCCCTTTTGATTGTGTGTTGTTGTTCTCCTTGTGATTCATTTTTGCTTGATTCATCTTTATATTCTCATTTGATTGATCTACATTTTGTTCTTGACCTTGTTTATTGTCTACACCCAATTCATGGCCTATTTGTCTCATATTGGACTCTTTTCTTCTTATTGGATACTATCCCAGTTGACCCAAACCCACTTTGACTCTATATAAACCCTCCTAATTACACCCTAACCCTAATTACCAAAACCCTAAACCTAATTACTTTCCCCTACAGCCGTCATCCCTTTCTACTACACCCCCCGTCCCCCTCAGCCCTCACCGTTGTCCCCGATCTCTCTCTCGACCTTCCTCTACCTCCCGATTCCCCTACTGTGCCGTCTACCTCATCGCCATTACACTCATCTCCCCTCACCTCGATCCCTGTACTTCCCTACCTTCGTTCGAGTCGTAGTGACCACAGATCCCCCTCGTCGTTGCCGACCATCGACACTGCTGTGCTGCGCCGCCGCTGTCGTCGCCTAGCATGCTGTCCCCGTTCCTTCCTCCGTCGTCGTCTCCTCGCCCTAGAGTCGAGCTACTCTCAATGCTGTGCTCCCCGCTGTCATTGCCTTGGCTGTTACTGTCCGCCGCTCTTTCGGTTGCTGCTGTCATGCTTGTGTGTGAGAACACGTGCACTGCCTGTTGTGTTGGTATTGGTTCGTGTCGTCTCTTATTCGGGTGTTGTGTTCGTCGTTCGGGATCCGTTCCCGTTATTCTGTTCTTCATCTTCGTCGTGATTTTTTAGGCAAGTAGCTTGTATGTATTTGTTTGTCATACAAGTTAATACTGTAAGTAGTCTTGCATGCTTTTGTTGTCGATCTTGTGATGATCATATATCTTGTTAGTTAATCCGTTGTCTTCATCTCTTGATCATGATTAGTTCACAGTAGTTGTCACCTGTTGCATGAAACAATTTAGATTAGATGGACATCTTGATGTTTATGTTGTTGTGACATATCGCATGTTGTAGATGATTGCTTCATGGATGTTTGTATGATGTGCTATCTTATTATAGATTTTTTATTCACATGACATGCTGATTTGAGTTGCCTATATACCATGCTTTGTATGCCATCTTAGATTGGACTGTTTGTAATTAAACTATTTGATAAAATGCATAAAAGAACTTTTGTTTCACTGATGCCCTATTTTTGTACAGTAATTTCGACCCTGTTAAAATCAGTAAAATAAATAAATTTGTGAACATAATTTGTAGGTTTTTTTCTTCTAGTTTTCGGAACTTTCGACGGATCTGAATTCCGATTTTCGATGCATGAGTTATTGCTGTTTTACTGTAGCCATATCGTATATTCCAGATTCTGAACTATGTGATTTCTGAATGAAATATTATTTTAAAACTGATATTAAAAATAGAATTTGAACTCTATATTTTTCTTAGTATGTTTAGACAAGACTGAGATCAATCCCTAATTTTTGTGGAATCAATTAATGACTTTGTATCTCATTTCATGCTTATGAAACCAACTGATATATTTCCCAACTGCATGCTGTTCAGTAAAGAATTACGTTTTCAACCTGATTCTATTCATTTTTGAAGAAATATTTGTGAATAAAACTGTAGCATGATTTATCTATTTTATCACCACTTTGACGGCTGGATTTCGAATTGTATTTTGTGAATTATCGCTATTTTGGTACCGCTGTGTCTGAACTTTCAGAATTGAGATTTTGTTGCATTACTCTGTTTTTTCCATTGACTATACTATCTGTAATATAAATTCATGATATTTTATATGTTGAGACTAGATATACTAGGGAAGCTCTCAGATTTTTTTCAGATTTAATTATGATGTTTTAAAACCTTTTCCATGCTTATAAGCAAGATTTTGCATTTTCTTGCTGAACATAAGCTATGTATTAAATGCTGTTTTCAACCCTGTTTCTGTGGCTGATGTATGCCTTGTATATATGCGCTGGATTCTGCAGAGAGTCTAGTTTTCAGATTCTTTGACGGATCTAGATTTACAGTTCTGTAGCAACGGAAATATTAGATTTGGTACAGTAGTGTCTTGCTATCCAGAACTAGAAGTTTCGTTGTTTTGACTATTATAGGTTGTTTTTGTCATCTGTTTGTGTTCCTTATTCATCTTAGACTTTTCCTTGTTCTTTCCATGTATTTAGCCTTGTTTGTGTATGTTCACACCTGTTTAATAATAATGACAAATAATCAAGCCAGGATTTTAAGGGATAGATCTAGTAGTGGACAATATAGAAATGTGTATAAGAAGGGAACTCGTTCCCCCACTGTTTACTGTGGTACCGACTATTTTTTCTGGATGCATGAAGGCATGATCCATGACACCGTTATTGTTTCTATTACTGTTAATGTTACTGTTACTGTTTGTCTGAATATATGACCCTATAGGTTCCACTACGAAATCTTAAAACGTAACTGTTTGATGTTGCAACCATGTGGTATAATTTGGGACGCATGAAGTGCTACCTAGATAATAATGAACATTAGACATAAGAATAACTGTTTCACTGTCACATCCTGTTACTGCTACTGTTATCCTGTTACTGTTACGGTTGACTTCACTATTACTGTTACTGTTACTGTTATACCCATCACTGTTTACCTTTTGTTTACTGTTATCTGTAGACTGCTATCCTTTGTTACTTTTCCTCCATGTCAGTACTTCCTGTTTTTGTTTTATTATTTTCCCTTTCCTTTTCCTGCTTGTACTACTTGCGGCCCGGAACTTGTATCTAACGGGCATTATGTTTTCATGTCTTTCTTTTTCCTTGTAATTGCTATATAAGCAGGTTTTACTGATGAATTGCCAACTGGAGTTGGTGAGCAAAAGTTTTGAGTTGCGCATTAAAAATTTTGCTTAATGTTTTGTTTTGAACTATTTTATTCATGTACTGTATTGAGACTTGTATTTGGTCTTGTAGTCCCAGGATATTGTTTTGTTTCAGATCTCGTATTTGTTTGGGATATTCATTATTGTTGCGAATAAATACTTTTGATTTATAATTGTTTATGCATGCCTGGTTGAGTATATTATTATATTTACTGTTGTGCTGAGTCAAGTAGATCCGTACAGCTTATGGATAGTGAAAACTATCCACTGGGCTTAGTCACGTACCGTATTTCATATTCCTTTTGGGAAGCAGGGAGTGATAGTCCTTCTTCTAACAGAGTATCAATAGACTGACAAGTAGACATTCCAGTTTCCTTCAACAAATCAAGCACATACTTTCTTTGAGACAGAAATATACCTTTTATGGAGCGAGAAACTTTGATACCAAGGAGGTATCTCAAGGGCCAAGATTCTTCATTTCGAACTCTTGTGACAAGTAGTTCTTCAATGCCTTCCCTTTTTTAGGATCATTTCCGGTTACTATCATATCATCCACATATATGATGAGAGCAGTGATCTTACCTTCTTTCCTTCTCAGGAACATGGTATGATATGAGTTACTCTGACAATATCCAAATGTCCTAATTGATTTTGTAAATCTCCCAAACCAAGATCTTGGTGACTGCTTGAGACCATACAATGCTTTCTTCAACCGACACACTTTATTACTATGTTGGACTGGTCTGTTTGATCCTGGTGGTAGATCCATATAAACTTCTTCTATCAATTTTCCATGCAGAAAAGCATTCTTCATATCAAATTGCTCCAATGGCCAGTCAAGGTTTGCAGCAAGTGACAGTAAAACTCGAACGGTGTTGAACTTTGCTACAGGTGCAAATATTTCATTATAATTAGTTCCATAAGTTTGAGTGTATCCTTTGGCAACCAACCTTGCTTTGTATCGCTCTATTGAACCATCAGACTTATACTTCACTGTATAAATCCATCTGCATCCTACCGGCTTCTTTCCTACTAGAAATTTGACTATCTCCCAAGTCTCATTCTTCTTCAAGGACTTCATCTCCTCATCCATAGCTGCTTTCCACCTTGGATCGGTTAAGGATTCCTGCACACTGTTAGGAATAGATACAACAGATAATTGATTCACAAATAACTTACCTAATTCAGACAATCGGTGAGTGGACACATAATGACTCATGTGATACTTGATATTACTAGTGGGATTAGGCTCTTAAGTAGGTTTTGGGATACCTCTAGTAGCACGATTTGGAGTTCTCTTCTTGGAGCTTCGGACAGTGATGGCGATTGGTTTTAGAGTTCGGACGGTGCTGGTGGTGGAGATGATTCTGACGGTGGCTGGTGGTGGAGACAGCTCATCTTCATGGAGGTTCGACACTGATTGCAGTTCTTCGTGGAGATCTTCTTCCTCAACAAATTCTTCATTCAAGTGATCATCATTGCTTACATCTAGGTTTTCACCCCTTATATCTGATTGTTCAGTCTGAATGCTAATCACTTCATCATATGCAAGAGTTTGAACTTCACTTTGGTACTCCCCTTGAAGTTCAACCGCAGAGGAAAAAACATCTCATCGTTATGGAACACATCCATAGTCACAAACATCCTTTGAGTTAGTGGGTGATAGCATATATACCCTTTCTTATCTTGGGCATATCCCATGAAAATACATCGGACAGCTCGATGAGTTAGCTTATTACGTTCATGTTGATGAAGATGGACAAATGTAACACACCCAAATACACGAGGTGCCAAGTTGACAATTTTTGGTGCATTCACAGCTTCAGTTAATGCTTGAAATGGCATGAGGAAGTTTAAGATACTAGAGGGAACTCGGTTGATTAGGTATGCAGTAGAAGCAAGGGCTTCCTCCCAATAAATGAGTGACATATTACCATGGATAAGAGAAACACGGACCACCTTGAGCAAGTGCCTGTTTTTTCTTTCTGCGACTCCATTCTGTTGAGGTGTATACGAGCATGTAGTCTAGTGAATAATCCCATGTTCTACCAAATATTGTTACAGATTCGAACTCAGGTACTCGCCGCCATTATCACTCCTAAGAACCTGAATCTATGCTTTATACTGAGTCATAACCCATTTGTGAAATTTCTGAAAAAAGTTACTAACTTCACTTTTAGACTTCATCAAACAAATCCAAGTCATATGAGTACAATCATCGATAAATGTCACAAACCATTTTGCTCCTCCAAAAGTAGTGTTCTTAGTTGGACCTCAAACATCAGAATGGATAATCATAAATGGAAGAGAGCTTCTACTTGGACTTGGAGGAAAAGAGACAAGGTGACCATTTGCGAGTTCACACACGAAAAGCAGAAATATCCAACTTCAAAAATAAACATGGAAATAATTTTTTCCAATAACCAAAAGAAGCATGCCCTAGACGTCGATGCCATAGCCAAATATTTGGTTTCTTCTTCTCACCTTCGGATCCTTCCACACTTAGAGCTTGAGTCAACTTGCTTGAACTTTCAGATTCTAAATCCAGGTAATAGAGCTTCTCGTGTCTAACTCCATAACCAACCGTCTTGCGAGTCCGAATATCCTTAAACACACAATGTGAAGGCCAAAAAACTACAATACAATGTAAGGCAGTAGTTATTTGAGCAACAGATAACAGATTAAAATTTAAGGATGGCACAACTAGGACAGTATCTAAGGATAGGTTATTTGTGACAGGTATGGAACCCTCTCTAGTAAAAGTGGAAGGATCACCATTGGCAGTAGACACAGTAGATTTGGTGGTTGGTTGAAAATTTTGGATTTGTCTAGAATCAAAAGTCATATGGTCGGTAGCACCAGAATCAATTATCCATGCATTATTCATAACAGAAGTAGAAATATTAAAAACCTTACCATCATTACCTACAGCTGTAAATGCGAGTCTAATACTCTTCCCAGCACCTCCAACTGCGAAAGTGGATTGGTTACAATTCTTCTTACGAGGATCCTTGCTATGATCCCAGTTCTCCAGGTAGCCAATAATCTCATAACAATGTGTTTTGGTATGAGCGATTTTGCCACAATGAGTACACTTTCTTGACTCATATGATACTTTTGGTCCCATGGTGAAGATCAGCAAATACCAACACAACAAGCACTACTAACGACAACACAACAAGCAGCACAGTAGGTTGGCGCAAGAACAACAAACAGCAAAAACGAACATATACAGAAACTCAGCAAATAACAAACAACAGATCAGATCCAGTCACGGATATCTGTAGATCTAATCAGTATGAATTTAACAGCAACTAGCAGAAAACAAAAAACAGGAACAACAAAAAAAAGAAGCAAACAACCGTCTGTATTGGGATCGACTGAGGGGTCTACTACGAGATCGACATCGGGATCAACAAAAAATAGCAAACAGCAAAAAATCCAGTCGTCTGGGACCGATTGCGAGAGGTGAGACAGCTTCGGTTGGGAGACGAGATTAGGGTTTCGGTGTTTCGGGGAGCTCGACGGCAGGGTTGAAGCAGTGGGGTTGTAGTCGTCGTGCACGCTCAGGGTGGTCATGGGAGGCGACGGTGACAGGGAGGAGAGCAGCGGGGCTCGACTGTGGTGGAGGATACGTGGGGTGAGGGTGAGAAAGATGTAGGCGCAGGTAAGGTGTGACTGTCGGCTTCGACGGTGAAGGGGCTCGGGGTTTCGAGGAAGATGAGGGGAGTTCGGGGTCTGGGTTTCGATCGATGAAGATGAATGAGGATTAGGGATCGGGGATCGGGGTCGACGATCGGGAATCACCGGTAATGAGGATCGGGATCTTCTTCTTCTTCACCTAACCCAGATCTTGTTAGGCTTTGATACCATGTGGAAATATTGAAATCAGATTTTGAGAAAATAATCTTTTTTATTCATTGTTTCTCTACTTTATACATCTATATATAAGAATTACATTCTTGGAGAAGAAGAAAGGAGATAAAAGAAGAATGAGGAGATGAGAGAAATGTTTCCTGCAGATTAGGAAACAAAATATACACATTAGCAATTACTATATTTCAACACCCACTACTTCACAAATCTCCCTTATAGCCATTCTCACACTACAGTCTGTTGACAACTTGTCAGTAGAAAACATGTCCATCATGAAGCAAATATGAGAAGAATTTTCCGAATCAAGGTACCAACTTGAATCCACATCTAAAAAACTTGAAACAAGAAGACATAGGTCAAAGTTATCAGATTCATCGGATTTATCTCAGTAGCATTGACTACATTGGCTTGATCACCTCCTTTAGTAACACTCTTCTGACTCAACCACTTACGACAGTCTCTCTTGTAATGCCCAACTCTTCTACAATAGTGGCAACGAATCTTAACCTTGTGTGCCGTATCCATTCCAATTGAAGTATCACCATTCACCGCAAAACACCCTGCAGAAATAGACTATCATTTATGAGTCTCCTTTCTTAGTTCATCTTCCTTCAGACCCTTAATCACCCCAACTACTGTAAGTGTTTTCTTGGCTGATTTCCCATGTAGCATGGTAGTTATCAAGTGATCATAAGAAGTTGGCAGTGAATAAATCAAGTTAAAAGGTTTATCATCTTCGCTAAGATCATCAGCTTTAATCACCTTCAGTTCAGATATTACCTTATTGAACTCCACAATATGATCTTGAAGATGGGTACCTCCCTTCATTAAGAATCTAAATAGCTTCCTCTTCCAATATGTAACCCCTGTTCCCGTTAATACGTATTTTTCATGTATTTTTCCGTATTTCAAATTCTTAGTATCTTGTAACAAATTCTTCTCAAATGATTATCGATTTTCAACTTGAATTATATTTCATTGTATGATTTTTGATATGATACCCAAATGTTGAATCTTTTATTTTTGGTTAATTATTTAAACCAATTTATTTATTCGGTTACTTGTTACATTCTATAATTATATATATATATATCCTTTTTATTTAATTATTGCTTGAAGCCTAGACCGAGTTTAATATTAATATTATTATTCAGACTATTTAAATTGAAGCCCAAGCCCAACTGTATAATTATTTATCATAAGCCCAATCTTATAACTAATTTATTAAATTGTTTTGAGCCCATAGACCAAGCCCAAATCCAAACCCAGTACTCATATATATTTATATAGACCCACTCCTATATGATTATTCAAACCCCCATATTTTCTAATCCACCCGCTCACTTTCTCTCCCGGTCTCAACTCTTCCCCCTTCTATTCTCTAACTGCCCCATTATCTTCTGATAATATGAAACTAACTCCATGATCTCCTACACTATCTCAACTAATCCCTACCATCTTTATTAATCCCCGTTATTAATTAAAACCCCTTCCCCTTACTCTCTCTCCCCATCTCCCTTTCTCTCCTCTATCTTCCCAACAGAAACAGATATCACACCCCCCAACCTCATCATTTTCCTTATCAAGCACCAACCGCACCATCCTCTGCTTGATCCTCCCGAGCATCACCATTGCCGCATCGCCCACCCGTCTTCATCCTTTAATTGCCCTTGTCGCCCTGTTCCCGCTCGAGCCACCACTGCCTCCTCCGTCGCCCGAGCCAACACCAGAGCCTCCATCCTCATCCACGTCACCTTGCCCTACTGACTGCTCTCTCCATTACTGCGACCTTCGACCTCCGCAACCTCCTCACCCTCGTCAGCCTGCCGTCACTGTCGATTGCAACCGCTCGACCGCCTCGTCGTCTTCCATCCTGTGCATTGCCGCCTCTTGAATGCACACCCTGTCGCTCCTTGACCCCATTGCTGCGACCACCTCTTGACGCCAGCACCCACACCTCCAGTCAACCTTCATCCCACCCTGTCGCAACCACCGCAGCTCCACCCTACCTCCATCGCCCCATTCCGAAGCTCCTCCGCCTCTGCTACTCCTCATCGTCCTCGACTTCGTCCCTGCCACCCGTCATCACCTCCATCCCCGAGCTTCCCTCCTCAATGTCAGCGCTGCCTGCTTGAGCCTTCCACTTGACTCAGTCGTCCATCCCCAGGCGCCTCCTTGTCGTCGACTGCCACAACCACCCCGCAGTCAACCGCCTTCGCCACCCTCTCTCCTCTGTTTTTCCCGCCGAAACAAAGTCTCCACTCACCGTCGCTGTAGTACCCTATATTTTTAAATATTATTTTTAAGATTTATAAATGAATTAAAATGGTTTTTGCAGATTTAATAAATATTTTCTGAAAATTTATCTTTTACACGTGCAAAACACGTGCAAATATTTTCTTGGGAAGTGCAAAGTCAAAAATTATTTTGTGGAAAAACATTATTTATTATTAAATATTATTTGTGAATTTTTTGGATTTTTTGACATTTATTAGACCTATTTGCAAATATTACAAAAAAGGAACTTTTGTGCAAAATTACCAAATGGGGTGAAAACTCCAGATTTTCGGATTTTTGGGCTGGGTATAATGCCTAGTCAACTCAGGGTTAAAAGTTTTCTTTTTGTTTTGATAAATTTGATATATTTTACAAGTTTTGATAAAAGATGATCTTTTTGCAAAATTGCTATTCGAAGGGATGAAAATACAAAATTATTTTCTGGGTTTCTCAAACAGTGCCGACTGACTTTATAAAGGTTTATTTGATTTTAAATCTCAAATAAATTGGTTTTTATCAAGTTTCCAAGTATATGGATCTATTTATGTAAAGTTATATTTAAAAGGAGTATTTTTGCAGATATGTTCAAAATCTTAATTCTCTTGATTTCTGGCCTATTTAAAAGGTAGAGTGCAGCCATCTTTCGCTGCACAACACAAAGTTTTTATTATTATTATTATTATTTTCTTGAAGATTTAAAGAGGAAATCTTGGATTTCTTGCAAAGGAGAGGCTTTTCTCATTTTCTAATTTGTCTTCGTTTGATCTCTTCAACAAGGTGAGTGACATATTTTGTTTTGTTTTGTTTTGTTTTGTGTATGTTGTATGTGATGATCTATCTACTAGAAAGCATGCTAGGGTTTGGGTATAAATTTATATGATGGATTGAATGAATTGATGAGTTAAAAATTAGATCTTTCATGAAAACCTAGTTATTTATGTTTGGATTTGCATGTGGATGATTCAAAATCTGATAGAGAACCTAATATAAATTGTGAGTAGGCTATTTCTGTTGGATTATTGCTGATTTGAATGAGTATGGTGAATGTTATGCATAAATTGATTAAAGATGAGATTTGACTATTGGTGAGTTGGATGAATGCAACTTGGCCATGTTGATGATAAATTTGTTTTTGTTCATGAATTAACTATTGAGTATAGTTGAGATTGAGTTTGAGGAATTTTGAGAAGGAGTAATGGATTAAAAGACCATGTCTTTAGGATTTGAGTTGTGATGACTAGATTTGAGTTTGATACATTTTGACTAAATTGAGGGATTTTGTGATTTGTGAGAGGTTTTACTTGAATTTGGATTTCTCAAATACTAAGATTAAATCTGAATATGTTGTTATTTCTAATCGATGGATTGGTGAAGTTTTCTTTGGTGCACGAACATGCACAAATAATTTACATGGATATCGTATTTCATTGTTTTTGAAGAAATTGGGTCTTTATGTGTTTTCGGAGGATTTGACTATATCTCAACATATTTTGGTATTGATAAAGTTTGGAATATAAAACGAAGTTATTTTGATGTATGATTGATTCTTAAAAACTCTACTTTTGATATATGCACATATTCATGTTTCAATTTGAAGAAATTCATTAAAAAGCTATTTTAACAATTCAAAGTGGTTTTGATTGGTTTTATGAACTCTTACATACTCTACAAGTTGTATTTGAACATATCAGAATTGTACCTTTTACAGATTTGGTTTTTATAAAGTAAAACTCTGTATCAGTTGAAATGTGCACAACTAAAACTGCAATCTGGAAGACTGACAGTCGACCGACCAGTGTCGACAGTCGACTGTCGGGGTCTTAGCTGAAGTATTTTCTTGAAGTCTCAAAATTTCTTGCGAGGCAATCGATTGTCCAGGTTATACAGTCGACTGTCACTGCTCAAATTTGTGTTTTCTTGATGAATTAAATTTTCATGCAGGACAGTCGACTGACCAATTTACACAGTTGACTGGTCTGCTCTGATTTATGTTTTCTTAAAGTTTTGGGTTTTGCGCGGAACAGTCGACTGACCCATTTTTACAGTCGACTGTCTCTGCTCTATTTTGATGTTTTCACAAAGTTTTGGATTTTCGCTCTGCACAGTCGACCGATGACTTTTACAGTCGACCGATGACTTTTACAGTCGACTGCTACTACTTAGATTTTTATTTTTTGAAGTGCTGGTTTTTCGCTCTGGACAGTCGACCGACTCCGGTTTACAGTCGACTGTTACTGATGTTTTCTTGAGCTATTCTGATGTTCTTTAAACGATTGATTCTTTAAAAGTTTTAAATATGTAACTTACTATTCTAAATATTATCCTTTCTACAGAACATATGTTTTCAAGATGTTTTGGAATTTTATAAAAGATTTGGGTTTTGTTGATTGGAAAAGTTTCTTCATATGATTGTTTTGACGATGGATTTGTGAGTTTTGGTCTTGATGATATCTCTTGGAGTTGAGTAGAAGTCTTGTGAACCGGCATTTGAGATTTGTTGATTTAGACCTGTTGGGTCTTGGGGTTGTTGTTGAGTATTTAAGTCCGGCAGGAGACACTAACTCTAGAGATGGGGATTTTTATGTTTTAATAATAATCAACTTAAGGACAGGCACTAGTAGGGATGTGATGGAACTTGGAAAACGTAAGTATAGGCTCATGGTTTTTGTTAGTTAACGGATGCGTTCCAGGACTGTTTGTTGTTCTGTTTCGAGAGGACATTTGTATGTTCGCATGTCAAGGGTCTGCAGGCCTATTTACGGAGCATGCAGGGTGCATTCGCGTGTCGGGGGTCAGCAGGCCTATTCACGAAATGTACCTGGTGTATCTGTATGTCGAGGGCCTTGCAAGCCTATTCGTGGGGTACATGGTTGGGAGGTGATTTTCCGGTATTTGAGCTATCTTACATGATGCTTGCGCGTCGAGGGCTGTGGTGCCTATTTGCAGAGTATTCTGGATTTGTTTCCCATCACCGTAGTAGGTTTAGTTGCATAACGAGGAGTTTAACCCTATAAAGTGGAGATCGTTAAGGGCTTGCACCGGACCTATCACTAGTAGAAAATCTTGCAATAATAATGGATTATTTGCAAGCACAAAAAATCCCTTGTTGGTGCTACCATCAACAATAAATTAATCACAACAAACTCATCCATTGCAAATGTTTTAACATTCGCAAGAGATTCTATTGAATTGTTGCAGATGTTGATAATTACAAGGGAACAATTGTAACAAACAATATTCCATTACCAAAGTAGAAATAAAATATTTAAATTTTAAATAAATTAAGTATGAACACGTGCTTTACATATATAATTTTGCCGCTCAATAATTTGATGCTAAAAAGATACCCATACTTCTCAAATATTGAGCGGGCAAAAAAAGAAAAAAAAACAATCAAAACCCTCATCTTTTCCCAATCCAAAACAAAAGGAAAAAAATAAAGGAAAAAAAACCAAACCCTCCCCCTAAAACCAAAACCTCCTCCTCCACGCCTCATCTTCCCTGTCACCTCTTCCTCTCTACCTCCTCATCCTCCATACCAGGTATTTCTCCACGCATCATCATCATCGCTGCGTCGTCCTCCACACCAATGACTCTCGAGCGTCGTCCAACCTGTCCTCAGGTATATCATTCTTCCTCTCTCTCTTCTTTCTGTTTAGGGCACACTTGAGGTGAATGATTTGATTTGGGGAAGTTGGATTTTAGATTAGATTTTGATGGTTTGATTTTTCAATGTGCATATATGGCATCAATAGTGGTATTGATTTGGGACATGGGGATTTTACTGGTAGAGTTTTTATTTAATTTGAGAAGGATTTTGCCAATGGAAAACTCTACATTAATATGTGTTTATGTTTATGCTTTTGTTCTTTTCTGGATACGGAGGCATGGTTTATGCTTATTGATTTGCTTTGATAAATAGATACTTGTCTAGTCTCATTTCATATTGAGGTTATGGTGTTCTCATTTCATAAAGGCACCATGTCTCGCAACTGCAAATTATTACTGTTACTGTTCTTATAAAAGAAATGATTTATGCATATTGTTCTAACACCCCCCTCAGCACATCAATAAAAAAAAGAAAAAAAAGGATATTGATCGCATTATGCTGTTTTTTATCGCATTAATCCATGAATTGTTACAGCACTGGAGCATTTCTTCAATGCGGCCGCTTCCTAGTTCATCCTTGGACAACAAATACCTTTAACACTCTGGTTATCTCTGGCACCCGTCGTAATTGGTAATCTGCTTACTCCTTTTGTACTTCATATTCTATATTCTCTTTTGATATATCAGTAATTAGTGGTAGATGCATGTAAGGATATTATTCCCTATCATAATCTCGCATCGCTATCAATTATATGCATGTATCTTTTGCTGTAGTTATGGATGAACTGTGCATTTTAAAGATGAGATCTAATTTTGGGGTTTGGTTGTCTATGGCATTATATCAGTTCAATATGCTAAACATGAAACATTTTAATCAGAAAGGTGCCAAGAAGTTCTAGAGATAGAAGATTTCAAATCACTATGCCGAAGGAGAAGGTAAATGTAAATTTTACCACATCTCTCGAGACCGATTCGATCTGGCTGATCCAGATCGGGATACGGCGATCCTTCAAAACTATGCATTTACCTATTAATTAATAAACATACATTACATAGAACCTTCACCTTTTCCTTCGTACACTTCTGCTCTATATCAAAGCTTTGACCACTGTACCCTTCCATTATTTTACATACTTAATTGTAAAGGATATGCAATTTTTGTATCTTTTGGTATAAGTATTGAAAATTTTACTGTATACAGTTACAATTTGAGATTATAAAGAATTACATAATTAGATTCCACACCATTAAAAATTTAAAAAATATTAAGTGCTACTTATTCAGTGAAATTTTAATTGTAGCACTCTTTTTTTTGTTGGATTTTTTTGACCATAAAGAAACCTATCTTTTATCTTTAGGTAAATCTCAGTATAATTTGGACTGAAGGATTTCTAAATAAATCCTCAATTGTTTGAGCAATTTTTTTTTTTTTTTACCAAGTACTTGATAGGTATCCTTTGGAGGAAAGTCTCGAAGAAATGTCACATAAACTCCTTTGCACATGGTTAATTTGTAGTGTAATATATATACTCTAGATTGTTGTATCCATATTTGACCAAATGATTACGCTCCATTTTCTTTGGGGAAATGATTCACATTCAATTAAATGAATTATTTTTACGTGTCAGGTTTGAGAAACATTTGTTGGATTTTCTAACTTTGCACAGAACTCTGTACAAAATTGCTAGGAATTATATCAAATTATGCAATAATATACATCTTACGGCTTGTTCATTAATTCACAGATTGAGGGGCCTCAGCTAATTCAGCATGGGTTTAAAGATGCAATTGCCAAAGTAGGGCTGACAAAGTTCGTCACATATCTTATCTTGGTCAGTTTGTTCTATCACTTATATAACCAGGTATTTCTCCAGCTCTGTAGACTATTCACACATGTTGTACAACAATTCAATTGACAAGAGTACCTCATATACTACTTCTGAGTTTACGTTTAATGCAATCTACATATAGCACATCCACCCTTCTTTCCCTTTCTTCTAGGTAGTTTACTTCATTTGTTTAGGATTATGGCAACCTTATCTCATCCAGAATTCCCTTAGAATTCGACAATGAATAGGAAAAAGTCAACAACTAGTTGTAAACGTTTTTCATGCTTTTCATGGAGCCTTGTTCTCCAATCTCCATAGCCAACCACATTCTGATAACAAAAGGTTTAAGTGATCATGATACTATTTGCTTAAGTTAGAAATCTCATTTTTAACATCAATTTCTTCTTTTGGATTATATAGCTGGCTACAAACACCTTGGAGAGAGTGTTGCTCCTCTTACACATGCTGTTGGCAATGTGTCTCTCCTCTTACACATGCTGATGAATTACTGTCAAAAGACATGGCCAATTTCTTTCATGATCAATCCATCAGAAACTTAAGATACCCTTTCCGTGACTTTTTTTAAAATATGTGCAGAAACTGAAATCTGCCTGAGAATTAGAAATGTAAACATGGGGGGGCATATATGATAGGGCAGCTTTCACAGATGATCATTGCCTGGTTCTAGCAATATCAGATACTTCAATCTCATATCCCACTATAGAAAGTTCAATATCCCTCATTCAGATTAGTCAAAGAATTCAAGTAATCATTCCTAACAATGTGACTTTTTTATGGTTGTATACCTGATTATGGTTGAATACCTGATTAGAAGACCATTTATTTCAAGAATGAAGTAAAAAAAGTACAAGAATTTTTACTTATTTGTAAACTTTCGCAGAAAAAATCATTGCAGTGCAGCAGAAATCGACTATCAAATGATTTTGATCATCACTTGGGTAGTCATATAGTCAAATACGACAAGAGGTAGCCATATATTTAATTGCCTCAATTGGATAATATATTATTATCTATATATATTGAACAACGAGTTCTAATTCTGTATTGTTTCTTTTTCATGTAGTCTATATGTAGTGGCGATGACTATGAGACAGTGGGTAATGAGGAATATGCAGAAGACCTTACGTGAAAAGTGAAGTTGGGGATACATGGAAGCAGTAGCGGGTTAAAAGTTATTTTGAAACCATTTTATTTTGTTTCTTGGAGTTTCACAACTTATCTTGTCTTCTAGAATGTATTGTTGTTTTGGCACTATGAAACAAACAAAAAATTTTGTAATGAGAAGGTTCTGAATTATATAATATTCAAACTTATTGCATTATTGTGTTTTCTTCATATAATTGTGTGAATCAATATGTGAAATAATTATATGTTCTTCATTGTAAAAATACATTGTTTTAATTTGTAAATTTGGTTAAGCCATTCAAATATAATCAGTAATGAAGAAAAAATGTGTGCAATTGCATTCGCGGGGTAGCAATTGCAACGGAATCTATATCTTGCAGATCTCTGTAGCAATAGTTCATCAGCAACGGGAAAAATCCCTTTTAAAACACACTTGCAAGAGACGAATTTGTTATAGATATTCTCTTATATATGAGAATAGCAAGGTACAACTTCCATTGCAGATATTCTATTGTGGCTAATATTCGCAAGGGATAGTTAAAATTCCGTTGCGAATGTGTACATTAACCAGGAGAGATTTCGCAACAGCACAATTACAAGGGAATGAAGAAAAATCCCTTACAAATGTACACTAACCATGGAATTGTACTCTTCTACAAGGGAAATTTCTATTGCGACTGTAGCAGTTTCTACTAGTGTATGTACTATGGAATGCATAGAATCCGACAAGTATGCATTAAAGAGTCAACATATAGCGATTGTGTTTTCTTGACTTAGTTTTATGCTTGTGTTTTTCTGTTTTTCCTACACTTGACACTTAGTCTAGATTCACTTGATGTTTTCATGTATTACTTAATACTATCTTATATTCTTTGATGTTTTTATGCTTTACTTATTGTATTTCTTATTTCATTTATTCTTGCTGTTAATACATGTTGTTGTTGACTCCATGCTCTATGTTTTATTTATGTTGCTTTATTTTTATGTCACTCACACCGTTATGGCTGACCCCTTTAGTTTTGGGGGTTAGGGTCATCTCTAGCTTCATATTTTACAGGTAGGTGCTTATAGCTTGGGATTTGGATGCATGAGTTAAAGTGATGTAATGGATTGTGTGATTTTATAAAAGAATGTGTTGTAAAGAAAAGTTTGTAATTCAAGGTGTTTTGTATTCCGCTGTATTTTGTAAACAATTGTTGTAATGAAAGTTGAAATAAAAATCATCTGTATTTTTGGCTATGTTTACTATTGCAATTGAAGTTGATGCTGAGAATTGTGCCACGTATTTCTAAGATATCATATTGGAAATTTGGGGCACTACAGTTGCCCCTACTCCTTGCCTGCATCATCGAACCACCGAAGAACCCCTCCCTCGCCATCACCTCAGTTTCGAGCTCCAGCCCCGTCGTCTTCTTCTTCCTCTAGTTCTTGTCGAACCCATCAATGGTCGAACCGCAACCTTCGAGCGCCGTCACTGCCCCTGTTCACCGTTGCCTGAGCTTTCCCCTACTCAGTCGACGATCGCCCACGCCCAGTCCACCGCTGTCCTATCGCCCGTAATTGCCGTTGTTTCTCTCCCGCCGCCCCCTCTCTCTTTGTCGCATTTGGGAAGAAGAATAGGGAGTGGTTGTTTGGGTGTTTGATGTTGTGGAGTAGGAGATCGGGGCTCGGTGTTTGGTGTTGGGTTGATCTTGAGTTGCTGTCGTTATGCTGTGTTTGTTGTATTGCAGGTAGGGTGCACATGCTTGTGTTTTCCCTGTTCGTGGGTTCGTTGACCGGGATTCCAATCCCGATATTTTTTTGCATATTCGAATCTCTTATATAAAAGGCAAGTCCACTTGAACTCGGTTGATTTTTCTAGTTCAAGATTATTGATCTCCGCAAGTAGTTCTCTTTCAATTATCGTAATACTGCATTGTGTACCTTCCGTTGGGGATATCGAGGGTTTACACGAGCTAACTCGAAGTATCCCTGACTTCGTGCCAACATCTATTGATTCAAACCTAAACTTGCATGCACACACGACATGAACAAATTGACTAGAACTTGCATATGAGAAATATATAATGATATGAATACATGTTGATTGATTGAGATCTCGTGAATTGAATCGTGATATGATAATATTGCCTTGTATACAGTAGAATTTATCTCAACTTTTTGTACATTAATGTTAATGCATTCCATGATTCAAGAACATGTAGATTATCCATTTTGATGAATGTATGTGATGACTTTTTTTTACTTCTTGCTCCTATTCTGTTTTGCACTGAGGTTTTGACCCTATTACAATAAGAATAAACCAAAACTAATTGTAGCCTAATGAATCTAGTTTCCAGAACACTTTACGGATCTAGATTCCGATCTGTGAGCTGTGAGATATCAAAGTTTTAGTCACTGCTGGTCTATTTTTTCAGATTTGCAGTTTAGTGAAACATCGACACAACTTTCAGTTGAAACACCATGATAATAGTAGTGTAATGACATGAAACTTTCCAGAAACTTAGTAGACATGCTTAGGATTCATTCCTAATTTTTGTAGATTTTTATATTGATTTTACACCTAGTTTTTCACCCATAAAGTTTTGACTATATGATTCTGCCAGAACCCTTAAGCTGTAAAGATTAGGATAATTGACCTAGTTATGGTTAGAATTAATTGAAACTTACTAAATATGAATTGTAGCTCCAGATGTCTAGTTTACAACTCTTTTGACGGAATCGAAATCCAAATTATAGTTTGCGAGTTATTGCTGTTTTAGTATTGCTATGTCAGCTCTTTTCAGATTTACAATTACGTGTACATTATCATGCACTGCATCATTTTGCTACATCTTTATCATCGCCTTGACACTCTTATATACACTTTCATGATCATGAATGATATAATAAAAATGTTAGATAAGCTGGGGTTAATGAGGGTTGACTTAGTAGTGGATAACCTCAGAAAATGTACTCGGTAGGGACCTTCATGTTTACAGGGAATATTGACATGGAAGGTGGAGAAATACTTGTGAACTTATTATCATGTTATCTTGTAATACTTGTTATCATGTTATATTGTTATCATGTTATCTTGTTACACCGAGTACACGCTCTGTAGATCCCACCACTATGTCTAAAACATACACTGTTTTGCATGCACCGAACCTGTGGTATGGGACACAGTAGTACGTGCACTAGATAGAGTAATAAAATGCTAATAAACCCAAGTTGACACTTGTACACTTGACCATTGTTTATTGACATTGTTATTGCTTTTGGACTTTGATCTTGCTACATGTTCCTTCATGTACCATGTTCCTTTACTCTTTGCTTTTCACTACTTGCTCTAAGGACATTTTTTTCCACTCTGTTGATCCAACTACAGGTGCATAAGAAGAATTTCCAGAAGATATTGGTGAGCAGTTATTCTAGGATTGGAGTAGGAGCTTGCTTAGCGATAAATTGTTTCTTCCATGTTATTTTTCATATCGCATTGTTTCTTTTGTTGAACTTTGTATCCCACGCTTTGTTGACCTGCATTTGTTATTTATTTCCAGTTGTTGGTTGTTATGTTGGACTACTGAATGTTTTACCTTAGAATCTATTTATGTGATTATATTTTTATACGTGGTTATGAATATTCCATTTCATGTTGTTGATTTAAGACTAGTACAGCTTATGGATGATGTTAAAATTATTCACTGGGCCTTCGTCATGGGCTCGTATTCCCGTATTTTGGGAAGCAGGGCGTGACACAATACATTTGATCTAATAACGACGACCCTGAGTAGCTAGATTTGAGTCTCGCTTATAGACTCGTCACACTTTTCTCATGAATATTACACTTTGTCTGCCAATTGCAACCGGATTAAACTCAAGGCCTTCAGACAAATCTCATCCCACTTCTCCTGCTTCATGTCGGTTGACTTCTTCTCTTATAGGACAAGATGCAAGTCTTTCTGAACCAAAACATCGTACATGTCCACCTTCCATAGATTGAAGTTGATCTTACCATCAAACCGCTTAATTTTTGTCTTTTGATCTGTCATCTACTCCAAGGAACACGAAGAAACCCACGAACCTGATTGCTCTGATACCACTTGTTAGGAAATTGAGGACCTTATTGAGTCTTCGACACAATCAATGCAAACCACCAAGTAAAACTAGATCATACCAATCACACAAAACACACAAGAATTGTCTCGGTTCGGTCTTTTGCTTTAATCAAGGGGAGGAAGAACTAAGATGTTATTTCAACTAGAGAAGATACAAGAATATTACAATTCTCAACACGACCCCAAGCCTAACTGGAACTTGGTTGCTGTTTACAATGGCGAAATTTCTCACCCTCCCAGATGAAGTACTCTCTTCTTCTATTTGGCATTCAATAAAGTCATATCGTTCTAGGAGCCAATTACATTGTATTTATAGATATAGAGAAACCCTAGTTTGATACACTTGATACATTAACCATCCGATTACTACTGAAAAGATAACCTTGCACTGAGAGCCGTACGATCTGACTTGAAGACAAAGTTGGGCTTCTCGCGAATCACCAAGACCCGACCCAAATAACCCATCAGTGCCACGATCGGTCGATCATACACAACAACGGTCGACCGTTCCTCTCTCGGGAACCCTGTACAGTCGGGGCGGTCGACTGACCCCAAGTGCGGTCGACCGTAACTCCACCTGTTTGCTTCTGCTGATTGCTTTCCTTCTTCTTCAATTCCTTGCTTTGATCCATCTCAACGCTTCATCGTCTTCTTCATGGGACATGTGTATGCAAGACAAACAAACCCAACAAGCTGTTAGACCAGCAATGATGTATGAAGTAGTGTTGGATAATAAAGAAATAAGTTGTTCAAAAAATGAGTGTAGCAGAGATGAGGATGCTAAGATAGATGTGTGGTAAAACTAGGATGGATAAATTAGAAATGAGCATATATGAGATATGGTAAAGGTAGCTCCTATCTAAGATAAATTAAGAGAGAATCACCTCAGGTGGTTTGGACATGTCATACATAGATCTAGTAGTGCCCCCGTTAGAAAGAGTAATTTGATAAATATTGACGGTAGAGTTAGGGGTAGGGGAAGACCTAAACTTATTTTGGTGGAAACTGTAAGAAAACATATGTAGCTTGTGGCCTTACAGAATATATTGTGCTAAACTGAGCAGAATGGAAAACCAGGATTCATGTAGCCGAACACAACTAGTTGAAAAAAATTTTGTTGGTGTTGCAGTTGTAAGGTTTATTGTCAACCATGATCCCCTGGTTTCATTTACTTGGATAATGAAACAGAGAATAGTTTGTGCATAATACATAAGTTATGAAACATAATACTAAAAGTGTTAAATCATATACTAGTGTTAACAAAATCTAGCAGACTAGATATATAAATTAAAGGTTTACCTTCGATCAGTGTAACTTGTTAGGATTGTAGCCTCAAATAACGTAGACACGAAGAACTTGAAGTTGGAGAAGAAGAGGAGAGACAACATCAAGTAAAAGAATGACGCTGGAGGGGTTGCGGTCGACCGGTCCTGGCTGAAAGGAGTTCTTCGAGTGTATATGGTTCAACAGAGAACGGGACGGTCGACCGTGTAGTCGACCAGTCGTGCTTCGAGTGTGAACTTGACACGTTGCGGTTGACCGACCGAAAGTGCAGTCGACTGTCATCGGTGCTGTGTGTTATTTAGGCTTTTGGGTTTTGGGTCCAATAAGCTATATTTGTGTTTTTCTGTTAGGGTTTATTTGGGGGCTATATATAGCAGTAGATGTGAACTCTAGGGTTATCAAGTGTTGATCGAGGTGAGCCGTTATCATTGTTCAACTTTAGGAGGGGATTGTGCGGTGAGAGAGATATTGAGAGTTGTAATCTCTTTGTAATCTTTGTATTTCTTGGAGAATAAGAGTATTGGTTATCTCTGCATATTGATTGTATTCTTGTGATATCTTGTATATATTGTGGCGGCTTGTTCTTAGTTCATATAGTTCTTGGAAAGTTTCTATTGCTTGTGGTGTGTGAATTCCGCTATTAGCACTACGAATTGTGGTAGATTCTGCAACATAACTTAATATCATATTGAAGATAGAAATAAAATGAAAATATTTGACATGAGAGAATAAGTAATAAAAGAGAAGGTTGATAGAGATAGAGATAGAGAAAGTGAATTCTGATATATTAGGGCATATAAGCCAAGAATATATACGAGTCTATACAAGATGAGATAAACACTTTTCATACACATACTAGTGTGTGTGTGTGTGTGTGTGTGTGTGTGTCTATATCTATATATATATATGAGTAATGCTCCATTGCAAACTTGTCCGTTTTCACAGATATGTAAAAACAGCGTTTCTGACTGTTGGATCAAGTTCATCTTGATCCAACGGCCGTGATCGAGCCCGCCCATCACCCATCTCACTTAAGTTGTGAGGGGTATTTTGGAATTTCGTCCCAAATAACTCTTCGCCTCATTCGCTCTAAAATTTTGAATGAACCTAGGCCGTTGTTTGGAACAACGGCCTTTTATAGGCCATAAAATTTTGTTGTTTCAAACAACAATTTCATAGCCTAGGACGTTATTGGGAACAACAGCTTAGGTTATAAAAGGCTGTAATTCCAAACAACAGCCTAGGTTCATTCAATTTTTTATAACCTAGACCGTTGTTTGAAACAATGGCCTAGGTTCATACAACCAAAGCGGGTCTGTTTTCATGGGTATGAAAAAGACCCGTTTTCAATGGAGCATTGCTATATATATATATATATATATATATATATATATATATATATATATATATATATATATATATATATAAACAATCTCTTTCAAACTCATGGTGGATCAACTAGAGTGAGTTGGGAAAGCAACACCTGATGTTGGACCTTCGTCTGAGATTTTGTGAAAGAAATATGCACATCGAGCTTCAGAAGGCACATGACGAAGGGATATGACCTTAGGATCACGTTCCCGAGGGGAAAAAACATCAACACCAATATGTTTATTGAGTTCATGCTTGATCAGATCAGAGCAATTCTGATGGTTCTAGTATTGTCATAAAATATGGGAGTGGACTTCGAAACAAAATCAAAATCCTCCAGTAACCATCAAAACTATTCTACTTTTGTTGTGGTGGCGGCAAGAGCATGAACTTCAGCCTTCGAACTAGAACGAGAGATCATAGTTTTCTTCTTGGACTTCCAAGAAATGAATGAGTTCCAAGAAAGACGTAACAACTAGTGATGGATCGCCTATCGAAAAATATTACTAGCCTAACTGACTTCAGTATAGTCCTACAGTGCTAGTGGAGAGGACTTGGAGAAGAATAGGGATTGAGTAATCATTTCACGAAGATAGCGAAGTACCTAAAGTAGATGACCACAGTGCACAGATGAAGGAGTAGACACAAATTGGCTCAAAACATGGACCTCATGAGAAATCTATGGTCAAGTAATGGTGAGATAGATACGACTACCAACAAGATATCAATATCAAGTAGGATCAGGAAGAAGAATCCCATCTGTTGCCCGAAGCTTCAAGTTGAGTTCTATAAGAGTTGCTTCAGTACGAGTATCACAGATATTGGCACGGGGCAGAAGATCTGTGGTATATTTTCGTTGAGAAAGAAGATAATCGTGGTCACTAGAGGTAACTTCAATTCCAAGAAAATACTGAAGCATGCCAAGATCATTCATAGCAAACTGATTATGCAGATAAGTTTTCACAGTCTGAATATGGGCAGAGCTGTTACCAGTAAGAAGTATATCATTAACATATAACAACAAAATTGTGAGACATTTTTTAGAGGAGTGGATGAACATAGCCGATCATGGACACTCTGACAAAGCCAACATAGCGAACTGTGGAAGTAAAACACGTAAACCAAGCCCGTGGAGCCTATTTAAGATCATAAATTGCATGTTGAAGACATATAATATTTGTGGGATGACGCAGACCAGGTGGAGGAAGCATATAAACTTCTTCATGAAGTTCATTATGCAAGAAGACATTCTTCACATATGACTGCCATAGAAGCCAACTACAGAATGCAACAACAATAACAAGAGTCTTAACAATGGTCATGTGTGCAATGGGAGCAAAGTCTCATGATAATCAATCTTGTATTCTTGTTGAAAATCTCTTGCAACAAGCCTTGTAGCACTAAATAGTACCATCAGACCAGGTTTTGATCTTATATACCCACTTGCATGTAATCAATTGCACTCAAAGAGATGGAACAAATTTTCAGGTACTTGTTCTACTTAAAGGATCCAAATCATTTGCCATAGCCTGTTGCCAAACGAGAATCTGTGATGCTTCTTTGAAGTTGTGAGGTTCAATTTGAGAATGAATAGTAGCAAGGAGTGCAGTAGAATCCGGATTGCCTGGGGATAGATAGGTAAGCCGAAGGGGATGGTGGGACCTCAAAGAATATCAAGACTCAGGTGGATCAGAAGGTGGAGGCATTGTAGGAGCTGGTGAAGACACTGATGGTTGATGTGTCATGAGTCAAGCATAACAAGTAAAGTGATGCGGAAGTGGCTCAATATGATGACTAGCAAAAGAAAAAGGAAGAGGACCAGACATAGAGGAAGACAACTCTTGTGTCGGTGTAGGCATAATCAGAGGTGGCACTAGAATCATAGGATATGAGTCAAAGAAGGTGGAAGAATGATGTAGAAAGTCTAAAGATTAAGGATCAAATGTAAGAATTCTATTTTACCAAAGTAGAATCAATCTTCTACAAGTGAACATCACTAGACACATGAAGATGTCTTGCTTTGTGATTATAGCAATGACAGTCTTTTTGCTCAAGATCATAACTAGTGAATACACACTCAATAATTTGTTATGTTCACGAGGCTGAAGGAGAACATAACAAACACAACCAAAAATCCAAAGGTGATTATAAGATGGTGGTTTGCCCTTGAGTCTATTGCCACCACTGATAGTCAAAGGCTGGATATTAATTATGTAGACGATAGTAAGAGCAACTTCATCCCAAAATAAGGAGGAATAAAGGCAGAAAGAAGCAAGATCCTAGTGTTTTCAATGATTTGTCTATGTTTTCTTTCGGCAGGTGCTATTTTGGGCATGAGCACCAGGACAAGATAGTTGAGAAAAAGTTCTCTAAGTGGCTAGGAAATTTCTAAACTCTGTAGACATGTACTCTCCATCAGAGTCAGACCGAAATATTTTCATCTTACGATTGTACTGTGGGCAATAATTATGACAAAAGTTTTGTAAATACTAAAAAATAACTGCGAGAGTGCATGGAATAAATCCATGTAAAACAAGAGTAGTCATCAATGAAAACAACATAATATTTATAGCCTGATTTGGATACATGAGAAGAAGGTTCCCAAACATCAGAATGTACAAGCTCAAACTAGACATAACTATAACTGTTAATCAAATGATAAGATAACTGAGTTTATTTACCGAGATGGCTACCCAGACAATCATTAAGGTTACTAGAACAATGTTTAGACATACTACCTAAGATACCTAGTGTAACCCCTGTTTCCCGTTTTCTGTATTTTGGGTGTATTTTCTTTTTCTGTGTATTATCTGGGTTTGGGTTCCTTATAAAATTTTTCGTTTTCTTAAATTCATTTTTATTTCCAAAATATTTTGTATCTCCTGTTAAAATCCGTTCTTTTGATTAATTGTACTTATTGTTATTTTCAAATGATTCTTATATTATAATACAAATACTATTATTTGTTTTATGTTATAAATAAATTATTAAGTGTGAATTGTCTCTTGAACTTCCCCCCACTCTTTCCACATTCTCCACCACCACATTGCATTCATTCATATTTATTCATATGTAATAATTATGTAATTGTCTCTTTGTATTCTTTGTAAGCCTACAAATAGGCCATTGGGTGAATCATTTGTAAGACACATGAAAAACCTATGAATGAGAATAATCTTCTTTCCTCTTTTCTCTATTTTCATTGTTTATTGTTTCTATTCTTTTACAATACGTTATCAGAACGAGTCTCTACCTTTCGAGTCTCAAGTTCATCCGAAGAAAAAAAAAATGTTTGGTCTTATATATGTAAGTACGTTAATCTCGAGTTCATCTTATTTTATTTTATTTTATTTTATTTTATTATTATTTTTTTTTATACTTTTGATCATTTCCTTAAGATCAATATAACTTAGTATGCTCTACACTCGCCATTTTTTTATGGATCTCGTGTATCAGAAAAGTTATATTTTGATCTCGTCTTTTTATTTCTAATTATGCATATAATTTCATTATGTTCTTATTTTTCAAATCTCTTAATAATAACCGACAAGAATTACTTGTCATCAGTTTTGGATATTGAAATTCATTTGAATACCGAAAATCTTAAAGAGACAATTGATGGATTCAAAGAATCATTGAAATGAGATCATACGAAAGATATAACGAAAGCTATAATTTTCTTTTGTCACAATCTCCCTGAAGGAGTGAAAGATGATTGTATCAAAATCAATGATCCTGAAGATCTCTTGAAAGATAAATAAAATATTGTTCATCTAGCAAAAAGAATTATGTGAGAATTTGATATATCAAAATTAAAGATCTTGGAGATCTCTCGAAATGAAGAAAATATTGTTTGTATAATAACAATACAATGAGTATGAATTGATGACGATCCTGTAGATCTAAATATGTATAACTGTGGCTAACTATAAATGTATGGAAAAATGACGATTTCGTCTTATGTATTGGACATGCTCCATTCCCCGAAGTGCATGTGATGCTATATAATTGTTCTAGTGATTTTAGCCATGAGGGTACCCATCATCGTGGCCATAGATGTGGACTTGGATAATGAAAAGAAAATAAAATATATAAACAATCCATCATTGGCGTATGATGCAAAACCATCGGTAGCATACCTGTAGTACGGTAATGTATTTTGTTGATCTATATCAAGAATCATTAAAGAATAAAGGAAAGAATTAACTGATGGTCATAACCTCAATAATATGATACACTTAAAGGTGGTAGATTCTCTGTCCATTCTAAAGATGGAATTGATAATCACCAGAAGTGATAAATATACTATCCTGAAGATAAAAAAAAAATCATGATCACCAGAAGTGATCAAAATGATTTATCATTTCAAGTTACTTTATTTATAAGTTTTGTTTTGGTTTTTCATGTCTGTTATGAGTTATGATAATATTCTGTTTATTTAAGTTTAATATTATCATATATGCTTGATATATTGCTTTACAAGTTTGTTTATTTTCTTTTTATTATTATTTTTATATGTATAAATTCAAGATTCAAGTTGGGATAAATGTCTTGAAGACATTATTACCACACACACTCTATAATACATATTCTCTCATTTGAGATATGATGAAGTACACACCAATATTATATAAATTTATATGGTTGTGTGAAATTAGAAATCTTGAAGAGTTAAATTTCATAAGCTCCTGAAGAGCTAATTCCATGATGCCTGAAGGCACAAAATTCAGAATTCAAAAATACACAATTTTCTTTAAAGTCCCGATAAATTTTTTCAGATATAAGACTACGAATGAACAAGGTATATGCGTTACCTTAAGTATGATAATCAAAAGGTGTGTGTTGCAAAGTTTACTCCACTTTGTGATCTGGATTGTATTATACAACTATAAGAATTGTTGAATCATATAATACAGTAAATATGAAGTTTACTGATACTGTAAACCAGAAGTTTACAGATATATTTAAGGTTTGGCATGATCGGTTAGGTCATCCCGGTTCAACGATGATGCACAAAAAAAAAATTTTATCGAGAAATCATGTGGTCATTCATTGAAAAACCAGAAGATTTTTCAATCCCATGAATTTTCTTGTGTTGCTTGTTCTAAAGGAAAGTTAATTACAAAACTCTTACCAGCCAAAATAAAGAACGAATCACTATCATTTTTAGTACGAATTCATGGTGATATATGTGGTCCGATTCATCCCCCGTGTGGACCGTTTCGGTATTTTATGGTTCTAATTGACGCATCAACTCGATGGTCACACGTGTTGTAACTCCTGTTCCCCCGTATTTGTATTTTATACTGTATTTTCCTCAATTGTACTCTCTCGTCTATTTGAGATCATGTGAATTGTTCAGATTAAATAAAATCATTATTTTTGTCTCAACTCAAACTTTGGGTTCTTTTATCAAATTCATTGGTGTGCCATTTGTATCGTTCTTCATGATACAAATGGATCAATTCTTCATATTCATCTCTCTAATCCTCATTTGGTGCATTTTGATTATTTCTCCTGTTGGGCTCTTTTTGAAACGGATCCCCAAAACTCCCAAACCCGCAAACCCACTAACCCTAGTATATAAACCCCTACCCTAACCCTAATTAACCGCTATACTGTTTAACCCTAATCTTTCTCCACCGCCGCTAATCACCTCCTTCACCCGTTTCCTTCGTCTCCATCTTCCGCCAACCAACCCAACTTCCGTCGCCCTTCCCGATCACCTTCGCCCACCATCACGACCCCGCTCCTCATCAGCCCCCCCGCGGCAACAATCCGCCGCCGTCCTCACCATTGAACCACTCCGAAGACCCATCGCCATCGCACCCGAACCCAATCCACCTTCAACCTTCCGCCATCCCCTGTTTTCGCCCTCGACCAAAAACCACCGCCGATCATATTCCCTCTGCCTCGTCGCCGCCTCCAACACCACCCTCCCCGCTGCTTAGCCAGACGCCACCGAACCCCAACGCCGATCCCGCTCTCACCCTCTGTTCGAACCCACGAACAGAGCAGCCACCGCCGTGCCGTCGCTTCTCGACGTCGTCGCCGTCGTCGCCTCCGTCACTACCGTAGTCGCCGCCAACGAAGCAGCCACGCCGTCGCTCCTCTCTCTCGAGCTCTACTCGGTCGAACGACGAACGAAGAAGAAGATCGAACGAAGAAGAAGAGGATTTAGGCGGGAGCGAATCACAGCCGTTCGATCTCTTCAAGATCCGTGCGCTTGATCGGTGTCCTGTGTTCGTTCCGCAGCAGATCCTGATCCCGTGTTCGCTGTTCTGGGATTGGATCCGGTGCACAGGACAGATCTGATTGGATCGATCTGCTGTTCCGTGTTCTACCCGCAGCCGATCCTACTTGCTGTTCGCTGTTTTGGGCCGATCGTGTGTGCGAGGAAAGCTCGATCTTCGATCAATTTTTGGACGCACTTTTCGAGGACATCTTCGGGGATTTTTCTACTCAAATTGCTTCAACAAGCGGAGTTTATAATCGTCGATTTAAGACAAGTATTCATCTTGTACATTTTATTGCTCTAGTACAAGTTTTCTTGTAAATACCACATATAGTTAGATTGTGACTCCCTTTGAAATATCATAGTAAATCAATCTTGAACCTTCAAACCCACAAATCTAAGAGTCACAAAACTTCCTCGTATTAAATAATAATCAATTGGACTCTTTTATCCCCTTGAACACATGAATCATATGGGCATATGAATTAAGGACCCCTAAAATTTGTAGACGCATATAAATTTAGTATTTTGACGAATTTGCGACTATTATGGCTTGAAAAATATTTATTTGTTGCTGTTTTGACATCCATGATTATGTAGTTATGCTACTTGATAATTTTAGACACCAAATTACACATTTCCATGGAACCTACATTAGTAAATAAATTCTGAGTGTTGCTGTCTGGATTTTCTTTTGAGGTTTCGACCCTTTTATCATTGGAATTTGGGCCCGAGGCCTGAATACAAAATGTAGATCCGGACGTGTAGATATCGATAGACTCCAAGTTGATCGAATTTGGAGTTACGGTCTAGGAGTTATGGCAGTTATACTGCAGCTGTGTCAGTAGACGCAGTTTTGCAAAACTGCTGTATATATTTTCTTTGCGAATTATTTTAGCTGTGTAAACAGCGAGCGCTTGACCTCAAATTTTATATGTAGATGCTGGACACTATATAGGACATCCCTAATTTTTCCTAAAATTAAATCTCAATATATTACACTTGTATACTTGCTTAATAAGAGTTAATAATAGTAACAAGCCGGGGTTATGGAAAAGACTATAGAATGGACAATATAGATAAGTGTACTCGGAAGGGGGCCCGTGTTTCCCAATACTTGGTTCATGAACTTGTTGTATCTTGTTTGATTCATGGAGTCGGTTACTCGGCTCATGAACTTGTTTGATTCTTGAACCCATTGTGCGGTTCTTGAACTTGCTTGTGGATTCGCGAACTTGTTTCGTGAACTTGTTATTTAATTTCCGATTCATGAACCATGGCTTGCTTGATACTTGATACCTGAGTACGCCGCCCTATAAAATCCATTACTAGATCTAAACGAAATTGTTTGACTGTAGCAACCATGTAGTAAAAGAATGGATGCATGTCGTGCTACCTAGATAGTAATCACCACTAGACTTGAACTTGATAACTTGAGACTAGATAACTTGATAACTTGAGACTAGATAACTTGATAACTTGAGACTAGATGACTTGACAACTTGACATTTGAGACCTGACATTTAAAATAACATATGACACTAGACTTGAGATTTGTCGTTTGACATTAAATACCCTCATAGGTGTACCTGACATGTGATTCACAACTAGTAGTTGTTATCCAACCTAGTTATTAAGATTTTCCCTCTTGCTAGTTAGTCTTTGAATTTGCCTACTACTTCTTGTAACTCTGTTTATTCTTGATTCCAACTCTTGTCTTTTCCTTACTTGTACTTGCTTTCACTATTTGTGGCCCTAGCTTGCACTAAGGGCATTTTCTCTTGTTTCCCCTTTGTTTCCCTGTTTATGTTTACTAAACAGACTTTGGGACAAGCTACCTGCTGGAATTGGCAAGCAGACATTTCAGGTTTTGCTTGGAGCAAGGACCTGATTAAATAGTTGCTTTTCTTAAGGTATTTATTTCTTCTGCTGTTTAAGACTTGTTTCCGAGTTTACACTTGATCCAGACATGAGAACTATTTGAATATTATTACTTGTTTAAATTGTTTTCTGTTGCTTTATAAATTATTCATGCATGCTTGGTTTTATTTATCTCTCTTGTTATATACTTGTTGTGATGCTGAGTCGATCCTACAGCTTATGGATGATGTAAAAATCATTCGCTGGGCTTCGTCACATGCTCGTATTCCATATTTTTGGGAAGCGGGGCGTGACATGTGTGTTTATTATCATCTCGTAATTTGGCTTTTGCAAGATTACTTGCACAAATAATTCGGTTGCGGGCACGTTTTTTTGATTATTTGATAAAGACAATTCGTCTTGATAATGCTGGTGAATTTACATCCCAATCTTTTATGAATTATTGTATGTCAATTGGGATAAAAGTGGAACATCCAGTAGCCTATGTTCACACTCAAAATGGTTTGGCAGAATCATTTATAAAACGGATCCAGTGGATTGCTAGACCAATGCTTATGAAATCAAATCTCCCCGTTTGGGCCTGGGGAGATGCTGTTTTACATGCAGCACAACTTATACGCATCCGGCCAACCAGTTATAATGATAATTCTCCCTTACAATTGGTTCATGGTCAGGAACCAAATATTTCCCATTTACGAATTTTCGGATGTGCGGTATATGTCCCAATTAATCCACCACAACACATAAAAATTGGACCTCAAAGGAGGACGAGAATATATGTTGGGTATGAATCTCCATCTATAATCAAGTATATTGAACCGGCGACTAGATATTTGTTTACTGCAAGGTTTGCAGATTGTCACTTTGATGAATCACTATTCCCAACATTAGGGGGAGATAATAAACAGTTGGAAAAAGAGATTTCATGGAATGAATTATCATTGAAAAGTTTAGATCCCCGAACAAAAGAAAGTGAATTAGAAGTTCAAAGGATAATTCATTTACAAGGTATTGCAAATCAACTGCCAGACGCATTTACTGACCACAAAAGAATAACAAAATCTCATATTCCAGCTGTAAATGCTCCTATCAAAATTGATGTCCCTGAAGGACAACCTATAATTGCTAGTGAGTCTAAGGCACGCTTGAAGTGTGGTAGACCACTTGGTTCCAAAGATAAACATCCTCGAAAAAGAAAAGGAGCAAATAACCATGATTGTCAAATCGAGGATGTCTCTCTAGAAGAGACCATTGACATAGTTAATAATGAAGAGAATCAGGTACCTGAAATTAATGAAAATGAAGAGATCTCGATTAACTATGTCATTACGGGAATAAGATGGGACCGGAATAATATAACTGTCGATAATATTTTTGTATATAATATAGCGCGCGATATCATAAATGAAAACGAGGATCATGAACCTACCTCTGTGGAAGAGTGTAGAAGTAGAAATGATTGGCCAAAATGGAAAGAAGCAATTAAGTCTGAATTAGACTCGTTTGAAAAACGAGGAGTTTTTGGACCTGTAGTTCGAACACCAAAAGAGATCAAACCAGTAAGCTATAAATGGGTATTTGTACGAAAAAGAAATGAACGAAATGAGATTACTAGATATAAAGCACGGCTTGTCGCACAATGTTTTACCCAGATGCCTGGTGTTGATTATGAAGAGACATATTCTCCTGTGGTGGATGCAATAACATTTCGATATTTGATATGTCTGGCAGTGCATGAAAGACTTGAAATGCGCCTCACGGATGTGGTCACGGTCTATTTGTATGGTTCGTTAGACCATGATATATATATATATGAAAATCCCTGAAGGATTTAAAAGTGCAATGGAAGCACATAATAACTATTTCCGGGAAGTTTAATCAATAAGGGGAAACAAAGCTTTGTATGGATTAAAACAATCGGAATAAATGTGATATAACCATCTTAGTGAGTTTTCGATAAAGGGGACCATAATAATGGTCATATAAGCTCACATATATTTATTAAATATTCAAGGTCAAAGTCTGTTGGAACTCCTGAAAAGTTGTACAAGCCGTGCAATATTTAAAGAAATATCTTAAGACGAAAAGACCTTGGATAAGCAAATTTCTTGTTTTGTCATCATTTTTGTTTTCAAGTTTTTCAAATTAAACATTTGAAAGGCATTGGAATTGTTTGGTCCTGGAGTACCATTTCTTAGTGCAATATCAGTTTTGAAGCACTAATATATCTTATCAATAATAAATATTATGATATACCTTATGCGGTTGGTTTACTAGTAAGATGAAGTTTCTCGCCAACTCGAAGTCATTGGACTGGTATGAAAGATAACTTCGAGGGACCATGGATATGGGATTATATTATTCTAATTTGTCCATATCAGTTTTGATTGGTTATGCAAATGCAGAGTATTTATCAAGCCAGATATCAATCAAGAGATATTGGCATAGATGTGTTTGTTTGATCGGTTTAACTTCTTAATATATTTGGAGAACGTGTCATCCTCAATTGATCAAGAAGTACTCACAACGTTATTTGAAAATAATACAGCTTTAAAGCTCAATAAAAGGAGGGTTACATCAAAGGCAATCAGCCGAAACATATTTCACCAGAATTCTTCTTCACTCATGTTTCAATTAAAAAGGGTGAAATCATTGTTAACCAAATAGAAACAAGCGACAATCCAGAAGATTGCTCGCTATGACCCTATCACCCCAACTTTTGGAAAGGATGGTAGAATTGATCAAGATTTGAGATACGACTTTTGAAAGTCCTAATCGGATGATCTCGTCAGGGGGGAGATGATATGTGCTGCACTCTTTTTTCCTTCACCAAGTTTTATCCCACTGGGTTTTCTTGGTAAGATTTTTAACGAGGTAGCATCTTCATTGCATATCATTGTTAAAGATTATGTACTCTTTTTCCTTCACTAGGGTTTTTCCCATTTGGGTTTTACCTAGTAAGTTTTAACGAGGCATATTCTTATTTACATTCAATAGACATTCAAGGGGGAGTGTTATAAATAAATTATTAAGTGTGAATTGTCTATTGAACTTCCCCCACTCTTTCCACATTCTCCACCACCACATTGCATTCATTCATATTTATTCATATGTAATAATTATGTAATTGTCTCTTTGTATTCTTTGTAAGCCTATAAATAGGCCATTGGGTGAATCATTTGTAAGACACATGAAAAACCTATGAATGAGAATAATCTTCTTTCATCTTTTCTCTATTTTCATTGTTTATTGTTTCTATTCTTTTTCCAATATTTTATTATTATTATCAGTATCATTATTATTATTATTATTATTATTATTATTATTATTATTATTATTATTATTATTATTATTTTGAAGTACAAAATATATTTTGTTATATAAACCTACTTTTTATTGGTTATTTTAATTTCCCTATTAGATTATAAACCCTATATTCTACTTAACCCTAATCCATTTAAAAAAACCCATTTAAACCCATTATCTCTACCCGTTACCCAAACCCTTTAACCCATTTTCAACCCAATACCCTGTTTTAAGCCCACTTATACCCAAACCCGTTATACACACCCTACACGATACCCTGTATCACCTAAACCCTATTTCTCATACCCTACATATTGCATCCTCCTGTGCTTCTTCCACCCTGTATACCCTCAACCGCCTTCTCATCTATCCCTTCCTCCCCCTTCACCCTTCAACCTCCTTCAATCCTATCCCTCCTCTCCCGTCCTCTTCTTTTACCCGACCTCCGAGTAACCCATCTCTCCCTGCACCTCGTCCCTGTGTCGCGACCCTGACTCCCCTTTACAGCGGTGCAGCCAGCCTTCAAACACCCTATGCACCTCCTCAGCCACCCCATTCGCCGCTTACGCCACGATGCAGCCACTCGTAGCACCAGGTCGATGCTTGCTCTTCCTTGTGCTTCTTTGTCGTGACCACAGCAGCGACAACATCTTCCAGCAGTCGCCCACCCTCAGCCTTCTGCCGATGCTCCTCGCCGTCCTCCTCCTGCCGCAGTCGCCGGCAATCGGCACTGCTGTTCTCCTTCCCTCCCCGACCGCTGTTTTGGAGTTCGGGTACGAAAACTGGGGTTGCGGTGTTGTTGAGAAGAGAAAGGATTTGAGTTCCGGGTGTTTGATGTTTGATCAGAGATTTGGTGTTTGCTGATTGGTGTAGGGAAGGAACTATGTTGCTGTTGGTGTTTGGTCCGGTGTGGGTGTGCTGTTTGATCATCTTGATTGTGGGCCATCCGATCTCCTCTTGATCGTCACGATCATGATGATCATCAACTTCCTTTGATCGCAGCTGTTCGATCGATCGAACTTGATCATCATCATCATCTTCATTATCAGGGAGACCTGGCCGTCCGATATGATCCAATCATCTTGATCTTGATCTCTTGATCTCAGCCATCCAATTGTGTTCGTGATCTCGATCGTCTTCATCTTGTTTGCAATTGGTTGTTCATCTTGTTCGTGATCATTGGTATCGTGTTCGTTACCCGGGAATCCGTTCCCGTTATTCTTGCTTTTGCATCGTCGGTTTCGTCGTCTCTCAGGTAAGTAACTTGTATTCTTTTCTTTGTGTAATACAAGTACTAAATACCGTCTGTAGTGTAGTTGTGTTCTAGAGACAACTCTTGTGTGAAACCCCTTTTTGGTTTTGTCTCTATTGTGATTGACCCGCCCGTAGTTGCCACATGACACATATGACATGAAATAACCTAGGGATGACCACTTCTTGATGTGTACATGCATGTTGTTCGTATGATATCGTGTGCTTGGTTGTGTTAGTGGTTGTATACTTGTCGTGGACTTGCAAAATACCCTATATCATATTTTTTGGACATCTAGTACACTATATTTCATGTTTGGTTATGTTTTGGATGAGTTCCGTATAAACTAGTTGATTTTGTGCATTAAGGATATTTTTTGTTTTGCCAGTTTCCAATTTTTGTTCAGTAATTTATACCCTATTAAGGTCAGTATATTAAAATTATTTGTGAACATGAACTGTAGAGAATTTTGTATATTTTTCAACCCTTCTGACAGATCTCAATTTCGTTTTACAAATTGTGAGTTATGACAATTTTACTACAGAGGTGTAGAGAGATTTCCAGATTTGTTTTCTATGAATTCTGAAGAGTAATCTATTTTTATCATGATATTAAAAGTATTATTTTGATCCAGTATTTCACACAATACAACTAGACCTGATTGGGATTAACCCTAAATTTTTGTGAATTTATTTGAAGAGTTTTACCAACTATTTTATACTTGCAAATAATAACTAGACTAGTAGAATTTCCTTACTGTTCAGTAAAGATACATAATTTCGACCTAATTCTACTTGCTATCTATAAAAACTTTGTGAATATGAAATATAGAATATTGTATCTATTTTATCACCTTTTTGACGGATCTGGATTTCGATTTGTATTTTGTGAAATATTGCTGTTTTCGTACCGCAGTGTTTAAGATTCCAGATTTACAAATTTGCCGTGTCTTGCTGTTTTCTGATTTTATTTAACTATTCTATCTATATTGGAAAATTATGAAACTTTATTTTCTGTTACTAAACATACTAGGGAATATCTCAGATTTTTCGTGGATTTAATTAATGAGGTTTCTTGCTATTTTCCTGACTTTGAATACAAACTTCTGATTTCTGGTTGAACACGTTTTCTGGATACAAATCTGTTTTGTGTCCTGTTTTTGTGAAATACCATATGACTTATATATATTTACTGGATTTGTCCGGGAGTCAATTTTCTAGATATTCTGACGGATCCAGATTTGCATTTCTGTGGTAACGGGAATCTCAGTTTTGGTGCAGCAACGTCTTGCTATCCAGAATTGGCATTTAACCATGTTTGAATGTTTGCATGTTGTTTCTTGTATTTTGTGATTTAGAACATGTTTCTTGCATCATATAAGCTCCTGATACATCTTCGTCTTGTCCCGATTTTGTTCTCGTTATTTTTTTATCATGTGTATTTTGTAATAAAAAGTAACAAACCGGGGTTAAGGAAAAGATCTAGTAATGGACAATATAGAAAAGTGTACTCAGAAGGGGGCCCGTGTTTCTCTCATTTGGAATTTGGTATATGATTTGGATTACATTTGAAATTTGGTATATGATTTGGTTAATTTGGAATTTGGTATATGATTTGGTTAATTTAGAATTTGGTATATGATTTGGTTAATATGATTTGGATTACTTGATACCTGAGTACACAGCCCTATAGAATCCCCTACGAAATCTAAACGCAACTTGTTTGAATGTAGCAACCATGTAGTGAAAAGATGGATGCATGAAGTGCTACCTAGATAGTAATAATACAAAACTTGACATGACATAATACCTGATACATGAATACCTGTTACATGCTTGCCTGATACATGTTACCTGCATACCTATATACCTGTAAACCTGTTTACCTGTACATGCTACTTGACATCTGTATACCTGTTCACCTGCTTGCATGATACCTGTGACCCGTTACATGTTATATACACCTGTTATTATTTGATTTTGTTTATCTTGCCTGTAATGCCCCGATTTTCATTTAATGAAAATTATTTATTTTTGCACGTAGTGTGCACGTGCAATATTTTTGGTTGAATTAAATCTTATAATTATTATCATTGTGATGAGTAAAGATTTTTAAATATGTGCTTGTAATTATTTTTATAAAGCCTTCTTTCAATTAGACAAAAAGCCTTTTCTTTTAAAAGCCCAAAGTTAATTTAATTTATTATTTTTATAATAATTATTTTGGCCCATAAACTAAAGCCCATGAGTCAATTTGTTTTTAAATACAACTTGTAATGTAGAATACAAATTAAAGTTTATTTTTATACAAAATTTAATGTACAAATTTTTGGAGGCAAATGCTTGCACGTGCATTGCACTTACACGTGCAATATGCCCCAAGCTAGGCCAGACTACTTCTTTTGGAGGGAATGGGAAAATTTGAGTGGGATCATGGTGTGGTGGTTACTTGATTATGGGTGATTAGTGTAACTCCTCCTTAAATCTAAGCCATTTGTTCGTAACTTCTACTTCAATCTTAGCCATCCATTTCTCTAGATTTTTAGTATAAATACCCCCTCCCATGGCTAGTGTTCTTGTGCAAATTAATTCTTCCAAACCTATAGTTCAATCACATTATCTAGTAGTCATTTTAGTGAGTTAAAAGATTGAGTTGTGTGTGGGAGTTGTGCTTGCAACAAGAAGAGGGGCCGGCTTTGGAGTGCTCGGATTTTTGCTAGTGTGCGCGCATCTAGGAGGAGGAGCAATTCGTTTCCAAGGACATTCTTCTAGGAGGTTGCTAGTTGTATTTTTCTCTCCTTATAAGGTGGGTAAATTTTCTATGTTTCTAATTAGGGATGCATGCTAGATTGAATTGAATGAATGAAGCATGAAAAATATTAATAAGAGTACGCATTTAATTGGAAAAATTGACCTATGAATTGATTGAAATGTGGATGTGAAATTGTATGTTGTTCTATTGTTAAAGGCTAAATTGTGAGTGAATTAATTATGGCCATGCATTATTGAAGATAGTTTCATTATCTACATCACAAATTATATACAAAAAAGTTAGTAGATTGACAATGCTACTTTGTGTGTTTGAATAAATTTTTGTGTGACATTGAAATAAATGAATTAAGATATAATTTTGTATGTTTGGTAAAAGATTAAAAATAGAGAATTAATGTGAAGTTTGCTAGTAAAGGGATTAGTAGTGTTAATTATTAGGAAATGTCGAAATGAAGAAATGTGGTGGTAGAATCTGAATTAATTGTATAAAAATATGTTTTTAATTGTTACAAAAATTATTTTGTTCATACTGGTATGTAAATTATGTGAGGAAGAATCAATCTGGAATTTTACAGAAAATTTTTATAATAGCAAAGTGAAATGAGGACTAGTTGAACATCGAAACGTTTTAATAACAAAGAGAATTGGTTTAAATGAAATTTGAATTGCGTTAGTGACAACTTGAGCACGTAGCTCAAGTGGTCGGGACGGCTCTGATCGCTACAATGGCTTTCGGTCTAAGGTTGCTGGTTCGAATCCCTGTGGCACCATACTTTTGTTTCTTTTCTTTTTAAATGTATAAGAACAGCGGCCGAGAGCATTTAATGCTCTCAGCACCTTTCTATACCGCTGGCGCAAGTGGCCTAGTGGCCTCTGCCTTCCACTGTCTTCTCTGCGGTTCTAGGTTCGAATCTTGGTCTCGGCAGTTATGAAAAAATATTTTTTTTGAATGTTTTGGTGATCAAAAAATTATGGAAAAAATATGACTATTCTTCTAAAAATATATGGGACTTATTAAAAATACTTTAGGAATTATTTGCATGAAATAAAACATGATTTGAGAATAAAATGTGTAAATAGAACTATGGTTCTATATTTATATTTTTGTGAAATTATATCTTGCAAAAATGACTTGAAACGAAGGATTAGAAAATTAATATGGCAAAAAGAAATTATATTGTGTGAGGGATGTGAATTATTCTCATTTGAGAATAGTGTGAAAAATATGAAATGTGAATATTCGTTAGTGATGTGAATTTCAATGTGAAATTAATAATTGATGAAGTATATAAATTCCATGTATGATTATGGACTATTGAATAATTCAGAGATCATGCTATTGAAAAAGAAATCTGTTTGATTATGAATATGAATTTATGAGTTAGAAATGCTCAATTTAGAAATTGTGAATTGGAAATTGAAACAAAAGAGTAGCTAAGTCTCTCCCGGCAAATGGAAAGAAATGAAATGAAATATTGAAATGAAAGACCAAGGTTGGTCATGTTTGAATAAATGAATAAGTCCGGTTTAGTGGAGAGGCTAACTCTAGAGCTTTGATTTTATTCATGATTCTATTAAATTAAGAATAGTGCATGGTGAAGACGTGATGAAAGTGAGAGAAAACATGAGTATGAGAACTAGAGTTTACGGTGCGGGTGTGTGAGCCACAGAATGCATGCTTGATGAGTCAAGACATGGCGTGGGTGATAACTCAGTAATGATCGGACTTTAGCCACGATTGTGGGATGTTTGGTGACTGCAAGAGGATCGTGTGCCATGAAGGAGGCTGAATTGCCACAGAATGCATGCTTGACGAGTCAAGACATGGCGTGGGGTTTCCCTCCAGGTTTTCTGTACACGTGCTTGTACTCATAGATCATCTAGGATACTCACCGTAGTTATAGTAGTAGATTAAGTCATGGCGAGGGATTGAACCCTACAAAGATGAAGAACGATTAAGAGGCTTGCCCTCGGACCTATGTAGTATGGGATGCATAGAATCCGAACAAGTGCGTATTAGTGTCATCTAATATAAATAATTGCATTAAGGACTAAGTGCACAATCACTACACGACATCAATAGGGTAGCCCCTTTAGTTGATATGTGACAAGTTTGTGTTTGTTAAATATAGAAAATAAGTTATACTATTTCCGGCATAGAGAGGATGGCCATGTATAATGTTCGTTGGTTGAATAAACTGACGTACCCACAGTCTTATATACAGGTAAATGACATGATAAAGATTAAAGAGGAACAGATGCTTAAAGATTATTCAATGTTGTTGTACATTTATTCAATTGTTGTAAATTTTACTTCTGCTGTGCAATGTAAAGTGTAAAATTTTATGTAAACTCTGATGTAAAGTGAAAAGTTCAAATTTCCTTGTTAAATTGTACTAAAGGAAGTGGAAAGATCCCGTAGAACATCTCAAATTTAGTTGTATTTGGGATTCGGGGTGTTACAGAGTGGTATCAGAGCCACGCTTTCACACTTGTACAAATTTATAAGGAACAACACCCTAGAAGTGGACATTAAAGTGTGTGTTTGAGTCTAGAGATTTAAATGTAAGTGACTTACATTTATGTTGCTCTATGACTTATGCTTCTTCCTCTCTATTCTGAGATGGCTGATCACTTCGACCCTGCTGGAGACGACGACTGGCATATCATCGAGGAAGAGTACCATCCTAGACAAGCAGATTCCGAGGAAGAGTACTACCCAGGGCAAGCAGATTCTGACGGAGAAGAATGGCCTGAATCCCGAGAGATCACCCCACCTCCAAATTCATCTGATGACTCTTTCGACGAGGAAGAAGAACCAGTTCCGAATAGTCTTGTGACTTCTCTTCAGAGGCAGGTAGAGACACTGCGAGAGAGAGTCAGATTATTGGCGGCTCAGCTAGCAAAGTGCAAGGACGACTTTTCAGTTCTCAGTCATCGTGTATAGGAACTCGAGAAGAGGAAGAATCTGACAGATGTGCTGAAGGAAGAAGTTGATGAACTATGGGGAGAACTTCGAGAAGCGAAGAGGAACCGTAGGAGTTAGACTGTTGTAGCTTCTACTGTTTTCATTTTGATGTCAAGAAATGTTTTTCAATTCGAATGTATAAAGTTTGAAATTCAATAAAATGGAAATATTGACTTGAAAGTTCATGTTTCATACTTCGAATTCAATGGATCTTTTGCATCAGAATATGGAATGAAAGCTGTTGTGTTGTTCGATACTGGATCCTCTCATACTTTTGTGTCTCCTAAATTTGCTAAAGTGTTGGGAGTTGAACCGAAGATTTTTCCAGGCAAGATCTTAGCAGTAGCTACTCCATCAGGGGAAACTCTAAGCACTGATTGGTATTATGCTGATTGTGAGATCGTGATTGGTGATCGAATCTTTGGGATTGATCTGATCGAGCTGACTATCTTGGGAGTCGATGTTATCATTGACATTGATTGGATGTCGGTGTACAGTGAAAGCATCGAGTGTAAGACCAAGACGGTAATAGTGAAGGCTCCAGGAGGACCTGAAGTCACTTTCCAAGGGAAGAAGAAGTGTTCTAGGCTGGTGGCAGCTATCCGCAAGGAAGAGACTCCTGTAGAAGTGCAAGGGATTCCTGTGGTTCGGGACTATCTGACTGTGTTCTTAGATGATTTTCCTGGGTTACCCCCGCATCGTGATGTAGAGTTCAGCATCATTGTTCAACTGGGAAGTGCACCCATTTCTAAGGCACCGTATAGGATGGCTCCAGTGGAACAGGATGAGGTGAAACGGCAGATTGAGGAACTATTGGAGAAAGGCTTTATTCAACCTAGTGCGTCACCTTGGGGAGCACCAGTGCTTTTGGTAAAGAAGAAGGATGGATCGATGAGAATGTGTATCGATTACCAGGAGCTGAATAAGGTCACTGTTCAGAATAAGTATCTTATTCCTCGAATTGATGACTTGTTCGATCGTCTACAAGGAGCAGCTGTTTTCTCCAAAATAGATCTTCGATCAGGATATCAACAAGTTCGAGTGAAAGCTGAAGATGTGCACAAAACTGCATTTAGAACTCGACATGGGCATTACGAATTCTTAGTTATGCCATTTGGAGTGACGAATGCACTCGCAATCTTCATGGATTTGATGAACAGAGTTCTGAGGCCGTTCATGGATTCCTTTGTCGTGGTGTTTATCGACGATATCCTCGTGTACTCCAAGACAGAAGAGGAGCACACCGAGCATCTGGCAGCAGTTTTGAAGAAGCTGGAAGAGCAGGAGTTGTATGCCAAGTTATCCAAGTGTGATTTCTGAAAATCTGAAGTGGCATTCCTAGGTCACATCCTTTCTAAGGAGGGAGTGGCAACTAACCCTCAGAAGATAGAGGCAGTGAGAGATTGGGCTAGGCCTACTACAGTGAAGGAAGTCAGAAGTTTCCTTGGGATGACTGGATACTACAGGAGATTCATTAAAGGTTATGCTCAGATAGCCGTGCGGCTTATTGGTCTGACCAAGAAGAATGTGAACTTCAAGTGAACTGAGCAATGTGAGGCAAGCTTTCAGGAGTTGAAAGAGAAACTGACTACTGCACCTATTTTGGCTTTGCCTAGAGCAGGTGTTGAGTATGATGTTTACAGCGATGCTTCACATCGTGGGCTTGGTTGTGTCTTAATGCAAGAAGGAAGAGTAATCGCTTATGGGTCTAGGCAACTACGACCGCATGAGAAGAATTACCCGACTCATGATCTGGAGTTGGCTGCGATTATCTTTGCCCTGAAGTAATGGAGGCACTACGTGTACGGTGCGAAGCTGAACATGTACACGGACCACAAGTGTTTGAAGTACATATATCAGCAGAAGGATCTGAATCTGAGGCAGCGGAGATGGTTAGAAGTGCTCGAGGACATGCGACCTGAGATCAAGTATCATCCTGGGAAGGCTAATGTTGTTGCTGATGCACTTAGTCGTAAGAGCAGTTTATCTAGTTTGATTACAACTCAGAAGCATCTGATTGAGGAATTGGATCGAGCAGGTATTGAAGTTGTCTTACAAGGATTGGGAGCATCTTTAGCTCAGTTGAGACTTCAGCCTACACTGAATGCAAGGATCATTGCAAGTCAGGGGGTTGATGCTGATATCTTAGAGATGAAGGAGCAGGTTGGTGCAGGCAGGTTGCCCGGATTTCAAATCAAGGATGGAGTGTTGTGGTTTGGAGAGAGGCTGTGTGTTCCGGATTAGACGGACCTGAAAGAGAGTATTCTTCAGGAGGCGCATGCTACTCTTTTGTCAGTACATCCTGGGAGTATTAAGATGTACAAAGATATCAAATAGCATTTCTGGTGGTCAGGTTTGAAGTGGGATGTGGCTGAATTTGTGGCGAAGTGTGAGGTTTGTCAGCAAGTCAAAGCCAAAAATCAGAGACCCGGAGGTCTATTACAGCCGTTACCAATTCCGGAATGGAAGTGGGATAACATAAGTATGGATTTCATTACGGGATTGCCTAAGAGTCCTAAAGGCAATGATGCAATTTGGGTTATAGTCGATCGACTAACCAAGTCCGCTCACTTTTTGGTGATGAAACTCACTGCTTCGATGGACAAGTTAGCTGAGTTGTATGTTGGCGAGATCGTCCGGCTTCATGGTGTTCCGTCAACTATTGTGTCTGATCGAGATGCGTGGTTTACTTCGCATTTCTGGAGGAGTCTTCAGACAGCTTTGGGTACCAAGACAGATTTCAGCACTGCTTTTCATCCGCAAACCAATGGGCAGACCGAGAGAGTCAACCGTATTCTTTAGGATATGCTTCGGTGTTGTATACTAGATTTTGGAGACAGTTGGGAAAGACATTTACCTTTGGTAGAGTTTGCCTACAATAACAGTTTTCAGACTAGCATTGGGATGGCGCCATACGAAGCTTTGTATGGTAGGAAGTGCAGAACACCTGTTTGTTGGTTTGAAGTTGGGGAGCGTCAGTTGTTTGATCCTGAGCTTGTGCAGCAAATCTCTGAGAAGATTGTTCTGATCAGGAAAAGGTTGGAAGAAGCTCAGAGCAGGCAGAAAAGCTATGCAGACAACCGGAGAAGGGACCTTGAGTTTGAGGTTGGTGACTTCATTTTTCTGAAAGTATCACCCAGTAAAGGTGTGGTTCGATTTGGCAAAGGCGGGAAGTGTAACCCCTGTTTTTCCAGAAAGGTATTTTTCGATATTTTCTGTATTTAAAATTTTCGCAAATTATTATTATTATTATTATTATTTTTTGGCTAGTTATTAAAAATTCATTTTTATAGACTAATTGTATAAATTATATTTTGTAATGCAAAATGTATTTTATTAGAGACAATAATTTTAATTGTTATTTTATTTATTTATTTATTTATTTATTTAAACCCAATTCCCTATTTAAACTCATACCCATTTCCTAATCTAACCCAATAACCCATATCCCCCAACCCATTTCTTAAACAATCCAAAACCCATTTCTAAATATCCCTAGACCCGACCCGAAGCTTTCCCACCGCCTAACCCTATTTCCCATATTCCCTATATATATATACTCATGCGTCCCTTCGTCTTCCCCCCCTCAAACCTGTGCCGTCTCTCTTCTCCTTCCTCCCACGCTCTCTTCCGAACCCATCCATGCAGCGCCACCCCCTGCCTCTTCCACCTTCCCTCTCCCGTTCTCTTCGTCACCCTGGCTCATCTCCCCGTCTCCTAAAACGCCGAACTCCCACAGTTCAGTGCCAGGCCACCTCCGGCTGCATCTCCACCTCTCCCCGGTGCACCCTGGCCGTCGACAGCCCGCTGCAGCGCCAAACCTCTCCAGCGCCGCAAGCAGCACCCCCCCTAGTCGCACAGCACGCCGCCTCCACTCCCGACTCCCCCTGGCTGCCTGCCCTGTGCACCCCCGAGCGCAGTCCCCCGCGCGCCACCTTGCAGCCAGTGCGCTGTCTCCCGACGCTCCTCGCAGCGTCCTCCGCCTAGCCACAGCCCTTGGCCGCCACCCAGTTGCGGAACGGTCCTCCCCAGGCTCTGTTTGATGAGTTTTTGATCTTGTGGAATCCTGGCCGTCCATCACTTGGAGTGTTGATCATATTGATTAAGAGCCGTCCGATCATCATCTTCATCATCAAGATACTGATCACATCTCGATCTTGATCTTGATCTTCGATCAGAGTCGTCCGATCTGATCTGATCGCCTTGATATCGTGATCCCTTGAATTTCAGCCGTCCGATCGTGTCCGTGATCGATTGCTCTTTGGATTCGTGATCTTGTTCGTGACCCGTTGCTGTTGAGTTCGTGCCTGGGAATCCATTCCCGTTATTCTCTTCTTTTGGTTGGATTCGTCGGCTTCATCCAGGCAAGTAACTTGTACTTAAATTTCTTAGGTTGATACAAGTAGAAAGTTCACACATAGGATAGGTTGAGACTAGAGACGGACCAAGATCATGTTTTTAATTGTGGGTTTCGTCTCTATTGTTCAAAACAGGCCATAGACGACTTAGGACATGAAGTTTGATAGGGTTGTGCCTTAGGATTCACCCAAACGCGATTGTTATCGCGTATGTGACATATTGTATACCCGATGTATGTTTGAACACCCATATGAGAAATACTAGGTTTTTACATGTTAGATACCCTCCATTATGACATTTGAACAGTGGGTAGACAGCGTTTTGAATTTGGAAGAGTTTTGATGATTTTTGAGGAAGTTATGACGTTTTGAAGTTTGGTTGAGAAATCTGGAAATTTGGACTGAACTGGATTGATTGTTGTTTTTACCTGAATTAGAGTCCGAATATCAACATGGCTATTTCTGAGTAATTTGTAGAGAATCGAATCTAATTTCTAACTCCATTGATTTCATCCCGTTTGGAGTTCGTATGAATTAGTTATGATTATTTTAGTAACTATATGTCGGTAGTTCCCAGATTCATTTCGGGGGTAGATTTTATCACCAATTTATTTTCAAGATCCAAGTTAGACATAATTTCATGCCACAAGATTTTGTCCAGTGTTTCAATATGATGTTAGGTAGTTCTCTGATTTTCGTGGTAATTAAAAGATGAGTTTTGAGTGATGCCTTACATCCTTTTCTATAGATCGCTTTTGCTGTAAACTGCGTGTGATTGTATGTTGAATGCCGTGTTCACCTTATTTCTAATTACTGTATGAATATTTCATGTGAGATATGAAAGTTGGGTAATTTTATCTACTTTCATCCCGTTTTGGCGGAAGTGGATTTTGATGTGCTGTGTGCAAGATATGCATGATTTTGTACAGCGGTGTTGAAGAATTCCAGATCCATCAAAACTGTGTTATGTGTTACTTTCTATTTTTGAAAACATATTTATACTTTCTTGAAAAATATAAAAATTTATATTTTGAGACTATACATATAGGGGATTACCCCAGATTTTTCGTGGATTTAATTAATGACGTTGTATGCTGTTTTCATGTGGTTTAATTAATACCCCTGTTTTCTGGCTGTACTTGAAAACTGTGTTGGAATGTGTTTTGAGTCGAGATGTTGTGAAATAGCATATGGATTTATTATACCCGTTAGAAGTGTGTGGAAGTCTAATTTCCAGATCCTTCGACGGATCATGATTTGCATGCCTGTAGATCTTTGGATCACTGTTTTAGTACAGACTGGTCTTGCTGTCCCGATTACAAACATACACCATTTTGCCCGTATTTGTGAATGAACAGTACCATTACTTGCTGATCTGATTCCTTGAGTCTAAACCTGATTATGAACTGTTAGTTGACATTATTTAGCACACTCTCATGCCTGTGGATAATATAAATACTAAAAGTAATCAAGCCGGGGTTTATGGGACAGATCTAGTAGAGGGAAAGCATAGAAACGTGTACTTGGAGGCGGACCAATGGGTTCGAACTGTTCTGTTACTGATTACCTGACTACATGCTTCCCTATAGGAAGGTGTACTCGGAGGCGGACCACTAGGTTCGAACTGTTACTGTTACTGATTACCTGACTGCACACTTCCCTATAGGAAGGTGTACTCGGAGGCGGACCACTAGGTTCGAACTGTTCCTGTTACTGTTACTGATACCTAAGTACACTGCCCTATAATATCCCCTACGAAATCTAAAGCGAAATTGTTTGTTGTAGCAACCATGTGATATAATTTGGGGCACATGTCGTGCTACCTAGATAGTTAATAAAAGATTAGACTTAACATAACCTGATGATCCTGTTTACCTGATTCATGATTTCCTGTTACATGATTACCTGATTATCCTGTTACCTGTTTTTCCTAATACTTGATACATATATACCTGATTACCTGAATACCTGATAATCATACATGTTACCTGTTTACCTGTTGACCTGACACTAGACATATATTTACCTATACCTGTTAGTATATCCTGTGGTTAGATAGTGTCCATCTGCTTGTATCCTATTCTATTTTGTGACCCGGACTTGCCATTGACGGGTACTATGTTTTCTCTTTTCCTTTTTCCTGCATTCGATGATTTGCAGATTTTGGAGGACAGGATTCCTGAAGGTATTGGCGAGATGAAGTTCTAGGTGGCTGAAGCTTTGCTATCTATATTTATTTCCTGTTGCTCATTTTGAACATTGTATCTGTTACTTGTATTTATTTCTGGTATTTGGGCAATATGACCCAGGAATATTTGTGTATTTTCAGATCATGATTATTTGAGGTTAATACATTTTATTTCAAGTATTTTGTTGGTATTTGGTTTATATGTGCATGTGGTTGATCTTTTTCTGGCTTCCGACTCTGATTATACTGTGATATGTTGTAAAGATTTTCCTGAACAGCTTAAGGATGATATTAATCATTCGCTGGGCTTTTGTTACGTGCTCGTATTTCGTATTTTTGGGAAGCGGGGCGTGACAGGAAGTTAGCCCCGAGGTTTATAGGCCCGTACAAGATATTGAAAAGGATCGGGAAAACTGCTTACTGGTTGGAATTACCGGAAGAGTTATCTCAGGTACACAATGTCTTTCATGTGTCTATGCTGAGAGGTTATATTCTAGATCCGAGTCATCATTTGCCTGAACTGCCGGAAGGTTTGCAGCTGGATCTGAATTACATCGAGTCTCCTATCGAGATTCTTGATCGTCGAGAGAAAGTCTTGAGGAATAAGACGATACCGATGGTCAAGGTAGTCTGGAGAAACCATTTGGTTGAAGAGGCTACTTGGGAGTCTGAGGAGAGGATGTTGAAGGACTATCCTGAGCTTCTTGCTTGATTGTATCTTTGTATCTTTTGTTCTTGTTGTGAGTGTTTGTTTTCTCGCTCTTGACTGTAGTTCCGGGGACGGAACTATTCCAAGGAGGGAGTGTTGTAATGCCCCGATTTTTATTTAATGAAAATTATTTATTTTTGCACGTAGTGTGCACGTGCAATATTTTTGGTTGAATTAAATCTTATAATTATTTTCATTGTGATGAGTATAGATTTTTAAATATGTGCTTGTAATTATTTTTATAAAGCCTTCTTTCAATTAGACAAAAAGCCTTTTCTTTTAAAAGCCCAAAGTTAATTTAATTTATTATATTTATAATAATTATTTTGGCCCATAAACTAAAGCCCATGAGTCAATTTATTTTTAAATACAACTTGTAATGTAGAATACAAATTAAAGTTTATTTTTATACAAAATTTAATGTAAAAATTTTTGGAGGCAAATGCTTGCACGTGCATTGCACGTACACGTGCAATATGCACCAAGCTTGGCCGGATTGCTTCTTTTGGAGGGAATGGGAAAATTTGAGTGGGATCATGGTGTGGTGGTTACTTGATTATGGGTGGTTAGTGTAACTTCTCCTTAAATCTAAGCCGTTCCTAACTCCTACTTCAATCTTAGCCATCCATTTCCCTAGATTTTTAGTATAAATACCCCCTCCCATGGCTAGTGTTCTTGTGCAAATTAATTCTTCCAAACCTATAGTTCAATTACATTATCTAGTAGTCATTTTAGTGAGTTAAAAGATTGAGTTGTGTGTGGGAGTTGTGCTTGCAACAAGAAGAGGGGCCGGCTTTGGAGTGCCTGGGTTGGCTTTGGAGTGCTCGGGTTGGCTTTGGAGTGCTCGGATTTTTGCTAGTGTGCGCGCATCTAGGAGGAGGAGCAATTCATTTGCAAGGACGTTCGTCTAAAAGGTTGCTAGTTGTATTTTTCTCTCCTTATAAGGTGGGTAAATTTTCTATGTTTCTAATTAGGGATGCATGCTAGATTGAATTGAATGAATGAAGCATGAAAAATATTAATAAGTGTACGCATTTAATTGGAAAAATTGAACTATGAATTGATTGAAATGTGGATGTGAAATTTTATGTTGTTCTATTGTTAAAGGCTAAATTGTGAGTGAATTAATTATGGCCATGCATTATTGAAGATAGTTTCATTATCTACATCACAAATTATATACAAAAAGTTAGTAGATTGACAATACTACTTTGTGTGTTTGAATAAATCTTTGTGTGACATTGAAATAAATGAATTAAGATATAATTTTGTATGTTTGGTAAAAGATTAAAAATAGAGAATTAATGTGAAGTTTGCTAGTAAAGGAATTAGTAGTGTTAATTATTAGGAAATGTCGAAATGAAAAAATGTGGTGGTAGAATCTGAATTAATTGTATAAAAATATGTTTTTAATTGTTACAAAAATTATTTTGTTCATACTGGTATGTAAATTATGTGAGGAAGAATCAATCTGGAATTTTACAGAAAATTTTTATAAAAGCAAAGTGAAATGAGGACTAGTTGAACATCGAAATGTTTTAATAACAAAGAGAATTGGTTTAAATGAAATTTGAGTTGCGTTAGTGACAACTTGAGCACGTAGCTCAAGTGGTCGGGACGGCTCTGATCGCTACAGTGGCTTTCGGTCTAAGGTTGCTGGTTCGAATCCCTGTGGCACCATACTTTTGTTTCTTTTCTTTTTAAATGTATAAGAACAGCGGCCGAGAGCATTTAATGCTCTCAGCACCTTTCTATACTGCTGGCGCAAGTGGCCTAGTGGCCTGTGCCTTCGACTGTCTTCTCTGTGGTTCTAGGTTCGAATCTTGGTCTCGGCAGTTATGAAAAAAATATTTTTTTTGAATGTTTTGGTGATCAAAAAATTATGGAAAAAATATGACTATTCTTCTAAAAATATATGGGACTTATTAAAAATACTTTAGGAATTATTTGCATGAAATAAAACATGATTTGAGAATAAAATGTGTAAATAGAACTATGGTTCTATATTTATATTTTTGTGAAATTATATCTTGCAAAAATGACTTGAAATGAAGGATTAGAAAATTAATATGGCAAAAAGAAATTATATTGTGTGAGGGATGTGAATTATTCTCATTTGAGAATAGTGTGAAAAATATGAAATGTGAATATTCGTTAGTAATGTGAATTTCAATGTGAAATTAATAATTGATGAAGTATATAAATTCCATGTATGATTATGGACTATTGAATAATTCAGAGATCATGCTATTGAAAAAGAAATCTGTTTGATTATGAATATGAATTTATGAGTTAGAAATGCTCAATTTAGAAATTGTGCATTGGAAATTGAAACAAAAGAGTAGCTAAGTCTCCCCTGGCAATTGGAAAGAAATGAAATGAAATATTGAAATGAAAGACCAAGCTTGGTCATGTTTGAATAAATGAATAAGTCCGGTTTAGTGGAGAGGCTAACTCTAGAGCTTTGATTTTATTCATGATTCTATTAAATTAAGAATAGTGCATAGTGAAGAAGTGATGAAAGTGAGAGAAAACACGAGTATGAGAACTAGAGTTTACGGTGCGGGTGTGTGAGCCACAGAATGCATGCTTGATGAGTCAAGACATGGCATGGGCACAACTCAGTAATGATCGGACTTTAGCCACGCTTGTGGGATGTTTGGTGATTGCAAGAGGATCATGTGCCATGAAGGAGGCTGAATTGCCACAGAATGCATGCTTGACGAGTCAAGACATGACGGGGGGTTCCTCTCTAGGTTTTCTGTACACGTGATTGTACTCATAGATCATCTAGGATACTCACCGTAGTTACAGTAGTAGATTAAGTCATGGCGAGGGATTGAACCCTACAAAGATGAAGAATGATTAAGAGGCTTGCCCTCGGACCTATGTAGTATGAGATGCATAGAATCCGAACAAGTGCGCATTAGTGTCATCTAATATAAATAATTGCATTAAGGACCAAGTGCACAATCACAACACGACATCAATAGGGTAGCCCCTTTAGTTGATATGTGACAAGTTTTTGTTTGTTAAATATGAAAAATAAGTTATACTATTTCCGGCATAGAGAGGATGGCCGTGTATAATGTTCGTCGGTTGAATAAACTGACGTACCCACAGTCTTATATGCAGATAAATGACATGATAAAGATTAAAGAGGAACATATGCTTAAAGATAATTCACTGTTGTTGTACATTTATTCAATTGTTATAAATTTTACTTCTGCTGTGCAATGTAAAGTGTAAAGTTTTATGTAAACTCTGATGTAAAGTGAAAAGTTCAAATTTCCTTGTAAAATTGTACTAAAGGAAGTGGAAAGATCCTGTAGAACATCTCGAATTCAGTTGTATTTGGGATTCGGGGCGTTACATTGCCATGCTAGTTATTTTATTTTGTTACCATGTCTATTCCATGCTATTTGTTTATTTTATCCCTGTACTCGTATCTTGCACTACAAGCGGCTTGTAACTTGCATTGACGGGAGTTTGTTTTCTTTTTCCTCTTCCAGCAATTTATTTAATTGCAGACCAGGGTGATCAGCTGCCAGATGGAGTTGGTGATATGAGATATTAGTGCTGGAATTTTTATTATTATTTATGTTGCTTATTTGAACAATTGTATTTGATACCTGGATTTATTTTGTATTTGGGCAATGTGACCCAGAATTTTTGACTTGTTCAGATCTGGTTTATTTGAGATTAATATATTTGTTTCAAGTAAATCATGTTGGTATTTTGATTCATATATGCATGCGTGGTTGATTTTTCTTGCTTCCGACTCTGATTATTCTTGTGAAATGTTGTAAAGATCATGACAGCTTATGGAAGATGAATATTATTCGCTGGGCTTAGTCACGTATCCGTATTCCGTATTCCTTTTTGGGAAGCGGGGCATGACACCTAGCTAATATAAAGAGGATAAGATAATAGTGAAACATATTCAATTTGTCGACAAATGCAAAATGATAATGATATCGAGATGATATAACAATTTTATTGTTTCCTTGTGTATTCCTATATGAAGCTTTTTGTATATGTCTCCGATTATTCTTTTATCATTTCATCCAACAAGAATAGTTCTATCTACGCTAGAATTCCCACTCAAGAAAAAACTAACAAAATGAAATGGACCCGAGCAAAAATCTACTTGCCTTCCTATCCACAAGGACTCGAACGATGAGATCGTTGATGCCGACCACCTTCTGTATCTATCTTTGTCAGTAAAGTAAATCACCTCGTTGCTAAGCGATCTGCACTCTGGAAGAACAAGAATGACCTAAATGCTGATGCCAAACACTCATGTTAAGAACAATGGAACTGAAGGCTTTGAAAATTGGGATGTGCAAGTGATCCATGACATAGGTACCATCATCATTACTTGTTAGCCCCAAGTAGTGCCCTCGTTCTGCGATCCTATTTGGGATAAGAAGAATAGTCAAATGTAATGGTACAATTGTGATCGGCAATTTGCCCAACATAAATTAAGTACATAGATAAATAATGAACATGAAGTACTGATGGAATATCAAATTTTGTAGATGAGAAACCTCCATGTTGGAAAATAGGGAGGAGATCTCCAGCGGCAGTTGCACAAAATTAAAATATAAAGAAGGAGAACAATTGTAATAGGAAGCATCTCAATCAAGCGACCATGTAGGTTGCGTGAACGAGCTAGGAGTGTTGGCACTCATGACCTGTGACAGATGAGTTAGAGTAACATAAAAAGAGTCCCTGGGAGTAGTGATGCCCATCTAATGGAGCTAACGATTGAGCTGCTGAGATATGAGTTGAGTGAGCAGGGTAGGAGGATATGCTTTAGAGGTTTCAACAGGAGCCGCTTCAGGAGGTCTCTGATTCAAGCACAAGTGCTTGCGACACTGATCTATGGTGTGCCCATAAATGTGACAATAGTTACATTATTTTTTTTGGCTTCATTGGACGAAAAGAATCTGGACTCGAGGAAGAGCTACGTTGCAAAGATGGTGTGGCAACTAACACAAAAAGAGTAAACTATGGTGTAGGAAGAAGAGCAGTGGAGCAGTAGTCCAAAGATTGGTCTTCTCGGCTAACACAACAGATTTGGCCTGTTCCAAGATAGGAACTACCTTATAAGACATAAGCTGAATGCGAAAAACTGTGAACTCTGGACGAAGCCTCATAAAAAAACTCATATACTTTTTTGATTATGCGAGGCTGCATACTAATTCTCCTTACAGGGCTCCTCAATTTCATTAATTTGTTACCAAAGGTTCTGAATAGAAGCAAAGAAATCTAATAGATATTGATCACCCTGAGTGGTTATAGCAAGTTCTTGATTCAAGGCATACTCACGAGCATGACTAAAATGCTCATAAGTGTCTTGAAGACAGGTCCAAATAGCCTTTGTAGAGGGGAAAATAGCAATTTAACGACATATGGAGACCTCAGTGGAATAACTAATAATACTTTGTACTTGAGAATCTAGAGCTTTCCACTTCTTAAAAGTTTTGAGTGGATGCAATAGAGGAGGTAATGATACAGCCTGAAATAAGAGTAGGTGTTGTCATGGATGGCGAGGTCGTCGATGGTGGATCATCTGAAGATGATGAACAAGACCATGAGCTTGTAGAAGCACAAGCATATGGAGAGATCAAGTTTGATAATTTTCAGTGCCATATAATTTTTCGGGTGTGGTGGGAATGTAGTTGATCGGAGAGGGAGAGGAAGTGAAAGCCATAACTCAACTGGGGTAGAATTGAGATCGAGATTGAGTGAAATGCGATTTGGATTTGGAATCGGGATTGAGTTGCCATCGAGATTGAGTGGGTTTGAGGGATGGTGATCGGGATAAGTTGTTGCGAGATGTTGTGATCGGCAGAAGGGATCACGATTGGGAGAAGTCGTGATTAGGAGAAGGGATCGCAAAGGTGGGGTTCGGGATTGAGTTGCGATTGGGACCAGAAAAAGGGATTTGAGAGATCGCGATCGGGACTGATTTAAAATGGGATCCGGATATGGAATTTGATTTCAAAAAGAAAAAAAAGAAAAAAAAATATTTAGGTTTGGATTTCTCTAATCTTATTTTGGATTTGAGGATCATGATTAAGTAGCTCCAACACCATGATAGAGATAGAGGTAGAGATAGTGAATTTTATCTATTAGGGCATAGTAGCTAATAATATATATGAGTCTATACATGGTGGAATAAACACGTGTCATACATTTACTAGAGAATATACATATATTAACAAAGGTTAATTACCAAGTAGATGGATACGCCATTTCTGAAAATGAAATAAAAAGAACCATATATGTAGCAGTCCTGGAAGAAATGTATTTCCCTGTCAGGGCCGGTCCTGAGGTATTTGAGGCCCTCGGCGAAAAAAAATTAAGCCCTTTATAGACACGCATGTATTTTTATATATATTAATAAATTATAATATAATGGCGGGGGACATAAAAACAATACCTAGAAAAATAAAGATTACCTTTATTTTGCTTTATGACACCAAATACTTCATATTTTTCATTAAGCATATTGACAGCGACTCTTGCACCTACCAAAAAATAAAAAATAAAAAATAAATAAAAAATAAAAAATCACATCTCATCTAAAATATAAGGCCAGGGCCCCAGGAATCAAGCTTATCATATAAATAAGCTTCAAATTTCGGTTGGTCACTAAGCTTGCCTAACAATAAAATCAATCAATAATACTATTGTTGGAGTGATTTCTACCTCAGTACCTCCTAAATCCACAAAAGAGATTCTCAATTCTATTAATTAAAAAAAATGACTTGAGAGGGCTGAATTACCAGAGTAGTGCTAAGAAGACCAACAACTCCTGCAGTCCTGCCAAGAAGATCGAAAACTTCAACTACGCCTCTGATACCCGAGATACCATGACTACAACTCCAACTACAACTCCTGCTAAGAAAAAAACTCTATAAAAGAAACAAACGAAAATTCTCAACTGACAATTTGAAGAAGATTTGAAGAGCCGAAAGGGGAGAGAGAGAGAGACTTAGAGAGAGAGAGAGAGAAAATTTGAAGAAGATGAAGCGGCTGGACAAAAAACAATATGAAGAAGTTGAAGTGACACTGAAAGAGAGAGATTACTAAATTGGTCCCTCCACTAAAAATTAATTACAAACCCATTAATTCATTATGTTAATTGTAAGACCATTAATTTATTATATTTAGAAAATTTTGGACCCCCCTTGAAGTGAGCCTGGGCGGTCGCCCTGTTGGCCCTGGGCCAGGGCCGGCCCTGTCCCCTGTCATCACACAGATAATCTTGATGCCCATAAATTCAAAGTCATAGAAGGCCGCTTTGTTGTCCAATATCCTCATTGCCACTGCTTGCGCTCCTGATCGTCCCAAAATTGGCCTTGGAACACTGTTCTACACATTCCCGTATTACTTCAGCAATTAATTCTTTTTAAAATAAGTATGAAATTGCAAGTAAAGAATTATGTCAGTGTATGCTAGCTAGGACTAGGGTTCTTAGATTGTCCTATTATAAATATTTTGGTAAAGAATATCTGACTTACCATGGATAATAATAAGCGAAAGTGCAGGTACCTGGAAAATTTTATTTGAAGCAATGAAGTAATCAGACTCAACAGCAAATGTAGCACTCCCTGAAGTCCCATACTCTGCTGCCCTCCCATTATACACTATTGTTGGCATCTCATCCGGATCTCCATAGAACGTTACATACGTCTTTGTTATTTCCACCTTCACTTTCTCGTAATAAAAACCCAGACTTATCCTCACAATTATGCGCCTAAGATTCCCATCAGGTATGCTGTCCACTGCTTCGGTTATTGTCGAAAAATCACCCATCCCTCTCTGACACACTGTTACAGTCTTCGGGCTTGTTTCAGGGTTGTTGAGGATTGTAACTGTACTGGAAGTAGAATGAAGAAAGAGGAAGTATATTGAGAGAATGACTAGGAAGAAATCAAGTTTTTAATGTTTTCTTGCCCTTTTTTCATCAAATAAGGGAGAATGAACACTTTCGTTTGGCTTCTTTGTGCAGTCTGTTGTGTCCATGTAGATTCTGCAAGACAGTTACTAAAAGGGGTGTATGTTTTTTGTCCCATGAATGGTCAAATATGCTCAGTTTAATCTCAATTTATTAGGGCGTTGCATGGCTTCTCTGATGGGAGATAACAGAGAAGCTATATGTACTGAATGAGTTGTTAGGTTTTGTGAGAAATTAACAATTGAGAATTATGGTTAATATCTAGATCTAAGTTGTTTGAGATATTTACCCTAGGTATCAAGATTGGAATACTTAGACTGCTATCACAAGCCACTATTTATTTCTAAATACCGGTTTGGGTACTGGGTTGTCAACCCACTCAACCCGCGTTTCGATATCCATACAATTAGTACGTTCAATACACGTGTTACTCATATGCATATGTAATATTTATATAGAGAGAATATACCAATATATTCAACAATCTCCTCCTATATTCTCAATATATAAAGTACATGATTATCTCATCAGTTCAGTATAAAACTAACTAGCTGATAGCAGTCCATAAAAAGAAAAACATCATAAAGGTATAGTTTCATAAGAACCAATACAATTATAAATCTGAATAGTTCTATCAAGACTAAACCAATATAATTAAATAGTTCCAAACCATATCCAATTCAGAATAGTTCACATAGACTAAACCAACTGGAATAATCTGTCATAGTTTCAAAATCAAACAAAGCAAATAAACTTCAAGAGCAAAATATGAGTTTTAAGCTCATGAACACAAGAGTCTTAAACTCAACAGAAGTTTTACCAAGCAAGTGATTAATTTATTCTCGAAAGAAATAAACTGAAACTCAATCCTTGCACACTGCTTTATATTTACTCCTCCATTTTGAGCAAATCATTATTTTTGAAATCTATGTTGACAGATTCAACTCCTCTATTTTTGCTAGCTTATAGAAAACAAGAATATCAAGAGACACATCTCTAAGAATTCCAACGAATTTCACAAAGTATCTAGTTCCACAAAAAAACTTAGTAAAATTTATAATTAGCTTAGCAAAAATGTAACGCAAGCATCACAATCAAGTTTCTTTAACGAAATAAAGAATATGAACTTTTATAGTTTCTACACAAGAACTATACTATGTTTCATATTGGAATAAAAAGACTGCCATTTCAATCATGGTTTATCATTGAATCATCAAAATTGGAATGAAATATGTATCCATAAAATACATATTATCAAAATTGGAATGATATTTAAGACAATTCAATCATCGGAAACACATCGACAAGTTTTCATGTTTCGTATTGGAATAATATGATTATTCTAAGTAAATTCTCTAGATATATAATACCATCAAAATTGAAATGACATTATATATTTGTAAAATTTATGTAGAATCATCAAAATTATCTAAAACATGTCAACTGCCTAAAATTGATGCTTAAGTTTAAACTTCTCTATGGCTCCAATTGGATTCTAAATTTCAAAACAATTATGATGTTAAAGATTTGACTCAATAGCTTTCAACTCCATTTCCCCCATAGTTTTGATAATTAGATTACTTTCAAGTCTCTTAGCAAGAGCATTAGCCATACTTGTCGTAAATGCACTTTATCTATGAGAAAGTTCAACTAGGCTTCTTTCAGCCTTAATATACTCCTTTTACTATTATAGAGTGAGTTATGAGCTACAGTGCATGTAGCTTGATAGTCACATAACAAAAATAGAAAGTTACTTAAACTTCTTAATGGATAACTAGCAACAATTTCTTTAATCCACTCAGCCTTTTTCCCTGCAGAGGATAACACATAGAGGTCTAATTTCATGGATAATAGCATAGTGTTTGCTTTTATTTCCATAACATTTCTGTTTCTCATAGTGTAAACACATATCTACTAGTTATCGACTTTCACTAAATTCTGAGCATCATAATGCATCAGATCAGCCATTCATTCGAAGAATGACTAGAGTAGCACAAAGCAAACTCTTGAATACGACTCAGGTATCTCATTAGCCTCTTAAGGGCATTCAAATGTGTATGAGATTATTAGTGAATCTGTAGATTATACCTACCTCAAAAGCTATGTCTATTCTAGTGTAGATCTTTGTATACATAAGACTGTTAATTTTTTTAGAATGATCCACCTGTCTCATAGTTGCACCATCATTATGTATCAATATTTTATCATAATTATAAGACATTTCAAAACACACTTTCAATCACTATATCCCCACTTTTGAAACACATTTTGATTTGATGGGTTTGACTAAGAGTTATCCATTGCCAATTGAAACTCACCCTTATACCTATGGTGTCCACAGTACCTAGGTTTTCATGTTGAATTCTTTGGATAGCACAATTTTAACTTCATTTGCAATAGAGAGGTCACGTCCAAGAACATGCATATCAACAGAACAAGTAAATAATAGCCACTATATTTGACACACCACAAAGTTGAAGGCACTGATTTGAATTACTTGATTCATATACTAGGCTCTTTCAAAAATTTGTCATATTATTTATTCATCGGCCTATACATGTTTAAAGAATATACAATGATTTTACTAAATTGTAAATCTTGTTCACTAAACATATTAGTTCAAAACTTTCCAGTACAATACTGTTCAGTACAAAACTTTTTAAATATCCTATATGAATGACAAAATTTTCAATAGATGTAAGGGTAAGAAGAATACTTATTGTAGCAATATGACAAACATGTGAGTAGACATCAAATAAATCTACCTGATTTTTCTCAGTCAATCTGTTAACTACTAAAAAGCATTAATATTGCTACTGAACAATGAAAATTAAGTTTTTTCTACAAAAACCCCACTTATTTACTATAGTTTTAGCCCCTTTCGGCAGGTCAACTAAATTAAAGTATTATTGTATGACACAATCATCTCATTGTCTACTAAAGACTCTTCTTAACTCATTTGTCATTCAGGTTTGATTCCAACTGTGAATCATTGAACGTGTTGTAGAACTAGATTATTTTATACATTTATCTTTGATGAACATATCCTCAAAGAACTCTGCAAGTCTAGATTCTTCTAACACAAATTAGATAGATCCAACATCTATCCACAGAACTACATTCTGCACTTTCTAAACACACAAATATTTGTTGTAGGTCATACTTTAGGCCTTCTAGGATCATGTACTCTAAAAATGTATCACAACATAAATTTTCCCTTTAACAAAATTATTTGTGTTTTCATGCCATGATTTACAAGGTGTATTCAATTTAGAGTGTAGTAACATATTAGAGATATGATTAACAACACAACATCACTCATAAACAACAATTAATAATATAGAATTCAACATTTCACTCAGTGTTTGATTCTAACTTTTATCAATATCGTTTAACTATTGTAAGTAGAGTGCAGCAGAGATTATGTCAAATACAAACTTCTCTTAAATTGTTAAATCATATTCACTACCTCTATCAAATCTGAATCCTTGATTTTTAGCATTTAACTATAATTTTTTAATTTATTAAGAATAACAAGTTCTTCATTCTTCATATATATGACAGACTTATATTAATCATCTATAAAAGCGATTAAAATACTTCTGACCAATAATTATCTCACATAGTCATAAAGCTACTGAGATCACAAGTATCAGAATGTACTGACTCAAAAGGTTGTGAACTCCTAGAGGCCATACAAAATGATTTTCTAGTGATCAAAATCTTAATTCAAACTTCACATTTGTCATATTTAATGAAGTGTCATTTAGTAGAATTAAAAGTTTTAATAAGAACAAACAATTTAATATATAGTTCATAGTGATTCTAAATTTCAAAACAACTTGGATGTTAAGCTTTTTACTCAATAACTTTTAACTCCATTTCCCCTACAGTTTTGATAATTAGATCACATTTCCATACAAACAATTGGGAATTATGAGAAATTAACAATTCGGAATTATGGTTAAAATCTAGATCTAAGTTGCTTGAGATATTTATCCTAGATATCAAGATTGGAATACCTAGAATGTCATCACAAGCCAGTATTTATTTCTAAATACTGGTTTGGGTACTGGGTTCTCAACCCACTCAACCCGCGTTCCGATATCCATACAATTAGTACGTTCAATACACGTGTTACTCATATGCACATGCAATATTTATATAGAGAGAATATACCAATATATCCAACATGAGTTACTTCACTCAGCTATAATAGTTATTCCTGGTTTCGAAGGCTGTCCGTTTCTTTTTGGTTGTATTTGTTGAATGCTGTGCTTTAAGAGTTGAAGCATTTTTCTGAATGTTTGGATATCTTTTTGATGTATTGAACATTTGGATAGCTTCACTCTGCAACGATGTTTAATCCCAATTATGATAAAAAAGATGGGCCAATTATACAACTTGTGACCAAATTTGATGTCTAATTTGGTTATTTTAGTTCTGAACTATGTACTTCGATGGCTGAGTTCTGTGAGCAAGTGATCTACCTGATCACCATTTTGTTATTGCTTATAGACAGGGGCATACAGGGGCGGAGGCACTGCTGGCCGCTCACCCTAAACTGTGCAGGCCCCCATATATAGGCCCATAGGATTTTTAATTACTATTTTTTGCTCCCCCTCATTTTGGCCCAAAACCTCCCCCACTCTCTTTCGGCCCACAAACAAAAACCAGCTCCTCTTTCATTTCCTTTTTTTTTCTTTGTCCGCTCATTTCTTTTCCTTCTCCGCTCCACTCCAGCGCTCCTCTTCATTTTCGACCAATCGAAACCCTAGATCCCCTCCTCTTCGTCTCTTCATTCCCTTCATTTTCGACCACAATCAAAATCCTATATCTCTATCCTCTTCGTCTCTTCATTCTCTTCATTTTCGACCACAATCAAAACCCTAGATCCCCATCCAGTCCCCCTAATTTCCAAACCTCCATTTCCTAAAGTCGCGGCTCCAAAGGGCGGAGGTGGTGCCGTGGTGGTGCAGCTGCTGCTGGTCCGAAACTCTTGCCACTGCAGCCAGGTACTGATTCATTTCCCCCTTTTTTGTTTGGAATTTTCGGATTGTGTATTGGTGAATCTGAAAATCTCAGATTTGAGACCATGGTAGCTTTACCTAGTTGAGAAAGTGGTGCTAATCTGAATTAGATATAGAAAATATAATTTAAAACTATAAGGTGTAAATTAGAAGAAAACTTCCGATTAAAAGCATTAAATCGCGCTTCATTAAGCATGTCGGTCTGTAAACCCATTAGAATTATCCAAGAAGCTAACTAGCTGAGTGAAATGGACAAGATGATCATGATCCATCTCAAGTAAGTTTCCTTCAACCATGGAGATGAAAGGAAGAGTCAGTAGCTTTCTACAAATAAGAAGAAATAAAACCATCAGAATAGACAATGGACAATGATTTCGAATGATACTTGGAATTTATAATCACTCAATATTGTCAATGTTCATCAAATTAAGATTGTCAATGTGACAATCAACATTATCTTCGCATTTTAAACAATCTCAATATTCAGGATAACAGAATCATTACAAATATTTTCTGAGGAAATGACATAACCAAGTTTTGTGCATTTGAAAGTGACCTAAGAAGCATAGAATGAACAGTTGCAGTCCTAAAAGATAAACTAGTAACAAAGAAAAGAGAAACAGTTTACAAAATTAAAAGAATGAAACTGCAGTAAATTTTTTTTGGTTTCCACTATGTATCGATATCTTGAAATTTTTAGTTATTTATATTTTTGTATCCATGTCATGTTGCATTTGTAGTTTTGCATCATAATTTAGTATTTACTTTGCATTTTGTTCTTAAATATTATCATTATCAGTAACTCCTTGTTCCTCCTTTGCCATTTATGTTTTGTGCAGTGATTGCAAACTGTTTAAAAATGATTTTCAATAGTTATCTACTATATATGTCAGTAGAAGCACAATCTTCTTTTACCAAAATTATTAAAAGGTTTTGAACAGACGAAGAGGTCCCTCCCTTTCAACATTAGTGGATTATTGTGTTTCCAAAATTTAGACTGTGTTAACTCTGAAGAAAATTTTAAAAAGAAAACAAAAAAGTCGTCGTTTTGGTTCAAGGTGATATTGAGGTCATTTGCACGAGTAGTAGTTTTATTGCACAGAGGAACACTGAGAAACTTCGGTGCACTTAATATTAACCCTCATTCCATATGAGTTTGTGATAGCGTGACCCATTCACAACCCAAAATTAAGTTTGTAGAGGAACATCTAACTAAATTAAGACACCAACATGAATCATATTCTGATAATTCCCTTTCTAACAACTGAGCTCTGCTATTGGTCTGATGGTTTGTCTAATTTGCTTCATTTGCCTGTTAATGAGATATGCAATCCAATTATACATAACCTAGTTAATTTAGTTAACCATCTCTACGTATAAGTTTTATTTTTATTTTTTAATCTTTATCAGGGAATATTTAATGTAGAAAATTGGGTGTGATTGCATAAATGATATCATTTTTCTATGTTTATTTTTGTTATGTGTACAAGTGTATCTTATTTTTAGTTTCAGCATTTTTTTGGACTTTTGTACATAGATAGATCTGTACATTGAAAATCCATGCTACTTAGTGAAGTGATAATCTCTCTTGTGTGGGCGTGCGCGTTTGAGTGCAAGCACATGTATAGCTAACCGCTTTCAAGGTTAACATATTTTCTATTTGATGGCAGTATTAGTGCTGAACGAAGTTGACAAGCTCTCAAGAGAAGCCCAACATTCCCTGAGAAGAACAATGGAGAAGTATAGTGCTTCATGCAGGTTAATCTTATGCTGCAATAGTTCTTCAAAAGTCACCGAGGCTGTTAGATCTCGTTGTCTGAATATTTGTGTCCACGCACCTGCTGATGATGAGGTATTACGACTATTTTTTTTGGTACCGCTTGTTAACATACAATGTTTATATGCTAAATCCTGACTCATTATCATGTTGCACCCTGCGGGCTTTGTAAGCACCATTATATTTATTACTTTATGTTGTAACTTAATTATTTTCTATTGTGTTATTTATGGTTCAGTGGTTACTTCCTTTTCTTAAATTGTGAAGAAAACATATGCTAAACATATGCCTAGCTCTTCTACAACAATAAAAGACCTCACTACCGTATATTATGTTCTCAGTGTTTATGTGTTTCATACGTTTAATTTCTATGCTCGATTTTAATTGTTTGAATTAGTTTAGTAAGCTGTCATGTGACCGGGGAATTATGCACCATTTTTCAATATAACTAAGTTCCAATTTAGATGCATCTTTTACAAATTTGACTATAAATTAAGCTTTTGAGGCACGATTTACTTCGCAACAATTATGTCGTGACTCCACATGAAAAAAATTTAGTTGTTGTGATTCCGCTTCCGGTGGAAGAAAATCCTGGCTCCGCCACTGGGGGTGTAGCTACATGGTCCCGAGGGGATGCGGCTGTGCCCCTCAAATTTACATGTACATAAGCTGTAATATAAATAGAGTAATATAGGGCATTTCATCAATTGGTTGTAGGTTAGTTGGTTAGGATACTTGGCTCTTACCAAGTAACTCGGGTTCAAGTCTCCATCGACAATTTTTTTGAACTTTTATTTAAAATTTTAATTTCTTTTTGTTCAAGTTCCGGTTGATTTGAAATTTTAATTTCTTTTTAAAATGCCAAAATAAAATTTTATTTGACAACAATGGGAGTTGAACTCATGAACTTCTAATTTGAATTCAAACACACTAATCCACCTGCGCAAAATGTGGGTTTGCATTTCATTTACATTTGATGAATAATATCTTGGCAAACCCAAATGATTTGTCACCAACTTTATATACAAAAAATCTCAAAATTGGCAATGCTATTACCCACTGCAACCGCAATTGTAGAGAGTATTTTCTGTAATGAAAATTATCATGACCTCATTACACAACCGATTTGGAGATGAGATGATGGTTGTTTGGTGGCATATATTGAAAGAGATATATTAGATATCACTAACAATGAAGATATCAATCAATATTTTCAGAATATGAAGTCTCCCAGAATTTTATTGCTAAAGAAAATGACTATTTAGTAATTGTAATAATTTATGACATTGGGTATATTAATATATGATGTTTTGAGGAATATAAATATATTTATTATAATTTATTATTTTTTAATAGTAAGTATCACATCCCTGGGTGAAAATCCTAATTATGCCACTGCTTACAGAGTACTTGTTTTTCCATGACTGGTATCCATTAGGAAAATTTAATAAAAAACAACATATGACCAAATTTTATGTTAAATAGATAAGATGTTTGGTTCTCGATTATCCGACACTTTTCCTGCCATGCATTTGCAATTTGATCAATTCACATCGACAAGGACTTGGTGCAGTTAAGGGATTCACCAAACTACGGATAGAAACTATATGAGCTATAGGATTCAATTTCAACAGTTAATCATCAGATTGAAGGTAAGGTACTGTGGATTAAGCATTAATGAAGCTATTTCCCAATCTAAGCAACTTTTCAAGCCGCAGTTCCCAATTTGTGGCTGGAGTTCCCAATTGTGGCTTCTTCTTTATTTTTTTCTAAATCACCACAATTTAATATGTAACATGAGATAACATGAATATTTTCCCCGTACTAAGCCATCTTTTGAAACTAATTCCCAATTTAGGCAACTTTTCAATCTATTTTTCTAAGTGAGCCACTGTCTGTTACACCAGTTAAAGCTGCAGTGTTTCCTCATTTGAAGCCGTAGGTTCTCAACTGTGGCAACAATGCAAATAGGAAAAAAATACTTTAGACATAGAGAGCCAAGTTGTGGAGACTTAGAAAAATTTTAAGTATTTTTTTATGTTAAAGGGAGGCCATATTGGGAAACTGTTGTTTCTCTGTAAAACAAATTTCTTCAATGCTCTTGACTTAATCTCTGATTGTGATTACAAAATATCAAGTACAGTTATGGCCGCAGTTGGGAACTGCATCCTAGCTATGAATCAAATTTCTTCCATGCTCTCTGACTTGCTCTCTGATTCAGAGAGCAAAATTTCAAGTATAGTTAAGGCTGCAGTTCCCAATTGCGGCCTCTTAATGAATTAAATTTCAGTGCTATCCGACTTGCTCTCTGATTCAGAGAGCAAAATTTCATGTCTAGTTAATGCCGTAGTTCCCAACTGCGGCCTAAATATAGAGGTCGCTATTCCTAACTGCAACTTCTTTATGAAACAGTGACATCTGAAAATTAGATACATATTTACATCTTCAAACAAGCACGGTACATATATATTTTCTCAATTTCTCACAATTTTTCAACATCCCAATGTCCCCACATCGACAATCGCAATATCACAATTGGCACCCAAATATCACAAGAAATCACGAAGAAATAACATAACTGCCCACTTCTCAAATAGAATTCGCATTAATATCACAAGTTCAATGAATTAGAAGTCCAAATGATCACAATCCCAATTTCATAAAATATCACAAGTCATAAAAAATACAAAATTCACATTCCATAAAATGACAAGTCTAACATATTACAAGTATAAAATATCATATCTCAAAGACCTCACAATATATCACAAATTATTATAATATTATAACAATACCAAAATTTTTAACACGATCACAATTTATTTATGCATTTGTGTCTACGTTATCCACCACAACAACTAGTAGAAGACTTGGTGGAACTTCTTGGGGTCGTCCACTGCGCGTTTGTAGTCCCCGTCCTAGGCCACTGGTACTAGCAACTTCATTCGTTTCGGCCTACGTAAATAAATAGCGAATTTGTTAAATGCATGAAAATAAACATATTCTTTAAACATAAAAAAATATACAAATTACCTGTGCCCTAGTAGTACTACCCAAGGGTTCTTCACCCTGGCAATGACATTTGTTGTGTCATTTTTCACAGCATCTTGAACAAGTTAGCCTCGTACGCGAACCATCTCTGAAATTCATGTTATTGTGAATGCGCATAGTTCTTGGTCGACTTTTCTTACATCTCCTAAGTCTCGTATCAGCTATGAGTTTTGGTTAAATTTGGACATACCAATATGCTTGGTCTTGCATATGATGAAAAATTAGCGTCCAAGTAAGTGCTAAGGAATTAGTAGTATAGAATGGATCAGCATATGGTCGGTAATCAACAACCCAAGCTGCACAAGCTGCCAGTATATGAGAACATGGAATGTGGTAGAGCGGGAATTTCTGATACGTACAAGTGCGCTCTCTTAAGTCAACAGCATGCAAATTTCCACCATTTTGATGCCCACCATCAACTGATGCCCGTTCTTACTCGAAATACGTTATGCTTATGATTATTATTTAAGAAAATCCAATAAAAAAAGGAAAGAAAGAAAAGAAAAACCCTCCATTGAATCTCCAAGCTTCATCACCAATAGCCACACAATCTTCCTAACTGTGGTCTTGAATGTCATGCCCAAGTTGTTCAAAATAGTCTCTTCGACTTGGGTCACCCGGGTCACCCTTATATCATTCCAATCAGCTTTCTTGGAAATTTTATCTATCGATTTCATCTCTAAGGATGTTTGGTAGACTCCTTTCGTATCAATGATAACTATAGTTGTAGTTGTAATCGCACTTGTAATAGTAAATTTGCAATATTGCAGCTGCAATTGTAATGTTTGGAGTAGGTTGCAGAAAAAAGTAGTAAAATCAATATGGGCCCAAAATTAGCATTTACAGCTCATTTTTGCAGCAAGTGAGCCAGTCCCATTGCAACTTAGCTGCAACCTAAAGGCTAATTTTCCACCAAAACATTGCAACTAGGACTCATTTTCTAACTTTAGATGCAATTTGAGCCAGTTTTAATGAATTTGTTGGGTGTTGTCAAACAACTCCCAATGAGAGGAATGTGTACCAAATTGCACACGCCAGTAGGTCTTGGATGCTAGGCCTTAATGATTTTTTGTCCGTTGTTGGAACTGGAGGTCATATTGAATAGGGTAGTACTAATGTTTGGTGGACAAGCCCGAAATTCCTACGCACCTTTTCTCAAATGGAGATCGAAGAAGCTAATGACCTACTTCCCTTAGCTACAATTGTAGGCCATTTCAATCAATAAAAAAATTTCGGTCTTAATATAAGTATCTTAAATGAACCCTACTCAATGAGTGGAAGCTCAATCAAATGAAGTTGGGAACGGGTAGGAGCCAAACCTTGGTTGATGCAGAATCACTCCACTCGATCAGATGCTTCTTTTCTGCAGCCAAAATAAAAAAAAAAAGAGATTACTTCGCACAAGAGAAATGTTGGCAACTTTTGCAAACATATTCCTATGTTTTATTAATTAAACTCAAATCTCCACCAATTCAAGTGAAGCAATTCTCGTCATTGGAAGTTATCTAACGGCTGGGAATTAAATCCTCATACCATCCTAGAGGAGAGGATCTGAATCCTAGTATCCCTACAGGGCCACAATAACACTGAGGGGGTATTTGGTTGGTTGTATATTGTTTCCAATTATGAAGATTACTGTTTGGAAAATAAATCTGTGAAAATAAGTTCTAAAAAAATAGTTTGTTTGGATGTAGTTTTAGTGTAGTGTAAGATAGAGAGAGGAGAGAAATTTAGAAAAATAATCAATGTAGAGGAGTAGGTGGACTTGTTTTATTGAATAATATGAGAAGAGATAAGCGGAAAACACATTTAAAATGCAGTGAACAGTGGCCATCCACCGAAATAAGCTCTTTTTTTTTTTGGTATTTCTGACGTCGCTATAGTAGGAAATAAAATCCGATCCAAATCCAGCAAACCAAACCTGTGAACAGTGCATCCCACTGATTTATTTTTCTAATGTATATCTACACTCAAATAAACACCCGAGTGTAGAGAATCACAGGTTCAAGAAAGTGATCGATGCATATCAGAATTAGTGATTCCCTCAAGATTTTACCATCACAAGCACATATAGAGGTGAAATCTCGGGGGAAGAGTGAATATCTGTTCCAATTATAATGTTAAGATGTATTTGTTATCTAGAAAGATGCAATACATAGGATCAAACTTTTGAAATGCATATTTACTTGATAAGGATCATTACAATCTCTACAGACTCTAAACTAGTAGAAATTCAATCAGGATTAAGAATACAACTACTTCAATAAAAAAAAAAACAAAAACAAAATGGAAAAACCAGGGAACACAAGATAGCATTCACTTGATTATCAAGAAAAAAAAGAAAGAGAAGCCAGTGGTACATTTTACAGAAGCTGCAAGCGTTGAAACATGCATCATTATCACTTGAGAGATGGAGCCAGATGCAGGCTTTCAGGTATGCTCTGCAGACTACTACCTGGAGTGCCAACAAGAGCTGTGAGTTCTATCAGGAAAGGAACACACCCGTCGGGTCCTTGCAAGATGGATACAGCATTCCTTTATTGGCATTTTTCCGCTTAGCTACAAAGAACGCATTCAATGCAGCCAAATGTTCAATTTTGGAGGGTGCATGGTGGGCTTTCAAGGTCTTTTGATATCTCAATCAGGAATTGACTTCCATATCTGCATGTGTAACAAGGATCAACGGCATAGTGAACATGTCAGGTATTCATATACAAATGCAGGCACACAGAAAAAAACATTTGGTGCAAATTTCTTCTGCAATAGAATCATTTGGGAGTACTCTGGCACTCAGTTTGGAAAATGTTTTGTACTCTGCTAGTAGCATGTACATAACTTGTATGATGACAAAGGTGGGAAACCTATGCATCTCAAATTTGTCACTCTCGTAAACAGTGGTAGTGGTTTAACTAGTCCCTTCAGCAAGCAGCATGGCAATGGATATAATCTAGTTCAAATTCCACTTGGTTGCTTCCAAGCTTATTTAATGCGCTTGCAGAATTTAAATAGAACTATTCTTTAATTTAGGTATGCTGATCATATACAATATATAACAATTTAACATACATACTTTTCCAATTTATGTACAAAACATACTTGTATAACTTTGTTTGTTTAAAATAAACTGCAAGGACATGAATTTTTAATTGTACTATATTTAATAAATACATTGTTTAAAAGTTATAAGTACAATTATACATTACACACAGACACATTATTAATATACTAGTAATAATGTGTGTTTTGTATTTATAAATATATATATTTAAAAAAAAATTCCGACGTTGTCTGATATCAAACCTAAGATCTCTTTTATATTAGTTATGTATGTACACTACACGTATTTATTTGGTTACAATGCACGTATTTTTTTTGGTGACAAACTCTCTCATTAAAATAGTAGATACTTTAAACATTTTCCTATCACGCTATCTCTAGCTTGCGCTCTCTTGATTGTGTTGTCTCTCTCATGCTCAATCGCTAAGTTATATATATATAATTTACAACTCTACTTACTAGCAATTTACACGTGCGATGCACGTCTTAATAAATATAGATTTGTTAAAGTAAAAATTCAGACGTAGTCTGGATTTAAACATAAGATCTCATTTATAATAGTTATGCACGTGTGTTGCAAGCAATGGTAGATTTACAAACGACACTAATGTTACAAAAAAAATGTTTATAAACTTTCTTTTACAATAAACTCAAACGACTGAGAAACACCGAAAACAGAGAAGAGAATAGGAGAGGAAGAAAATTCAACAAGAAAATTAGAAAAAAGAAAGAAAGAAAAGAGATAAATAACAACTTACAAACAAACCAATTGATATGTTACAAGGTAGAGTAGTCTAGGCTTATGTATCACAAAATTTCTTAAAACAGATTTCGCCTCTTCCGGTTGCTGAATTGTGCAAAGGCGTCTGTCTCCCAGGATGCAACGACTAGAGTTTTCACGTAGGCACCACGTAACACTCTTGAACCGGCAGTGTTAGAACCCTATCACCGACTTACCAAACGGCAGGACCGAGGAACGCAACGACTAGAGGACGAAAGAAGATGATTCTGGTGCAGGAAAGGAAGTGAGAGGGGGGGCCTCTATTTATAGGGCTAGGGTTAAAACCTGTAATGACAGACAAGGCTATGAATGCATTCAGTGTAACGACAGACAATCTATTGAATGCGTACATTGTAACGGCAGACAACAGTCAATGCCTTTGAATGCCTCAGTGTAACTGCAGATAATCAATTAAATGCGAACACTGTAACAACAGAAAAAACGTTCAATACTGCACTGAAACAGAAGACAAAACTGTTTCTGCATTTATTTCAGCCATTTACAAAAGAAAAATCAAAACTGTAGCAAAAAGTGGCTCTGCGCAGGGTGGGGTCATGTCGGGTCGGCACTCATGTCAAAAGACAAATCCAGTAGAAGCAGGAGTCTTGGAACAAAAGCAATAGGCCTGCAGCGGGGATCAGAGTGAGAGGAAGTTCCTAGAGAAGAGGAGTAGATTCAGTAAGCCCAACAGAGGAGGCATGTCGACTCAAGGGGTAACTTATTACGGTTGTGGCGAGTCAGGCCATATAAGGTCGGCATGTCCTAAGGCAGTGAGGACTCAGACTTGCTTCTAATGCAGCAAGGAGGGCCACATTCGGTTGAACTGTTCACAACTGAAGCAGAGTGGCACTGATGGGAACAAGTTGTAGAGGCAGGGGTGAGTGTTTGCATTGACAGAGGAGGATGCTGAGGACTTTGAAAATGTAATCACGGGTATGCATGAATTTTAATTGTTGGTTGAACTGTCTTAAATGAAACTTTGTGTAAGAATAATATGAAATATTGAACATTAAAATTCTTCATGTTCTAGATCATGTTTTAATCAATGGAATAAAAGCAAAGGTTTTGTTTGATACTGGATCTTTACATACATTTGTGTCGCCCAAGTTTGCAAAAGTGTTAGGTGTGGAACCTAAGGTTTTTCCAGACAGGGTCTTGTCGGTAGCAACACCGTCAGGAGAGGAGTTGATTGCTGATCAATATTACGTGGGTTGCGATATCGAGATCGGGGGAAGACTTTTGGGAAGAGCATGCCGAACATTTAGCAGAAGTTTTGAAGAAGTTGCGGGAGCCAAATCTGTATGCCAAGTTATCAAAGTATGACTTTTGGAAGTCAGAGGTGGCATTTGTGGGTCACATCTTTTCTAAGGAGGGAGTAGGCTGCCGATCCTCAGAAGATTGAGGCAGTGAAGAGTTGGCTTAGATCGACTAGCGTAAAGGAGATCCAGAGTTTCTTGGTGTTGACATGATACTACCAGTGTTTCATTCAAGGTTACGTGCAGATAGCAGTTGACCAGATTGACTACAAAAGGTGTGAATTTCATATGGACAGAGCAATGTGAAGCTATTTTCCAAGAGCTGAAGGAGAGGTTGACGTCAGTGCCTATTCTGGTGTTACCGTGAGCGGGTGTAGATTACGATATCTACAATACTGCATCTCACAGAGGTCTGGGATGTGTTCTGATGTAAGAAGGGAATGTCATTGCCTTTGGATCTAGGCAGTTGCATCCGCATGAGAAGAACTATCCGACGCACGATTTGGAGCATGCAGCCATTATCTTTGCCTTGAAGTAGTGGAAGCACTATGTTTATGGGGAAAATGTTAATATGTACACCGACTATAAGAGTTTGAAGTACATCTACCAGAAGAGAGATTTGATTCTACATCAGAGGCATTGGTTCGAGGTACTAGAAGGCATTCGTCCTGAGATCAAGTATCACCCAGGAAAGGCAAATATGGTGGCCGATGCACTTAGTCAGAAGAGAAGTCGGTCTCGTTTAATTACGACACAGAAGGAGTTAGTAGAGGAGCTGGATCAGGTAGGTATTGAAGTCGTATTGCAAGGACTTGTGGTGTCTTTGGCACAGTTGAGACTTCAACATACTTTGAGGTAACAGATTAGGGCCAGAAGAATGGTGCAAAGATTTAGAGATGGTAGAACAGATTTTCATCGGCAAATTTTCAGAATTTCATGTTCAAGTTGGAGTGTTTTGGATGGTAGAGAGATTGTGTGTGCAAGAAAGGGTAGATTTAACGGAGAGCATTTTGAAGAAAGCACATACAACCTTATTATCAGCACATCCCGGAAGTACGAAGATGTATAAGGACATCAAGCAATGTTTTTGTTGGCCATGCATGATGAGGGATGTTGCCAATTTTGGGGCAAGGTGTTTGACTTTTCAGCAAGTCAAAGCAGAGAATCGGAAACCTGGAGGACTATTGCTGCCTTTGCCCATTCTTGAATGGAAGTGGGAGAATATCAACATGGACTTCATCCCAGGATTACCTAGGAGTCCGAAGGGAAATGACTCGATCTGAGTCATTGTGGACAAGTTGATCAAGTCGGTACATTTCTTGTCAATGAAGATTACATGCTCATTAAAGAAGTTCGCCGAGGTATATATCGAAGAGATCGTGAGACTGCATGAAATCTCTGTAAGAATCCTCTCTGACAGGGATGCAAGGTTCACATCAAGGTGTTGGCAGAGTTTGCAAACCGCTTTGGGGACAAGAACTGACTTTAGTACTTCGTTTCATCCACAAACTGATGGAAAAATCGAAAGGGTGAATCGAGTACTAGAGGATATGTTGAGGTCATGTGTTATGGACTTCGGTGGAAGCTGGGAGAAGTATTTAGCACTGGTGGAGTTTCCTTACAACAACAACTATTAGGCGAGTATTGGCATGGCGCCATATGAACAGGAGGAAGTGTAGGGCATCCATTTGTTTCTATGAAGTTGGGGGAAAGCGATGTTTGGGCCAGAGATCGTGCAATAGACTTCAGTGAAGATCGAGCTAATTCGGAAGAAATTAGTCGAAGCCCAGAACAGGCAGAAGAGTTTAGCAGACGTTCGACACCGAGATTTGGAGTTTGAGGTTGAAGATACTGTTTTCCCAATGGTTTCACCAACGAAAGGAGTAATTAGGTTCGAAAAAGGAGGAAAATTGGCACCAAGGTACATTGGACCCTACAGGATTGTGAAGCGAATTGGTAAAGCGACTTACAGGTTGGAATTACCAGAAGAGTTGGAAAAGGTACACAACGTATTCCATGTGTCTATGTTGAGGAGGTACACACCAGACCAGAATCACCAGTTACCTGAAGTACCCGAAGGACTACAGCTAAATTTGAGCTATAAAAAGCAACTTGTGGAAATCTTGGATCATCGACAGAAGGTGCTATGGAATAAAGTCATACCGATGATCAAGGTGCTGTGGAGGAACCCACTATTCAAGGAGGCTACTTGGGAGTCTGTGGCCCGGATGAAGAATGAATTTCCGAAACTGTTTGTGTTGGTTCCGTGTTGTATTTGTTAGTTTTCCCCTGCTAGTAGTAGTTCTGAGGACAGAACGCTTCTAAGGAGGGAGAAATGTAACACCCCAACAATTTACATGTATTATTCTGAATTATTAAATAACTTTAGTTTAATTTATTTGACTATTTCGATTGCTTTGTAAAGTTATTCTTTTGCACGTGCAAAACACGTGCAAATATTATGAAAGGAAAATATTTAAATTTTGTGTCAATAAATTAGTTTCTCTTGTTTAATTGATTTGTTTTATTTTTAGAAACTTTATGAATAAGAAAAACTACTTTTGAAATTATTTTGAAAGAAGAGAACTTTTTTAAAAATAAGCAATTTGAGTCAGGATATGTCACGCTCCAAATTCCAAACACAGTTAGTAGCAAAAACATGATCTTTTACTTCAACTTCGTACAAATTTACAAGGAATTTACAACATTTTCATTTACAATCTTGTTCTTTACAATAACACAGCGGAAATGAATAAGTAAAATACAACATATGATAATGGAAGCTCTTATGTCAACCCATCACAGTGACTTCAAGTCCATGCCAAATTGTAACGCCCCAAACCCGGCTCAGTTGCGCATGTGGCTACACGTGCACGCAATACACGAACAAATAAAATCCTTAAAACTGCCCACCACAGGCGTGCCTCAACAAAGGTGTCTGGACTGTTAGGTGCCTTTTGATTAGAGGCAAACTAATATACATTCTTCTCCCTCTTCTCCATTTTCCGGAATGTGGGACATAACCCACACCCAAGTGCACAACCATTTTCTTTCATTCATTCATTTAATGCACATTTTCCCCTAAGCCCCATAGAATTTCTATAGGCTTCTTCCATTAATCCATTAATCCTTAGCTCTATAAAATCTTATATAGGCCAACTACCACTTCTCACATATTATATATATATATATATATATATATATATATATATATATATATATAATAAATTACAAAGAAAGCTATCAAGTGGCTCTCATTCAATCTTCCCAAAATCAATGGCCCAGATCTAACCTCACAATACATATTTTCCCACCCAAAACTTTAAACCCCACAATTTCAAAACCCACACACACTCTCTCTCTTTTTCCCAAAATACCCCTCCTCCCCTTCTCTCTCTTTCTCACTCCGTCTCTCTCACTTTCCCGCTCAGTTTATCTCTCTCTCTCTCTCTCTTACCGCTCTCTCTCACTGTCTCCCTCTCTCTCTTCCCAGCCACCTCCGGTGCCTCTTCAGTGCCCCCACCTCCGGCGCCTCTTCAGTGCCCCCCACCTCTAGTCGCCAACCCCCCTGCTCCCTTTCGCTCTCATCCCTCCCTAAAAATCCCCTTCCGACTTCTCCCTACCGTTTGATCCAAAATTTCAGACCCTCTTTAGTTTTTTCTTTGTTCCCCCCTTCTCTCACACTTTCCACCACTTCGAATCCTCTCTTTCCCTCTCAAATCAAACCCTAAAAATCTCATCTTTCTCCACTCACAACCGTAGATTTTCCAAATCCTAGAATTCATATGTCATTGGGGGTCAAGATGGGGAGCGCGGTGAGAAGTAGGGTTCGATTTCAAGAAGTCGCGGCATCCGAATCAGAGTTGGTGGATTCGTCGGGAAGCGAATCGGGGAGCATTAGGAGCGAGGGTTTCGTGCTAAACGAAGATCCTTCGTTTTGGGAAGATCACAACGTTCAGGTATTTGTTTAATTTCATAATTATTAGAACGCTTTTGATCTGTAAGTAATTGTAGTTCTTTTTTTTCTTTCAAGAAAAGTAATTTCAGTAATGTTATTTAAACAATGGACTTGATTTATTTTTTTATCGCTTGAAATTTTGGTTCTCTTATGTTTAGTATAGTAAAGGTAGGATCTTTAATCTGTGTAATAATACAGGAACAAGTTTATTTGAGCTTAACATTTTCAAGATATTGCAATTTTGGTTCATTTTCTCTTGGAAATCTAAAAGAAGTTGACTGCTTTTTTTTTTTTTGCATTGAATTATAATTTTGAAATCATATGTGGGATTTGCAATACAAAATTACAGTGGGTAACTCTTTGGCTTGATAGTTTAGATTGAATTTGAACTGAGATCATTTATTCCTATAGCTCAAGTTTTATCAAAGAGTTTGAACTGAAATCACGACATGGTAATATATTATTTTAGATGTGATATTGTGATTTTATCCCTTTTTCAATTGGTGGGTATTTTCAAATGTTCTGTTTGTGGACTAGGTTGTGATTCGAATCCGACCCCTTAGCAATGCTGAAATATCCCTACAAGGAAACAATAAATGTGTAAGGCAGGACATTTCCCAAACTGTTACGTGGGTTGGGCATCCAGAGACCCGTTTTACATTTGATTTAGTGGCTGATGAGCATGTTACCCAGGTAACTTATTTGGGTTTGTGAAATTCTCTTTTAATAGTAACTACTTATTGATACTTTATTCTTAGAGAATATACGTTTGTTGTTCATTTTACAGGAAAAAATGTTTAAAGTGGCTGGAGTACCTATGGTGGAAAATTGTGTGGGATGTTACAATAGCTGCATGTTCGCTTATGGTCAAGTGAGTTTCCTTTGCGTGTTTTTATTCCCCAATTTATAATTATTTTTCACCATATACTAATGGAAACATGAACTTTTTATTTACAACTAATTATTGTCATACTATTCAAACTTCAGCTACATAATTGGTGATTTACTGTTTACAAGGCTTTTCATATGCTGTTTCGTTTTGAAGACGTGTCGTAGGCACATGGCCACAGGCAAATCTAGCCAAGTTTATAAAAAAATCCTATCTCCAATAGGCAAATATAACATATCAACAACTCGAAATTGAAGAAACAACGCAGTATATAAAAAATCAATATATTTAATATATCCTCAGCCAAGTTTAGAGTATCAGGTTGTAGGAATACAGGTACATTATTCGAATAAAATGAACATGAGTGGTAAAAAAAAAGAGAATAAAATGAACTTGAAATTTAGATCAATCTGACAAATAAGATAAACTACAAATTTTATAAGTATCTATACACAGATACACCAATCATCTTTAGCATTTTGCCTCTACTCCCGTAGGTGTGACTTTGTGCTTCATCTCCTTCCAAACTATCAAAAATGGGATCTTTATTGAAGTTCATATCCGGTAAGAATCCCTGGGGGGAAATACAACACAGGTAAAGTGTCATTCATATTTATTCAAAACAAACATTTATAAAATTAACATTACAAATGTGAATACAACATGGGGACATAGAAACCTTTTCGAAAATAATGATTACAAACAAGGGTAAACCTTTTCGAAAATAATGATTTTAACTTTAATTAGATGCAGGGATACATAGAAGACCAATGGAACAGTATTGTGTTCTCCTAATTCTGTTCACAAACTAAAAGAGCTAGGTAATAATTTTGCAATCATTATTTTCGAAAATAACAATTTTAACATTCATTAGATGCAGGGATGCATAGAAGACCAATGGAACAGTATTGTGTTCTCCTAATACTGCTCAAAATTCTTACTAAAAATGTATGCAACATATCCAAATAAACCTATGTATTGGAAAAAAAATGGAGATTACCTGTCATTGAGAGACACGTAGATTCCCTGCGAGTATATCTAGCCATAGCCTGTAACAAGAGGAACCATCAAAATTTGTTTTCAATAAATGGAAAACTAGGAGTAGTCTGATGCAGGCTTTAAATTGTGTGCACAATATGATGGGTGAAGTTTTAACTTGCCTGGACAGTAGTAGAAGCAGCAGGATCTGTCGACTCTGCACCATCTTCTGAGAAAACATTCCTAAAATGAAACAAATAGTATTTGTAAATCCCAAGTTTTCTTCCATAAATTGCACACAAAAAATACAAATGTGTGATTCCCACAAACAGCTTGATGAAAATTAAGTGCACTTTAAATTTCCAAGAATCTAAAATTCTCGTGAGTAGTTGAGCAACTTCCTGTGTTGTTGAAATACTATTTGTGTATTTTTCAGTAAAGTACTATAATTCCACATGTCTGTAGCTAGATGTCAAACACAATTATGAGAAGTCTTACTTCCACAGCACATTTGCAAGTTGATCATTCTTCGCTTCATGAGTCAAAGTAGAATCATATGCAATAATACTCCCATAGAATATCTTCTCCAGCTCCTTCATCCACTTTGTTAGGAGTAAGTTCACTTGCCATCTAGAAATTATCAGAAACAAATTTTGCCATTCTACATTTCTTAATATTGGTGAACTTTATGAAAGTCATTAAGAAACAAATAGTAGTTTGAATTAACTAGACTAAGCTAATACCCTTTAAAAAAATAATCAGAGACATAATTAACCCAAGGAATCGAGCTCCTGTTACATGCAGGATACGGTTACAATATCCTTCACATGAGAAAACGTGTTATATAAACCATAACATATTTGGCAACTCTATTTTGCAAATAGAAATAAATATTTCGAGGGTCCATACTATTCAATTAATGATTGCGACCGTCTATTCGATCTATTATATAAATATGGGATCATTATATGCATTCATAAGATGTTAATGAAGACACGACAAAGACCATTAGGAAATAGCTTGAGAGGGGTCTGATAATGTGAATCAAGGATTGATGAGTAAGCCAGTCAAGTGGATATATTTCAATTTTTTAATCGCACTTAATTTTAAGGCAAAAATACCTCTAGAATTTTTTATTTTTTTTTGAAGTAATATAATTCACAATGGGTTTTATCCTTAAATAATTCTAGAGTTAGTATAATTAATCTTACCAAAATATCCCTTTAATACTCTACATTAATTTAGACATTTTGTTTTTTGAAAAACTTTTTTCCTCTTCAATGAAAAGAGTTAAAATAAAATAATCAAGAACTGAAAGTGGCCATAGCGGGGCTCGAACCACGCACAGGGGAAATCCCCAAACCGCAACCCATTAACCAAGAAGTCCATTAGCCATTAGTGCAAAATCTCTATTCACAAATCCTTATAAATCTCGTATTATTGTAAGAATAATTTAATGAGTTCAAAGGAAAAATAAAATAGCCCTTCAAGACTCGAACCCGCCCTACTGGCACTGTACAGAGCGACCCAAAACCCAACGCTCTAACCAGCCAATCACGCCTCGTAATTTGATTATATTACTGTCGCATTTTTTTAACTCGACTCACTGTTTCAAAATTTCATTAAAATTTTGATCTAACATTTTCTTTGTATTACTATTTTTTTTTTGCATTTTTAGAGAATAATTTTCTCCAAAATTGGTTCATTTGCACAAAATAAAACCTATAACAATCTATTCTCGAAAATATATGGAAATTGTTATCTAACTTGCATGAATTTCTCATAGTTCTATTTGTCGAATTATATGAACCATTATTCCCTACACAACTAGATTTTGAGGAGTATTTACATTACTAAATTGCATATAGGGAAATTAATCTCATGAGTTTATTTTATAAAATTTCTATTAGATAGAAATCTATAAAATTCCTACACATACACACATTAATTCAATTATCTACCACACAATTATAATTAAGCATGCACTAATAAAATTTCTAGAAAAGCTACCTCACACACACATTGTAACACCCCAGATTTATAATATAGATATATATATGGAATATTAGAGAGTGGGCCTATATAGAGTTCTGTGGGCTATAGAATAAATGGAGGAATAATGGAGGCCTATAGAAATGAATATAGGGCTTGGTATTAAATGACTAAAGAACAAAAATATACATGAAAGAAAAGAATGAAGAAATGGTCCTGTTGTGTGTGTTACGGGGTGACGTGGCATGAAGATGTGGTTGTGGTGTGCATGGCGTAGGTTAATAGTCCCACATCGGATAAAATGAGAGAAAGTGTGAGAGTTATATAGTATTGGCCAAGGATAAGGGGTACCTAACGTATAGACACCCTTTTTGGGGCAGCCTATGGTGGGCAGTGGTTTAGGATTTAATTGTGTGCGTACGAGTTGAGTACGGGGCGTTACACACATGTCAATTTTATTATTCATCTACATATTCTAACATGCACAATTACTAACATATTAGATGATAATGAAAACACCCACCTCAAAAGAGACCTCATAATAGCTGAATCCTTGGCAAAAATGCCCCAAAAATCCACCACTCCAAACCAAAACTCCAAGCTTCCACAAATTCCCGAAAGCAACCACAGCAAGGAGCACACTTTGTTTTTTTATATTTTGGTTTTGTTTTCTTGTTAGGTTGAGTAGGGGGTGTATTTATATAGGGTAATTAAGGGTGGTTATAATAACTACCCACACTCCTAAATAAACTCTCCACTAATCCACTCACCCTCATTCATGAACACCAAGTCAAAATAAGGGCAAGCGGTTTTTTGGAAAGTGTGCACATTGCACGTGTGCACGTGTTTGTACACTTTTCATTCCACCCTTATTTTATTATTTTATTTCATTTTAAGCCCTCTTCTTTAATAAATAATTATACTATTATTATTATTATTATTATTATTATTATTATTATTTTCTTAACAAAATTTTAGTATAATTTGCTTAAATCAATTCTTAATGAAATTTTAGAACATAACTTGTTATAAAAATAACGTAATTTGCACATGTATAGGTTAGAAAAGCACGTGCAAAACACATGTGGAAATAATATTTGAAAGAAAATATTTCAGGATTGTTACAAGATATGAGCCCAAAAAATTGAAATTAAAATTGAAATGGCTGATTAAAGAGGGCCGGTCAACTAAGAAGATTTAGGGGGATTAGGGGAATCAATTTTGGAACAAATTGATTGAGATCCTAACTTAATTGATTGGATATTGTAAAAAAAGTATTCTATGGGGACTTATTTGAAATATAATACTTGAGAAACCCTAATTGTAATCCTGGCATATATTAGGAGGGCAGCAAGTTTCAGCCTTCCCCTTTTCTTTTGATTTTTGGTGATTTCTTGGTGGCTTGGAGAGGTGATCGATTACTTGGAGAAGAAGGCTATTACTTTGTATCAATTTTCTTCAAATGGTGGGCATCTCGTCCATTTCTCTTGTCTTGTTTTCTCATGAGTATTGTAGTAGCATGCTAGGATTTAAACTTTATGAATCAATGATTATATTAGCATGTTGTGATGTTGTTTATGAAAAAAATTGTAGAGATGAATAATAGATGAAGATTTGTGGATTGTATGCAAGTGTAGATCTTATTGTATATGTTTAGATCAATGTTTAAGAGATTAAAAAGTGAATTCTTTATTAAATATTCACTGTTTTTAAGTTTGAAAATTTTAGGAACGAATTTTTGAAAGATTTGTGCATGAATAGTGAGTATTTTGCTAAATTGATGTGTGGAGTGTAAAGGACTAGGGTTAGAGTTTTAGTGGCTAAACCCTAGACCTAGGGTTGGAGTGTGGGAACTCGGCCTGCACTATGTAACCCTCGGGTTTACACAGTGTCAGGTCTCGGCCTGGGTTTGATGGGGCTCGGTTTGGAGTCTTTTGGTGTGGGGTTCATGTACTAGGGTTGAGAACCCTAGTATATGTGTGAGGGTGTATGTATGTGCATATATTTTGCAATAGTATGAAGTTTTACTGATTATTAAATCTAGTTTCGACGTCGCTAAGTTTCAGATTTTTTATATGTTCGAGTTGTGATTTCGAGTGTGCAAATCTATATTTTGATGGATAAAATTCTTAGTTTTGAGGGGGTATATTTTTCAGTTTTGAAAGAAGAAAACTTGGAATTCTAAATGGTTTATTTTCAGTTTTTAAAGAGGCAAAGTTTCAGATTTTGAAAACTAAAGAATTGCAGATTTTAGAGATGAAATCCCATAAAATAAAGAGGCTTGTTTTTAGTTTGGATTGATTTGAATTCCAGAAAATTGATGTTGGTTTTATATATATGGAAAGAAGAATTTAAAAGTTGAATTTAAAGATTATAGTGGATTGGATTTTTGTTTCCAAAAAAAGAAAGAGTCTTTTACGGTAACAATGGTTTATTAAATGAAACGTGAAATGTTGAAGAGATTTTGTGGATGTGCGAATGATTTATTTTTGGAATGACGTATTCATTTGAGATTTTGATTTACAATCGTGTTGTTGTGGAAAAAGTGTTGTTTTCAGAAAAGAGCAATTAAAAAGTATTTTTTTTTGAAGATTGGACCAAGTGGAGGTTCTTGATTGAAAGTTAGGGTTATTGTGAGAACCCTAAATAGATGCTTGAGGCATTGATTTGTGAGCACTAGAGGATGAGGGAAACCCTAGGGTACCGACAGTGGTTATTTGGTTGTAGGAAATATCCAGAGGGGCTAGTGATCCTAATTTTGATGAGTTGAGTCTGGTAGGGTAAGCTAACTCTAGGTGTCTCTGGTTACCTATGTTTAAACATAAGGACAGGCTCTAGAATGGGAGTTGTGACGAAACTTGGGCAACGTAAGTATGAGCTCTATTCAGTTGGGCAGATGTATTCCGGGACATTGTGATTTTTATTTTTCTCTAGTATGTTCGCGCGGTACACTTGTAAAGTTTGACGGATGATATTCCAGGACTGGGGGTCTATTTGCGAAATGTCTAGAAGTGAGATGGATTTGGTATGTTCACGCGGTACACGTGTACAGTCTGACGGATGATATATCAGGACTGGAGGTTTATTTGCTAAATGTCTAGATGTAAGATGGATTTGGTATGTTCGTGTGGTACATTTGTATAGTCTAGCAGATGGTATTCTAGGACTGGGGTCTATTTACAAAATGTTTGGTATGTTCGCGTGGTACACTTGTATAGTCTGATATATTGTGATCCTGGACTGGGATAAATTTGTGGAATGTATGACAGGAAGGTGATTCTCCAGAGTTTGAGTGATGCTTATGGGATGCTTGTGCATTTTCACTTGTACAGCCAGGCAGATGTATTCCGGGGCTGAGGCCTATTCGCGGAGTGTCTAATCTTGCTTCTGTCAATGACATAGGATTGCATAGTGAGGGATTGAACCCTAAATGAGGTGAACATCAAGGACTTGCCCTCAGACCTATGTAGTATGAGATGCATAGAATCCGAACAAGTATGCATTAGTGTGCATTGTGTTTTCTTGAACATTGTTTTATGCATTTTTGCTTGTGTTTCCTGACACACATTTATTCTTTCAGTTTCAGTGTTAATTGTTTATTTATGATTCTTTTATTATTGTCTTTATTTATGCAACAAGTGTGTGGCTGTGAGACTTTAAAGAGTCGCTGCTTTTATTAGTATTGCGTCAGTTGCATTCAACTGACGTACCCATAGTTTTAACACTTTTGTAGGGTTGCAAAGTGTGTGGCTTGAACAAGGGTTAACACTCAGAATTGGGTGAAAACTGGAGTTTGAATGTTTCAAATGAGTTGTAATAAAAATGTATTTAAATTTTCGCTGTGCATTGTATTATGGACTGTTGTAAGAAAGTTTTAAATTGCCCTGTAATTGTATGGTGTTTGGTTTACATTTGAAGTAAAGATTCTGGATGTGTCTTTTATTTCTATTATGGAAATTCAGGGCTTTACAATATAAATGGCTAGTCAACCTTTCCCTGGTGAGCTAATACGTGGTAGTGGGTCTGTGGAAGGCTTGCGAGATTGTCCTGGGCCTATAGCTACTGTGAGACTACTGTCTTTACCTTTGGAGCCTCGAGATTCATGCAAGAATTGTACGGTTCTGAGTAACTAAGTTTTTTTACCTACATATAGGCCCCCTACTCCTGGAGGTTGGGTATGACAACCTTTAAGCAATAGTCTTCTCCTGTGTGGAAAAACTAGATGAGGGCACGAATATTAAGGAGATTCCACAATCTGTGATAAGCATTACAAGTGGATGTCTTAAAATCCAAACTGAGCGCCAAGGTGACTATATTTGATATTATAGTTATAATATAGTTAGTAGTTATTTATAGTTATAGTGCCTATTTTTGTTTAATATCTTTTTCATGGATGAATTATGCCTATTTTCACATCTAGGATTTACATATACAACATATACTACTATCAAGTAGATTCTTTCTTGGTATTTAGATTTTGATATTCAGAAAATAAGTGGATCAATTCAATTATAAACTTGAAAAGGATTGGATTGGGTTGCACCATGTATATTTTTCATGGAAGAATTTGAAATAATTGTGCTTGTTTCATTCACCAAATACATCATTATTGTGCAGTTGGAGTTTTCGCATGTAGCTCGAAGTCCACACCGAGCACCGAGCCTGTGTGCTTCGATGAGGCATGGCAACATGGTGGCAAAGTGAGGCCAAGCGAAGTTGGAGATTTTCGTATGTGGCTCAAAGTCCATGCCGAGCGTCGAGCTTGTGTGCTTTGATGAGGTGAAGCAGAGTGGTGGCGAGGCGAGGCCAAGCGAAGTTGGAGTTTTTTCGCCCGTGGCTCGAAGTCCACCCCGAGCACCTAGCCTGTGTGCTTCGACAAGGGAAGAAAGAGTGGTGGCGAGGCGAGGCCAAGCGAAGTTGAATTTTTTTGCGTGTGGCACGAAATCCACGTCAAGTGCCGAGCTTGTGTGTTCTGATGAGGTGGGCAGCTTGGTGGCGACGCAAGGCCAAGCGAAGTTGAAGTTTTCATGTGGCTCGAAGTCCAGGCCGAGCGCCGAGTGTATGTACTTTGGCTAGGCGATGGTTGTGGTAGTGATGATGGAGTTTTTCGAGTGTGGCTTGTAGTCCACGCAGGGGGACGAGGCCAAGTGAAATTTGTGAAATCTCTAGCATATGGCTCGAAATCCATGCCGAGGGACGAGTGTATGTACTTCAGTGAGGCAAGGGGCGAGACATTAGATATGGAGTTTTTCGCATGTGTCTCAGCATCCATGCCGGGGGATGATGCCAAGCGAAGTTTGTTAAAACTCTCACGTGTGGCTCGGGGTCCACGCCAAGTGCCGAGTATATGTACTTCGGCAAGGCAAGGGGAGAGACAATGAAGATGGAGTTTTTTGCGTGTGGTTCGAAGTCCACGTCGGGGGACAAGACCAAGCAAAGTTTTTGAAATTTATCATGTGTGTCTCGAAGTCCACTCCGGGGTATGTGGCCAAGTGAAATTTGTGAATCTCGCGTGTATGGCTTGAAGTCCACCCGAGCGCCGTGTGTATGTACATCGGTGAAGCGAGGGCTGAAATAGCGGAGATGGAGTTTTTCGCGTGTGGGTCAAAGCTACGCTGGGGGGCAAGGCCAAGCAAAGTTTGTGAAATCACTTGCGTGTGACTCGAAGTCCACGTCGAACCCCGAGTGTATGTACTTCGGTGAGGCAGCGAAGATGAAGATTTTCACGTGTGGCTCGAAGTCCACGTCGGGGATGAGGCCAAGCGAAGATTGTGAAATCTCTTGTGTGTGACTTGAAGTCCACGTCGAGTGCTGAAGACGGGAAACATATAATGCTTCTTGGTAGCTGGTTTTTGAGTGCATTTGCGCGACACGTTGGATGGCTGACATCATTACTATTGGGGCATGCGCGGTATACTATTTGGAGCATGCTCATCATACGTAAGTTGACATCTCAACTATTGTTATCAAAAAATGGGGGCACACATGCTGTATTGTTTGGAGCATGCGCACCGCACGCTAGTTGACACCACAGTTGTGGATGTCGAGGAGTTTTTTTCCTATTAGCCGTTAGATTGAATCGAAGGGTTGTGATCTTTTGAGGATATCGAGGAGCCTTTTACTTTAGCTTATATATCCCCCCTCACCTCATTTCACTCTTTACATTCTCTCTCTCTAACTTGCGGTGCTCCTCTCTCTAGAACCCTTCCCGATAACCAATGTACTTTCCAATCAACTTTCTGACAAGTCAACTAGATAAAGTATTTTTAAATTGTGTTAAGGGTTCGGTCCGGTGCCTCCGCCTCCACCTCCGGTCTGGAGGACAGTGATTCTTCATCCACTTCTTGGTCTACTTCTTGGTCTACAAATTCTGCACATAGAGTTCATTTTGATTCTAATTCCTCAGAAGTGGAAGAGGTAGTGATCCAGTGCTAGGATGAAGGGGATGAAGAAACAGGAAGTGGAGGGAAAGGACCAGGGTGGAGAAGAGGAAGAGGAGGGAGATGAGGAGGGTGACATGGAGGATGAGGTTGAGGAAGGTGCAGGAGAGGGTGAAGCGGATCGCCTAGGCCTTCTGGCTTCTCTTTCACCTCCTCGAGCCCAATGCCCGCCGAGGAGAAAGTGGAAATTTAACTTTCCAATGAGCCCGAAGGCCGTACCTATTGAGTACTCTTCCGATGGGGGTTTCGACATCCCGTACCATCAGGATCCTATCCACATAAGGATGTAACCGGATGACCTCCTGGACTTAATTCAGTTTGGCATACAACCGTCTTCCCATAGCTCAATGATCCAAAATGTGGAACCATGTGGTCTATGCGACATAATCTTGGCCATCCTGATCTATTTCGGTGTAACGGTCCAAAAAAAAGGGCCAGAGAAACAAAAAAAAAGATGACGTGGTGTGACATCACCCTAGCTCCTTAGTGTATAAAAAGACAAAAATAATGAAGTCTGAGGAGCTCCGCACTTTCAATAATTCTTGACCGTCCGATCTACCTCGTGATTCATGCTCGATGACTAGTGATGCACACCCAAGCTCCTCGGCACACAAAATGAAAAAAAGTGCAGTTCGAGGAGCTTAGCGCTTTCGACGATTCCTGACGTTCGAATTGCCTCGTGATTCGCACCCGGTGCCTTGTGATGCCCGCCCAAGCTCCTTAGTTCCACTTTTGCATTCCGAGTAGCTTAGCACTTTCATGACACTGCCGACCGTCTGATTGTGTCAGATTTGCATTCCACCTATCCGACCATCTGATTGCCTCAGAATTTGTGCCCCTTTGATTTTTTTTAATTTAAAATTTCAGAAAATAATGATAAATTAGCAAAAAATAATTAAAATTTTTGAAAAATAATTAACAATTTGGAAATATTATTTAAAATTTCTAAATATCTAGGAAAATTATTTGTAAGACCCGAAAGATAGTTACTACCCAGAGAAGCTCCAAACAAGACCTAAAGCATCTCCGAAGGTCATATGTGCTCTCCCGATCACCCCAACAGAACGAACTACTCAACGAATATTGTGATCTCAATCTTCAGGAATGGACGGACTGAGATATGGGTAAATCGGAGTCCTATGATCTCAGCACACATCTCGAAGCTTCCAAGGGCGGTACAGTAATTTTCCAAAAATAGCAGGCCCACTAGAAGAACATTGGGGCACATTCAGGATCATCAGCTCAATCCACAAATTATGGCTTACTTAAAGCCCAAGAAAGACGGATTTCCAGCTAATTACAGTTGTCAGTCAAATCCGTGAATGTTATCCCACATCCAGGGAAATTTCCAACCGAATCTTAAAATAATACATTTTCAGGTCTATCTCCAATAACTAACTCCTAGCCTACAAATACTTGAATTTTTCTCAAACTAAGCTACTGTTTGAAACTATATCCCATAGGGGGACACTTGCCAAACATATTCCCAGCTTAAGCATGTTGTTGCGAGCTCATCATATGCCGCAGTTCCCAACTATGGTCTCTTCTTCTCAAATTTTATTTTTTGATGTCGTATATTTTAAAGTGAGGCCGCAATCCCCAACTGTGGCCTCACTTTAAAATATTTTTACTTGGAACTTGTTGTTCCAAGTCTCGAAGTATTGGTTTCTCGTCTTTCTTTCACAAAATGAGCTAAAGCCGTAATTGGCAATAGTGGCATAAAACAAATATTTGAGAGCAGGTCGTAGTTCCTGACTGCGACTTCAATAATACTGTTGCCTCAGTTCAAAACTACAACTTATGTTGAGCTGACAACAATAAGCTTAAGCTTGAAATAAGTTTGGTAAGTGTCCCCCTTTGGGATATATTTTCAAAAAGTGGCTTAGTTTGGGAAAAAAATCTAAATACTCTCTTTTCTCAATCAGTAAAGATTAATCAATCTTTCTCCATTAAAAACCATAATCTTTATTTTGGGTTGCTAACTTGAGCGTCAAAGGGTCTTACGCTAGAGCCACCTCATGTGTTAAGACTTTTTGCAGGTTTCTGGATGTTTTCAGCCACAAGATCCAGATAAAGTCGATTAAAACCATCTAGATCAAGATTCAAGCAATCATCTGCCGTTTAAATTCAAAACCCGATCGACGGTCCAGATCAGTGCTTTTGCCATAATAAAATAACACATCATTCAATTTCTCCCACACCAAAATCAATAGCAACACTTATCTATTTGGCTATCAAATTTAAAGTTACATATATATCTGTGTGTGTGTCAAGGTTATAAAAAATGGAAACAACATTAAAATGGTCGGGCACTGCTGGTATTTTTTTCAATTTAAACATGGTTTAAAAGGGAAGCATGTTTTTTCTATTTTTAGTATAAAAAATATTTCATAAATCGAAAACATGAAGGAAAAATATATAAAACTCTGAAAATAAGTAAACAACTAATGGAAAATGTCTAATATTAAAGCGTTCATCACATGGCATTCCATATGCACAAATAAAAATAAATTTAATCGTTCATAAGCACATTATAAATTTAAGGGAACTTCCAAAGTGTAACAGGTTGGTAGTAGCGAGTAAGAATTCATGTCAGACGAGGCAAAATAAAATAATTTTTTTCATAAATTTAATAATCAAGAAACATTGACTATGGTAACTTTTACATGTAATGCACATATTATAATTTTACCTATTCAAAGTGATCTAGAAATTTTGTTACAATTATTTATTAATGATGTTCGCTATTTCACAATATAGAGTAGTTATTGTAAGTGTATCTTATCGATTTTGTTACAATATATATATACTAGTATGAATGTAAATGTATCTTATCGATTTTGTGCACTTGTACAAAATCATGAAATATGCGTTTTTGAGAAAATATATGTAATATTCCGGTCTGATATTAAAAATTATTATTTTTATTATTATTTCGGAATTAAAATATTTTTGGTGAAGATTACTCGTTTTAACTAATAAAAATTATCTGTATATATGTACATATGTTTACATACTGTATCGATTTCGTACGTTTGTAGAAAATCATGTAGTATGTGATTTTGGGAAATTATTTATTATTTTTGAATAATCGTGAAAATTGGAGGGTTAGTATTGATTAGGGTGTTGATTGCAATATTAATTTGCAAATTGATCTTAACAAAGAGAGAGACATATGGCTCTCTCTCTACCACATGTCTCTCTCTCCCTCTCCTAAAAAATGGCCGGCCAAAACCAAAGGGGCAAGCCCTATTTCAAATTTTTTTTTTCTCATTTTCTCATCTCATTCCCTCTCTTCTTCGCTTATATTTTCTTCTTCTTCTTTTGCTTGTTTTAAATTGAGAAAAAAATTGAGAAGAAAAGAAAAGAAAGAGAGATCAAATCAAAAATAGAGTGGGCTAATTTTCATGGGTTGTTCTTGAAGATGATCAAGAATATAGAGGAGAAAGAGCAAGTAAGTCCTTCCTACAAATTTTGGGTAGGGGGTTTCTAAACTTTGTGTTGTTATTTTTGTTGTTTATTGTTATTATATGTTAATAAATTGAAGAACTTTGACTAAATCATGTGCATATGAGAATTTATGAAATTGGAAACGTTTCATGGAAGATTGAAGTAAAGGAACATGACAATAACGATAAAAATAAAATCTTTGATAGTTATATGTTGTTTCATGGTTAGAAATTGAGAACTTGTGATAAAGTTGGAATTTTGAATCCAAATTAATACGAGAGGTTCTCATACATGTTCTTACCATGCTCTAATTTTTGGAGATTTTTCTGGGTTGATTCGTTAGGTTAAATAAATTGTTTCCCAAAAATAGCGAGCATAAAAAAACTGTTGTTTTTGGTTGATTTCAAGCATGTGTTAAAAATCAGGAAACGTGAGTTCTATAAGGAATTTGATAAAGTTGTCAGCTAGGAAATTGTAGTAGAGGTTCCCACTTTTCTAAAATTTCTAATTTTGTTGGATTCCAATAAGCGTAGCATGAGTTATGAATTTTACAAGTTTCAACAATCTGCTGTTTTTGGTTGATTTCAAGCATGTGTTAAAAATCACGAAACTTGAGTTCTATAAGTAATTTGAGAAAGTTGTCAACTAGGGAATTGTAGTAGAGGTTCCCACCTTTCTAAAATGTCTAATTCTGTTGGATTCCAACAAGCGTAGCATGAGTTATGAATTTTACAAGTTTCAGCAATCTGCTATTTTTGGTTGATTTCAAAAATGTGTTACAAATTAGGAAACATGAGTTCTATAAGGAATTTGAAAAATTTGTCAACTAGCAAATTTTAGTAGAGGTTCCCACCTTTCTAAAATGTCTAATTTTTTTGGATTCCCATAAGCGTAACATGATTTATGAATTTTACAAGTTTCGGCAATCTGCTGTTTTTTGTTGATTCCAAGCATGTGTTAAATATCAGGAGACTTGAGTTCTATAAGGAATTTGAGAAAGTTATAAACTAAGGAATTGTAGTAGAGGTTCTCACCTTTCTAAAAAGTCTTAATTTATTGAATTCTGATAACCGTAGCAAGAGTTATGAATTTTACAAGTTAAACTGCCGCTGACCTTTTTGGCTGAGCTCATTGTTTAGGGTGTTCGGAGTTTTTCTAACTCTTGTTGACTGAATATGAAAAGGTTGTCAACTAAAGAGTTGTATTAGATGTTCTCACCTTTCTAAAAAGTCTTTTTTGTTGAGTTCCGTTAAACGTAGCTAGAAATCTGATTTTTACAAGTTAACAGCAGCCGTCCTTTTCTCGCTGAGTTCACTATTGAGATGTTAGGGGCTTTTTCTACCTCTTGTTGACTGAATTTGAGGAAGTTGTCAACTAGAGTGTCGTAGTAGAAGTTCTTAGTTTTCTAAAAAGTCTAATTTTGTTTGATTCCCAAACGCATAGCATCTGTTATGAATTTTCTCATTGGACAGCAGCTGCCTTTTTGGGCTGAGTTCACTATTTAAGAATTGGAGTTTTTCTAGCCTTTTTTGGCTGAATCTGAAAAAGTTGTCAACTAGAGAATTGTATCAGAGGTTCTCAAATTTCCAAAAAGTCTAAATTTGTTTGATTCCAATAAGTTTAGCATAAGTTATGAATTTTACAAGTTTCCAGCATATAGTTTTCTTTGCTGAGTTCTGTTAGGAATGTTAGGGAATTTTTCTACCTCTTTGTTGATTGAATTTGATAAAGTTGTCAACTAGAGAATTGTAGGAGAAGCTCCTAGCTTTCTAAAAAAATTTATTTTGTTAGATTTCGATAAGCATAGCAAGTGTTACGAATTTTTATAGATTCAACAGTAGCCTGCCTTTTGGCTGAGCTCACTGTTGAGATGTTTGGAGATTTTCCAATCCTTTGTTGACTGAATTTGAGAAAGTTGTCAACTAGAGAATTGCAGTAGAGATTCTCAACTTTCTAAAAATTCTATTTTTGTTACATTCCGATAAGTGTAGCATTTGTTATGAATTTTACAATGTTCAGCAGTAATTTCTTTTGGCTGGGTTTTTGTTCGGAATGATTAGAAGTTTTCTAAACCTTTGTTGGCTGAATTTGAGGAAGTTGTCAACTAGAGAATTATAGTATAGGTTTCTACCTTTCCATAGAGTCTATATTTGTTAGATTCCGGTTAGCGTAGCATTTGTTGTGAATTTTGCAATATTTCAGCAGCGGATTGATTTTTTAGTTAATTCGCTGTTTGAAGTGTTTGGTTGTTTTTCCCTATTCAAACACGTATTTAGGATTTCTATGTATTTCCACGTGCTTATAATTCATGTAATAGCATGTTTCATGTTGGAGAATGGTTCTTGCTAATTATTAGCATTTTGTTGTCGCATACGTAGCTAGTAAGCTCGTATGAAATTCGTTGGGCTCATACGTAGCTAGTTGGCTCGTATGTAAGTTGTTTTGCTCATACGTATCTCACTGGATCGTATGTTGTTTGATTGTTCTATACATAGCTTATTTGGCTCATATGTAGTTGTTGTTCCATACGTACCTTATTTGGCTCGTATGTAGGTTGTCTCATACGTAGCCTATTTGGCTTGTATGTATGTTGTTGTCTCATACACAGCTCACCTGGTTCGTAAATAGGTCGTTGTTTCATATGTAACTCGTTTAGCTTGTATGTAATTTATTAGCTCGTATATAGCTTATTAACTAGTACGCAGCTTGTTATGCTCGTCTAGGTTGATATCATTGCCCTAGAGGCCATCGACCATCAAGCCGTGTATTTATTTTACTCCTCGGGGACTGTGGATGAGTCACCCCTCATGCACCATTAGATCTTAACCGATGCAGGTTGATCGCGGGCTGGGAGCGTAGATGGAATCCAAGTTCAGGGTAGTAGTATGCGAATAAATTCGTATTGCCGGAGTCTTGGATCGATAAGCTGTAAACAGGATCCTTGGTGATCCTGGTAAGTCTAGGTTGAGCACCTAGCAATGTTATCTTGCGAATTCTAACTTAAAACCTAGCATGTTGTGTTAGTATTGTTTTCATCCCTCGGATTGTTTAGGATTAGTGACATCGTTAGGCTAGTAACTGGTAACTATTGTTACATAACCTTTATATCTATTACTTCGCCGAAGGGAAAGATTTGGTATTTGGGGTGATACCTTATGATCCGTCCTATTCTATAGGCCAGCACTAGGTGGTGTTAATGGTTGTACCCTTCCTGTCAAAAGGATACGGTCTGTGCCTTCTCACGAGTTGGGAGCATGAGATTCGTATCTCGGCTGTTTATTTCTGAAGTGCCATGATAAGAACGGGATAAGTTCTCCTGTCGGAACTAGGGGATAGACCCCGGAATTCCGTGATGTTCTATGTTAGGGAGAAACGAACCGACCATAGACTATTGTTCTATGAGTCAAAGGCACCACAAGGGATACTTCGAGCTATCCTGTGTAGTGATAAAACCTTGGGGTTTGTCTGGCTTTTGAGCGAGGTCACTGGATGATAGTGGAAAACATGGACACCACTATGGTACTGCCTTGGCAGGATTGGACCGTTTAATGCAACCTCATCAGTCACGTTGTATCTTTCAGGAACAGGTTGAGTGCAAGAGTAGAATTCATGGCGCGGGTTCAAATCCCTAAATATGAAGAAACTGCTTGATGGAGCGTATGTATTTATGGGTTGCATACTGTCCAGAGTCTAGCTTGCATTAGAATAAGTGCATCATTGCATTAGTTAATCTTGCATTAGAGTTTAAGTCATTATATACACTGACACATCAATTTTATATACACATTGCTCTTTTCATTAATCTGTTTGTTTAAGTTGAGATTCTGCTGCTTGTAATCAGCATTTAGCGTCAGTATATGTACTGACGGCCCACTCAAATATGTACTGGATTGCAGACCTACAGGTATAGGATTCAGGAGGACTCAAGGCAGGAGAAGCAGTGTTGATTTTGATTTCAATTGTAATATATGTTATAATATATTTATTGTTGTGAAGTATCCAAGTGAAGTATCAAGTGTTATCAATTACTCACTGTAACTCTGATATAAATTTATTGAAAGTTTGTAACACTTGGGATGCTCTCCACAATGGTGTTTCTCATTTTGTAAAAAATGGCAGCTACAGTAGTATCAAATAGCGATAGTTGCTGCAGTGGTTGTTTGCTATATGTTTCTCATTTTAATTTTTTTTTTGAGTGGGACGGTACAACAATTACCGTCGCGCAATGTTTTTTTGAAAAAAGCGAGCGACGATACATGTTGTACTGTCTCATTCGTTTAAAAAAATAATTAAAAAATTTAATTACTTATTAACTATTAAAATATGTTAATTAAATAAATTAAATAATATAATAATAACTAAACCTTTTTAAAAACTAACTAAACCTAACCTACCCACTCAATTCAAGGACGGTACATGTTGTACCGTCCGAGAAATGTGGGATTTTTTTTTTAAATGAAATATGGCTGTGGGATTTAAAAAAAATAAAAAAATAAAAAAATGGGACGGTATATGTTATACCGTCCAACCCCTATTTTAAAAAAAATTATTTTTGGGACGGTATATGTTATACCGTCCGACTCGATTAAAAAATATTAAAATAAGAGGGACGGTATATGTTGTACTGTCTTTTGTAATTTGAGAATCGCTATTTTATTTCTCATTTTTGAGAATTGACTGTAGCCAATTTGCCAAAATATGGCAAAATAGAAAACGATTGCAGCGTGCCATTTGCCAAAAAATGGCAAATTGGCAAATATACAAAACGACTGTGGATGCTCTTACAACTTACAAGTCCATGGGTTTGACGATTTGGTGAAATGGCCGCACAGGAACAAGTTATGCGGTTGCATATTTTTTATAATTTCTTGGTATGAATCTATCTATCTATACTTCTATCTATACTATTATTAAGCAAAGCCCTATTTTGGCGGCTTTTTACCATCATGCCCTCATAAACATAAAAAAAAATATAGGGTTAATATCGGAGGTCAGAAATGTAATTTGCATGTGCTAGGAAAATAATTAACATGCATAGATTTGGGAAAATAATTAATAGTATAGATTTGCATGTACTTGCATGCACAATTTATTCATAATAAAACTTCCTCCTATCAAAGTCAGTAGGTCTAACACATGCATGCAAATATCAAAATGAATAAATTGTGCATGCCTGTTTGCATGCATGCATGCAACCTCTTCGGTGACCTGCCCCTTCCTCAAAATCCTACACACCTTTATAGACGTGCATCGCAATTGCATTATACTAGTGAAGTCTTATGCCTAGATCCGTCCTTAAGAAGTTTCGAAATCTCAAGGTGCGCGGCCGCCACCCGCAGCCTAAAGTAGGTCCGCCACTATATGTTAGGTTCTTTATATAAATAATGATCTGTTTTTTATAGCATTATTTCTTCTATATATATATAAGGAAGTCTTCCGTTGTGCATCACCTATGGTGCACACGACGTGTGCACTCGGCCTTCCCGCCTTCGTATCGACGATCCAAATCGTTCACATTGATCTACAAATCTAAATTAGTCTAAATATGTAAAATCAAATTATTTGAAATTCAATTGCACATCCATCATGTGACTATAAAAAAAAACAATGATTTTAAGCCATATATATATATATGTTAGATATTATAGTCCCACATTGGATATTTGGCTAGTTTTGTATTTGGTTCCTCTTATATATAGGAGATATTGTACTCAGTTATTTCTCAATTCAATATTCAGTATTGTCTTCATTTCTCTCTGATTTATCTTAACATGGTATTAGAGCCAATTATAAAAAATTTCTTCTCCTAAATTTTCTATATCCAAAAATCCTCAAATTCCAAAAAACCTCAAATTCCAAAAATAAAATAAAATAATAATAATAATAATAATAATTTTCCATCGTCTTCTTCAAAAAATCCCAGATCCAGTCCCTTCAACATATAGCTGTCTTCTTCAAAGAATCTTCTTCAAAGCTGTCATCCAGATCCAGTCTTCTACACTTCCGCTGCTGGTGTCGTCCAGATCAATTTGCTCAGATCAACCCCAAATCGATCATCAAGCCGTCGTCCAGATCACTCATCAACCCGTCGGCAACCCCTCTTCAACACATCCAACTCATCACCAACTACCACTGGCAACCCATCATCAATTACCATCGTCCTCCCTCGTCTCAGCCACCCGAGTCGTCAGATCCAGATCCAGATCCGATCGACCCAAGTCGCCGTCCTTATTTCAACTGTAAACCTACCCGAAACCCGAAATCCCGTTACACCCGAAACCCAACTTCTGTTTTTAAAAAAAAATCAAAAAAAAAAATCAAAATAAAAAAAAAATTAAAAAAAATCAAAAAAAGAAAAAAAAATTCTTCTTCTTACAGGTACTTGAATCTCTCATGGAGACTCAATTTCGTCAGTACCTTCCAGTCTCCACTGATTTCCTTCTTTCCTCTGCTAAGGATTGGACTGATTGTTCTGCTTCTGTTGAGGCCACTCTTCTCGGCCACTCTTTATGGGGTCACATTGATGGTTCCACTGTTCGCCCCAAAGATTCCGATACTACCGCTTCCGCTGTCAATAAGCAATTGATTCGCACATCTCAAACCACTTGGGATGATCAGGACTGTCGAGTTATTTCCTTCCTCATATCCTCTGTTGACCGTAGTCTTCGTGCGGATCTTCTTCGAGTTCGTCCTGCCACGGCTATTTGGAAACACTTGGTTACTCAGTATGTTCAGAATAGTGGGGCTCGTGATTATCAGCTTCTGGTTCAGTCCATTCTTGATCGGCAGGGTGATCGCAGTATTCAGGAACATTACACAGCCATGCGCAATATCTGGCACGAATTACAGCAACTAGAGAACAGTAAGGTGCATGTCACTCGTGAACGTCGTCAGTTTATGTTCTTCATGATGGGTCTTCGACCAGAATATCAGTTTTTATGCAGTCAATTGATCCATCGGGATCCGGTCCCTCGTCTTGAAGCTGCTATTGCTGAGCTTGTTGCTGAAGAAACCCGGTTACGTGCTCTCCCAACTCCTGCTTCTCCCTCATCCTCTACCAGTGAAAGTGTCCTTGCCATTGCTCATCATCCATCCTTCTCACGCAAGCCTCACCCTAGCTCTACACCTACTCCTTCTGTCCATCGCAGTGTTCTTGATCGTCGTTCCTATTGCACCCACTGTTAGCGGGATGGTCATACTCATAGTAACCGCTTTATTCTTCATCCTCAACTCCTAGCTCAGGCACAGCAGCGCAGACAGCAACAGGGTTTACCTCCTCTCCGCACACCTGGTGCGATGGTCGTCACTTCAGCCATGCCTTCTCCTGCTCCCTACGATATTCCTCAACACCGTCTAGCTCAGCCAGAGCTTCAGAACTCGGATCAGTTTATCAGTGCTGGTTCATCTGCTCCTGCTTTCTCTGTCACTCCTGGTATGTCTTCTTCCTAGCTTTTAGATTCTGGTGCTTCACATCATCTCACTAGCAATTGTACACTTCTCACCACTCGCAGTCCACTTACCTCTCATTCACCATCACTTTACACTGCCGATGGTTCATCACTTCTCACTACACACTCTGGATCAATTAACACTCCAACTCTCACTTTACCTTTTGTCCTTTATGCCCCTCGTTTATCTACGAACCTTATTTCCATTAGTGCTTTATGTGATAGTGGCCTTACCGTTACCTTTACTTCTTTGGACTGTACCATACAGGATCCTCTGACTGGTCATATGATTGGACGCGCTAGCAGACATGGACGTCTATATCATCTAGATTTTCTTCATGATCATGATTTCACTTCTAGTTTTGCTGGTGTTGTCAGTTCTGATGCCGATTTGTGGCACAAACGCTTTGGTCACATTAGTGCGTCTCGTTTGAAAGATTTGGTTCGTAGTGGTGCTCTTGGTCGTTTTAATTTTACTTCATTATCTGTTTATCAGGGTTGTAAGTTGGCCAAATACTTAGCCCTCCCTTTTAACAATAAAAGCACTTCTCATTCTACTCATGCTTTTCAACTCATTCACTCTGACATATGGGGTCCATCTCCCACACCTTTTCAAAAAGGTTATCTCTATTATGTTAGTTTCATCGATGATTTCACTAGACACACATGGGTATTTCTTATGTGCCAACGTTCTGAGATACCTGACATTTACCGATTATTTACGACCATGGTTCAAACCCAGTTTGGGGTTCGTATCAAAACCTTTCGCTCAGATGGTGCTCGTGAGTACACCTCTTCTACTATGCGATCGATTCTTCAGTACCATGACACTCTTTTTCAGCAATCATGCCCCCGCACCCATGAGCAGAATGGTGTAGCTGAATGCAAGCATCATCGCATCCTTGAGACGGTTCGCACTTTTCTACTCTCCTCTTCTGTTCCTTGCTCTTTCTGGGCTGAAGCTGTCATGACTTCTGTCAGTCTCATTAACATTACTCCTTTGTCTGCCCTCTATGGCATCACTCCTTATGAGGCCCTCTATCACTCATCCCCTGACTACAAAATGCTCCGTATTTTTGATTGCACATGTTATGTCCTTCTCTCTCCCACTGAGCGCACAAAACTCACTGCTCGCACCGCTAAGTGTGTTCATCTAGGTCTCAGTCGTAAACATAAAGGTTATCGTTGTTTTGATCTTGCGACAGGTCGTATTCGTATTTCTCGACATGTCTCCTTTGTAGAAAACTCTCCCTACTACTTAACCTCTCCTCAGGACACTAGTTTTCTCGATCCTTCACCTATTGGGCCTACTTCCACTTCACCTATTCCTTTTGATCCCACTCATTTGGCGCCTTTCGCTCCTGCTATAGATAGTCCCTCAACTATTCCTACAGAGACACCTCATGTTTCTCCACCACCTGCATCCCCACAGTTGCCTACACCCACACCACCTACCTCACCTCCACATACTGCTCTTCCACCACTAGTGCGTCAGTCTACATGTTCTACTGCGGGCGTCCCACCACCCCGCTACACACCTGATTCCACTGGTCCCTCTGACCAATTTGGTTTTACCACACTAGCTTCTTACTCACCCCAGTTTCATGCATATCTCACTGCTATACACTCTACACGTGAGTCCAGAACCTATAAGGAAGCCGTTCAATACCCCGAGTGGAGGAAAGTGATTGCAGAGGAGTTCAGTGCCTTTGATCAGACTGGTACTTGGGATGTTGTTCCACTGCCTATGGGTGTTCAGCCTGTTAGCTGCAAGTGGATCTTTAAGGTCAAATATCGACTTGATGGCTCCATTGAGAGGCACAAGGCTCGTCTAGTTGCACGTGGATTTACTCAGGAGCATGGCATTGATTATGATGAGACTTTTGCCCCAGTAGCTCAGATGACTACAGTTCGCACTCTTCTTGCTGTTGCCGCCGTTCGTCAGTGGCCGCTATACCAGTTGGACGTGAAGAATGCTTTTCTTCATGGTACCTTATCTGAAGTAGTTTATATGCATCCTCCTCCTGGCCTTACTACTCCTCCTCGTCATGTTTGTCGACTTCGCCGTGCTATATATGGTCTGAAACAGGCCCTGCGAGCCTGGTTTGAGTGTTTTCGGCTTGTCATCACCAAGGCTGGTTTTTGTCAGAGTTCCCAGGACCATTCTATGTTTATACGGTCATCACCGTAGGGGAGGGTACTTCTACTACTATATGTTGATGATATGATCATTACTGGGGATGACTCCGCCGGCATTGCATCCACTCAGAAATACCTTCACCAGCAGTTTTATATGAAAGACCTTGGTAAGCTACGTTACTTTCTGGGTTTAGAGACTGCTCATGGATATCAGGGGATACTCATTTCTCAGCAGAAATACACATCAGATATTATTTCCGTTGCATGTCTCTCAGGCAGTCGATCAGCTGATACACCCTTAGAGCTTCATGTGAAGCTTCATCCCACAGATGGTGAACTCCTTCCTGATCCCACTAGATACAGGCAGATTGTTGGATAGCTTGTCTACTTATACATGACCAGACTCGATATTGCTCATGCAGTTAGTATTGTCAGTCAGTTTGTTTCCGCTCTTACATCAGTTCACTACGGTGCTCTTCTTCGGATCCTCAGATATCTTCGGGGCATTATCACTCGCATATTCTGATTCAGATTGGGCAGGTGATCCGACTACCAGAAGGTCTATCACAGGTTTCTGTTTATTTCTTGGTGATTCGCTAATCTCATGGTGGAGCAAGAAACAGGCAGTTGTTGCATGTTCTTTCACTGAGGCTGAGTACAGAGCAATGGCAGCTACTACTAGAGAGATTGTTCATGTTCGTTGGCTGTTATTAGATATGGGTGTCACTCTTACAGGAGCTACTCCATTTTATTGTGATAACCGGAGTGCATTGCACATTGCAAGCAACCCGGTATTTCATGAGCGAACGAAGCATATTGAGATTGATTGTCATTATGTTCGTGAGCGTTTTGAGGCAGGGACATGCTTTATGATTGTAAACTTATGCATTGACATAGTTTATTAGTGAAAAAGAATGTGGTTGCATACATATAAGGATAATTCCCATCTCTAATAATAATAATATTATAATGGGAGAAGACCTTAGTGTCATCTGTAAATCTACCAACACATGCATTGCACATGCATAACTAATATGAAGGAGGTCTCAGGTTCGAGTCCTCACTACGTCAAACTTTTTACTTATTTTTTTAAAAATATATTCATTGTGCATCACACATGTAAATTACTATCTATCTATCTATCTATAATATAATATATAATAACTATTATAATGGAAGAGTTGGACTTGTAAATCTACCTACTTACGCACAACACATGTGCAACTTCAACTCTCCCATTATAGTCTTCACATTTACTTTTAAAAATATATAATCTTATTTATTAAGATATGCATCACACGTGTAAATCGGAGTTCTTATTTTAAATTTTTTTAAATAAATTAATATGTGCATATCATGTGTATGTTACTATATTATAATGAGAGGGTTGGGTTGTCATTTTTAAACAACCTGTGTAGATATTCATTCAACAATCTAATCTCAACTATCCAATTTTAAGTAAGAGTTATATTAATAATTCATTTACTCAACTGTCATCAGTTACCATAAGACCCTCAAAGTTAACATTTATTTACGACATAATTATTTAGAATTGTATCACTCATATAAAATAAAAATTTGTGCCACCATAAGTAATTTGTAAAGAGTATGTAATGAGCAAAGGGATGTCTCATGTTAAAGATCAGATTACGTCTTATTATTTACTATACATTTTTTTTAATTAAACGTGTGTTGCACGTGTAGATTACTAGTATGAAAAATTATTCATTGCACTAGACGATCAACGCGAGCTATAATTGAAACTTATGTAACCAAAAGAAGCCATACTATTGATTGACAGAGGATGATTCGCTTTTGTAGCTCATGAACGAAATACTTTTACTTGGTAACTCTCGAACTTTCCCTTTTGATGTATTCCCACATCCTTCACGGAGTATACTGCTTGCATCCTACATATTCTAAAAAATAGATGTCTGTCTGTAAGCAATATTTTATTTAAAGCATTTTTTTGTCAAAAATCAATCAACCTGCACGTACATTTATTCTCGCAGTAGCTGAGGCAACAATTATCATTAAGTCATAAGAAACCTCGACGCCATAGGGTTATTGCCAGAAAGCAGTCACAATAACTCTAAGACCGTAAACAAGCTTGATGCCACTGCTATAAACAATCATTCCAAGAACTTCCAAACCTACGAAATCATCTCTCACCAGGTACAAATTCTCTCTACAAAACAAGGGGAGGCTCGCTCCAAAACAGGCAAGTTCATGCAAGGTCTACCAAGTTGTTCACCTAACGGCTCATCAACTTGAAGACCGGGGGGGGGGGGGGGGGGGGGGAGGAGATATCAGCAGGGACTTGGAATGTGGAACACTCCATGAACTTCAACAAGGTCACTTAACGTCAGCATACTTTATGTACTTTCTATATTTTGTAAATAAAGGCCAGCCACTAAAGCAGCCATTTAGTTTTATTTTTCAACAAAGATCGGTTTTGCTAACGGTTTCTTCATGTAATAAAGGCCAGCCACTAGAGCAGCCGCTTAATTTTATTTTCAATAAAATTCATTATTAATTTTTGTAGAAATATTTTACAACTCTACGGATGCATACAATGAGTTAAACGTCAAGCCTACTCCTAAAACGACACCAAAAACTCATTAAAAGCTTCTTATAAGATGAGTTCGGAGTCCATACCCATGGCTCGAAGTTACTCTAACAATTTGTAATAAAGCAAGTTTAGAGTTAAACTCGCCATTCGATCCGCTTCTACAACTTGTTAACACCTAAACTAACATGTTCGGAATCCATACCCATGGTGTAACACCCCGCAAAATTAAATAATGACAATTTTGCCCCTCGTATATTACGCACGTGTATTTTGTACCGTTACGGGTAATATCCATAGCGTATTTTAATTTAAATATCATACGTATTTTGTATTTCGACTGCAACATCCTGTGTTAAGAATATATATATATATATATATATATATATATATATATATATATATATATATATATATATATATATATATATATATATATATATAGGGGAAAAGGGGTATGAGCAACTTGCTCATTTAGTAAATAAGCAATTGATGATGTGGCATACATGTGATTGGAAAAGCCTTAAAAGGGTTAGTTGTCCAATGTATCACATGCATGCCACATAATCAATTGCTCATTTACTAAATGAGCAAGTTGCTCATATCCCTTTTACCCATATATATATATATATATATATATATATATATATATATATATATATATATATATATATATATATATATAATTAATTAATTGGAGCAATGGCCTATAGAGTTTCTATAGGCGGATGAGTGTGGGAATTTATTAGGAAAGAAAAGGGGGCCCATGGGTTGAGAGAACAGCAGCGAAGCTGCTGTTGTTGTGGTGACGTCAGCAGGGGGTCCACCTGATTTGAGAAAGAAGCAGTGCCAGCGGCTTTGTCTAATGACGTGGTGCATGGGGCCCCGTGTACGGGTACTATGTGCCACGGGATTTGAGGAGAGAGAGAATTTTATTAGTCCCATATTGAGAGTATACAAGATTAATTTTATATATATATATATATATATATATATATATATATATATATATATATATATATATATATATATATATATATATATATATATAGGATTTTGCTCAGTTGAAAACGGATCCGTTTCAACGGGTTGGAAAACACCAATCTCCACCATCGATCTGATCTTGATCTTGATCAGCGGATCAGATCGAGATCCGCTAAGTCTCCCACTAACGTTCCCAAAAGTGGAGGGGTATTTTCGTCACTTCACGCCAAAAAACGTTTGGGACTTAGCATTTTTTTGGCGTGGAGTTTTTATTTTGGTCAAAATTTCACTTAGGCCATTGTTGGAAACAATGGCCTAGGTTGTTTGAATTTTATTTTTTGAAAAAAATTGTACTTAGGCCGGCCTCGGTTGTTTTTTTTAAAAATAAATTCAACTTAGGCCGTTGTATGGAACAACGGCTTAACTATGTACAAGTATTTTTCCAAATACTTGTACATACACTGATCTTCATCTCCCTCACAACTCTCTCTCGCTAGTTGAGTTCGATAAACCCAATTCCCCTACCGGAGCTGTCTCTCTATCGAATTGAAAACCCTAAATCTCTCTTGATCATTGCTTTTCACTGAATCTCCCCCTATTCTCAGTCTCTAGACCTCTTCCTTGGAGATCCCAATTACAAACAAACCCTAACCCATACCAAATCTATCCAACCCTAAAACCCTAATTCCCCTAAATTAGCCAAATCCTACTCCCCTTCCTTTCTCTACAGCAGCAACTTTGCGGCCTCCCGAACACCGATAGTGTTGAAGGTACTAATTTGTTACCACTTGAGTAGTTCTAACTAGGCTAATTCATTGGAAATTTTTCACCCATGTTTCAGTGTACAATTGCAATATTATGCGTGGGTTTTTATAGAGTAGGTAATTCTAGTTTGATTGGGGAAGTAGATGTTGTATTAGTTGTTGTTGTTTGTTGTTCGATGTTAGTAATAGCGCACAAAGCGGAAAAAAAAATATGCAACTATGCGAGTACGTCGGACACGCCATACACAACCCAACGCAATTCGTAGAAGTGTGTTCGGATTCACGGTTTGCTGTGTACGGCCGTGTATCGCTTTCAATTCATTCCCGTGAGTGAAAGCGATACATCGGTGTATTTTGCAATCCGTGAATCGAAATTGACCTCTACAAATTTGGTTGGCTCATCTGTTTTGCCGCCGTCCAACTTCGAAAGTTTGGGAATTTTTTGATCTCGTTTGTGCGGATTTGTACCGTATATCAAACAACAACCTCAGTTCAAGAATGAGGTGAATGCGAGCGATACACGGCCTTATTTTGCAAACCGTGGATCGAAACTTACTTGTAGAAGTTCCGTTACCTTGTGCGCGGCAAGCCGGAGACAATAGAAGAGTTTTGTATTTATATGACTTCGTTTTCGACGTGTTGTGACTTAATTTACTTCGTATGTATATATATCGCAGTCGTTTGTTAACAAGCTGTGTTATATATAATGTGTTATTAATTGACCAATAATATATTTTTATTGCAGATGAACAACGATACGGAGAGTTCTGCTGCCGGCGATAATTTTGTGCGGGTAGAACCAATCACTGATTTCTTGCCGATAGTCGAAGACCATCTGAATCTAAAGTTAGGAATGACATTCTCCACTTTAGTTGAGGCCGAGAAATTTTATTCTTCATATGCTCGTTGTGGGGCTTTTGCAATGCGTAAGGGTGGGAATAAATTAAAGGGGGGAATGGAAGTAGATAAGTCATATCTTTATAATAAAGTTGGTTCGTCGCCGGGTCAACATAGTGATGGTAGATGTGAAACAACCAGTAGAACGGGTTGCAAGGCTTGCGTTCGTGTAAAATTGAACGAAACAAGTAATACGTGGGTGGTGTATTCATTTCACGAAGAACACAATCACGAATTCACCTCACCCGGTAGAAGACACCTTTTGCCCCTGAACAGGTCTGTGTCAAATACAGACAAAAGGATTATAGATCAAATGAACCAAGCTAATATCCAAACATGTCGATAAATGCTCTTCTTTGAAAGTGCTAGTCGTGGTCATGATCAAGTAGGATTCACAGAAAAAGATGTTAGAAATTTAGTTAGAGATTCGCAAGAAGCATTGAACGGACACGATTCTACAATGCTAATTAATTTTTTCGAATCTAAGAAACAGACGGATCCTTCATTTTTTTATGACATTCAAGTCGATCCCGAAGGGCGGTTGTCACATTGTATGTGGGTAGATGATATTTGTAGGATGAATTACGAAGAATTTGGCGATGTAGTTTGCTTTGATGCCACGTACAATACGAACCGTTACGGAATGTTATTTGTTCCGTTTGTTGGAGTGAATCAACATTGGCAATCGACTTTCTTAGGAGGTGGGTTCATTCCAAATGAGACGGCCTCTTCGTTTGAACGGTTCTTTAAAAAGTGGTTAGGGGTTATGAATCGTGCTCCATCTGGTATTTTCACCGATCAAGACCGTGGGATCGCCGCCGCAGTTAAGAAAGTTTTTCCCCAGACTCGGCATCAATTTTGTATTTGGCATATTCTGGATAAGTTACCCCAGGAGGTTCATCTTGGTTTCGATGTCGACAAGTTTAGGGAGTCCTTGAAGAATGTAATCTACAATTCCGACTATATACATGAATTTGTAGAAAAGTGGAATATTTTGATTTCGCAATACGGATTAGAGAGTAACAAATGGTTCAACGATATATTCGATATCCGTGAAAGTTGGGCACCCATCTACGCTAAAGATTCTTTTTGGGCCGGCATGTTGAGTAGCCAACGGGTTGAATCCACACATTCTGCTTTGAAGCATCATACAGAAAAAAATATTCCCTGCATGAATTTGCCATCATCTTGGATCCTTTTTTGGGAAGGCAAAGACACGATGAATTGAAAGAAAATCATCGTAACCGTGAGAAGAGACTGAAGTTGAAGAGCGAATGGGCTTTGGAGGCACAAATGGCAAAAACATATACTTTAAAAATATTTTACAAATTTCAAGATGAAGTCACAAAAAACATCATGTACAATGTGACATTTGTTGTCGATCTTGAGACACTGGATAGTTCAATCTTCCATGTGATACTCTGTGGAGAGTCAGAACCGGCTCTCCTTCTTCAATTATCCAAAATCAATGGAATTATTACATGTGCATGTCACTTGTTCGAATTTGTTGCCATTCCTTGCAGGCATATTTTAGCTGTACTTCGTTTCTGCCATCACGCATCCCTCCCGAATGTATATATTAAAACAAGATGGACTAGGGATGTGATGAGAAGAAGTTACACATCAATTCCAACCGAACCCAATACCGAGAATTTTGCTTCTCGATATTGTGAGTTGAGCTACCATGCAAAACAAATTGTCGATCTCGGTTGTTCCTCCAATGAGAGTTACAAATACACGTTGGAGAATTTGCAGAAGATCATTGATGGGGTTTCTCGGCTACAACCCGGATTAGGTGAACAACCGGAACAAGCCTTATAACCACATGATAGTGTTGAACTTGGAGGTAGTTCACAACCGCATGGTAGTGCACAACCTCATGATCAAGGGAGTGGACATATACCTACACGCATTAGTGACCCACGACAGTGCACGACAAAGGGAAGGCCTCGCGCTAAAAGATTGAGGCCGATTAGAGAGCAACTCCGCATAAAAAAATCGAGAAGGTGCCGAAGATGCGGCATTGTCCAAATGAATCATGATTCAAGAAATTGTCCAACTTTATTTGAGGGGTATGACTCGTAATTTTTATATTTGTCACTCGTTTAAATTTATTATATTTTATTTGTGACAAATGAGTTTCTTACTAACTAAACCTAATCTTTCAATGAAGGCAAGAAGTAATTCATTCCGAAGAAGACAGTTCTGAGTCGAGATATGATGATCCACTGTGAATTGTAATTTTTAAAATGTAATTGTTCGGTATATTTATAACTCTTTATGCAACTTTGTTAATTACCTTTGATTGGTAATTGTAAATGTAATTCTCGAGACTTAAATGTCGTTTGTTTGTGTCGTTTGTTAATATTGTTGTTGTACGCAAATGTTGGTTTGTAACTCAATTGTATCAGCTGTAGCTATACCTGTATTTGTAAATATTTTTTTTTAAACCAAGGCCATTGTTGGAGACAACGGCCTCAGTTATTTCATAAATTTGGTTTTTTATTCAATATAACTAGTTCAAAAAGAGCAACAAGCCACAGAGCAAAACAATATGTACATAATAAACTTAGGCCGTTGTTGGAGACAACGGCCTAAGATAACCTCAAAAAAAGTGGTGATTTGGGGGGTGCTCTCTGACTTGGAGAAAAGAAAAGGAGCAACAAGTCAGAGAGAAAACCCATTTCTTATATATACCTTCGGCCGTTGTTGAAGACAACGGCCTAAGTTATAGTCAAAAAGTTGTGATTTTGGGGGTGCTCTCTGACTTGTTGAAGACAAAAGGAGCAACAAGTCAGAGAGCAACCCCATTTCTTATAAATACCTTAGGCCGTTGTTGGAGACAACGACCTAGATTATAGTAAAAAAGTTGTGATTTTGGGGGTGCTCTCTGACTTGGAGAAGACAAAAGGAGCAACAGGTCAGAGAGCAACCCCATTTCTTATAAATACCTTAGGCCGTTGTTGAAGACAACGGCCTAGGTTATAGTAAAAAAGTTGTGATTTTGGGGGTGCTCTCTGACTTGGAGAAGACAAAAGGAGCAACAAGTCAGAGAGCAATCCCATTTCTTATAAATACCTTAGGCCGTTGTTGGAGACAATGGCCTAAGTTGTAGCTTAATACTTGAAAAGAGGAAAAAGTCATGGAGGACCCCTTTAATTCAATGCCTTAAGCCGTTGTTTGTAACAACAGACTACATATGATGTTTTTGGTATTTTTATAATTTTCTCTTTACTCTTTACGTACAGTCTCAGTGGAAATTTATACCAAAGACAGATAATCTACACTTGTATATCTTTCCGCCATTTTTTTTTAAGTGCCGATTACTACCACCTTTCAAACCAATATATAATCATGGTGGTCAAATATGTAAAAAAAATTATAAAAAATAATTCATAATCATCCATTTTAGGGAAATTTTTTTACAAAAAATAAAATAAATTTTATCTGTCTTTACGAACAGTCTCTCTGGAACTCTACACGAAAGACAGATGATTTGCGCGTATATATTGTTTATAATTTTTTTATTACGTTTCAATTTTTCCGGCCTATGTAAACAATATAAAATTATAAAAGTAATATGTTTAGAAATTATTCAAAAATATATAAAGGAGAACGTTTACATGTATAAGGTTAGGGTTAAGGTTAGGGTTAGGGGTTTTTTGTTATATGGGTTTACATGTGGGGATGTACATATGGTTTTTCCCATATATAGGCTACATGTGGGGATCTACATGTGGTTATGTACTTTAGGTATTTCCCATATTGAAGTGTCTGCAATAATAGTAGGCCGGTGTTGAGTTCTGCTTTGAGATTGAGTTCTGCTTGTTTAGCTTGGTGCTTTTTCCCATTTAGGTGTATGTTGAAAGTCTGCTGGCATGTGATTTTGTTGAGCTTAACAACAATGAAGAAACTAGGAAAACAACAACATTGTTGAGTCCTAATGGCAAAACATGGAAAGTTGGGTTAATTAGAGTAGGGTAGAATCATGTGTGCATTGGTGGAGAGAAGTGGAAAGAATTTACAGGTTCTAATAAACTAGAAGTAGGATATATGTTAGTGTTCTATTACAAAGGGAATATGTTCAGCTTTAGGGGTATTGATTTTTCCTGCATTATATTTGTGATCATTTCTAATAATACCACTGGTTGAAATTCTGGTAGGTCTTATGTCTGTTAATTTCAATATGTTTGTGATCTTTTTTAGTATGATATATATAGATTTGATTATGCTAATACAAAACCCACATATCCAAAAAATATACACCGGGTTGGTTTACAAGTATAAGGTCAAGGTTAAGGTTAGGGTTGTGCTAACCGTACGATAACCGTAACCCTAACCCTAACCCTTAATCCTACTCTGCTAACCTTACAATAACCCTAACCCTACATTAACCCTAACCCTAACCTACAGATCATGTTTTATTGATTTTTATTGGTTATATACAGAATATTTATAAACTTTTTTGTGGAAACTTATTACCTGTCTGCTCCCAACAACCACAAATTAATGATAAAGCAAAACCAGATCTTACCGCAAATATCTTTCTTGCAATAACCTTAACCCTACAATAACCCTAACCAAACCCCTGACCCCCGCTAACCCTAATCCTATCCATAACCCTCGTTAACACTAATTACCAAACTGAATACCCTAACCCTAACCCTAACCCTAACCCTAGCCAAGTCGAGAACACCCCAATTTATCTCTTTTTGGCCTAGGGTCCAAAGTCGTTGTTGCAGACAACGGCCTAGGTTAAATACCTTAGGCCGTTGTCTCCAACAACGGCCTAGGTTTTAGCTTAATACTTTTAAAATGCAAAAAGTCATAAAGGACCCCTTTATATGAATGCCTTAAGCCATTGTCTTCAATAACGGCCTAGGTATGAAATTTTTGGGATTTATACAATATTCTCTTTACTCTTTACGCACAGTCTCTGTGGAAATTTATACCAAAGATAGATAATCTACACTTGGTTAGGGTATATTTGTTTATTTTCCCATTACTTCCACCTTTCAAAGTGACTCGAAGAACTGCACACAATTACTTCACGACGAGATTCCACACCCAAAATTTCCACAGAAGCAACAGTTGGCGGTAGTGCTTGAGAGTAATCTTTGAACTTTTTTGGAATACTCGTCACATTGGTTTATACATGTGGTCAAATATACTTGTGGTTTTCTGTTACGGTTTCCCAATACATGATCGTCCCTATTTAGACCGTTTTTTCCCAAAAAATAGTCAGATCCAGTTTTTGATGGCCAAGTAGTTTGATCTGATTACTCTCCACTCAAACAACGAACCGATCTTTTTAAATTTTGATTTCTTCTTATCCATCATAATTATTGGATATTTTTGATATTCGGAGATGGGTTTTTGTATTTTAGGAGGGTGTTTTCGGAAGAGTGCAAAAAATGGGAAAACTACATATGGTGATGTACATGTGATTTTTTCGATTTTAGTCTTAAACTACATGTGGGGATGTACATATGGTTTTTCCCATATATTGGGTGCATGTGGGGAGGTACATGTTGTGATGTAGTTTAAGTTTTTCCCATATTGAAGTGTTTCCAATAATTATCCTTATCATTCTTCATCTCTAACTGCACCTTCCCTTCTGTCTCTATTAACAGAGGATCTGCACCACTCTGTTTGTAATATCTCTAATGTACATGTGAGAATCTCAAAAAAAAGGTCTGCTCTTTCATTATACATGTGGTTTTTTTCAAGTATGGTCCACATGTGGGGAGCTACATGTGGTTTTTCCTTTACATGTAGGGTTTTACCTTATTGGTTTTTTCCATAATGAACTTGTTCTACTACATGTGATCACACATCTTCTTCCCAATTTCGTGGAATTCTTCCCAGTTACATGTATGGAGAATGTCTTCAGGAACGTCTTCATTGTAAACAACGTACAAGGATTTTGTAGATTATATATTATTATTCAAAAAAAATATAAACAAAAAAACCAAAAAATATAATATATTCGTTAGTTACGTGGCTAGAAATGGAATTGAATAAAAAATATAAACAAAAAAACATAGATATGAACGTCTATTTTGTAGAGTTCAGAAGACAATGCACGTAAAGAGTGGAGAGACACATGTGATTAATGATAGAACTTAAATATCTATAAACTCTTTACTGGAAACTTATTACCTATCTACTCCCAACTATAAATAATCCTACCCTAACCCCTACAATAACCCAAACCAAACCACTAACCCCCACTAACCCTAACCCTACCCTTAACGCCCGTTAGCACTAACCCTAACCCTAACCCTAACCCTAACGAATGAAATAGTTTTGTTTTTTTATATTTTCTGGGTTGTTCTGTACATATTAAAACATCGTGATTATGTAGTGGTTAGTTAGGTGTAGTCAAACTCAAAAATAAAAAAAATTAAAATTGTTATACAAGCCAAGTTCTCATCTATCTTTTGTATAAAGTTCCACAAATATTGTTCGTAAAGAGTCAAGAGAAAATTGAAAAAAGCAAACAACCAATTAATTTTTGGCCTAGGGCCTAGGGTATAAACATTATATTGAGGGGCTCTCTGACCAGTTGCTATTTTTAAATTAAATACCAACAAGTCGAGAGCATCCCAAATTGTCTGTCTTTTTGGCGTACAACCTAAGCCGTTGTCTCCAACAACGGTCTTGGGTATAAAGATTAAAGTGGAGCTGCTATCTGACTTTAGGCTATTTTTAAAGTTGACAAGTCAGAAAGCAAAATAAATTTTCTATATTTTTCTCCTACGACTTAGGCCGTTGTCTCAAACAACGGCCTTGGGTATAAACAATAAAGTGGAGCTGCTCTCTGACTTTTTGCTATTTTTGAAGCCAACAAATCAGAGAGCAAAACAAAATTTCTATATTTTTCTTCTACAACTTAGGCCGTTGTCTCCAACAATGGCCTTGGGTATAAACAATAAAGTGGAGAAGCTCTCTGACTTATTGCTATTTTTAAAGCCAACAAGTCAGACAGCAAGACAAATTCTCCAACCTTAGTCCTGTTACCTAGGCCGTTGTTTGGGACAACGGCTTAGGTTTAAAAAAAAAAAATTAATCTACATTTATACAAAGCAGCTGAAGCTGCTACACTTGAAAATATCACCAAATTCCAAACACTTTGCCATCACCTACACTCTCCGAATAAATTCATATTTACAACCGCCAAAATTATCAAACATAATTGACTATTAGAAATTAATAACAACAACATCAACTACACTTAAACTTACGAACCATACTTTCCACTAGTTTAGTTACAACAGGATAAAACCCACAAAATAAATAAACAAAAATTACAACCTCCAAATTGTATTGGTGAAGTACCGGGCGTGAAATGCTGTGGTGGTCGCCTCTTCCGAGCAGGGTTTCGGCGCCACATCGTGGTTGGCGAGTCAGGGATTTGTTCAGATCCTCCCCTCTCTTATTGTACGTCTCCGACAACCCTTTCCCCACTCTCTTCATCCTGCGCTTGTTCGTGAGATGGATGTGAAGTTGAAGCTTGTTGTTCTCTGATCTCACGTTCTCGTTGCCCCATCAATGCAGCTGGCCTACCCCTCACACTTTTACGTCGGCCCCTAGATCCGTGTAATGCTCGATCCAAACGTTCGACCTTTCCCAAAACATCCATATTGCTACGACATGAAGAGAGCATCCTCTGAGCAAAACTCTTCATAGCCGTGCCTGCATTACTTTTTAGTACCTTCGTGCATTCTTTTGCCATGTCCATCGTGTTATCAATCTAAATCAGAAAAAACCAACAAAAATAATTACACAAATTCAATAATTTAAAGAATTCATGAACTTCAAGTATAACGAACATTAAAATAAATATGAAGATTGAAGTTACCACTGTACGTATAGTTGTGGCCTTCGGTTGGAACATGGATTGTGAACTGGAATATGCAGATAATGGTTCAATCTCCCTCTCCTCAATTTCTCGTTGAATACCAGCAGGTAGTACTGTATCGGGAGAGATGTACAAATGTGTATATTGTCGGAACCAAGTCATATACTTTCCTTGCACTCTTCCATTGTACTCTGGAACATTGACGAGTACAAGTTCAAACCGTCACTCGTTCCATTCTGCAACGTGAACACGATAGTAATCTGCCCAATCATGAGTAGGCATGCGGCCGGTACCCCTAACGGCGTGTAACTCATGATCGTATAGGTTTGCGCAGCTTGGGGGACTATCTTGTTGAAGATCGAACTGACGAAGGACTCTCTCTGGTCGCGGATGCTCCACTATACCGAAGTTGATGAGGGGAGCCATCGTCAGCCACAACTGTGACCCGGTGGTGCACATTGGCGGTAGTCTTCCCACACGCTCGGGTGTATACGGCGCCCAAATCACAAACTCTTCATGTAGTTGGTCGAGCTCGTCTCTGTAGTACGTTATTACACCCTTGGGGTTGTCTTTGTAACTCCGACTACCAGCCCAATATACCCCTAAGGGTGCTAACATAGCAGGATCTTCGGGTTGGGCCATCCAACCAACTGCCGGTCTCCTAATGCGGGGACGACCCAAGTGCAGTCGCTCCTAGGACCAAATCTGTAACAAAACCATTGGTCCGGTCATTTCTAATGATTCTAGCGCTGCATGACACAACGCCCTGTATAGCGTTGCCAACGCAGTGTTTCCCCAGCTTCCACAGCTGTACCGGCCAGCTAAGCCTAGGTCGGCGAGCAATCGTAGGTACATGAGGTGCACCGTATCGCCCGATGAGTTAGGCAATAGAACCCCTCCGATCACCGTTAGAATGTAGGCTCTGGTGTAGGACTGTACATAGTCGTCGGGCGATTCGTTGGTCAGCGTCCGATCAAAACGTCCATTCAACCAAGATAGTCGGATTGATTGTCCTTGGAAAATGGCATCATCTTCCGCAGCCGACTCATCAAACTTTTTACCAAGCAGTTCGTTGCACATCTCTATTTTATCAAAGTTAATATTACCAGTCACGGCCAACCCATCTATTGGAAGACCGGATATCATCGTTATATCCTGTAGCGACACCATCATCTCTCCGACCGGTAGATGGAACGTGTGCGACTCTGGTCTCCAGCGCTCCACGAGTGCCGAGAGAAGTGCTCGGTCGAGTTTGACATCCCCCATCATGCTGATTCCATAGAAACCGGATGCTACAAGGTGCTCGACAATACGTGGATGCACCTTCATGGTCTCGTGGGTGCGAAAATTATACCTACGCATCGTCCCACCCCACACTTCCGTGGATCTGTGGCGATCTTGCAAGGTCAGTTCGCCGAGATTTATTGGTCCTGGACCACGACGTCCTGTCATCGAAGAGGATGCACCAACCTACACGAACCAAAAAATATAATTATTATTATTCTAAAATAAATATCACTAAATACAAAATTAGGGACAATACAAATTATTAGTTCTCACATTCTCTGTGGAATGTTCCCCCCGTGCTTCCTGGGATGTCCTTCCCCTTCCGGTTCCCCTCGTTCTGGCCATTTCTCTGTGACAAAGTTTGCATATATGAAACTAATTACTCGCCGAGAATTAGCAAACACAAACCAACGAGATGAAAAAATTTCAAGAGTTCGCTTATACGCATCAAAACAACACAAACGAGATGCAAAAATTCCTAAATTTCGTCGTCAACTAGGGCACACCAAACACAAGCCAATGCAAAAGTGAGTTCCGACCCACGGTTTGAAATATACGCTCGTGTATCACTTTCACTCTTTAAAATATAGCGGGAAGCGATACATTGACGTATCTCACAAACCGTGGGTCGGAACTCGTAAATACAAGTTCCGTTGCATTGTGAATGGTTAGACAAACCTACGTGCACCGTTTTGAATTTTTTCGACTTCGTTTAAGCATTTTTGTATTGCGACCGTACTAAAAAAAATTCGAGGTATATTGAAGTTTTTTCATATACGCGTAAAAACAACATAAACGAGATGCAAAAAATCCAAAAATTGGACTATGGGTAGGGCTCCCTGCACACAAGCCAACGCAACTAGTACATGGGAGTTCCGAACCACGGTTTGAAAGATACGACTGTGTATCATTTTCACTATTGAAAACTGAGCGAAAGCGATACATAGACGTATCTTGCAAACCGCGGGTCGGAACTCGCATGTACAGTTGGTATGACTTGTGAGTGGTGAGACCAACCTACTCGCAAAGTTTCGTTTTATTTGGACTTCGTTAAAGCTATTTTTACCTCATAACGTATTCCACAAGTTTCGAGGTGGATTAAAGGTTTTTTTTATATACGTGTCAAAACAACAAAAATGATAAACTTATTTCCTAAATTTGGGCGTCAACTCTGGCACACCAAACACGAGCCGTCGGAACTTGCAGAGGTGAGTTTTGACTCTCGGTTTGAAAGATACAGCCGTGTATCACTTTATATCCGTTGTATTGAATTGAAATGATAAACGGACGTTTCTCACAAATCGTGAGACGGAAATCGCCTCTAAAATTTCCGTTACCTTCTACGCGGCGAGTCTGACCTACTCGTACAAATTGAATTTTTTCATCTCGTTTTTTTTCATCTCCTATATTCCACCATTACAACTACCACTACATCTACGAAAATGTCAACAAAATGTATACAACATACATGATCAGAGCTAATTATATACTCTCTAAATTATAGACTACACTACTACGCATAATACCAAAAAACCCAACTTTAAAATTGGAAAAAAAATCAATAAATTCAAAGAGTTCATTATAGTAAATTGGGATTAAGAAAATACCTGGTCCAGAGAAAATACCTGGTCCAGAGAGAGAGAGATAGAGAGTTGGCGAAGAAGTGAGAAGCCGCTGCACGCTATTATAGACAAAGGAAGACAATTTGTGCTAGGGTTTAGATGATTTGGGAATTTGGATATGAAGTTAGGGTTTGCTGTATTCCGGAGAGGAAGAGAGAGATAGAGAGCTTTCCACAAGGGGTGGAGATCGAGAAGGCAAAGAAATCGATGCCAAAGGGGTTGGGAGAGTGAACTAGGGTTTGGGGATGGGTTTCGGGAGCTCGAGAGAAAGAGAGATAGTGTTTGTGACGAAGTGAGGGAGATGAAGATCTGAGTATGTACAAGTGTTTGGAAAAACACTTGTACATACCTAGGCCGTTGTTGGAAACAACGACCAAGGTATGTTTTTTTTATAAAAAAAAACAACCTAGGCCGTTATTTCCAACAACGGCCTAAGTGAATTTTTTGACAAAAAAAAAAATCCACGCCAAAAAAATGCTAAGTCCCAAACGTTTTTTGGCGTGAAGTGACGAAATTACCCCTCCGCTTTTCTCAGCGTTAGTGGGAGATCCTTAGCGGATCTTGATCACAGCCGCTGATCAAGATCACGCTTGATCGGACGGTTGAGATCCCTGTTTTCCAACCCATTGAAAACAGACCCATTTTCAATGGAGCAAAACCCATATATATATATATATATATATATATATATATACATATATATATATATATATATATATATATATATATATATATAAAATTGCCTATGATCAAGAGTCACCTAATTGGTTAACCACCTTTTGAGAGGCAGCCTGTGGTGGGCAGTTGTTAAGAAAAATTGCTGAATTGGGGTGGGGCGTTACATCGACTATTTATACATTTTTCGTCTTCTCAAAATTCATTTTTATCCTATTCTGAGCCAAATTAAACATTTATTTTATTCTTTGTCTTTACGTGCATTGCACGTGTTTTCAATACACGTGTCGATTACGTATGTTTTACCCTTACGCGAAATATCCGTAACATTATTAAAATAAATATTTTATGTATGTTATATTTCGATTATCTATAAACATTTCTCCGTTGATCAAATCTATTTCGTATTTAAATATATGTTTTTACGTGTGACGTACGTGTTTGCAATGCACATGTTGGTTCCTATAATTTTCTTGAGTTAGGAATATTTTTCTTCTCATTTTTCTAGTCACAATTATGTGATTTATTTTTAATTAAATTCCATTAGGCCTAAATCCATTTTGTATCCCACTAAAATTAATTTAAAGCCCACTATTAATTTTATGTGCACTAAAGTGTACATTTAAAATATAATTAGTTTGGTACACTTGCCATGTGTAACACATACAACCAACCTAATAAAAATTAATAATAAAATTTTGTATGAAGAGTGTACACACATATTGACTACACGTCCACGTGTTTCTTACCATGGTTGAGAATAAGGGAGAGTGGTGTGAGTTAGTAGGGAGTGGGGAGTTATTATGGGAAGTGGGACGCTATTTTGACCACACAATTTTCCTATAAATAGTCCCTAATTTTGTCATGAACAACATAACGGAAAACAAAAATAAAAGAGAGAAAGAGGGAGAAGAAGGCTTGCAGATTGAGGCTTAGGAGGAGCTTGACCGGGATTCTTTGCTTGGAGCTTTGGAGCATTTTCTTTTAGGAGTTCTACTGCTAAGAATTCTACATTTGAGGTTGGTGTTTCTTCAACTTTCTAATATAGTTTTATTAGTAGAATGCTAGATATGTTTGAATTGTTAGATGTATGATAACTTATATAGATTGAGTATTCATGGTTAGATTATTTGTTGCTGACTGAATGTCTGAAATTATGATATGGTTGATTTGGGGGCATTTTCATAAGGTTCTGTTTTGAGTTCTAGTTGCACTTCAAAAAATCATAACTATTAAACTAGATGGAATCTAGAGTTAAAATTTTTATAGGAGCATCTAGTATATGTCAGGAACATCTCCTTAAAATTTCATAATATTTGGATGTCGTTTACTAGGACTTGTTGGATGTTCACTAGTTGCTAGAAATTTGTACACATTTCGAATTTTGATCATTTCAACATCTTACATGAAGTATTTTAAGAATAGTCAAAACTAAGAACTTTAAGTAGACTCTTTAAACTTTCTGTAAAGTCTAAGAAATCAATTTTTCGTAAATAATTGAATTTATAACAAATTTTACAAGACCGAACAAGTGGCAGTACTTTGACATTTCGACCCTACTGTAGATTTCGAAGAATTCAGAGTTAGGGACACAATTTTTTAGAGAAACTTATAACTACAAAGTTAAAGTAGACTTTTATACCTTTAATTTGATCTAAAGAACATAAATTTTCATGAAGTATAGAATTTTCTATGCTTTTTACAATTATCATGAGTTGCTGTTTTCAGATTTTGAACCTACCGTTTTGCAAATGAATTTAGACGAAGTAATTGAGGATGATTTTAGATGATCTGAACTACAAAGTTGTAGTGGACTCATTTATGATTCCTATGGAAACTAATAAATCTATTTTTGGAGTAGTATTGGAATTTATATGATTTTTACAATACCATTGAGTTGATGTCTTTTATTTAGTTGTCCTAAAACTTTTACAACATATAAAATTTGATTTAAAATTGGAATGTTAGTAAGATGTACCATATGAGGAATTAATAGATAATTAAATGATGAAGTTAGAATGTAAAACATGTGACGTTTATAAAAGTTTTAACTCATCAAGTGTGATTTTATGTTGCTATAAGAAGTTGGTTACTTCATAATTGATAATAAACATAAAGAGAATAGATAAAGAAGAATGAGGAATAATGAATGAGATATTTATGATGATGTTAGATCTAACCTATGTGATCTCTTTTGAGATGGTTGTTTGTTCTAGAGTGAGCGGAACCCAGAATACCAGCAGTTGTGACAAATGGAATTCGAGAAGTAACTAGTGTGGGTTGACTTTCTCTTTGAGAAATAGCTAGTGTAGGCTAATATTCTCAGTGTTTGACTTAAGTCTGGTAGGAGGCTAAGCTAGCTCTAGGTGATATTATTTTTATGTTTGACCTTAAGGACAGGCACTAGAAAAGGAGATGTGATGAAGCTTAAGAAAACATGAGTGGGATGGCTCTATATAGTCGGACGGATGTATTCTGGGAGTATAGTTACAGTCGGGCGGATGTATTCCGGGACTGGGCTCAACATGGTTGGGCGGATGTATTCCAGGACTATGGTTACAGTCGGGTGGATGTATTCCTGGGACTATGCTCAACATGGTCGGGCAGATGTATTCCAGGACTATGGTTACAAGGCAGATGTATTCTGGGACAGCGAGTTTTATGCGAGATGAGTCTCAATTACTTCTAGGACTGTGAATAATCGGCGGATGTACTCCAGGATTATGTATAGTCAAGCGGAATAGAGACGAGTCTCCAGTGTTCTGAGCTAGAGCGATGCTTACGGGATGTTTGCGCGATGAGGGTTCTGTATGGTCAAGTGGATGTACTCCGGGACTGGAATCTATACTCGTGGAATGTCTAAATCTTTTTTTATCACCGTAGTAGGATTTCATAATGAGGGATTGAACCCTATAATGAAGAGTATGTTAAGGGCTTGCCCTCGAACCTATGTAGTATGAGATGCATAGAATCCGAACAAGTATGCATTAGTGTTATCGTAGTGTGAATGTCTGTATCAGGCATTAAGTCATCATACACTGACACAACTAGGATTGTCACTTTTCATGTTTGCATTCAAGTTTGTGTTTGATAAAGTAGAAGAATCGCTGGATTATAGTATTGCGTCAGTTGTATGCAACTGATGTGTCCACAGTTTTCTAGTTGCAGTGGTTTTGGCATGGATTTGAAGTCACTATGAGAGATGTCACATGATTAAAGAGATTTCATTATTAAATATGTAATATACTTATTTATTTCGCTGTGCTGAAGTAAAGAATGATGTTGTAAATGAAAAAATTGTAAATTCCTTATAAATTTGTACGAATTTGAAGTAAAAGATCCTATTTGTGCTACGAATTACCTGTGCTTGGATTCGGGGTATTACACATGGCTCGGAGTTACCTTAGCAAACTGAAACCACGTTCAGAGTTCAGTTCGCCATTCGATCTTCTCCTGAAACTGGTTAAAAAATTTAAAGACAAATTAGAGGTCCAAAATCATGAATTGTAGTTACTCCAATAAAACTTGCAAAAACATTATTTTGAGTTCAACTCGCCACTCCATGTGACTTACAATTTGTTGGAGGACCCATACAGCATGTTCATAGTCTAACTCTTCCCAAGAGTCGCTCCTATAACTAGCTAAAACACAATACCGCAAGTCCGAAGTCCAACTCTCCTCATGAGCAGCTTCTACGACTAGCTAACTCCCTAGAAGACGAATCACAGGACAAGGCACCGACATGTAAATGATTTGTTATTTCACGAACAACAAGTCTCGTTACAACTGCAGAATTACAATGACTCTATGTTCCATGCCTAAGCATCATTACAGCAAGTTTTGCAAACACTATACAACAAGCTGTTCTGCAGATCTTTGTCCCGACTACAGGTGCCACCTCAACTCTTGGGAATAAAATTCAAGACAATATTTCCTTAGGCAGGCAAGCTCCAAGTTTCTGACCACCTTCACCTGAGCAAGCTCAATGTCCCAAGGACCTTATACGATGTGCAGAATTACTTGTCGACAAAGAGAAGAATGGAATCTCATTAATGCTGAACAAACACAAGGGACTTCACTTCAATATCAAGGAGACTCAAAACAAGTTCCTTCAAAAAACTCGTTGGCTCCAAACAATGAGTTCAACGCTCTGTTCACCCCTCTCAACAACTCGTTGACTCTAAACCACTAGTTCAATGCTCCACTTGCCGCTCGAGCTCCATCAACAACTCATTGACTCCAAACAACAAGTTCAACACTCTGATCTTCGCTCGAGCTCCATCAACAACTCATTGACTCCAAACAACAAGTTCAACATTCTGATCTCCGCTCGAGCTCCATTAACAACTCGTTGAATCCAAACAACGAGTTCAATGCCCTGCTCTTCACTAAGCTCTATCAACAACTTGTTGGCTCCGAATAACGAGTTCAACACTCTGCTCATCGCTTGAGCTCCATGAACAACTCATCCAAACAACGAGTTCAATGCCCTGCCCTTTGCTCAGGCTCCATCAATAACTCGTTGACTCTAAACCACGAATTCAATGCTCCACTTACCGCTCGAACTCCATCAAGAACTCATTGACTCCAAAGAATGAGTTCAACACTCTGCTCTCTGCTCGAGCTCCATCAACCACTTGTTGGCTCCAAACAATAAGTTCAGCACTCCACTCGTTAACTCCATAGAACGAGTTCAATACCCTGCACTTTACTCCAGCCCCGTCAACAACTCATTAGCTCCGTACAACGAATCTGATGCCATGCTATTCTCTAGAGCCCCGACAACAATTTGTTTGCTCCAAACAACGAGTTCAATGCTCTGCTCTTTGCTCGAGCCTCGTCAATCACTCGTTAACTTTATACAACAAGTTTAACACCTTGCTCTTCGCTCTGGCTCTATCAACAACCCGTTGGCTCCAAATAATGAGTTCAATACCTAGCTCACAGCTCGAGCTCCATTCGCAACCTATCACCTCCGAACAGTGAGTTTGATGCCTTGCAACTCTTTCGCTCAAAAATCACAACTCTTTCCAACAAAACAATAAGTTCAACACCTTGTACTCCGTTCATGCTCTATAAACAACTCGTTGACTTCATACGATGAGTTCAATGCCCAACTCTTCGTTTGAGCTCTGTTAATAACTTGTTAACTCAATACAATGAAATTGGTGCCCTACTCCTCGCTCGAGTTCTTCCAACAACTCCAAAACTGCATGCAATAGGTTTATCACCTAATGCTGGCCAGGGGTTGCCTCTGGAAAATATGTTCCAGCAAGTTCAACGTTCAACTCCGCCTCAGAGTTGTATTTACAAAACTTGCTGGGCACAAACGACAAGCTCAACGTTCAACTCTATCTCAGAAGTCACTACACAAACTTGCCGGGATCAAACGGCAAGCTCTACGACCAACTACATCTTAGAGTTATTTCTACAAACTTGCTAGAAACAAATGGCAGGTTCAACATCAACTCCGCCTTAGATTTGCCTCTATCAACTTGCTGGGAACAAACAACAAATTGAAACGTCCAACTCCATCTCAAAGTTGCCTCTACAAAACTTGCTAGGTGTAAACAGTAAGTTCAACATCAACTCCGTTTCACAGTTGACTCTACAAAACTAATCGGGCGCAAACAGCAAGTTCAACGTCCAACTTCGTCACAGAGTTCTCCATTAACTTGCTGGGATCAAACGACAAGTTCTACATTCAACTCCATCGAGAGTTGTATCTCCAAACTTGTTGGCATCAAACAACAAGCTCTACATTCAACTCCGTCTCAAAGAGTTGCCCTTCCAAGCTTACTAGGACCGAACCAAAAGCCCTACGTTCAACTCCATCTCGAAAATGTCTCTACAAACTCCTTGGGAACAAACAGCGAGTCCAAATGTTAGCTCCATCATAGGATAGTCTCTACAAAACTTGCTGGGTGCAAACAGCAAGTTCAGCATTCAACACTGTCTTGGGGTTGTCCCTATAAACTCACCGGGATTAAAGGATGAGCTCTATGACCAACTCCATCTCAAGGTTGTCCCTATAAATTTGCCTAGTGCAAAAAGAAAGTTCAAACATCCGACTCTGTTACAGAGTTCTCTTTAAAACTTGTTGGGTGTAAACAATAGGTTCAAAGGTCCAACTTCATTCAAGAGTTGTCGCTGTAAACTCGCTGGGATCAAACAACACGCTAAACATCCAATTCCATCTCAAGGTTGTCTCTACAAAATTTGTTGGGCGCAAACAGTAAGTTCAACACTCAAACAGTAAATCCAACGCCATTCAAATATTCTAATTATTGAAATATTCTTGAAAGAGTGCATTCATTATTTAATCATGAGGAACAAAATTTATTTATCTCATAAACAAATTGACAATCATATGATATTTCATACAAGCAGAACTATTTTTCATGTTTAATATATTTTCATATATCAAATTATTCGATTCCGAATTTTATCAAATAAAATTTTAAATTGAATTTTCCAAGAGAAAGCTTGTATTGCGTGTGACCCATTGGGCCTCACATTAAGCTGACAGTGAAGATATTAAACTTGCTTATTTCTCCAGAAGACCCAAATAATATGAGTTTAATTAATGAAATAAATTGTACTCTTTACGGATTAGTTCCCGTACAATGAAATCCTCCGATCATACAATGTCCCGAAAATATTTAGGGCGCGGATTCACATCAAACCCTAATCACTTAATCATATGTGTCTGATACGTTAGTGATTGACTTAAGTGATTACTTAGAAACTCATTTCTAAAATTCATTTTTCTATGACCATAGACTTCCTGAGTCAACACATTATACAATCATATACGTTATTCTCTTCTTCTAATAGAAGTGATCGATGTCTTATTTATTACTCATCCACTTCCATGAAAGCCTCACTATACCCAGAATACCCTAACATGTCTTAGAAAGTCATGCTGAGAAATAAACCAAAGTATAGATTGACAGACACAAAATAGTATGACAATCTCAGTTCTTAGGATTATTTGTACTCACTATCATCCAATGAATTTTCTATTGACATTCATTTAGACTTACCATTAGATATTCCTTTTAGTGAGTCAGTTCAGTGAACTAAACTGTTTAGCACCTACACTTTTATATTAATGTCTTTACATTAATAATTGTGAGATCAATTATCCTCTACTTTGAGCATATAACGAGTGTACTAGTCTTACTGCAATTACCGATGTCCAATCTCGGTAATCCTATGACCAGTAATATTTTAGATTAATTATATTAAGTTTACGTCTCACTGGAATGATCTCATCATGACCCTAACCATATTTAATTAATCCATGGACTTCATTATAACAGTAAACAAATTACATAAATAAGAATAAGTAGCATATGATGAATAAAACGCCTCAAATTTTTTTATTAATCATGAATTATGTTTACTAGAAAATTTGTCAATTACATACCATGCGATTGACTATAAGACACATTCCAAACATTCTCCCACTTACACTAAAGTCATTCATACTATTAAGGTAATGATCAAACTACTGTTGTGTCATTACCTTAGTGAAAGGATCTGCTGTGTTGCTTGTTGTATCGACTCGTTCGATATTGCATCACCCCTCTCAATGATTTCCCTGATCAGGTGATATTGTCGAAGGATGTGCTAGGATCTTTGATGAGATCTGGGTTCCTTGGCTTAGGCAACAGCTCCAGAGTTGTCTCGATAAAGAGGAATCAGCTGATTTACCTTCGAAACCACTCTCAACTCAGTAATGAACTTCTTCATCCACACTGCTCCTTTGGTAACTTCACTTGCAGCAATATACTCTGCTTCAGTGATTGAATCAGCTATTGTTCACTACTTGGAACTCTTCCAACTTGCTGCACCACCACTCAGGACACATACCCCACAATGGATTTACAATCATCCGGATCTGACTGAAAACTAGAATCGGTATAGCCTTCCAATTTCGTGTAGACTCGCCATATATTAGAAAATCATCTTTTGTCCTTCTCTAGTACTTGAGAACGTTCTTCACCGCTTTCCAGTGTTCCTCTCTAGGGCTTGATTGAAACCTGCTTATAATCCTAAAGCATATGCAATATTAGGTCTGGTACATAGCATAGTATACATGATCGACCCAATAGCCGATGCATAAGGGAAGGCTTTCATCATCTCTCTTTCTTTAGGTGTCTTTGGAGACATCTGTTGGGGTATGCTCTAGAGGCCAGTTGTGTATTGACAATCTTAGTTTACATTATCATGATATTTATTTCATATATGAGGCATTTCATTTATTGTGTTGTTTATTATGATTAAATGAATATAATAAAGTCCTTAGAATAGTAGGTTCAATTCCATGGGATATCCAGTGCATGACTTGATTGTGAAATTCTATTGGTTGTAATCAAAACACTATTCTTAAATGTCCCTAGTCAAGTATTATTGTGAATTAGGACAAAAATAATACATAGAGACTAGTATGTGCGTAGACTGATAGACTGATGACCATATCTCACGGATCATGGATATGAGATATCAAGTCTTCACTAGGTACATATTAGAGTAATAATGTACTGGACTGACCCACCATGAGAACACTGCATGGATCGTTATGTGAGTGTCATAAGCGGTTCTCATAGTAACCATGGTGTACGTAGTCCTTTGATTTGAAGTCACTACAGTTCCCTACATGAGAAGTTATATATTTTAATGCGTCAAACGTTACCTGTAATAAGGTGATTATAAAGTCGACTATTGGATATAGTATAAATCATGCGGAGGGAAGTGAGTGACTTATATAGAATTTGTCTCTCTTACATAAAAGGAGCGAGATCTATGGGCCCCTTGATTGGTTGAGACTGCAAAATGCATAGTCTTTGCTAAAATGAGTCAATGCGAGATTTGAGCTCATTTGTTTTAGTAAGTCTACTCAGACATCAAGAAAGCAAAGATTGGACTATACAAGGGTGACACGCTCTATGCCTTGTGGTCAATTAGATATCTGGACAAAAGGACTAGACTACATTGTAACATTGGTCAGGAATAGGTTATGTCAAATCACTGGCATTCCCGTTACTTGAGTAGCAGTGATGTATTGCTAGATACCGCTCACTGTTTGTAACACTCGAATATGATTTTAGTATTACTTTCAACATAATGGGAACCTATAGGGCCACACACTTAGAATGAATCGAAATTGGATTTAAATTCATGAGATAAATTTAATTGAGAATTCTAGTAAAACTTGGACTCCTGACATAGTTGGTAGTTAATTAGATTGAATGGGCCAAATAAAGTTCAAAGGCCCACACACGATTCAGACTCAGGTCAGATTGTGAGCCCAACAACTGCATTACTCTCTTAGGGTTGATTTTCTGCATCTATATATATAATATGTATAAGTGGAGAAGAGATAGTTGAGAAAAACCCTAGCCGTCACAGAAATTGTGAGAGAGAGATCGTGAGAAACATCACCTTCCCGCAGCTAACACCGCGGCATGAGGGAAAGCTTGATTTGATTCGTTTGTGTGGATACCATAGAGACACCAGAAGATTGTAGTGTTGTGATCGGCATACTATGGAGAGAGTAGGTCCATCTTTAAGGTATAACTTCTAAACACGATTAATGGTTTTCACATGGATCTATGGCGAGGTTCCAATATTTTTTTGTAACTTTTCCGCTAGCACTACATATTTATTCTGAGATTACCCTCAAAACCTAACAACATCCTGCATGAAAGATGTATGCATTGTCTTATTGGTAAGTAACCTCTCTTACTATCTTTCATGCTAAACCTTTTTACACGATGTCTATGTATCTGGACTTAGATTACCCAAGCATCCTTTTAGACCTATCCCTAGATCCTTATTCCTAGAATACATGATGCTTCTCACAGTCCTTCATGGAGAAATTTATGGTAAGCCAAGTCATGACCAATTGTAACATTGGGATATCATTTTCAATGATGTGTATGTCATCCACATACAATACCCAAAAAGTAAATGCACTCCCACTGACTTTCTTGTATACAAAAGGTTCGTCAATGTTTCTTATAAATCAAACAATTCGATTGTCTCATCAAAACGGATATTCCAACAGCTTACTGCTTGCTTTAACCCATAAATGGATTATGCAGCTTGCATACTTTTGTTTTCTCTACACTATAGACAAAACCTTCTAGCTGTGTCATATAAATTTCTTCCTAGAAATTACCTTTTAAGAAAGAAGTTTTGACATCCAACTGTCATATCTCATAGTCGTAATATGAAGCTATGACTATCAAAATCCTAATGGACTTAAGCATTACTATTGGTGAAAAGGTTTCAACATAGTCAACATCTTGAGTTGTTCTAAAACCTTTAGCCACTAGCCTAGCCTTATGGGTATCCACCTTGCCATCAGCTCTGACCTTTCTCTTGAAGAGTCATTTGCACCCAATGGGTATTATCCCTTTAGGTGCTTCCCCCAATGTCCATACTTTGTTAGAATGCATATAGTCCATTCCAGATTTCATGGCTTCTTGTCATTTATTTCTATCAACATCTTTGATTGCTTCTAGATAAGTTGGTGGATCCTGAGTTTCAAGATTGTCTATGTCATTCCAATGAACAAATTCAATCCTTTTGGTGTTTCGCATTCTCGTAGATTTTCGAGGATTTTTAGGAATTTGATGAGGTTCGACTGGTTCAGGAATACTTTGCGGACTTTTCACAACTATTTTTTATTCTGATTGTGGGTCTTGAACTTCACTAAGTTAAATATTTCTCCACTGCCCTTTTGGATAAACTCCTTTTCCAAAAAGGTGACACGATTACTAACAAATACATTTTTTTCAGTTGGGGAGTAAGTATCCTATAGTTTCTTTAGGATCCTTATGAATCTACATTTTTCAGATCTCGCTTCGAGTTCAGCTGCATCTAATTTCTTCACATAAGCAGGGCAACCCCAAATCTTAACATGTTCAAGAGTTGGTTTCTTTCCCCTCCATATCTCATAGGGAGTATTACATACATATTTTTTTTGGTACCTTACTGTGGAAGTACGTAGACTCTAAAGCATATTCCCCAAAGAATATTGGAAGATCAATGAAGGACATCATGAATCGCGTTATGTCTAACAATTTGCGTTTTCTCCTTTCTGCTACACCGTTAAGCTAAGGTGTTGCATGTGGAGTTGAGAGAGATCTCATTCTCTTTGAGATAATTAAGAAATTCCCTGGATAAGTACTCACCATCTCGATCCGATCGAACTACTTTAATCCGCTTACCAATTTGTTTCTCAACTTCAAACTAAACTCTTTCAATTTTTCAAAAGCCTCATATTTGTATTTCATTAAATACACATATCTGAATCTTAAAAAGTCGACCATAAATGATATGAAATAGGAGTATCCACCTTTGGCTTGAACTGTCATTGGTCCACATACGTCTGTGTGAATCAAATCTAACAATTCAGTGGCACGCACTCCACTTTCGGTAAATGGAGTTTAGTCATCTTTTCTTTAAGATAGGATTCACAAGTTGGAAGGTATTCAAAATCATAGTCACTTAAATAGTGACATTTATACAACTAGTTAATCATATTCTTATTTATATGACCAAGTTTTAAGTGCCAAAGATAGGTTTGATTAATCTCATCTTTTTTTCTTTTATGTGTGTGTTCCATATGAAAAACATTGTCATCAACATTAAGAATTGCTAGCCCATTATCAATATTCTCAGTCCAAACAACTCAATTGAATGATAAATGGAACAACCAATGTTCTTAGACATAATCTCAAAACATTCTTCACGCAACATAGGAACAGAGATAATATTTCTTATTAAACTTGCAATATAATAACCATTCTGCAAATCTAAATGTTTTCCCGAGGGAAAATAAATACAAAAAAAACCTACAACTAAGGCTGCAACTTTTGCTCCATTTCCAACCCTCAGCTCATAGTTACCTTTTCCATAACAAACGCACCTGAATAAAGGCTTTCAAAGCTTTCTTTTCCTTCAGCTCTGCAAGGTAAATCCTGTAGACCTCCTCATGCAGAAAAACTATTTCGATATCTCATATCTGGCAGTCCTACTCAGCTTACCATACAACTCCTTGAGGTGAGGCATAATGGATTTATCATTCATATGTTCATGCTTCCTTCGCAACTCATTGCACATGGAGGCCAGCATAATACATTGCGCCTGGACACTGTCACTTTTCCACTTCTCATAAGCGGTAATCTCTTCTCTTGTTGCATCAAGTTCTACTAGTGCTTCTAGAGCAGGAGAATCAACTATGTGGTAAATCTTTTACTGAGTGAGAACGGTTTTCAAGTTCCTAAACCAATCAACCAATTTGGTATGGTCAGCTTGTTGGCATCAAGTATACCGCGCAGTGATAGCGAAGTAGACATGATACATCTATAATAAACACCATCAAAAGAGCAAAAATACACAGATCAATAATTATTCTTGATAATTATGCATAATCATAAGAGGTCTTGCTATTAAATAGTTTATGTCTCCTACTAAATTTATCGAATTTCACAGCCCTCTAAGTGAAAAATGGGAAACCTCATTGGATGGTTTCCTAGTGAGAACATAGAATCATATTTATTCTATTAAGGCCCCATGTGTGCATGACCAACCATAATGGGTCCACAAGTAGGTAACTCTTACCAATTACATCTCATGCAACTTCTATTCATTTTAGCCTTTAAGATAATTACAGCATTGTGTGTGCATAACAAACTATAAAGTCTTAGTTAATCAACCCATCGTCTGATGTATTCCACTAAAAGGAAATTACCTTTGTGTGTGCACAATAAACTAGTAACATTTAGGTGTTTATACATCTATATATCACATATACATTACAATAAGAAAGCATCATATTAATTTTCATGACAAATCCTGTGTGTGCACATCAAACCCATCAAAATCATTGGCAAACTTTGTTTCTTACCACGATGGAAGGCATGACCTACATTCTTAATGTATTGGCCATAACAACTTAATATATAATATGATGGTCTTTTATTTAGTTCATTAATCTAATTAATGTCAGCCGATATTTTAGATGGACAATGAATAAATGGTCTATACTACCATAATAATGTCACGATCATCCTTAGGGTTTAATCTGTCAAATATATATATATATATATATATATATATATATATATATATATATATAATCATTCATCTTATGAATTGATTTAACAATTTATCATTTTTAATTCATCATATGAATAAAATAATAAATTAAACAACAATTTGTTTTTCCATTCATCTGATGAATTGATTTAATAAATTATCATTTAAAACTCATCTTATGAATAAAATAATAAACTAAACAACTATTTGTTTTTTCATTCATCTTATGAATTGATTTAATAATTTATCATTTGTAACTCATCTTTGAATAAAATAATAAATTCAACAACAATTTGTTTTTGTCATTCATCTTTTGAATATTTAATGGATTAAATAATTAACATAATCTCTTATTCATCACATGAATAAAATAAATTAATCGTGTTGTTTACGAATTAAATAACTAATATTTTATATGGTCATCACATAAATAATAAAAATAAACTTAAACATGCATGTTATTCAAATTCTGATAACATCATATTAATCATAGTAATCATAAGAACCATTATTATTAATCTAATAAAAAATTCCTGTTAATTACTTTTTATGCAAAAAGGAAATAATAGAAACTAAATAAGAAAAGAAAAGAAAAGGAAATATAAAGAAAATCAATTTGGTTCAGGTCCAGATCCAATCAGATTAGCCAAAACCGTTCAAATCCAGACCTGATCCGCTCCAAAACCCAAACCCGGTCTGGCCCCCTTCCCGATCACGTGATCCTTCCCACGTGCTTATGCGAAATCCAGATCCAAATAAAAACCACCTTACTTGTCTGGCTCGAACACACATAGGGCTAGGGTGAAAACCCATGCACTGGCGGCGATGGATGCGACAGTTTTTTTTTTTTGTAATTTATTTTTTGGGTTTTAAATAATCAATCATCTCATGAATATAATTATATTAGATTAACAAATATCATTTTCCTAAAATTAAACAATTCTATTTATTGTGAAGACTATTCTAAACCTTTTAGATATATATTTTTAGATCAACAATCAATATGACATGAACTATTCAATTATCACAACAATAGCATGTGAATCTTAACGTTGTTTCAAAGTATGCTCTTATACCACTTGAAAGTGAAAAAACTAGGGTTTATTGAGCCATCTAATGTACACAGCGAAATTGATCTAATCGCGCAACAACATTGCAATATAAATATTTTTTCAACAACCAGAATCACTATAAATCAAAACAAATTAGATCAAAATAGAAAGATTTTGGATTACTTTTTGCTGATGCCAAGAACTCCTTCGCGGTGGTTTCTGTTATGAGACGCTCAAGTGTTCGTCCTCCAACGGTGATCCACAGTAAAACTTTCTTGGAATATTGTGTTCTCTCTCTCTAACTCTGTTTTGATTAGTATGAGAATGAGTCACTCTTTTCTCTTATTTTCTTGTTCTTTAGAGGAAGAACTCTTCTTCCCCATATATAGGGGATTGAATGACATATCTTTATATGGTATGTAATCTTTTTTTCATATATGTAATCTTTTTTTCATATCAAAAGATATTCACAAAATATTTGGCAACATCATTTTTAACCATAATGAGATATGTTCATATCCCTTAGTTAAGGTATTATATCATCTCAAATATTTATTAGTTATGAATTCAAATATTCCAACTATTGAAATATTTTAGAAAGAGAATATTCATCATTTAATCATGATGAACAAAACTTATTTAACTCATAAACAAATTAACAACCATCTGACAAATGGTGCTAGCATAACTATCTGTCATATTTAATATATCCTCATATTCAAATTATTCTATTTGAAATTTTATCAAATAAAATTTCAAATTGAATTTTCCAAGAAAAAGCTTGTTTTGCGTATGACCCATTGGACCTCACATTAAGCCGGAAGTGAAGATATTAAATTTCCTTATCTCTCCACAAATCATGAGTGATGTCTAGCAAAGTGTCATGACTAACCAGATAATGTGAGTTTGATTATGGAAACCAATTGTACTCTTTAGTGAGTAGTTCACATAGAATTAAATCCTTCGATCATACAATATCCCAAAAAAGCTTAGGGCATGGATTAACGTCAAACCCTAACAACTGAATCATATATGTCTGATACGTTAGTGATTGACTGAAATGAATACTTAGAAACTATTTTATAAAGTTCATTTTGCTATGGCTATAGACTTCCGTAGTTGTCAATTTACAAAATCATATAGGTCATTCTCTTCTTCTAATAGAAATGACCGATTCCTTATTGATTGCTCACCAACTTCCATGAAAGCTTCACTATGCCCAAAATACCCTACACATATCTTAGAAAGTCATACTAAGAAATAAACCAAATCAAAAATTGACAGACGCAAAAAACAATGACAATCTCAGGTTTTATGATTACTTGTACCCACTATCATCCAAGTAATTATCTATTGACTTTCATGTAGACTTTCCATTAAATATTCTTTTTAGTGAGTCGGTTTAGTGAACTAAACTGTTTAGCACATACACTCTTATATTAATGCCTATACATAAATAATTGTGAGACCAGTTATTCTCTACTTTAAAGCATATAACGAGTGTACTAGTCTTACCACACTTACCGATGTCCAATCTCGTTAATCCTATGATTGTGAATATTTTATATTAATTATATTAAGTTTATGTCTCACTGACATGATCTCACAATGACCCTAAACTTTAATAAATCCATGGACTTCATCATAACATTCATCATAACAGTAAATAAATTATATAAATAAGTATAAGTAGCATATGTTGAATAAAATGCTTCAAACAACCTTATTAGTCATGAATAATATTTAGTAGAGAATTTGTCATTTATATATCTAGTGATTGAGTGTATGACACATTCCTAACAGTACTCTCCCTCACCTACCCAAGGAGAGAATGTGCATTAAAATGCGTAATAATAATATTTATTTATTATTTTTTTTTTTTTGTTGTTGTTCAATTTTTGCAAAGCAAGAGACCAAGGCCAATTCCGACCCTAACAGATCAGGAACCGGATCAGTCTTTATTTGAAACTTTTGAAATACCAAAATTTGTAGTTAAACTCTAAGAAATAACAGTGTGAAAGCAATAATTTGAACTTCCTCACTCTAAATTATTCAACTTAAAAAATTTATCAACTCAACTATCAAAAGCATAGCTTTTTGCAAGCAAATTAAGAATGAAAAGATAAACCAAATTAAACCAAGGGTAAAATCTAAACTAGGAGATAAAATAGTGAAACTAGACTAATCTGATCTAAACGAGTTGAGAAGCCAACTAGCTCTACTAATAGAGCAATATGAATAAAAAGAGAAATGCGAAGAATACTCATAGGTGCAGCCAATACTTTATTTTAGTTGTTGTGATGAGTTTCTATGTAAAATTCAATTGGCACAGCTTGTTATGGTATATATAATAAACAGAAATAATTAATCTTATCTATAGGTCGTCATACATAATATAATGTGTTGTGTCAATTGAATTTTAAGTAGGAACCAAACTGATCAATTATATTAGTTGGTACACTCGAAGTCGCATAGGAAGTCTAGGTGATACTTGCTAGAAGTGGTTTCTCCTTGAATTCCTTCTAAAGCATTGCATTAGTATGCACGTGTACATGATGTACCATTACTAGAATCATACATACATGCAATATGTTTTCCAATTGCTTGGGCTTTTTGGGCCAGGTCGTCATTTGTGCTCTAGTAACTTGATTTGGTTGCATCCCTCTCTCATGCGCTTAAAAATTGGGAAAAAAGATTTTCCCTCAATTTAATCCTTCAATTAACATGTAATATTCCTAATTTAGTACCTCAAAAAGTGCTAATATAAATTTAGTTCCTTAATTTGACCGACTAATTTCAAATAAGTCCCAAATACTTCACATTGTTTGTCGCTACTTCGTAGTTGGTGCAAATGTTCAAGAAGAATTAACATGGTTCATGCTATATCTTAACAACATGCGTTATTTTCTTGTCGACATAGTCCAAAGATTATTTTGTTAGTGTTAATTCAAATAGCAGAACCTAACATGAGAAACTATTTTTATAGAGGAAGTCTTTAGAAATGTTATGCAGAAAAAACATGTGTTATTTAGCAATATAAAATAATTCATTGAATTTTCTTTTGAGTTCCAACAAAGTAGGGGACAATGTAGATTTTAGTATTGGTCTAAAGACTAAATTAATATTGAATATCCGATCCTACACTATCCACTTGCAGATCCATTTTGATTTTGTAGAATCCATATTTAAATCCAAACTCATTCAGAAATGAAGAATCCACTTAAACATTCAAATGTACTAAGTTTTCGGGTTCATACCCTACCTACTAAGTTATTGGATCCATTTTGAAGGACCCATATCCTAAAATTTTGGTCAAATTCGGAACGAGCTATCACATTATCAAATAAAATTGGCACCCCTAAATAAAAGGGAAAACAAAAAAATATGAACCATCTTTTATCAAAAAAAAAAAAAATATGAACCATCTACACCACCAAAATAAATCCCAACCACACATAATCTATCTACACCAATTTAAAGATTAAAACATCGCGCATGCTTTACAACTATCTCTAATCTCTAATACTATAATGCGAGAGTTGGGGTTGTGTAATTTATAGACAAACTGACAACCAACCATTTAATCTCAACCACTCATTTTTAAGTGAAAGTTATTTAATCATCAATTTACACAACAGTTATCATAATATTCTCAAAATTTAAATTTATTTACGACATAATTATTTTCAAAAATGTCACTTATATAAAATCAAAATTAGTGCCACTAAGAATAATATGTAAAGAGTATGGTAAGGATTTGGGATGAGTAAAGAAACGCCTCAGGTTCGAGTTCAGGCTATGTCATAGTCTGTACTTTAAAAATAATAATATTAGAACATGCATTGCACGTGCAAATTACTAGTTAGCTGTAATTAATTAGTTTTAGTTTGTTCGATTTTTCTTCTAATTTTTCTAGTTGGGTTTTTACTATCTTCAGCAAGGAACAGTGCACCCTTCTCGAAGTCATGCACAATCGTATGAATATGAAACACTGAAGGGCAAGATGTTTGAATGACTGCTGCAACTACTCCAGACTCCTTGGAGTCACATTGCCTCTGTTTTGATGGAAGTGCTACGCATGTATGCGAAGAGAATGGCATACTCCGACTCCTGCCATTCTCAACATAATGACACCGACAAACAATTACAAAGTTTTGGGAAGACTTTACAACCTATTTTTTATCCCTTACCAACATTTGTGGAGCTACAGCGAAAACAAGAACAGAAACTACAACAGTTGAAGCATATCCATGAGCAGGAACTACAAGTTGAAGCACATCCATATACAATAGAAACAACACTTGCTTGATCATACACAAGCTTTGCTCAACCGACTAAAGCACAAGGAAACATCTCAGTTGCAAATGCACCAGTTTCATTCCGTTAAACGAGAGATCAACGAAGTTCACAGCTACTCCAAAACTTAAAGCTCCCGCATCATTTGGAAACCTTACCCATGGGCAAACCAGGCTAATGTACCAGCAACATCCAACAAAAGAGTATCCGAAACTCCTGCCGAGCACTTAACTAAAATAGTGAGTTTTCTTTACTGATCGGTATATATAAGTTTTTTAAATTTACTTAGGATCTAGTGCAGGAAGCAACTGTAGATATTGTAAAATATCCAGGCCCAACATCAAGTAATCCATTAATAATATTTTGGGCTTCCATAAGTATTGGGCTATTCTACAACATGCTAGTAGTTCTAGATTCATCATTAAGTGCATAAACTTAGATGAAGGTTCATGAAGGAAGTAGGAATATTCATGAATAAGCACTAATGAATGAATGTGTCTAGAGGTTTCCTCCTTGGCCTATATAAGGAGAGGTCATTTGCGCATTCTAACAACACATTGTGAGAGAATCATCTTCATCCAAGTAGGGAGAAAAGAGTGTCCACTCCAAGTTAAGAGTGAGTGTTATAGTAGCAAAATATTTGTGAGAGAGAGTGTTTCCGTCAAGTAGTGTTCTTAAAGTTTGATCTCTTTGTACCCATTACTTTCATAGTGGAGGTTCTTTTTGCTCCGTGGACGTGGGTACCTTGCCGAACCACGGTATATTTTGTGTTCTCTATCCCTTACTCTTTTATTTCCTTGCATATTTCAATTTTTGGTTTGAGTTTCTATTTTCATTCTACTATTATTGATCCTATTTTTTCCTCAACAGTGGTATCATAGCACCAGGTTTGTGGTGCTAGCATTAGAATGGAAGGCTCAAGGAGCACTATGATTTGCCTCAACCACTCCAATTGGATCACATGGAAACCAAGAATGAAGGACATTCTTTATTGCAATGATTTGCATGAACCTATTGAAGGAATCAAAGGCAAGCCGGAGAACACTACCCATGCCGAATGGAAAAAGTTAAACAGCAAGACTATTGATCATATTCGTGAATGAGTGGATGATAGCGTGTTCCACCATGTATCCAACGAAACCGACACACATGCCCTTTGGTTGAAGTTGGAATCGTTGTTTGAACAAAGGACCGCCTCCAAGAAAGCGTTCATCATCAAAGAGTTTTTCAACATGAAGTATAAGGAAGGCATAATGGTGATCGAGCATCTAAACAACTTCCAGAGCATCATTAATCAATTGGCCACAAAGGACATGAAATCGAGGATGAGTTACAAGCGTTGTTTCTTCTTGGATCGTTGCCCGACAACTAGGAGACCTTTATCATCACCGTAAGTAACTCTGCTCCTAATGGTGTGTTATATATGGATAATGTTAAAGATAACATGATGAATGAAGAGACCATGAGAAATTCTACAAGTTCCGATAGTAGCCAAGTGTTTGTGGTGGAGAATCGAGTAAGGAGCAAGAGTAAAGGTCCCAGTCGAGATCGCGGAAGAAGTGCAAGCCATTCGAGGACATGTTTCAATGGGAAGTGTCATCATTGTGGTCTCTATGGTCAGATGATAAAGAATTGCAACATATTGAAGAATAAAAAGAATGATGAAAAGATGGCTCAACCTACCAAGGAGGATACAAGCAGTACCGTCGCTACCATATCTGAGCAAGTATATGAGTTTTTGGCTCGTAAAGGTGAATGCCTACATGTCGATGAAGCTAAACGATTCATGGGTAGCTGATTCTGGAGCATCTTTCCAGGTCACGGAGCACTCGAAATTCTTCACCACATGCAAAGCCGGAGACTTTGGGATAATGAAGATGGGCAATGATAGCTATTCCAAGATTGCAGGAATCGGTTATGTTTGGTTTGAAACCGGTTTGGGCTATAAGCTGTTGTTAAAAAATGTGAGACATGTTCCTAGTCTACGTTTCAATCTGTTATCGACCGGTGTGCTTGATCGACAAGGATTTCATCATCATCGAGGTGACAGAAAATGGAGGCTTACCAAGGGATCACTAGTGGTGGCAAGAGGGAGGATATGCTACACCCTCTACAAGACATATGAAAAAAAATTCAAAGGAGAATTGAATGTTGTGGATGATTTTTCTCTAAGCCTATGGCACAAGAGGTTAGGCCACATGAGTGAGAAGGGATTGCAAGTTCTGGCAAAAAAATCTCTCATTCCCTTTGCCAAAGGTACCTCACTAGACTGTTGTGATTATTGTTTATTTGGTAAGTAATACAAAGCTAGTTTTCTGGCACATTCACAAGGAAAAAAATATATTAGACCTAGTACACTCTGATGTTTCTGGCCCTATGGAAGTTGAATCACTAGGTGGTAATAGATATTAATGATGCTTCACGAAAGGTTTGGGTGTATTTGTTGAAATCAAAAGGCAGGTGTTCCAAACCTTCTAGCATTTCCATGCCATGGTAGAGAGGGACACGAGGAGAGCCCTCAAAGGTATTCGTAGTGACAATGATGAAGAGTACACATTGAACGTGTTCAAAGATTATTATTAATGATATTACGCATTAGAGTACAGTTCCTGACACCCCACAACATAATGGTGTAGCTTAAAGGATGAACCGCATCATTCTAGAGAAGGTCAGGGGTATGCTGAAGACAACCAATCTATCAAAATATTTTTTGGGCCGAAGTTGTATCAGTCGCTTGACCTCATCAACCCATCACCATGTGTACCGCTGGGCTTTGAGACTCTGGAAGGTGTATGGACCGGCAGAAGCGCTTCATATTCATACTTGAGGGTGTTTGGGTGCAAAGCATTTACACATGTATCTGAAGTGAATAGATTGAAGATTGATGACAAAGGCACACCGTGATTCTTCCTCGGGTACGATAATGAAGAGATGGGCTACCGGATGTGTTATCCAAAGACCAACAAGTTATTCCGCAGCAGAAATGTGGACTTCTTTGAGGATCAAACTGTGGTAGACATTGATAAGCAGACAATCAAGAATACAGATCAGTTCACTTATGAATCACCACTACAATAAGAACCTTAATGACAAACCTCAAGAAGCTGTACATGAAGATGTTCATGAGATGGCTGAAGCAAGTGGTGCTGAGATAGTGTCTGAACCTGAAGACAATGATCAGGAGGATCATTATCAAGGGGAGCCTAATCAGGGGGAGCCAAGTCAGGGGGAGCAGCTAGAGATTGCCCAAGTACCAGTTTGGAAATCAACTAGAGTGGCAAAGCCAAGTACCAAGTATCCGTCTTCACAGTATATCCTTGTAACCAGTGATGGGGATGATCCGTATTCCAGATATATTCTATTGACTGGTAATGGAGAACTTAAAAGCTTTAAGGAGGCAAAGACTCATGTAGATAATAAGAAGTGGATGTTGGCGATGAAGTCTAAGATGGAATCTTTATTAAAGAATAATACCTATGAGTTGGTGGAATTTCCTAAAAGTAGAAAAGCACTCAAGAATAAATGGGTGTTCAAATTGAAGAGGGACGAGAATGAGCAGTTGACAAAATTCAAGGCTGGCTTGGTTTTCAAAGGTTTTCGGGCAGATGGAAGGAGTAGATTTTGATGAAATCTTCTCACCAGTGGTCAAGATGACTTTTATCCGACTTATTTTGGACATGGCAGTTAGCATGGATCTTGAGGTGGAATAGTCTAACGTGAAGATAACATTTCTGCATGGGGATTTAGAAGAGGAAATTTACATGGAGCAACCGGAAGATTTTGAAGTCGAGGGAAAAGAACACATAGTTTGTAAGCTGAAGAAAAGCTTGTACGGGCTAAAGCAAGCGCCAATGCAGTGGTAAAAGAAGTTTGACTCGTTCATGGTGGGTCATGGCTATAAAATGACAGATACAGATTCATGTGTATACATACAACAGTTCACTGGAGGTAATTTCATCATTTTATTGCTCTCTGTTGATGATATGTTGATTGTGGGCCAAGATGTTACTATGATTCACAAGTTGAAATCAGATTTCTTAAAGTCCTTCGATATGAAAGACTTAGGGTCAGCTAAGCAGATTTTGGGCATGGAGATTACTAATGAAAGGATGGCAAAGAAGTTATGGTTGTCACAGGAGAGGTACGTTGAACGAGTACTTGAAAGGTTCAACATGGAGCTAAGCAAGTGAGCTCACCTCTAGGTAATCAATTCAAGTTAAGCAACCCAGATACACAAAAGGAGAAGGACAAGATGGCAAGTGTTCCCTACTCAACAGTTGTCGGTAGTCTTATCTATGCTATGGTATGCACTCGCCTAGACATAATACATGCAGTTTGTGTTATTAGTAGATATCTATCTAACCCAGGAAAAGAGCACTGGGAAGCAGTCAATTGGACACTCAGATATTTGAGAGGCACTTCAAAGTTGTGCTTATGTTTTGGTGGAGCAAAACCAATTCTAGAAGGTTTTACATATGTAGACTTGGCAGGGGATCTTGATCCTAGAAAGTCCACTTCTTGTTACTTATTCACATTTTCTGGGGGAGCTGTTTCGTGGTAGTCTAAGTTACAGATCTGTGTTGCCTTATCCACCATAGAAGTTGTGTATATTGCTACAAATGAAGCGGGCAAGAAATTTGTATGGCTACAGTGGTTTATTAAGGAGTTGGGTATGAGACAAGACAGTTATGTGGTGCATTGTGATAGTCAAAGTGTCATTCATCTAAGTAAGAATTCAGTATATCACCCTCTCACTAACACATTGATCTCTGTTATAATTAGATCCAAGATATGGTGTCAAAGAAGTTTATTCAGTTGAGAAAGATCCACACCAATAAGAACACTTCTGATATGTTGACTAAAATCGTTCTGCCACAAAAACTGGAGTATTGCAACAAGTCCGCTGGGATGGACTTCAAGTAAAAGTCGCTCATCGTATTTTTAACCCATGTTTCCCCAAATCCATATTTTTTGTGTATTTTTGGTACTTAAAATTTTTGTAAATTAGTTTTCCGCTTTCAAATTATTTTTGTTAAATTGTAATATTGGATCTCTTATTAAAATCTGTTTTCGCTCAATAATGTTATTTGTAACCATTTTCTATGATTTTTATTTTTTGTTATTATTACTGCTATTACTGTTATTATTGTTACTATTATTATTGTTATCATGTTCTTATTATTATTGTTATTATTGTTATTGTTATTATTGTTATTATTATTAATATTTTGACTGGTTATTTAAAAATCCATTTCTATGTGCTAATAGTATTTGTATCTATTTCAAATAAATTCTATACTATAATACAAGTTACATTTTATTATAAACAATATTTATTTGTTTATTTTATTGTAATATAAGCCCTATTTAAAACTCTATTTTCCTTATTGGATATTTTCCCTAAACCCAATACCCATTCTCCTATTGGATCATCTACCCATCTAAACCCATACCTTATAACCCTATTTATATAAACACCCTAATTAACCCTAAACCTAAACCTACCTACTATTTTACCCCTAACCCCAGCCGCCAACCCTCTCTCCCATACCTTTCATCTTCTCCTCGATCTCTCCCGCAACCTGTGTTCCTCGTCTCCTTCCTCGCTCGACCTCCCGCTCACCTTTTCGACCTCCGCAACCCTACCTCCTTCCTCTCCCCTGTACGTCGCGCCGCACGCCAGCCCTCCTACAGTGGCAGCCAGTCGCGCTGCGCCTCTTTCTGATGCCCTGCACCATCCCAATGTCGTGTTCCTCCTGCCGTCTCTCAACTGCCACACAGCATAAAACCTCTGTGCTGTCCCTTCGGGCGCTCTCTATCGATGCGCTACAGCGTAGTCGTCCTTGTGTGCACCTCTCGTCTCCGCCGTACTCCCTTGGCCCTGCCTCCCTACATCGACCACAACGCACCACAACGAAGCTAGCCAGTCGGCGCCCCTGTTGTGTCTCCGCACTGTCCTTCGCCTGCAGCGCGATAGCCACCCATCCATAGTCGCGCCGTCTCCCCTGCCGTCCCCCCTGCCGTCCACCACCACCGCAAATTGCTAGAGCCAAAAGCCAGTGGGTTGTTGTTGATATTGAGTTTTGATCAAATGCATTATGGGCCATCCGATCGATTGATCATCATGATCATCAGCTTCTGATCTGAACCGTCCAATTGCCTTGGTGATCTTGATCATCATCAAGATTTTGATTTCCAGATGTGATCATCATCTTCCCTATCTTCGATCTCGGCCGTCGATTGGTTGGTCAACTTGATCTCGGCTATTGATCGTCTCGTTCGTCTTCTACTTGGTGAGTTAAACATTTGATCCACTTTTTGTTCTTATTCATCAATTGTCAATCATGGTGTAGTTACTCTTTTGGTACTCTTCTAATTCTTATATGTTTTATTTTTTATCTCGACCGTTGGATTCGCTTGATCTTCATCTTGATCTTGATCATTATTGAGATCCGTGCCGATCGTGTTCGTTGGCTGGGATCCGTTCCCGTTATTCCTCTGTCGGATTCATCGTCGTCCTAAAAGCAAGTATTCTTCTTGTACAAATTATTGTTTTAGTACAAGCATTTAATTGAAAATACTGCAAATAGATCGTAATTGTGACTCCTCCTTGTCTCATCGTTTATTAATCTTAAATTATTTCTCATCGATTCCATAATCTTAAGAGTCACAACCCTTTATTGATATATTTACAAAACTAGTTGGACCCTTTTTTCTCCTAATTACTTGAACATGAACCCCTTGACTTGTAGACATGTGTTGTATGATGTATCGTGTTGATCTTACATTACTTTGAGTTGAGAAATACATGTGACTTGCTGATTTGATCCCCAATGCATCCGTATTTGTATCACACACTAATCTAGACACATAATAGTCATTTATTATGCAGCTTGTATATAAAAGAAATTCACACTTGCTGCTATTCTTGTCTTTGCTTGCAGTTTTGACCCCGATAAAACCAGAATCTGAACTTGAGTCCTGAATATGAAATGTAGCCTAAGTGTCTAGTTGCCAATAATATCTAGAATTTTTGAATTACCAGTTGTGATCTAGGAGATATCGCAGTTTTACTGCTGCTATGTTGGAAATCACAGATTCGCAAAAACTTCTGCACCACTTTGGTTTACAATTATTTTAACTATGATACCAGTAGGTAAATGACTTGAAATTTTGCATGCTATTACTGGACACCCTAGAGAACATTCCCAAATTTTATCAGAATTAATTAGTGATGTTTCAACCCTGTTTCACGTGTATAACCTCGGTTTTACAAATTCTAGCTGAACACAAATACTGTATAGTTTGCTGTTTTGACACATGTTACCACAACTTTTATGTACCTTAATTATATGCATTGGACCCGGGCAGGAGTCTAGTTTCTAGACCTTCTTACGGATCCACATTTTCTATCTTGTAGCAACGGGAATCGCAGTTTTGGTGCAGCAACATCATGCTGTCCAGATTTGAGATTCTCATTGTTCTTGATACTTTGATTTGTTTTGACCCTCGAACATGTATCCTACCTAACCTAGACTTGTTCCATGTTCTGGATTATGTTTACTTGACTTGTTTTGCACACTTTCATGCTTGCTTGATGATAATAATAAATAATAAGCCGGGGTTAAGGGAAAGACCATAGTAGTGGACAATATAGGTAAGTGTACTAAAATGGGGGCCCGTGTTTCCCAATACTTGGTTCATGAACTTGTTGTATCTTGGCAGATTAATGGAGCCATTACTTGGCTCATGAACTTGTTGGATTCATGAACCCACTATGCGGTTCTTGAACTTGTTAGTGGATTCACGAACTTATTTCCTGAACTTGTTATTTTATTTTCTGATTCATGAATCATGCTTGCTTGATACTTGATGCCTGAGTACACCGCCCTATAAAATTCACCACTAGGCTTAAACGAAATTGCAATGATTGTAGCAACCATGTGATAAAAGGATGGCACATGAAGTGCTACATAGATAGTAATAACTACAAGACTTGATACATGATACTTGAACATGATACATGCTTACTTGATACTTGATTACTTGATACACGAGACTTGATACTTGAGCATAATACTTGACACTTGCTACTTGATACTTTTACTTGACAACTTGACACTTGAGACTTGTTACTTGTTACTCGCCACTTGTACGTAAAACTTGTTACTTGATGCTTGATACCATTACATGTTCACTAGCCACTTATTCTACTACTAGTATTTGTTACCCAATCTTGTCACTCGAGTTGTCTTTTATTCGTAGTTAATTTCTTGAATCCCACTACTTGTTGCATCCCTATTACATTCTTGATTCCAAATCTTGTTCCATATTTTTTGTACTTGTTTTACTATTTGCGGCCCTAACTTGCACTAAGGACGTTTGTCTTGTTTTCTCTATTTTTTTCCCTTTTTATATTTATATATATCCAGACTTTGGAGACGAATTGCCTGTTGGAACTGGTGAGCAGACGTTCTAGGCTTCGCTTGGAGAGAAGATTTGCTTTAAAATATTTTATTTTTGAATTATTTATTTCTTTTTCTACTGGAACTGGTGAGCAGACGTTCTAGGCTTCGCTTGGAGAGAAGACTTGCTTTAAAATATTTTATTTTTGAATTATTTATTTCTTTTGCTACATGAACCTTGTAACGGGCTTATAGTCCCGAGTTTTATCTTTTGATCAAGATTTGAAAACTATTTGGGATATTATTACTTTGTTTCAATTATTTTCTGTTGATTGATAAATTATTCTTGCATGCGTGGTTGTGTACATTTGCTATATTCTTGTTATGATGCTGAGTCGATCCTACAGCTCATGAATGATGAAAATCATTCGCTGGGCTTTGTCACGCGCTCATATTCCGTGTTTTTGTCAAGCGGGGCGTGACAGTATTGACCCGATTAGCCTTGAGGGGGAGATTGTAAAATATCTAAGCCCAACATCAAGTAATCCATAAATAATATTTTGGGCTTCCATAAGTATTGGATTTTTCTAGAACATGCTAGTGGTTTTAGATTCATCATCAGGTGCAAAAACTTAGAGGAAGGTTCATGAAGGAAGAAAGAAGAAAGAAGATTCATGAATGAGCATTAATGAATGTATCTAGAGATTTCCTCCTTGGCATATATAAGGAGAGGTCATTTGTTCATTCCAACAACACATTGTGAGAAAATCATCTTCATCCAAGCAGAGAGAAAAGAGTGTCCACTCCAAGTTGAGAGTGTTGAGTATTATAATCGCAAAACAATTGTGTGAGAGAGTGTTTCCTTCAAATGGTATTCATGAAGTTGGATCATTTTGTACCCAATACTTTCATAGTGGAGGTTTTTGTTGCCCTGTGGACGTAGGCACCTTACCGAACCACATTATATTTGGTGTTCTCTATTCATTTCTCTTTTATTTTCTAGCATATTTCAATTTATGGTTTGAGTTGGTATTTTCATTCTAATATTATCCATCATATTTTTTTCCTAACAGATATATAGACACCTTTGACATTATCTAAATAATAAATTACAAAGACAGCTATCAAGTGGCTCTTCTTCAATCTCCCCTAAAACCAATGGCCCAGATTGATTCTCACAAAATATATTTTCCCGCTCAAAATTTCAAATCCCAAAACACATTAACTCAAGCAACTATCTCTCTCTCTCTCCCCCCCCTCTTCCCTAGTTCTCTCTCTCTCTCTCTCTCTCCCATCCATCTCACCCATCCCTTTGTCTCTCTTTCTCGTCACTTCTTGAACCCCCCTCTCTCGCTCTCTCTCTCTCTTCCTGATCCCCTCTCGACGCCCCGCCTTCTGTAGCCCCGACGCCCCGACGCCGTCGATGGCGCTGCCCTCCTCATCCCCCCCTCCTTTAATGGGTCAGTCCAATTTCCAATTTTTATGCTCATTCTCATGGGTTAGTTAAAATTTCAATGTTCGAATGGGTTAGTTAAAATTTTAATTTTGATGCTCATTCTTATGTATTGATTGGACGGAAAAAACCCATCACTACTCATCATGATGGTTAATTGTGGGTTAGTTAAACTTGATGGTTTGATATATGATTTTGATGCTCATTCTCATGTAAATTTCAGTTTCAATTTTGATGCTCATTCTCATGTTCTTATAGGTTAGTTAAACTTGATGGTTTCAGAGTTAGGATTGTTCGGTTACTACTACTACTCATCATAATCTATGAATATCACAAAGTGCAAGGATTCATCAGAAAATAGAGTTACATATATCAGCAAATAAAGTCCTCGAATTTATATGCTGAAATGTGATCACAAATTCAAGTCCCAAAGGAGTGCAGAAAGGAATAATTTGATAGGGGTGTGATTTTGATGCTCCTTCAATTTTGAGGCTCATTCTCAATTTCGATGCACATTCTCATTGGTTTAGAATTGTAGCGTATAGGCTTTGTTTGGGAAAGACCCATCACTGGTAGTTAGAATTGTAGCTTAGGTGAATTGCAGTTTAGGTGAATTGTAGTTAGAATTTTAGTTAGAATTGTCCACGGAAAAACCTAGGTAATTTAGATGAATTACAGTTAGAATTTTTCATGCAAGTAATTTAGGTGAAGCCTTTTTTTAGAATTTTTCATGTAGAATTTTTTTAAATCTCCTTTCAGATAGATTTCTTCTAAAATTTGTGCACATAATCAGAAGCTACTTGATAACTCTTGTATTCTGTTAATTTCTCTGATCAGTAGTAATGATTATTATAGTCAAATGAGTTTTTTTAAAAAAGAATACCCATTTCTAGCTAAATCTATGTTTTAGAATTTTCTTACAGTGTGCTTAAGGCAGATTTTATTAGATAGATATTGTTATAAAGACACTGCAAGGGAAATTGGCTGAGGGGGCAAATAGGTTTGGCGAACCAAGAGCTAGCACTCTTTGCCACCACCATGCTCGAGAACATACTCTATGGGAAGCCTGATCCCACTACAACTAATGGTTAAGCTGTTGCTTCTGTGGCCAATGCTCATAGCTTCATAGCACTGCATCCAATCGGATACATTACCCAGAGGTGAGTTTGCACGTTTATTCCAGCTGATTAATTAAAGATAAGAGTTTGAATAGAAAATAAAAAACAAAGAGGATTCATATTTCTTTAAGCTGTACCTTTTAGTAGTAAACTTAATATCTAATATCTTCTCTTAAAGTCAAGGTTGATGATACTCAAGATATTAATTAGGTTCTTTAAGATGCATGAATAATAAAGAAACAGCTAAAAGGTTTTCTGTGTCTAAATCATCATATATCTGATATTTGAATGTAATTAAATGATGGATAAGAACAAATGAGCATAGTGGAGCTAGCAATGCAACAAAGAAATTAGCAATCATGCATGCTTGGAGATCAATTAACGGTGCAGCTCTATATGGATTAAATATTAACCTATTATTGGTTTTCTTCATGAAGGACATCTCATAGTATAATAAAGAGGCACTGAATATTCAACTGCAAAAGTTAACCTTTGTATCTAAATTAGGTAGGTAGTTTCAAAGTAAAACCATTGCCAGAATTCTTTAACCCACCATCAGAGTAAATCAGTGACCTTAATTAAAATCCACCGCCATGTTTTGTAGTGCCAACGTTTCCCATTGAATTAGTTTTCTTCAGAACGTTGTAAATTATGATCCCTTTTGACCTACTAAAACCAACCAAATCTTATTCATAATAGGGATTTTAAGCTGTAATTTTGTAACATAGTTGTTTAGAAGTGGGTATATATAAATGTGATGGAATGTGATATCATAGTCATCTCTTCTTTCCAATATCATAGGCAAAGGCTCCAAATGTTCAATTTGTGAAACTTCCAAAGGAATACTCTAAAAATTGACTTCCTTCCAATGCTATTCCTCCTACAAAAAAAATTAGTTGGCAAGAATTGATAACTATTAACAAAAGTACTGAGAAGGCAATCTAGCATCCCACACTTTCCAGTAGTAGGAGTCTCAATTGATAAAGAAAAATTATACCAAAGTCTTTTGACAACACCTTTATAACAAACTCAGTTAATCATATACCAACATATTCTTGATGGTTACTATAGTCGATGATTTGACTATTAGTAGTGTCATTTTAAAATAAATTACCCTGAAATTGCACGTCCAAACCTTGAAAAGGGATTTATGTGGCCAACCACAAAGATTTGGATAAAGGATTAGTTTTTGTTTTGTTAGTGTTGTATCTGAAGAAAATAAACTAAGTTAAAGATTTGGATAAAGGATTAGTTTTTGTTTTGTTAGTGTTGTATCTGAATAAAATAAACTACATTTTGTTGCTTTGAAGTGATACCTGCGGTGGAGATAAAGATCAATAGTATAAGAGCTCCACAAATCTCGATAAATTGAGCATATATATGTTTGCACCTGCATTTTTAGTTATGTAAAATGTATGTGGGTGCCCTTAATTTGATTTTAAAGTATTTGAAATGTTGCTTGAATAAGCAGGAATATTGTGTCAACTGTAAATTTGGACTGCAAGTTGGATCTAAAGTCCATTGCCCTGCAAGCACGTAATGCAGAGTACAACCCCAAGGTATATACATGCATCTTCAATTTATGCTCATTACTTGCTATCTAGATGATTTTTGTGGTTATTGTTCTGTCCCTAAATGTTAATGCCATCATTTGTTGATGTAAAAGCTAAATTTTTACTGGAAAGAGAAGAACAGATGTCATTCCGAGGCTTTTTTTAATGTTATTGAAGTTTTTATACCTCATTAGTGGCAGATTGGCACATGAATACCATGGTGAATTCACGCCAACAAAATGGTAATGGACTTTAGGGATTAGGCATTATGTATAAACAGGGCCCATGTGACTAGCTGCTAAGGCAGCCTATTTTGTTTATATCTATTTTGTTATGAAGGAAGAAAATAGAAGGAAATGCAATGAAGAGAAGAAGGTTGTTGCTCTCACCTATGTTGGCAGGTGTTGTAAAGAGAGAACTCATAGATACTCAAGAACTCTTTTTCACCGTCTATACATCTCAGGTATTGCGTTCGTTTTGTTGGGTTTGTGTTAGATTGATACTGTTTTGTATCTAATTTTGCATCTAATTTTAGGATTGATACTGTTTTGCAGCTTTGTCAACCCAACTTTCACCTCAGCGCAGATTTTAGGATTGTAAGTGTCATTCGAAATTGATACTGTTTTCCATCTCATTTTGCATCTAATTTTACGATTGTATCTATTTAGGGTTACACCGAGTATATTATTTGTTACATCTCAGGTATTATTTGTTACACCGAGTATATTATTTGTTCACTTACAATCTTTATAGTGAGACTGATTATATATATTGAGACTGAATGTCATGAACTCTCTTGATAAGTACCTTTAGATTTAAAATAACAAAATAATCTTTTTTTTGTTCGGTGCTGCCAATAGTTATGAGTTATTGTTTTGCATGCTGATTGCTGCCCATATTTATGAGGATTGTCGTATTGTGCAATGTTGATTTAGTTTTTAAGTTATCTTTCAAATATAATTTAGCACATAAGTCACTGGCTGTATAAACCACCTGAGGTCTATTTGGTTGTATAAACCACCATCGGGTTTTTTTTACTTTTTATTTTTTATTTTTAATTTTATTTTTTTTAAGGGATGCCCAAGGTCAGCATATAATAAACACGTTTCAGCTATTCAATGATGAGTTTCGGAAACAAATTGCATTTGTTGTGCCCAGTCAAGGATAACTCCTAACCATAGACTATATCATCCCGAGGCATCGAGTTGGTTGTCAATAAGATATACACACTTAGTAAGGGATGCCCAAGGTCAGCATATATAAACACACATAATAAACACGTTTCAGCTATTCGAAGATGAGTTTCGGAAACAGATTGCATTTGTTGTGCCCAGTCAAGGATAACTCCTAACCATAGACTATATCATCCCGAGGCATCGAGTTGGTTGTCAATAAGATATAGACACTTAGTAAGTAAAGACCGACCAATAATGTAAACATTTTGATGCAGTTCATAATAATGTCAACATTTTGATACACCGTTCTCTTTGAACACTGCATTTATAGCAATCGCCACCATTAGTACCCTGAAACTCTTCTCTCTTGTTCTCATCTTGGCCTGCACTATCGCCACCCTATCACCACCTTATCACCAATGCATTTCTTCCCAAACCTCCAATCACTCCGTTCTATTTTCAACAAACTCGTTGCCACCACCACCACTACCAGCAACAAGCCATTCCTTCCCAACCATAATCTTAACCAGGAATAAAGTTTAGGGAAGCTCAATGTTAACTCTGCAAAGAACTACACGAGCGTATATGACAATACTGAAGCGAACAGGTTCGTTACCAATCATTGAAATTTTGATGAAAGACATAACTCCAACATAATCCATAGGTTCATACCTATCTTTTGTATGGCCATACTAGCTTTAGAAATTATGAATCAGATTTTCACAAATGAAGGTTATTAACACTTTTGTCGCTAAAAATATATATTCAGTAGTCCCTTCCAAACCAACCAAACTAATTTTGCTTAATACTCTCACAAACAATCACATTTGGAAGCAACAAGATTTACAAACAAAATACGAATTTCAGAGGATGCATTCATGAAACTTTCCGAAACCTCGGATTCATCTGAAGTAGTCTCAACGAATTTTATGCAGAGTACCACACATTTGGCTTCTATGTCACATGTTAAATTTGAAATATAGTAACCAGAAAACCGCACTTCCGATTATAAAGATAGCATATTATCATTATTAATAAACACTGAAATTTAAACTTCAACCAAGACAACTATATCTATTAAGAAAAATTAAATCAAGCCTAACACAAACTCAAACAGAATTAAGAACACAAATTGCAAAAGTCTAGAGATCACAAATTTAAGAACACAAGGCCACAGATCAGCAACAGTTAAACAATGGCATTGGCAACACTAGCAATCCTTGACCACAGGTCAGCACATTCTTTTCCAATGGGACCAGTAATAGCAGATTCTACAACCATAGCCAATAGAACTCATTAAATTTATGGATCTGAGACTAATCAAAGAAAAAGTAAGTAACTAATTAATAATCATTCTGAGGTCATTTTCAACAGAATAAGCTCAAAAATTAAGATATGCATTTGGTAATATTTACAAATTATTTAGTTAATCCTTGGGTGTCACATGTTCAATTTTAAATATAGTAATCAGAAAACCGCACTTCCGATTATAAAGATAGCATATTATTATTATCAATAAACACTGAAATTTAAACACCAACCCAGACAAGCATATCTATTAAGAAAAAATAAATCAAGCCTAACACAAACTCAAACAGAATTAAGAACACAAACTGCAAAAGTCTAGAGATCACAAAATTAAGAACACAAGGCCACATGCCAGCAATAGTTAAACAATGGCATTGGCAGCACTAGCAATCCTTGGCAACAGGGCAACACATTCTTTTCCAATGGACCCAGTAATAGCAGATCCTACAACCATAGCCAATAGAACTCATTAAATTTATGGATCTGAGACTAACCAAAGAAAAAGCAAGTAACCAATTAATAATCATTTCAAGGTCAATTTCAACAGAATAAGCTCAAAAATTACAATATGCATTTGGAAATATTTACAAATTATTTAGTTAATCCTTTAGTGATAGTGAGAGGAGAGGGGAGAATGTTAGGAGGGGGGAAAAATAGATTGATATATAAATGGGGAAAAACTCAATTTCCAAGCTGGACAAGAACATGAAAGAAAACTGGTGGTTTTTCTTTTTATTTCTCTGGGAAAAGATCAAATGATGCAAGTTACAGTCTATATATATCCACTTCTAACATAGAAAATGAAATAGCTCTAGAGATCTTACATTCGTAATTCTATATCTTAATAAAAAAAGGTTAGGTGAGTAACATGTACCAAGCATTGATTAGTTGGTATTTTTCATAGTAAAATGCATTCAATTTCTCAAATCAAGAGTTAAATATTTTGTCAACTGACAGGATGAACGTTGTGACATAGTATTAACAAGACAAGTTCCGGCAATAATGCACTTAAAACAGAATAAGTGTATCGCCTTTCCTTTCATTTCTCTCTTTGGATTCACAATCACCCTAGCATTATTTGCAAATTGCAAAAAGAACATAACCATGTTAAAGAATGAGAGATGCATTCAAAACAATGGGCTCCAACAAATTTTTAGTTCTTTAAACTTTCAAATTGCAACAGTTAGTAGTGTTTCCCTATAAAAAAAACATGGTTAGCAAGTGGACAAATTGGTATATTTCATGCAACAACAAAATATTAAACATAACAAATAATAAACATGAAACCAACTGACAAGCATTAAAAAAACTGAGAAATGCAACTGCGGATGCAATAGATGTAGGCTTGAAATGCATGGATATTTATAAACATAATCTAGACAATGACTCTACAGTTTCTAGAAGATAGATCATAGTAATTAATATTATCTTCGTATTTTGTACCCATTACTCTACAACGTCTTGATTGGTTTGTTAAAGTAATTAAAATGTCATAGTTAATCATCATATACACCCTATGTTTGCCGTTAATTGCCGCTAATTTAATACTTCTTTTTTTTGCCAGATTGTCGTCTACACTCAGAACCGTTATGTACATATTGACAGTTTAACTTTTTGTAGGGTGATGAAGAATATGTTGGGTTGAAACCACTGAGTTAAAAGGCATTGTCCTGTTTGAAAGGTGTTAGTTTCAAAACTCTTACTATTTGTTTCTTTAATAATTATCATGGTTTTGATTGATTATTGAAAAACTCTTACTATTTGTTTAGGCTCACTGTTTGGTCCCATATTGAAAACTTGAAGAATTGTGTTTTCCTACAACCTTGTAAAATTTTTTTTGGTAATTTGGTTGGTTGGTGTATATTTAGATGGAGGATGTAATAGTTGTAATATTTATTATTTTGGGAGATGATGTAAGTATCTATATATGATGATATAATATAGTTATGTGAATACCCATACTCGCAAAGTTGTGGAGTATTGGGTTCTGTGTTTGGTTTTTGAAAGGTTTTTCAAAGATTTTTCTAAAAATCCATTACGTTTTCAAACGAAATTTTGGTTTTTGTTTTATATCTTGCATCATATTATGATTTTTTTTCCCAGAGCCTTATATATATGATGCCTGTGTGATGTTGCTTGATTTGGCCTAGGGAGGATTGATATTGACTTCCTGTGATGTTATATTTTTAATTGTTAGTAGAATTTCGTAAGAAATTGCTGTAAAAATGTTAATATTTTAGAGGGGATTTTGTCGAAATTTTTACTAAAATTCCTTAAATTCTATTACGTTTACAAACCAAATCTTGGTTTTTATTTTGTATCTTGAGTCATATGAAGATTTTCCCCCCCTGAGCCCTATATATATGATGCTTGTGTGATGTTGCTTTGATTGACCTGGGGAGGATTCATATTGACTATTTGTGATGTTGATTTTTTAATTGTGAGCAGAAATTCGTAAGGAATTCCTATAAAAGGGCTAATATTTAAGGGGAGATTCTGTCGAAATATTTACTACAATTCCTAAAAATATATTACGTTTTCCCACGAAATTTTGGTTTTAATTTTGTATCTTGGCTAATATGAAAATTTTAGGGTAGGATTAATATTAAGTGCATGTGAAATAGCATTTTGGGGGAGATTGTCGAAATTTTTATTAAACAACTTAATTAATTAATTAATCATTATTCTTCGCTATGACGTGCCGTAGGCACGTGTCCACGGGATACCTAGTTTACTCATAAATCACCATGGTTTCATAAGTAATTCTTCGCACCTGCAGTTATAGAATTGGCAAAATATATAATACTATAAGCTCGGTATATTATCTGTTAGATTAGCGAAGTGGAGGATATCACTATAAGCTTTATTCCTCCTTCACTTGATTGGGAATTCTAATGCACCGAAGTGTACTTCCACAACTACGTCTCAATATTTGATAAATTATACAATTTTGATGCACATGTGAGGTGATAAACTACGTACACTGGATTCTTCATGAATTTTCCACTGTTGTCAGCTCATTTAAACCTTGTAGGAATCTAGCGACCCGGACTCTGACTCTCCTTCCAATCCTCGTTGCAACCGTAGGATTTCTACCAAGCTCAGTCTTCATTCTTCACAGGGTATAGGAAAGGCAACATGGAGGTCTCACCAAGGTAGCTCTTGAAGAGGGGCAATGGCCTTGATACATTTCTACACCACCCCTCAAACTAGTTCTATACATATGCATATGGATACTATTTATATGACGGAGAAGGAGGTGGTGTGATTGGCCTTTTCTCCTCTCCTTTATCACTTCCTTCTCTTTTTTAGCTAATAATTTATGTTTATGTGCATGTGATTTTATCTATATCAAAGCTCATATGGCGAATTAGTGAACATCATGGATATTTTGTGCTTCATAATATTAATCAAATCCCCCCATCCATATATCCTCATTGTTTTATCAATTTTCATTGTTTTTTTCTCTTTTTGGCACCTCCTTTGAGGTAATTAAGTACTTTCATTCCTTCGAAATGCAAGGAATGGTCGTGCTCTGCAGCTGTTTTTACACTCATAACATTGATCAATTCCCAATATGTTGTTGGAGAAAAGGGAGAAAAAAAGAATATAGTAAATAAATAGTTGGGTGTATGTCCTGCATACTATGTTCGATGTAAAGAGAACAGAGCAAAGCGACAAGAGATTCGAAGGAAGAAGGGAGACCGAAGTGCTACTGTTGCTTAGTTGTTTAAAAGTGACAGTCGACTGCTATTAATAGTAATCCACTGCAACAGCTGGAAGCTATTCTTGACTGTAGTGTCATCGGCTGCAAGCGGCAGCAGCAGCTATGGGGCTTGTTTCTTGGGAAACTGTTTAAGCCCATGTTTGCTCCCCAAGTTAGATTATATAGCTCATGTCGTGAGACTTTCTCTTCAGGGTATATCAGATGATGAAGAATTAAGATCACAACCAGGTTTCTTTAGATCTCTATAATGTAATGACTTCCACTAAGAGGTGTGCAAGTAACTCATCTGAGAGTTTTCCATTGTCAACAGCAGAGTATCTTCTAGTGAGACTTGAGAGATAGATATATTGTTGGTGAGAGTATTGTAACTCATGTATCTTCTCTATTTGAATAATATTTTGGTTATTTCTCACCCGGATTATGTTCACTGAACCGGGACAACATTGTGTGCTTCTTGTGTTTGGTTTGGTTTATGTTGCTTGGTTGTTCGTTGTGATTGGTTGTCGCCTCTCGTTCTACCACTCCGCTTCGCCTTAATTCCATAACATAATTTGCATTGATTTATTTCCAATTCTCAAGGATGGACGTGATATTTTGCTTAACCAGTTCAACTTGCGGGCATAATCAACATTTAATCTTCTGAGGTAGTTATGCAAGAATAGGAAGTAGATGTTGAAGTTTCTGAAAGATAGAAGAGGCTGATATAGTGAAGGAGCTAGTTACGAGAGCTCGTTAGAGAGGTCTATCTAATGCAGATAAGATTTTCCTTTTATTCTGATATATTTGTTGTTAGTAATGGGATTTGCTTGTATTTGCTGTTATTCGCTTCTGTTATCCATAATGCTCTTGTTGTGGCTTGTTCGTTTTCTACAAAAACTGTCAGGATCAATACATGCACATGATTCTGATAGTATTCCTACTTTTTTTTATCATACTTTTTGGGATGATTCTAAAGAAGATATCATGGGTTTATTTTTCAGAACTTCAGAATAATTCTCTTCATTTATCTAGGATTAACTATGTTCATATTGTTTTAATTCCTAAAATGGCTGGTGCTAATATGGTTCTCAATTTAGATCAATAAGCTTGATTAATTTCTTTTCAAAATTTTGATGAAAGTTTTGGCCAACCAACTGGGAAATGTAGTGGGTAATCTTGTTGATTTCACCCAACCTGGTTTTATTAAGGATAGATTTATACTTGACAATGTTGCAGCTGTTCAGGAAGTTATCCATTCTATACATCAAGAAAAATATAAAGGTATTTTGTTAAAACTTGATTTTGAGAAAGTATATGACAAAGTTCATTAGGATTCTCTTAAGAAAGTGATGATTGCCAGAGGATTTGGATGAAGATGGATTAACTGGAATTCCCTTAGTCTGTCCTCTGGTTTTTCTTCTGTTATTGTGAACAACACTGAACGAATGAACATTATTTGTAGGAGGGGACTTCAATAGGGAGATCATATTTCTCTTGTTCTCTTTGTACTTGTGGATGATGTCTTTAACAAAATGTTTGCTCTTCCATGGGATGATGGGCTTATTGAGGGACTTGGTAGCTTCCCTTCTTTTAAAGGTATCTTAAATTTACAATATGCTGATGATACTATTCTATTTTCTACTTGCAATGGAATTAAATTGAGAATTCTCAAATTGCTTCTATATTGTTTTGAAAGTGTATCCGGCATGAAGATTAATTTTCATAAATTTTCTACAATCTGGATTGGTGGAGATGAGAATAGACAGTATGAAGTTGCTGCATTTTTAATTTGTCCTAAGCGTTCTTTTCCTCTTTCTTATCTTGGTGTCCCTTTAAGGATTGGTAGTTTACACAGATCAGATTGGGATCCTGTTATTAAAAACATAGAAAAAACATTGAATAGTTGGAAAGGGAAAACTTTTTCAATAGATGCAGATTGAGTTTGGTTAATTCTGTTCTTTCTACTGCTCCATAATATCTTCTTTCTTATTTCTACATTCCAGTTTGGGTGATAAAAAAACTATAGAAAAAATTAGGAGGAAATTCTTTTGGGTTGGTTCTTCTTTTTCCTTTGATCAAGACAAATATCTTATGAAATGAGATGGAGTTTGTAAAGAGAAGAAAGAAGGTGGTCCTAGTGTGATTAACACAAGAAATCATAATCTTGACTTAATTGGTAAATGGTAGTGGAAATGTATTACTTCTAATATGTAGTGCCTACAAATCCGACAAATACCTTGATGCACCAATAATAAGATTCCACTATAAATGCACAATCTCTATGCAGAGATAACCAACACTTCTTACTTAAGAAATACACAAATACAATGAGATCTCTCTCTAATCTCTTTCACCTTTGACGACACTCAGCATAAGAAGTTCTCTTATTTATGTACTTCTCAAACCCTAGGATTTACAATTATATTTATAGCCCCCACGTAAACCCCGAAAAATAAACACAAATCACTCCAAAAAAGATCCAAACTTGTGACCCATTAATATAACATCTGCACCAATGTGGTCTATTTGTCCACTTAAACAAACTAGAGAAAAACCTGGTCGATTGCAATGAGACTCAAACTAACCAGAGAAAAACCTGGTTGACTGCGGTCCTCGTCGGTTAACTGTCAACCCAACAGATATGACACTCGACTGTCAATTTTGTTATGATTCTCCTCTGTCACTTGTCACTTCATGTCTTCTCCTTCTCCAAACTCTTGTGCTAGTATATTAGGTGCACAAATCATAATAATCTCCCACTTGGACCGAATACATAAAACTTCAAAAGATTGTATCTTTTTAGGCATTACCTCTGCTAGCCTCTTACTCTTTGTGATATACCGAGTATCCTTCACTCACTTGAAGAGCACCCCCCACCCCTCCACCAGATGGGCGGCACAAACACCCCTCATAATCTCATGAAGGACATACCCCACAATCTGTCATATAGGGCACGAATAATGGAGAAACACGATCATCTTTCTACCGTATCGGATCTCGTGTCACAAGACTCCCTAACTCACAAAATCTCCACTAAAACCAGACATGGTTCAAAATCTCTCAAGGCCAAGGCACCCTCTGCACTCAAAGCCATTGTGGACGACACTTCTATTATATCTGCCGACTACAAAATACCACTTACAGCCCACGATGACCAACTTGGTCATACTCATCGACATTGCCCCACATATCGATACCAATGCTCTCAACATCACAAGTGAGACTCGATGTTTCTTCCATATCATAAAGAATCTTCACCGCATTAGACTCTTGCTCTCTGCTTGGATCCTTCTCACCATGTAACTCCTACTAAATGTGCAACATTTGCATCTGCCCCACAACTCTTAGATCTTGATTGTACCCTACACAACCTACATCTCGATTCGTGCTGAGAGTCAACTATGGGTCAAAGGACACACCTCATCTCTAAGCAAATACAATGAGCCCTCACTCTTCTCATTTGCTAACACTTCTGAACCTGCGGTTATACACCACTCTCTACTACTAAATGTAGTTGACAAATCTTCTTTGTTGAGCCTTCCCATCGAGATAAGATTTTCTCTCAAGTTTGGGACATGCCTTGTCTCCCACAAGGCAATCTCTTTCCTATCACCGGTTTTCTCATAACCAGTTTCAATTCCAATCACATGACACCACTGACTGATACCTATGATCATACCTCCAAAAGAACTCTATCTCATGTTTGGACTCTTTTAATTTCTAATGCAATTTGTTTGGGTTTCAACCCCATCTAGTTATAAAAAAAATAAAAATTGTCAAGGTCAAAAACCAGAAAATTTATACCGGATATCAAATAAAAGTAAGTGGTCAATAGTACATTGCATTAAGATAATTAAGAAGTAAATAAACCTAAAATGATATTTTTGATTGACTTGTTAATTTTGCAATGTTCTGCTCTTTGTGGTTAAATATCTTCAGATTTTGTTTCCAGCACTTATTTAACTGACATATCAATAGCTTCCAGAGCAATATATATCTCTTTATGATGCCTTACGTGATACCATATGAAAGGTGATACACTATGTTTTGTTAGAACTCGAATTTTATAAATTAGAAATTTGCTAACAATATTTGTGAAGAACAGAATTTACAGGAAGAAAAGAACAAACCAAAAGCTTTGTATAGAGTCGAGATTAAGATCTCTCTTCTTAAAGCAAAATTCGTCCCGTAGTGTGACGGTTGCTGGCGAATTGCCTCCCAGGATACAACTGTATTACCTTTCCCTGAATAGCAGCACCCTTGCTTCAAAGATTTCAGCGAATTGTTTCTGTGTTGTACTCTCAATGTTTGACACTGAGGAAGAAGAAGAAGAAGTGGAATTTGAATTACCAAAAGCTGTCTTCTGGGAGGCATGACTTACTAGTCTTATAGGAGAAAATAGAGCAACTGATGGGAGGTCCATTACTTTGTAACTACAGAGTAATGATCCATTACTCTGCAACACCAGAGTAGTGGTTCAGATACATAACTGATGAGCCATTACTCTGCTGTTACAGAGTAATGGTACCAGTTACTGAATGTGAAAAGCCTCAACAGTGTACTGGGGGAGAAAATTTTTGACTGGGGCAAAAAAATTAAGCCAGAGCCAAGCCAGGCCAGACCAAGCCGGGGCCGGGGCCGGCGCCAGGTACACGCGTGTGTGTGTTTTTCATTTGGCTAAGTCCTCTCTCCACTACACGTTAGTGGTAACCCCCGGGCCACGCCTTTTAATCCCAATTTTTAGTATATATATTCTAGAAAAATCTTTCCCCATTTTCGATATGGGACTATCTATTTTTTCCAAGTTTTCAAGTTAGTACATTTCGAGTACCCAACTTTGGACCAACATTTCTCATTCATACGAAATTTGTTTTTGAAAAATGAGTACAACACAGAATAGTACTCGACGAGAGGATCGCAATCCAATCATTTTTCGGCGCCGCCGGTTGGCCGGAGCCTGCTGGAATCTGGCCCGGAAAATCAGCAAAAATTAATTCCAACATGTTTGAATAACCTCTCTTCTTCATTAACCTGTGCAACTCCAGGATGCCGGCATAGAGTTCTTTATTATGAGGAATAGTTGGGAGGAATGGAAGAAGAATACATGACTCAGCTAAAATGGTTGGCAATTTTTTTCGTTTTTGGTTCAATCCCTACTTCATTAGCTTTTTCTTTTTTCTTTTTGCTCCTTTGATTTTTTTTTCCTAGGCACTTTTGAAGGGGTTTTATCTCTTTTGAATTTTGAAGTTATAATGTTTGCCAGAAGTTTTCCGTAAAATTATTATCAGTTAACCTTGTGGATTGGGGAAACGATTTGCCTGTCTATAAGAACACTATAAGATTAAGCTTGTGAACCATGTAATGAATTTTTGGATAAAGATATCAAACAAAGTTTCAGAAAATGAACAATTGTCATGGAAAGTCAATTTAGTTATGCTTGGAACTTGGAAGTATTAGATTTTGTAGATCCAATGCACAAGCACAAGAGTTTGAAAAATGAGAAGACACGAAGCGACAAGTGACAGAATAACAACAGCAAGCAGAGGATCGAGCAGCAAAACATACTTGACAATCAAATGTCATATATGTTGAAATGACAGTCGACCAACGAGGGGCGCAGTCGACCGAGTTTCTCTCTGGTTTTTTTGCGTCTCATTGCAATCGGCCGTCGAGTGGAGCAGTCGACCACAATGGTGCAAATATTATATTAGCATGTCGGAGGTTTGTATTTGCTTTTGGCCGATTTGTGTTTATGTTTTAAGGTTTACTCAGGGGGCTATAAATATGGATGTAAATCTTAGGGTTTGAGATGTACATTATTGAGAGAACTTCTTGTGCTGAGTGCTACCAAAGATGAGAGAGAGACTAGAGATATATCTCTTTGGTATTTGTATTTGTATTTCTTGAGTAAGAAGTATAAGTTATCTCTGCATATCATTTTGTTCTTGTGTTTGTGAGATCTTACATTTGTAGAATCTTGTTATTGGTGCATCTAGATCTTTGTGGGAATTGTTGGACACTATAAACGTAACACCCCAAATTCCAAATAAGTCTGATTTTGAAATTCCACAGGATCTTTACACTTCACTTCGTACAATTTTACAAGGAATTTAAAACTTTTATACAATAATGTTTACATCAACGCAACGAAAATAAATGACAACATAATAAACGAATAAAATAACAATTGAAACATTTCCTTAAGCAGCATTCCTTCTTTAGTCCTTTCATTCATTTTATCCGACATAGAAACTGTGGGCAAGTCGGTTGCATACAACTGATGCTAGGAAATAATACATCAATTTCTCTTATTTTGAAAGCACACACTTGATCACAAACAAAGATAAGGGGGACTATCTTATTAATATCGTGTGTGACTGTGCACTTAGTCTTAATGCAGTTACTTATTATGTCATGACACTAATGCACACTTGTTCGAAGCTATGCATCCTATTCTACATAAATCTGAGGGCAAGCCCTTAACCGTTCTTCATCTTGTAGGGTTAAATCCCTCGTTATGAGTTTAACTACTACAGTAACTACGGTAAGTATTCTAGATATTTTATAAGTTATGAGCACATGTCTAGACAGCCTGGAGGAGAATCCCACGTCATGACATGACGCATCATGTAGACAGCCTATAGATAATTTGCCTCCGTCATAGGACAATGGCAATACGTAGTCATCAAGCACCCCACAAGCGTCGTCACGATCTTGATAATTCCGGAGATGAATTCACGTCATGACATGATGCATCATGTAGCCAGCCTGTGAAAACTCTCACCCCGTGAATCTGAGGCCCTCATACTTGTATTTTTCTCTTACTTTCATCACATCTTCACTATTGTGTTGTCCTTAGATAATTGAATCATGAATAAATTAATACCCTAGAGTTAGCATTACCTCTACACCGGTCTTAACCATCAATTGATTACACCGACCCAATCTTGGTCATTTATTACAACATTTATCTTCAAAATGCATTCATGCCGATGTAAGGACTTAGCTAGACTCAAGTTTTCAACCTCTTTTCATGTTCAAAAAAAATGAGTGTTTATACTCACAAATTTGTTCTTCTTCCCAAAAATTACTTCCAATTCTCACTATAATATGTCAAAATATTGTAGAAATAATTTGTATGAAGTCTAAGTAATTTTAGAAGAATATTACAAATTTTTCCCAATTTTTATACTCTTTAAAACTCTTAAAATACCCAAAAATTGAATTATACATTAAAAAGCCAGCGTTAATGTTCGAACCCCCGACCTCCGCCTTGCTACAGTAACATCCCGAAAGCACACTCGAAGACCAAAAAGCCCAACAGCGGTTGACGATATAAGGGGAACTCGAAAGTCCCTTATACTGATCCTTAGCGACTCGAGTAAAAAATCAAATTTTAATAAAAACACAGCCTTCCAAGACTCGAACCCGGGGCTCCTAGTACTGTTCACAGCACTATAAACCCACATCGTAAACCAGTATGCCAAATTCCATTTTCTGTTATAACCCAAATTTAAAATTGCTTTATTCTACTAATCTGTATCTAACTCTTTCTTTAATAAACTCGTTTTCTCAATCAATTTGTACTTATTCAAATTTCAAAATCTAAATCTTTTCTAGAATGTGTTTCTTTAAAAAACAGTATAGTATATTTATTTAAATTTACAAAATTCTTATTTTCAACAACATAATAGAAGCTATTCCTTTCATTTCTTTAGAGAAATGAAAAATCAGGGTATTTATTGACATTGAAATTTCTTTTCTTGATAAATCTTTTATCTACTTGTTCCCCACTTTATTCACAATGTTTTTGTACAACCTTTTGATTCTTTAACATAATTAATTTTCTTAATTTAATTTTTATCCTTTACAAAACTAATTCCTTTTTTTATGATTCTAAAAGACAAGCATATTTAACAATCAAGTGGATATAATACTATTCATACAATGAAATCCAACATTTATTGCAACTTTCTATACTAATCAATTGATTTCACAATCCATGGGTGTTATTTTACATTCTACCCACTACTTTACACAGTTCATTCACAAGCACAATTTTCATACAAGCATGGTTCATTAAATTAAATATTCTAGCATGAAATCTATATAATAAATTACAAAGAAAGCTATCAAGTGGCTCTCCTTCAATTTCCCCTAAAATCAATGGTCCAGATTGATTCTTACAAAACATATTTTCCTGCTCAAAATTTCAAATCCCAAAACAAAAAATTCAGCAAACCTCACACTCTCTCTCCCCTCACTTCCCGATCCCCCCTCTCTTCCCGATCCCTTCTCGAAGCCCAGACGCCCCTATGCCCTACCTCCGTCGACGGCGCTGCCCTCCTCATCCTCCCCTGCTCTAATGGGTCTCGATCCCCTCTCGATGCCCCTCCCTCTCTCTCTCTCACTTCTCGAACCCTCTCTCTCTCTCTCTTCCCGATCCCCTCTCAACGCCCCGCCTCCTACAGCCCCGACGCCTCCTGCAGCCCCAACGCTCCACCTCCGTTGATGACGCTGCCCTCCTCATCCTCCCCTCCTCTAATGGGTCAGTCGAATTTCTAGTTTTGATGGTCATTCTCATGGGTTAATTAAAATTTCAATGTTCTTATGGGTTAGTTAAAATTTCACCGTCTCCCCGACCACTGACTGATTTCTGAAGTGGATCATTTGGGTAGATCTATTTAGGTTTCTTCTGAGTAGGAATTTGATAAAGTTTTGGTCTTTAATCATTTAGTTTTAAATTATTTTTTTGGATTGGTTGTTGGTTGTTTTTGGTTGCAGGTACTAACGTTCAGACTAATGAGGAAGTTGCTATTAAACTGGTAAGTATTGGGTTATGATTTTATTAATATTTAAAAGTTATAAATTTCAATTTTTTAGTTGATTGTGTGAATCATCAATTGAGGTTAATGCATTTAGTGGGTTTGTTAAGTGATTGTAGATTCAGAAAACCACATATAAATCTGATAGTGGGTTTGTTTTTTGACACACTCAATTGGTTAATTCAGTCTTTCAATTTGAACCAAGATTGAATGAATTAAACTAATTAGATTTTAAGCTTGTGGATAGACCCCAATGAAATAAATTACAAATCTGTCAAGGATAAGTTTTCCGTGGTGCTATAACTCCTTTCAATGTTACCTAATCATTCTTTTTTTACTAGATTATTGGAGCACTATCTAAAAGGCTTAAGCAGTTGGCTTTGGCACAAGTGATCGCGAAGATGAATGTCAAATTAACAATGTTAATAAGACTACAGTCTATATATACATCATGAAACTCGAAGTTAACTTCAGCTAATTCTTTTAATTACAAGAAACACAAATGAATTTCTCTCGCATATTCTTCCTGAGTATATGATGTATGTTAGGTTAACTTCAATCCTTTTTCTAATTTTCCTAATATGATGTCAAATGTGGATTGAATGCAAAGGTTAACTTCAATCCTGACCACCGATTTCACTGTCTCCACATCTCAGGTATTGCATTCATTTTGTTGGGTTTTTGTTAGGCTTATACTGTTTTGCATCTAATTTTGCATCTAATTTTAGGATTGATACTGTTTTGCAGCTCGGTCAACCCAACTTTCACCTCAATGTAGATTTTAGGATTGTAAGTGTTATTCGAAATTTATATTGTTTTCTATCTAATTTTGCATCTAATTTTGCATCGAAATTAATACTGTTTTCCATCTGTTTAGGATTGTATCTGTTTAGGGTTATATTCAATCAGATCATTTTTCTTTGTCTTTGTACTTTTTTAGGTGATGAAAATTTTGGACAGTGGTCTGCCTTTTAGATGAGATTAAAGTACCTTCGCATCAGTGTTGGTTCTATTAGCTTTATCTGACCTCTATTTTTTCATGGCAAATAATATGATGTGTATGCTTTGCTTTTGTTTTGTTTTGTCATGCCTTCTCAATCGAGGGTTGTATTGTTGTCCCTAACATCTAATTTGATGGGAAAAAAGCTTTAGTGACGATAAAAATATGAATAGAAAGTTCAATTTTTTAAATAATATAAAAGTTATTGGTATTGGTTTGTTGATAGAATTTAAAATTTTAGGTTTCATTCAAGCACAATGTTTCGATCATGCAGTTTACCAAGCGAGAAAAAGAAAATGGAATATACATGAGCCAGGAGACGGGAAGTTCTCGTTGGATTAGGCAATTTTAACAAATTTTACTTTTAAAGTCTACATTCGAGTTTTTCATAACAGAATGAATCAGTAATTGTAGAAATATTGTGTTTAGCTTAGAAAAATAAAGCATGTTTTTGTTTTCTGTTAAATTGGAAAGCACCAAGTCTAAATGTCAAAGCTTAATTTTAATTTTTAAGAAGAGATAAGAAGTGCAATTTTAATGTTAAAGCATATTTAAGAAGTGCAATTTACCGGAATATCAAAATATCCAAATCTTTCTCTTCCCCTCCTCCATCTCTCTCTCTCATCGACCCACTGTCTCTCTCTTTTTCGACCCACCGAACCCAGCGAACCCACCGAAGCTTCACCATCTCCCCGACCGCTGACTGATTTCTACCATCCAAGTGCTCCTTCACCTTCCTCAACGTCGTCGTCCTTGGCAACGTCGTAAGTATCATAAACCCTCAGATTCTTCTCGATTTGTTGATTTTCTTGATTTAGCGCTAATCTCGATGCTGATCTACTTAGGGCCCGGGGAAATTGGTTGTTCTCAATATTCTGATTGGTCATCCACTGCTGGTACGATCCGATCTTTTGTTGTACTAAAATTTGGAAAATTTGAGATTTTTTTTTGCATTTTGTGGAATTTTTTTGGTGCTGATTTTTGTAATTTTGGGAGTTTTGCAGCCGACAGGGGAGAATGGAACGACAAGGGCGCTGATAAGTATTGACTTTGTGAGGGACGGGGCGCTGAGCAGCAAATCGCAACAAGTTTCTACAAGTGAGTAAGATCTGACTTGGTGGTGTTGTTAGTTGGAATACTGGACTTTAGCAGTGATTGGTTGTTTTTGGTTGGTGTAGGTGCGTTGAAGCATTTGTTGCAGGATAGGTTGAGCAGGGGTGGGGGGAGGAGCAGGGCGGATGAGCACAAGTTTGTAGATTCGTTTTGAGCATTGTGTGGTTAGAATTGTTTGTTTCTAAGATCTATAGGTTATGGGGGAAAAAATGAAGGACACACGTAATGATAAGATATTGAAATTTGAAGATTGGGAGCAGTGCTGCCAAAATCTAGGAATAATTGCAAAATTTTGTTAATTGCTGTAATTATTAATTCAACAACTTTAGGAATAATTGCGAAAGTTTTGTAGTTGATGCAAAATTGTGGAATATGAAAAGCTTCATAGTCATAGCAAAGTTTTATGATTCAATATTATGCAAAAAAACATGTTCGGTTGTTGTTGGGAATTGTTGATTCTGTATGGGTTATAGAAGGGTCTGAGGGTTAGATGTGTTTTGATTGTCTTGAAAAACATAAATTACTTTTCATCAAGGAAACATGAAAAAATTGATTGTCTTGAAAATGAAGCAGAAGAACACAAGCAATTTTTTGTTTGCATATAGAATGTTCAGCGTATATGATTTAAAGCTTTCTCTGTGATAGGTATTTGGGTAATGGATATTTTAAAATTGTTTTAAAAGTTAATGGGTATTACATTTGTAACTATAGTGGATACATGTGCATTTGGTTCTGTTATATATGTTGCAAGAAATTTTACAATTTATGTTTATAGACTGATTTTATCTAAATGTAATATCAACATCAAGATAGAACCGGACATGGTCATGGGTATGGATGACTAAGATCAAGGACAACTGTGAAAGATCATAGGTATTACATTAATCAAAAGTCATGTGAACCGTCTGGTTATTTCATGCTGACGACGATAGGCTTCGACAAACAAACCTCCACATGCATCTGGTCATGCATGAAATAACCATTAATGTATGTAACTCAATCCTATTCTCTATGAGCAAGTTTGATGTGAATTATTGTGTCTTCTTGCAAGGGGTGTTTCTTATCTTGATTTTATGGTAATTTGCAATGTTTGTATTTTTCCAGCTGATACTCTTAGGTTCTCATGACTTCGTTTTCTTAGTTTTTCTTATCAATGAAGTTTCTCTTCATTTTTTTTCCCTATAATGAACAGCTATGTTCTCTCCTTTTTCTATGTCTAGGACACGTGTGATAAGTGTGCATGTCCAAAATAATGTTGTTGAATTGTTAGTGATCTACGACGGTACGATAAAAGCATGACTACATGAAAGAAAAAAAAGATCATGCTATAGTGTGGTCTGTTGTCCTTTTAGTGGGCTATTTTTATGCTTTCTTTGAGTATTTTTTTTAGGTTGTTGACAAAATAATACAATACACACAAAATCATAATTTCTACAATAACAACTAAAATTTCACGCTGCTTGGCAACTTAATGAATATAAAGAATCTCCAACAACAACAACAACAACAAGCATTGGTTGGGGTCGGCTAATGGATACGAAGAATCTAATAATAATAAAATAGTGAAATAATGAAATAATCTATATAATAAAACATCCCTTTTTGAAGTGATGAGCAACAACCAGAAATGGGTAGGATTATCAAGTTCTCTCTTGAAAAGAAGAAATAACAAATCAATTAGAAAATATCGCATTGAAAATACAGTGAAAACTAATAATTTTTTAAATTGGTCAAACAATATACTAAAGATCCACGAAGCCAATATGAAAAGGAAGGGGTCAGAGACACAGGAATGACGATATTATTTATAAATTCTCTCATGATTTTACAAATCTCATCCCTTATTTCATAACTACCTTAATTAAAATATAAACACATCAATTGCACTTGCTAATGATCGATTGTTTCTAAAGGAAGAACAGATGGTGTACATGTTCTACGTTGATCAGAAACCTTTCTTGCTTTCTTTCTATAAGCGTCCTCCCCATTTCTCAAAGACTGTATTGTAAATATTTGTACATTTTTTCACAGATAAAAATTTTGGGCTCAGGCAGTGATTCTCCTTTTCAGTCAACAAGTAAAGAACACATTAGTAAGACTAAAATGCTTAAGCTATGCTTCACTTTTAGGCTCTCACAATAACATGGTTCAGGTTCAATATTGAGTCGGCATACTAAGTGGTAGCACCAAGATACTTTCTGCTAACAAGTAAAGATAAACATAAGAAAAATAGAAGCCCAGTTAGTTAATGTGTAATACCTTCCAACAAAAACAACAATATCTCCTTTGATAGTTTGTGTATGTGGTTCTTAATTAATTTGGAAAGAGATGGATTGGAATAAAATGTTTAGGAGGGAGGATGAGAAGGAATTTTGAAGAAAGTTGGCTTTTTTTCTTCAATTGATATAACAGGGAGAAGGTGATGGATTATGTTTTTTGTGACTAAGATTGATCGAAAATTTGGGGTGTTTTTTTTGTTGTGGTATGGATTGCGATGTCGTGGATGTGGATGGTGATCATAATCGATAATAGGAATATTAAGTTATGGATGGATAATTTCATGATTCACTTTGTTTATGTCTGTATGTTAGACAGTTACAGTATAGCCGAGTTGATTCTAAATAATTGTCTGAAGAGGGTGGATATGGACTGTAGGTGACTTTTTGCTTTCACTTTTTCGTGTCTCTAAATAATGCAGAACAATTTCATGGCTTGCTTCTAATTTGCTTTCCTTCAATTTTCACATCTAAATTAGTCTAAATATGTAAAATCAAGTCATTTAAAATTCATTTGCCGATGACTCTTAGTAGCAAAATTTATCTATGTTTCTATAATTTTATTTTCTTAAGTCAGACAACCCGACAACTCCTAATGGGAATTGGTGCAGAATTAGCGGGGGGATTGGTGCAAGTAGAATTCAAACAATCCAACCTTCAGCTTGCTAGCAATGAGCATAATCACTACACCTATTGGCACTAGAGATCAAGTTGTTTATACTTAATTGGCATTGGTGCGCGGGCCTGAATTAAGATCTGGCTCAGTTGTATTTGCGTATCTCTATACTAATTAACAAACATACCCAGCATAAATGGAGTACATTTGATCCACTTAAATAAATAGGGAGCATCATTTATTTGACTTTAAAACATACTTACATATTCAGCAAAATTGCATAGAGCATGCTTCTGAATGAAGTACCCAATATAATACAATATAACCAACGTGTGACAAGATCCAAGTTCATTATGTAGAACATACATAAATATTGACCAAAACTGTATAGAAAAATTGTTAATTAAATAAAATTCTCGATCCACACCATTACTTTGGTATTTTAGCACAGTTAAACGAACATTCAAATGCATGCTTTTCATAAACTATAACAAACATCTACAGCATCCTTAGCTCTCCAAAGTATAATCTGGTACAGCAATCTGAAATTGGAGAACTAAACATGAGATATACTTCTATTTGATATATATTACAACTGTTACTTTCAATCTGCCAACTAATCAGTGGTCAAGGTAAAAGCTGAAACAAAATGACTGTTAAGTGGGGTCAATAATCTACATCCTTCCATGAGATATCCTCGGGGATTTTCTGGGGTAATCAGCTAATGAGTTTGTATCTATTCCTTCTCAATTTGGCCTCTTCTTTGAATCAGATGATGTTTTCTGTTTCCTAATCATATCATCGACATATCTAATCCAAAGGGCCTCCCTTTCTTTTTCTGGGCATCTTAGAATACCTATGGTCAGGCTTTAAAAGGACAGTAAAGAGTGGTAGTCACGTGCACAACGCTGTAGATTGTTCCAAAGAAGTCAGTACAATTTTGTCCAAACAATGTAATGGTATTTCTCATTGTGCTAGATTAATTAAGACGGCATAAAAACCATTATCATAAGGTAAAATCAATGAACACTAATTCTCCAAGGACAAATTGAAACAAACACATGCACCCTCACCCACCACACAATATAGTAAGCATGCAGTACACAAACACTGGTGACACCCCCTACAATCCTACTCAGATAGAGCCACAAGCACACCATAAACAAGGCACATCAAGTGTTTAGGAATTGGGCCGAGGACATGGAGAACCAACAAACACGATACACTAACACACTAACAATGGTAGAGAGGAAAAAAAGGAATTTATGAAGTTTGAAGAGGCACCCCATGTGATGAAAGAGGAGGTCGAGGGTTCAAGCCAGGGAGTAAGCAACATATAGAAGTATTTTCTTCCTTGTGGAGGGAGAATGTGGAGGACTTGGAGGTTATCTACAACTCTATCTTACTTTCAACAGCAGTAATAAAACAAGATAAACACCTTCTAAAGTTTGCAACTCCATCACACTAATTGGCTATGGACTAGCAACCAAATAAAAGGAAGGAAGTTCAATAGCACGGAATGAAGTTCCATAATTCTGGAACTATCACATACACAAAGCCAAGGGTTGAGTGGTGTAATAAAATGACCAAGAATTGGATGAATTATATATACCTTCTAAATAGCAATTAGTTCATGCCATCTTTTCTCTCTTCCTTTTTCTATATTGCATTTTCTTTATCTTTCCTCACACTACTTTTATTATTTTAAAAATACAACTAACAAATTTATCCATTTCTTTCAATAAACTTTTTTCATTACTGGTTTACTTTTGTATGATTTTCTTATTTGAACAGTAATAGGACTGGGATGCAGCTCACATGGACCTCAATTTTATAAATACAACTACATTGATCAATTGAGGTTGCAATAAGGTAAATTGATATTTAGTACAACTACACCCTATGTTTGCCGTTAATTTCAGCTAATTTTTTGCTTCTTTTTTTTTTGCCAGATTATCGTCTACACTCAGAACCGTTATGTACATATTGACAGTTTACTTTTGGTAGGGTGATGAATAACATGTTGGGTTGAAACCATTGAGTTAAAAGGCATTGTCATATTTGAAAGGTATTGGTTTCAAAACTCTTACTATTTGTTTCTTTAATTATCATTGTTTTGATTGATTATTGTAAACTCTTACTGTTTGTTTCAAAACTCTTATTGTTTGTTTAGGCTCACTGTTTGGTCCCATATTGAAGACACGAAGCATTGTCTTTTCCGACAACCCTATAAACTTTTTTTTTGTCATTCGGTTTGTTGGTGTTTATTTTGGTGGAGGATGTAATAGTTGTAGGCTCTTCAATATTTTGGCAGATGATGTAAATATTTGTATATGATGATGATATAATATAAATATGTTAATACCTGTACCTGCAAAGTTGTGGAGTATTGAGTTATGTGTTTGGTTTTTCAAAGGTTTTTCTAAAAAATCAATTATGTTTTCAAATGAAATTTTTATTTTTATTTTGTATCTTGCATCATATTATGATTTTTTTCCCTCAGAGCATTATATATATGATGCCTGTGTGATATTGCTTGGTTTGGCCTGGGGAGGATTGATATTGACTGCCTGTGATGTTATATTTTTAATGGTTAGCAGAATTCTGTAAGGAATTACTGTAAAAGGGCTAATATTTTAGGGGGAATTCTGTCAAAATTTTTACTAAAATTCCTAAAATTCTATTACATTTTCAAATGAAATAGTAAGTTTTTATTTTGTATCTGGAATCATATGAAGATCTCCCCCCCCCCCCCCCCCCCCCCCCCGAGCCCTATATATATGATGTCTGTGTAATGTTGCTTGGATTGGCCTGGAGAGAATTCATATTGACTGTCTGTCATGTTAATTTTTTAATTGTGAGCAGAATTTTGTAAGGAATTGCTGTAAAAGGGCTAATATTTAAGGGAAGATTTTGTCGAAATTTTTACTACAATTCCTACAAATCTATTATGTTTTCAAACGAAATCTTGGTTTTTATATTGTATCTTGGCTAATATGAAAATTTTAGGGGAAAATTAATATTAACTGCATGTATCTTGGCTAAACAACTTAATTAATTAATCATTTTTCGCGATGACGTGCCATTTATCAGATTGACTTACAATTTATCAGAGATGAAATTTAGTTTCTTAATTTCAGTCTAGTTTATTTTGAAGCATGGAGTAGTAGTGGTCATGCCTGACTAAGTCTGAGTTGCGCCCTTCATAGTTGTATCATATTAGGGAACAAAATTCATCCAGATAATTTAGCATATGAATAATACACTTTCTTCATCAGTTAATGATTGAATATTTATAGTGTGTATAATATTAATATTAATAATAATATTAATGTCTGTATGCATGATTGGGATACCAGACAACATATATTGCAAGTCTATATTTTTTTTAATTTTTTAATTTTTAATTTTTTTAGGAAAAATGTGATCCCATAATTGATTCATTAATGAAAGATTAATGAAACAAAGTACAACATATATCATAATCCACATAAAAGGGTATTACAAAATACTAGATAGAGTATAAAGCATAATCATTTTAAATTAAGTATTCATCCATTTGCACATAATAGTGGCATTTATAAAATTCCAGAATTGGAAAGTATTAACTTAGATAGTCTCTAAAATTTGTATGCGATAAGCCAAAAACATTTTTGACTTAAATAATGCAGAATTATCAATGATCCTTTTATAGAGTAATGACATTGTTTTAGCACAATTTGTGGACGCATTTGATTATGTGTTAAGATTCTTATTTTTTTAGTTATGAATATTAGGATCTAAAGAATATTTTTTAGGGATGAAATAGGGGAAGAAAATGACACTGTTTTGCATGAGCAACTGAGACTATTAACAGTATCAGTTAGGGAGAAAGGAATGGTAGACTTGAACATACTTGGATTGGGGAAGTTGAAGAAGCATCTGATAGGTATCTTAGTCTAGCAAAGGAGATTGTCGTTGACAGGGTTGATTTTTGGCAATCTTCATGTTCTCTTAATGTTTGAAATGCCTGATAGTTGGATTTATGTGTTTTGTGTGAGAGATGATGTAAGTTATAGATTAAAAGAAAAATAAATGTAAAATATCTAATACACCGAAATATATCAAAAATTGAGGCTAACTCATCTGTTTCAGATAATATTTGCAGTAGGCTCTTCAGTATATAGATCACATTGTACTTGATCACATTTAACAAAATATCTTCACATGCAAAATCACAACAAGCTCTCTCTCTCTCTCTCTCTCTCTTTTAACCTTTTTAAAAATCATACATGGTTAACTACATGAAAATATAACAATGGGGAATTAGCAACTGAATTGCTACTTATGACAGGCTGCAAATTAAATATGAAATGTCTTATGTTTAAGTCACACACAGCAACTGATTTCGATCGACTATTGTTGTAGATTCACAGTACTCTTTTTCCATCCCGTGCTCCTGACAAATGATCCTGCAAGTTATAAATCAATAAACAACTTAATTCATAATACATCAATGTCTACTGCCAAATACACATCTATATAGAACATTCTTCACGAAGACGTGCATATATATATATATATCTTTTTACAGGGCTTTTTATATGCTGCATCGTTCACAGAAACGTGCCGTAGGCACGTGTCCACGGGCAAGCCTAGTATATTAATAAGGCATCATGATAAATTTTAATTTACTAATCTCAATCCATTTTACTAGTTTTCTCATGTTGACAATCAAGAGTTCTCTTTTTCCTTACTAGCCCTTTTTAAAGCAATTATATGGCAAATTTTGCTATTTGTTCTAGCATATTCATAAAATTAACCTATTAACATGATATCTACATTACAAGTAGAGAAATCACCTACCTCTTGAAGAACAATGATAACTCCTAAAGAAAACTCATTGAAAGCACGATTGTTTTCCCTTCTCCTTGATCCTAGCCTTCTCCTCCTAGCTTTTGCAACCGAGCTCCTACTCCTTGAACAAACCCGGGGCTTCTCCTCTCTTGCTTGCTGGCCTCCAATGAACAAGAACACACACTCTCTTTCTCTCTCTCACGCAATTTCTTCCCACTAAATCTTTTTTAATGTTTTTCTCTTTCTCATAAAAAATTTCTAAGTGATGACAAGAGTGACAAGGGAGGGTGATGAACAAATGAAGGATTGAGATGTGTTTGGATGAAGGGCTAAGATGCACTTGGGAGTTAGAAGAACTACCCACTAGTGAGAAACCAACTCTCCACTCTCCCACTCTCCCACTCTCATGAATTTGCCGGCCTCCTCTCTTTTTTCCTTGCACGTGCATGTGCAATGCACGTGCCCTTACATGCACACCTAGTTAAGTTTGTTCATTAATGTATTAGTTAATTTGTTACACTAGTTGGTTAGAAGACAAGTCTACCCTAAAAGTTGTTTTAATTAATAAAAGAATTAACTAGTGTGCTAATTAGGTGGGATAAAACCTATGGGGTCTTAATTAATTAATTTACTTTATTTTGGGTGGGCTAGAATTAAGTTATTAGGCCTAGGAATTAATAATAAATAATAAAAGCCTTTTCAAAAGAGAAATAAAAATGTTTGTTCATGACATAAAAATAATTTTAAAGCCAAATACACACATTAATTTGCACGTGCAAAACACGTGAAATCAATGATTTTTTTTATATTTAATTATATGAAAATTCAGGATGTTACAACACTCCCTCCTTAGAATAGTTCCATCCCCGGAACTACGCTTAAAGAGTGAGAAACAAAACATAAAAGAAGAAAGAAAATAATACAATCAAACAAAGAGCTCGGGGTGGTCCTTCAGCATCCTCTCTACGGATTCCCAAGTAGCCTCTTCAACCAACTGGTTCCTCCAGACTACTTTGACCATCGGTATCGTCCTGTTCCTCATGACCTTCTCCCGACGATCCACAATCTCAACCGGCCTGTCAGTGTAGCTCAGATCTGACTGGAAACCCTCCAGCACTTCGGGTAAATGGTGACTTGGATTTGGAATGTAACCTCTCAACATAGACACATGGAAGACATTGTGCACCTGAGACAAATCTTCCGGTAACTCCAACCGGTGAGCAGTCTTCCCAATCCTCTTCAATTTCTTATAATCTCCCACCTCTGCCAAAACGAATCACACCTTTACGAGGAGATACCTTCAGGAAGACAAAGTCACCTTCCTCAAACTCAAGGTCCCTCCTCCGATTGTCGGCATAACTCTTCTACCTACTCTGAGCATCCACTAAGCTCTTCCTGATCAAATTGATCTTGTCTGAGGTCTGCTGCATGATTCCGAGCCCAAACATCTACCGCTCCCCTACTTCCAACCAGCATGCAGGTGTTTGGCACTTCTTGCCATTTAGAGCTTCGTACGGCGCCATCCCAATACTAGTCTGAAAACTGTTGGTGTAGGCAAACTCTACCAGAGCTAGATGCCTTTCCCAACTGCCTCCAAAATCCAGAACACAACACTGAAGTATATCCTCAAGAACTCAATTGACCCTTTCAGTCTGCCCATCAGTCTGAGGATGGAAGGCGGTGTTGAAATCCGTCTTAGTACCCAAAGTTGTCTGAAGACTCCTCCAGAAATGCAAAGTAAATTGCACATCTCGATCAGACACAATGGTCAATGGAACACCATGAAGCCTGACGATCTCCCCAACATACAACTCGGCTAATTTGTCCATAGACGAAGTGAGTTTCGTTGCCAAAAAGTGAGCCGATTTGGTTAGTTGATCGACTATGACCTAAATCGCATCATTACCCTTCGAACTCTTGGGCGACCCCGTGTTGAAATCCATGCTGATGTTATCCCACTTCCACTCCGGAATGGGTAACGGTTGCAACAAACCTCTGGGCTTCTGATTCTTGGTTTTCACTTGCTAACAAATCTCGCATCTTGCCACAAACTCAGCCACATCCCGCTTCAAACCTGACCACCAGAAATGTTACTTGATGTCCTTGTACATCTTGGTGCTCCCAGGATGTACAGACAAAAGAGTGGCATGTGCCTCTTGAAGAATAATCTCCCTCAAATCTGATTGATCCGGAACACATAACCTTTCTCCAAACCACAACACTTCATCCAATATCTGAAACTCTTATAATCTTCCTGCGCCAACCTGCTCCTTCATCTTATGAATCTCTACATCCTCCTTCTGACCTTCTATAATCCTTTCATTCAGCATGGGTTGAAGCCTCAGCTGAGCCAAAGATGCTCCCAAACCTTGCAAAACTACCTCAATTCCAGCCTGATCCAACTCTTCTCCAAGATGCCTCTGGGTCGTGATCAAATGAGCCAAACTGCTTTTACGGCTAAGTGCATCAGCAACAACATTAGCCTTACCCAGATTGTACTTAATCTCAGGACATATGTCCTCAAGTACTTCCAGCTATCTCCATTTCCTCAGATTCAGGTCCTTTTGCTGATAGATGTGCTTCAAACTTTTGTGGTACGTGTACATGTTTAACTTCTCACCGTACACGTAATGCCTCCATTGCTTCAAGGCGAAGATAATCGCAGCCAACTCCATATCATGAGTGGGATAATTCTTCTCATGCGGTCTTAGTTGCCTAGACCCATAAGCGATTACCTTTCCCTCTTGCATCAAGACTGTAGAGCCCCGAATTTCCAATATGATATCTCAGAAATACGTGGCACAATTTCCAGCATCAACCTTAATTGTAATAGTAAACATAGCCAAAACACAGATAAAATTTTTCAACTTTTATTACATTAATTCTTTACAAAGTGTAGTGGATAAACAAACACCTTGAATTACAAATTCTTTCTTTTACAACATTTTCTTTTACAATTTACATAAGCCATGACATCAATCTAATACATGCTTCCAAATCCCAATGCTATAGGTACAAACTACCTGTAAAACATGAGGCTAGAGATAACCCTAACCCCCAAAACTACAGGGGTCAGTCATAATGGTGTGAGTGACATAAAAATAAATGCAACATGAATAAAACATAAAATATAGAATCATAAACAACATGTACCAACAACAAGAATAAATGAAATAAGAAATAACAATAAATAAAACATGAAACATCAAGTGAAACTAGACTAAGTATCAAGTGTAGAAAAACGAAAAACAACATGCATAAAACCAAGTCAAGAAAACACCAATGCTTTATGCTGACTCTCTAATGCATACTTGTCGGATTCTATGCATCCCACGCTACATAGGTCCGGTGCAAGCCCTTAATCTTCACCACTTGATAGGGTTTAATCCCTCGTTATGCAATTAATCCTACTACGATGACAACTACGAGATCTAGAAAAACTGTGAGTATTAGCCCATGCCCCGATAATTCCGAAGGTCAATCTTTATCTACATATAATTTCGAAGATGATTTCACTCACACCTGGGAATCTTTGAGAATACCCCACACTGCAAACTATGGCACCTCATCACACGAATACCCCATGAGTGTTGCCTCAACCCCGATAATTCTGGAGATCAATCCCACACCGCAGGTAATTCCGGAGACTATTTCACTCACTCCATAACCCATGTTCTCATTTCATCATATTACCATCTAGTGTCTGTCCTTATCTTTTTAAGTTAATTAATTATTTATTAGATCGAATCTCTTAGAGTTGGTGTACCCTACCAGGCTTAACTCACCTGAATAACAACCAAAATCTCAACCGCCGGTAGCTAAGGCCCCACTCAATCTCTAAAGACTTATAACTCAACCATCAATACCAAAACTTTCAATAAAACTCATAAATCCATCAAAAAAACCTTTATAATAAGAAAAACAACAGAACCCAAATCGATTCAATGTACTTGTGAAATTCCAGATTTCAAATAAAATATTAAATCCATTTAATGACAGAAAAACATATTTTTAAGTCGTAGAATATCACCAAAACATCAATTCTTTTGAAAACACATATAACTCACTTAATAAGTTCATAAGAATACAATTAAAATGCTATTATAAATAAAATATAACTCTCTGTAAAATATCGTAATCTGTAGTAAAAACATCATCTAAAATAGTAGAGCAATAATCCATAATATCGAGGAAATAACCATTTAAAGAAACGAAGAAAATTCAGCAAAACAGCCAAAAGAAAACAATTGACAGTCGACCGCTCAAACAGAGCAGCTGACTGTCAATTCAAGATTTTCAAAATAAAAGCATGACGGTTGACCGTGACCTGCTATACAGCCAGGTTGGGTTTTTGGTGCATGTTTCGACTGATACTCGATTAAAACTTTGTAAAATCAAAATTTAACTTCCTGAGATGATCAAACATATCTTGTATAACATATAGGAGTTTATAAAATACATCAAAACATATCAAGATCTTAAAAGAGTAAATCTTTCACAAAATTCCTTAAAAATCAGTAAAAGGGTATATATATATATATATATATATATATATATATATATATATATATATATATATATATATATATATATATATATATATATATATATATATATATATATATATATATATATATATATATATATATATATTCTAACAGGTGAACTTTTACTAAATATATATATATTTACATAACAGTTTTTACTAAATAAAACAGGGAAAAGAGCAACAGAAAATTCTAAACATCCGCCCCCGTACCAATAATGATGTGGTCCACTTCATCAGCGTCGGCCACAGTCAAAGCGAATACTCGCCCCTGCTGGTACGGCTTCTTCCCCACTTGCTGCGTTGGTGCCTTTCGGGTGACATTTTTCAGCTTAGGGCAGTGAGATCTGTAATGACCTGTCTTTCCAAAATTGAAACAATCAACACAGGAGGTCTCACCCAACCATTTCCGGATCCTCCAGCTATATTGACAGCGTTCGCCCCCGTAGGTTTGAACCTTTGAGCTGGCGGCTGCCCCCTGACATTCCCAGAAACTATGGGCCTCTTCCCGACATTCCAATTGCTCCTCCTGTTCTAGGTGGCATGAAGCTGCTCCATATCCTCCTCTGTGGCTGCAGCTCGTTTGACTAGCTTGTCAAACCTCCGGATACCAAGGGGTATCATCCTTGATCTCAGACTTTGCCTCAATCTGTGCACGAACTTCTGAACCTTCTTTGCCTCGTCCATCACAAGTTTGGGTGCATACCTCGAAAGTTGAGTAAACCTTGTCTCGTACTCCCTGTCAGACATGCTTCCCTGCTACAGTTCCAGGAACTTCATCGCTTTCTTCTCTTGAACGTCGGATGGAAAGTAGTGACCGCAGAACTCTTCCAAGAATTCTTCCCACCCGATAGCACCATTTCCCATAGTCCGCTTCATAGACTGCCACCACACACCTGCGTCCTTCTTGAGCTGCAATGTAGCCAGCTTCACCTTACTACCTTCTGGAGTTTCCAAGACCTCAAAGATAGTCTCGACTTGCCTAATCCAATTGTCAGCTACATCTAGGCCTAACTTACCTTCAAACACTAGTGGCTTCATCCGCTTGAATGACTCCACAAGTTTGATCGCCTCAGGGACTGGTGCTGTAGGCATCCCCCTGTGGTTTTGGTTCATGGCAACGGCATTGATGGTCTGATAGACCCTGGGCAACTCCGTTTCTAAGTCGAGTCCACAACTGGGCCCTTCTCTATTCCTCGCTCTTCTTCCAGTCATACTCTAATTCATAAGTTCCATTAAATTTGAAGTAAAAACATGAATTTAAATCAAAATTTCCATTTCATTGAATTCAAACTTTGCACATTCAAATTTAAAACATCATCTGAAATTCACGTGAAGAACATTGAGATAATACAACTTTCTAATCCCTACGGCTCCTCTTGGCTTTCCTAAGCTCTTCCCGTAATTCTGCTACCTTTTCCTTCAGTACATCATACATGTTCTTCCTCTTCTCGAGTTCCCAAACTCGATGGCTGAGGGTGGCAATATTCTTCTTGAACTTTGCATACTGGGCCTGCAATTGGTCAGCTCTCTCCTTCTAAGTCTCCACCGGCCTCTGAAGAGATTCGATGCGATCCTTTGGAAATGGTTCTTCCTCGTCGGATGAATCATCTGATGAATCCGGAGGTGGAGATGTCTCTCAGGATTCGGTCCATTCTCCTTCATATTCCTCGGGATCTTCTTCCTCTTCGTCGGAATCTCCTTGTCTGGGATAGTTGTCCTCTTCAATTATATGACATTCATCATCGTCTGCTGGGTCGTGGTGGTTTGCCATCTTTAGGGAGGGAGAATATGCAGAATCAATCATAGAGCAACACAAATGTAAGTAGCTTACATTTAAATCTCTATACCCATCTCACACTCTAATGTCCACTCTAGGGTGTCGTTCCTTATAAATTTGTACTACTTGGAAGGGTGGATCTGATACCACTCTGTGACACCCAAAGTTCGAAATAAGTCTGAATTCGAAGTTCCACATGATCTTTACACTTCACTTCGTACAATTTTATAAGGAATTAAAAACCTTTATACAATAATGTTTACATCAACGCAGCGGAAATAAATTACAACATAATACACGAATAAAATAACAATTGAAGCATTTCTTTAAGCAGCATCCCTTCTTTAGTCCTTTCATTCATTTTATCCTGCATAGAAACTGTGGGCACGTCAGTTGCATACAACTGGCGCTAGGATATAATACATCAATTTCTCTTACTTGGAAAGCACACACTTGATACAAACAAAGCTAAGGGGGACTATCTTATTGATGTCGTGTGTGACTGTGCATTTAGTGTTAATGCAGTTACTTATTATTTCATGACACTAATGCACACTTGTTCGAACTTATGAATCCCATTCTACATAAATCTAAGGGCAAGCCCTTAACCGTTCCTAATCTTATAGGGTTAAATCTCTCGTTATGAGTTTAACTACTATGGTAACTACGGTAAGTATCCTAGATGTTTTATGAGTTACGAGCCCATATCTAGACAGCCTGGAGGTAAATCCCACATCATGACATGGCGTATCATGTAGACAGCCTATGGACAATTCGCCTCCGTCATGGGACAATGGCACTACGTAGTCACCAAGCACCCCACAAGCATCGCCATGATCTCGATAATTCCGGAGGTAAATTCATGCCATGACATGACGCATCATGTAGAGAGCCTGTGAAAACTATCACACCGTGAATCCGAGGACCCCATACTTGTGTTTTTCTCTTACTTTCATCACATCTTCACTATTGTGTTGTCCTTAGATAATTGAACCATGAATAAATTAAAACCCTAGAGTTAGCATTACCTATACACCGGTCTTAACCATCAATTGATAACAACGACCCAATCTTGGTCTTTTATTACAACATTTCTCTTCAAAATTCATTCATGCCGATTTAAAGACTTAGCTAAACTCTAGTTTTCAACCTCTTTTCATGTTCACTAAAAATGAGTGTTTATACTCACAAATTTCCATTTTCACAATATGATCTTTTCATTTCATTTTTTTCGTGCACTTGCATATATTAGAACATCAAATTTTATTTATTAATTTACTCAAATTTTCCATGTCAAAAGTCTCAATATTAAATCTCTATACAAAATTCTTTACATTAAAAATTTTCCTTTTCTTTAATTATTCAAAAGTCACATTCCAAGAAAAATTATCAAGTTCTTCTTCCCAAAAGTTACTTCTAATTCTCACTATAATATGTCAAAATATTGTAGAAATAATTTTTATGAAGTCTAAGAAATTTTAGAAGAATATTAGAATTTTTTCCCACTTTTTATACTCTTTAAAACTCTTAAAATACCGAAAAATCGAATTATACATTAAATAGACAGCGCCAAGGTTCGAACCCCCGACCTTCGCCTTGCTACAGTAACAGAAGCAAAGCCCACCCAAAGACCAAAAAGCCCAACAGCGGTTGGCAATATAAGAGGAACTCGAAAGTCCCTTATATTGATCCTTAACGACTCGAGTAAAAATAGAATTTTAATAAAAACACAGCCTTCCAAGACTCGAACCCGAGGCTCCTAGTACTGTTCACAGCGCTATAAACTCACACCGTAAACCAGTATGCCAAATTCCATTTTCTTTTATAACCTAAAGTTAAAATTGCTTTATTCTACTCATTTGTATCTAACTCTTTCCTTAATAAACTCGATTTCTCAATCGATTTGTACTTATTCAAAATCTAAATCTTTTATAGAATGTGTTTCTTTGAAAAACAATATAGTATATTTTTTTAAATTTATAAAATTCTTATTTTCAACAACATAATAGAAACTATTTCTTTTATTTCTTTTGAGAAATGAAAAATTAGGGTATTTATTGACATTGAAATTTCTTTTCTTGATAAATCTTTTATCTACGTGTTCCCCACATTTATTCACAATGTTTTTGTACAATTTTTACATTCTTTAACATAATTAATTCTCTTAAATTAATTTTTATCCTTTACAAAACTATTTCCTTTTCTTATGATTCTAAAAGACAACATATTTAACAATCAAGTGGATATAATACTATTCATACAATAAAATTCATCACTTATTGCAACTTTGTATACTAATCAATTGATTTCACAATCCATGGGTGTTATTTTACATTCTACCCACAACTTTACACAATTCATTCACAAGCACAATTTTCATACAAGCATGGTTCATTAAATTAAATATTCTAGCATGAAATATATTAATAAGGCATCATGATGAAGTTTAATTTACTAATCTCAATCCATTTTACTAGTTTTCTCATGTTGACAATCAAGAGTTCTCTTTTTTCCTAACTAGCCCTTTTTCAGCAATTATATGGCAAATTTTGCTATTTGTTCTATCATATTCATAAAATTAACCTATTAACATGATATCTACTTTAGAAGTAGAGAAATTGCCCACCTCCTGAAGAACAATGAAAACTCCTACAGAAAACTCCTTGAAAGCACGATTGTCTTCCCTTGTCCTTGATCATAGTCTTCTCCTCCTAGCTTGTGCAACCGAGCTCCTCCTCCTTGAACAAACCCGGGGCTTCTCCTCTCTTTCTTGCCAGCCTCCAATGAACAAGAACACACTCTCTTTCTTTCTCTCACACAATTTCTTCACACCCAATTTTTTTTTCACAATATCTTTTCTTTCTCTTTCTCTTTAAAAATTTCTAAGTACAAATGATAAGAGTGACAAGGGGGGTATTTATACACAACTCATGAACAAATGAAGGGTTGAGATGTGTTTGGATGAAGGCTAAGATGCACTTGAGAGTTAGAAGAACTACCCACTAGTGAGCAACCAACTCTCCACTCTCCCACTCTCCCACTCTCATGAATTGGCCGGCCTCCTCTCTTGTCCCATTGCACGTGCATGTGCAATGCACGTGCCCTCACATGCACACCTAGTTAAGTTTGTTCATTAATTTATTAATTAATTTGTTACACTAGTTGGTTACAAGACAAGTCTACCCTACAAGTTGTTTTAATTAATAAAAGAATCAACTAGTGGACTAATTAGGTGGGCTAAAATCCATGGGCTCTTACTTAATTAATTTATTTTATTTTGGGTGGGCTAGAATTAAGTTATTAGGCCTAGAAATTAATAATAAATAATAAAAGGCTTTTTAAAAGAGAAATAAAAATGTTTGTTCATGACATAAAAATAATTTCAAAGCCAAATACACACTAATTTCCACGTGCGAAACACATGAAATCAATGAAATTTTTTATATTTAGTTATATGAAAATTCATGATGTTACAATAAAGTGGCATCAGAGATTAGGGTTTAGTGATGGCCGATAGCATGTTGAAAGTCAAGAGATTTGATGGAAGTGATTTTGCGATGTGGAAGATTCAGATGGTGGCATATCTCTATTAGAAAGATCTCGATGATCTGTTATTTGATGAGAACCCAGAATGTGCATAAAATGAAGCAAATATCTTAGAGGCTTGGAATCGTTTGGATTAGAAGGCGCTTGGGCAAATTCTGTTGGCATTGAGTAGGAAAATGTTGTTTCACATCTCTAAGGCAAAGACCATATAGGAGGCTATGGAGATTCTCACAGATATAAATAAGAAACCATCAGCATCGAATCAAAATTTTCACTTGAAAAAAATGGTTTACACGAATTTGGGAGGAAGGAGGGTCAGTGTACCATGTTACTGTACCATGATGGAGTTCTGTTTCTCTACAAGTATCTAGGAAAATAATTGATTTTGAAAATTTAACAGTTCTAGAGTTTTCCACCTTGAAAAATAGTGATGTTGGAGAACTGAATTGGGGCATGTGAATTAAAGCACATAACAATTTCAAAGCTTCTACATTCTTCTACCCTCCCCTTTATATGGAGGTGATCTTCCTTATTTTGAAAGTATGCAAATGAGAGAGTTCTACTCCAAAGTGATGTGAGGTGTTCCACTCCAACTATTCTCTTGTTGTACCCATTATTTAAATAGTGGAAGAAGTTTATATCGCTACTCCGTGAACGTAGGCCCAAACTACTGAACCACATTAATTCTTTGTTGTCCATTATTACTTATATTCTTTTCTTTTCTGTACTATTGTTCGATACTAACAAGGGGTTTAGTAGCAGAACATGTGAACAATAATTGTATAGTACATGACCAGTTAGAGGCTTCATGGTTAAAGTTTTGAGAGAGTGGACAATCATTCTTACTTCTATCTACTATACCCGATAGTTATGGTAAGGTCGAACAAACTATTACAGGGACTATAAAAGATTCAAGGACTCTGCAGGATGTTATGAGCAGCATCACAAACGTGGATGCGAGAAGGAAGAGGAATAGAGAGTCTTTATCATCTTCTAGCAATTCTGCACTTTCAGTTAAGAGGCATGAGAGATCTAAGGGAAGCCAAAGGAGAAAAGATCGTATAAGTGAGTCCGATAGAGAGTCTGAAGACAGTGTCAATGGTGGTGGACCTGAGTGTTGGTATTACTACAAGCAAGGTCACATGATGAGTAGTTGTAAGGCTCTTATGAAGAAGAAGTCAGGACAATCAATGCAATCCAATGTGGTGGCCGAGGAAACAAATCCTGAAGGGTTATGTTTGTCAGCTAGGGTGGAGTTGGACAAGCGAGATTGGTGCATTGATTCAGGTGCTTCTTTTCATTACACTTCGATGAGGGATGTGTTTGAGGACTATAGAGAGGGTTCTTTCAATTATGTTATCGTGGATAACGGTTAGCGATGTCATATGATTAGAACTAGAACTGTTCGCGTGAAAGCCGATGATAATAAGTAGATTATCTTGTGAAAGACAAGGCATGTCCCTGTAATGCCCTGAATTCCAAATACATGTAATTCGTAGCACAACAGGATCTTTTACTTCAATTCGTACAAATTTATAAGGAATTTAAAACTTTTTTCATTACACATTGTCTGTTAGAAAATACACAGCGGAAGTTATAACAGAATTATACAATTTTAACATTCAACAACTTTAATCTGAAAGTAATCATCAGCATCAATTCAACTTTATGCCTTTTGCTAATCCAAGTCCTGTACTGAAAAACTGTGGGCATGTCGGTTGCATACAACTGATGTAGTGCTATAATACATTGATCTCATTAACTTAGCAATCACAAACTTGAATGCAGAAAGAGAAAATGTGACTATACTAAACATGTCAGTGTATGATATGACCTAATGCCTAATGTAGACATTACACTACGATGCACTAAGGCACACTTCTTCAGATTTTATGCATCTCATACTACATAGGTCCGAGGTCAAGACCTTAACGTACTCCTCATTATAGGGTTTACATCCCACGCCATGCAACCTAACCAAATGAATATACTCCAATGCGTAGTCATCAAGAAGTCACACCCCGAGTTTATTGGACCTTACCGGCCCATCTCAGTGGATTTACCAGGCGTACCCTCGGCCATGAACCCTAGCAAGTTGATATCCCGCAACTATGAACCAGGCCTATCACTAGCCCACCTCATTGGATTTATTGGGCGTATCCTCAGTCACGAACCCTAGCAGGTCGATCTCCCGTAACTACGAACCAGGCCTACCCCTAGCCTACCTCAGTAGATTTACCAGGCGTATCCTATCTGTCCGAACATTCCTAGGAACTGCAGTCTCTTTATCGGCCATTTCGATGATTGACGGACATACCCCTAGCCCACACTGTGGATTTACCGGACGTATCCTTAGTCGTGAACATTCCTAGGGGCCGTAGTCCTTTACAGGCCATTTTATCGACCTCACCGGCTTACCACTAGCCCACACATGTAGATTTACCGGGCGTATTCCTCGATTTCGAACCCCAAGGAGCTGCACATTATTTACCAGACATGTTCGTCATTATTTCTATCATATCTCCAACTAGTGCATGTCCTTAAGTTTAAATTATAGTTATTAAGACCTAGAGTTCCCTTACCCACTGGGCTTAAACAAAATACTGACAAAGTTAGCCAACACTGGTCACTCTTCAAGAGAATGTTAACCCACACTGGTTACTTCTCAAATTCCATATATCACAACTGCCGGTATTCTGGGTCCCACTCACACTAGAACAAACAATCATCTCAAAAGAGACCACATAGGTTACATCTAACCTCATCGTAGACAAGTCATTCGTTATTCATAATTTCTTCTTTATTCATTTTTCTTAGGTTTATCAACCATGAAGTAACCAACTTCAACATTCAATGATGAATGAAATCAATTAAAATCCTTGTAAACAACCCCAAATTTTCGTACATTTCTATAGAACTTTTTAGTTAAAATCCTTGTAAACAACCCCAAATTTTTAGTTAATAGAACTTTTCGTACATTTCTATATTCCAAATACATTTCTTAATGCAAAATTATTTACGATTAAATCGACTAGAAATTTTGGATTTCAATCTCGTAATTATTCTTGATTTTATTATCAACCACCTCAACCCTTTTCTTTAATTCAATGGATTAACATCCATGAAATTCACAAAAGAGAGTTCTAAATTTGTATTCTACAACCAATTCTTAAAAATTTTTAATCATGTATGTTTCCCTTTAAATTTGAATTCAAGAACTCATCTAATACATTATTTAGTATGAATATGACTTTTAATTCCCAAAATATATCTTAGAATAGTGTGAAATCATTTCCAAGTGTTTTAATAACATTTTAGAATATTATTACATTTTTTTCCAAATTTTAAATCATGAAAACCCCCCCTAATAAAATTAAAACACTTTTGTGGTTGGTCGGATTCGAACCCGATACCAGCAGTGAACCAACCGCAACCCAACAACCAGTGAGCCAACTCACTGTTGGTGAAAGAAAGACTCTTCGGTTCTTTTTATACTTCAACTGCTGTTAATCTATAAAATTCAAAATATAACCAAAGAAATGGGGCATTTCAAGACTCGAACCTGAGCACAGTCAGACAGCACCAAGCCCCTTGCACTCATGCGCTAACCAAGTAGACCAAGCATCCATTCTGATTATATATACGTTAAAATTCTTTTCTTCCAGTTCTCTATGTTTCTATATCTATTTTTAACAATTTTGATCTCTAATTTTCTATACATTATCATCTCTAATTACTTCTAGAATTTAATTTTCCAACTTTAGCACGATATAAAAAAAAAACTACAAAAGTTTTATTTTAATAATATAATAAAGCTTGTACCCCAAATTGTATTAATTACTAACACTTCTATAATTTGATTTACCCAAACTATTGTTCCTCAACCAACTATATTTTGGGAAGACTTACACTATCATGATGCGTGTAATGCAATTTAATACCAATAAGTTTCTTTTCATAAAATTCACCATATAGGAATTATTAGAATCACATACATTACTTTAATTTGTCCACTACATGATTAATCTAGCTTATACCAATTAGAATTTTAGAAATTTCTCTTCCTACATCACACTAGTTACCACTTTCACCTTCTTTCAACTAACAAGAACATTTGTTAACATATTGGAAGTTAAAAGAACATTTACTCAATCACACATTAATTATAACAACTAGTGCACAATCTACATTCTATATTACTTCTACATTCAACACACCAAACTAAATTTAGCAACTACTCTTGATAAAATTAAGGACACACAATCTACAAAATTAGAAGGTAATAAGAACACCCACCTCTTGTGTAGAATTCTTAGAAAAGTCACCAAGCCTCCTTAAAAACTGTGCTCCCAAAATGTAACTACCATTGCCACTATTTTTCATTTTCCCCTTTTTTGTAATATTCTATTTGAAATCGAATAAAATATTGTATTTTTGTTCTTGTTTATTTTAATTAAGACCTTGTTCATGAAATTCTTCGTTCCTGTTGTTTGAGCTGTTCTCATTATTCTATTTTCTTCTATTTAATTGTGGGTATTTTTATTTGAACCCTATTAATTTGGATCTATCTCTTATTGAACCCTACAACCCAATTCCTTTTGTTCTTGACCCAAAACTGATTTTATTGGACCCTAAATCACCAACCCAGAATCCTAATTGTACCCTATAAATACAACTCTATTGCGAACCCTAAAAATTGTGCATAATTCTGAAACCCTAGTCGCTTATTCTCTCTCCTCTCTCTCTTTCCTCGCTATTCTCTCTCTCCCGGTGGTTTCCTGCCAAAACCCAAGAACCCCACCTCCGGTCTTCTTCCCAGGCCAACTCCGGCCGCCTCCTCATCAGCAACCTCCAGTGACTGCGTCGCCAACCCTCAGTGCCGTCGCAGCCATCCCCCTGCACCCTTCCCCACTTCCTCGACATCCATAGTGATGACCATTGTTGTTCTTCCCCAAATCCCAATGCCCTTCCTGTTCCTGATCGCCAACCACAGCTGACCCCCCTGTCGATGCCCTCACCGTCGATGTCGGTGACACCGTCGTCGCCCTCGGCCTGCACCGCCGCCCTTGGCCGCTGTTGCCGCCGCGTCTCTTTGCTGACATGGCTACTGCTGTCTCCTTGTTGTTGTGTTACTTTAGCTCTTTTATTGCCCGTATATTGCATGTGCTATTGGTGAATCGCTAGTTCGTGGGTTCGTCGCTGCGGGATTCTTATCCCATTATTCTTGGTATTCTTTTTCGTCATCTTAAAGGCAAGTCACTGTCCTCTTGAATTGTTAATTGTATTAAATTCAAGTTTTGTTACAACTCTTGTAAGTAGATCTCTTTGTTATCGTATCATACTCTGTTCATCTCTTCATTGGGTCTATTGAGGGTTTACACGAGTTAACCTCAATATTCTTGATATCATGCCATTTTTGAATCTAAAGATTGGATCTTTCATGCATTCATGTTGAATTGATAATAGGGTTAACCGTATAATCATGACATAGTTAATTATTGTAGAAACAACTACTAGGTTGTATGTTTGGTTGATTATTTGTTGCTTGAACGATGATAATTTAGTGTATGTATATGATTTGATTCTTATTCATCATGTTATTGCACCCATCATGTTGATTACGCAATTTATTGACTAAAGAATCGATACTCATCATGTTTAATTAATTTATTTTCAAGAGAACTACACAAATCCTGTATATTTCTTGCTGACCTGTATATTGACTGCTAGTTTTGAACTAGTAAATGATCCTAAAATGAATTACTTTCTAAATATAAATTGTAGCCTCATCTTTCTATTTTTCAGAACATCTTGAATTTTTGAATTCCGAGTTTTGTAGCAAAAATTATGCCCGTTTTGCTACAGCTGTGTTTTTACTTACAGATTTTCAGATTCTTATATCTTCCATGTTCAAACAGTAAATAGACTGATCAATTGATAAAATTTTACTCTGAAATTTTCCAAATTGTTGCTTAACATGTTTAGGAGACTAGAAAATATTTTTAATAAATTTAATAGTGAATTTTTTCTGTTTCTAAAAATAAAATAACATATGTCAAAATTCTGCCTGAACATGAAATTTCTAAAGAACATTGTGTTTAACCAAGCTACTGTTGTTGGATTTTGAACTTTAAATATGCGTTGGAACCCTGTGGAAGTCTAGTTTCTAGAACTTCTGACAGAATCACTTTTTGATTTCTAAAACAGCGGGAAACTGTATTTGTACAGACTACTCTTGTTGTCCAAAATTTTATATTTTAGTTTTTAATACTTTAACTATTCCTATATCGTACTATTGCATGAATTAATGTGTGTATGTCGCATTGCATGATCCCAATATCTTATTTTCATCGTTCCAATTGTCCTATTGCATGTTATCGCCTTATTATTCCCTCATTGTTACTATTATTCAGCCCATGTCTCAAATTGCATATTGTATTGTTGCATTAATAAAATAATTAATAAGTCGGGGTTTAAGGGAATGACTTGAGTAGTGAATAATATAGTGAATGTATCAACCAGTGTTTATCGATTGATTGTGGAGCACTGACTACGGCACCCCAATCTTTCGTGTATTGCATCAATGAATCATATCAATGTCTCGTATCAATGAATTAGTGAATCATCGTAATGTACCATGCAACAATATTGTATCATATCAGTGATTATCGTACCGACACATGATCTATAGAATTCACCACTCGTTCTAAACGAAATTGATTGTATGCATCGAACCTGTAATATGGGATGCAGTAATACATGCATTAGTTAGGATTAAAATGATTAATAGAGTTAAGGATTGACACAACATCGACATTGCATATTGTACATCATTGTTTCTATTGATACCAACTAAAGTTTAAGTGTTATCGATACCATTGAATATTTTTATTGAATATTGAATCATTGTTTACAACAATGCATCGTTACCATGATATTGTTTATTGATTATTGTCCTATGTTGTTGATTCCTATTGATCTATTGATTCATTGTTATACCGTTATTTCATTGTTCCCTGCTTTCTCTACTTGTTTTCTATGACTTACTCTAAGGATAATTTTTCTCCTCTTTTTAGATGAAGTGTACACAGGTAATGAAGGAGAATTGCCTGGTAGAATTGGAGAACAAAGATTCTAAAGATTTAATGCTTTTTTAATTGCTTTATTTTATTTAACTTAATGTATTGAGACTTGTTATCTATTTGTGATTGGGATATTATTGTATTGGGCTTATGTCCCAAATTTTATTACTGTTTCCAGACGTTGGTTTATTGTACTTGGATATTTTATATTGTTTCATTTTAAGCATTATTGTTCATGAGATTATTATTATTGTCTGCGCAATTGTTTTGTATTGATTATATTGTTAAGTTGATCGATTAAACAACTTATAGATGATGTTAGTCATTCGCTGGGCCAATGTCATGTGCTCGTATTCCGTATTTTTGGGAAGCTGGGCGTGACACAAAATAACCCAATAGCAAGGCTTCCGGCTCCAAAATCCAATTGCAAGAAATAGATAAAAAATAATTTTTTTCCTTTAGCTTGGTCCCGGATTGGTATATTAAGTAGATTAATTAAGTGGGTTTAATTAACTAACCACTAACCCTAATTACCTACCCACTAATCCATTCATCCCCACTCCTCTCACTCCACCAAATACTCGGTCAAAACAGTAATTGCTGTTTGATTTTGGTGTGCAATGCACGTGCACGTGCGTTCTACGTGTGTGCACACAATTTATTAATAGTTTTTATTTAAATTAAATGCATATGTTATAATATGTAATATGTATTTAATAAAACTAGTTTAATTTAATTAAAATTAGAGGTTTTCATGCACAAACAAAATAAACACACCCACTTCATAAATTTTATTTTGAAAGAGAATACAGCTAGCACGTGCACTGCGAACACGTGCGTTGCACGTAAAAATAAATATTCAAACACAAAATTGATTTGATCAACGGGAAAATGTTTATAAATAATTGAAATATAACATACGAAAAGGCTAAATATAAAAAAAATCCTCACTCAACTATTGTGCATTTTAAAAAATCCACACCAAACTTTTTTTATAAAAAAAAACCTCACCCAACTATGTTTTCTAGGCATGGGTGAGTGAGGTTTTTTTTTAAAATTTGTGTTAAAAACATAGTTGGGTGGGTTTTTTTAAAAAAAAAGTTGAGAGTGGTTTTTTATAATTCACAATAGTTGGGTGAGGTTTTTTTATATTTAGCCCATACGAAAAATTACATTCCATTAATTATACATATACAATAATGAAATCGACACGTACATTGAAAACACGTGCATTGAAAACATGTGCAATGCACATAAAAAGGAATATTAAATATTTGAGTTAAAATTTAAATTCAAATACATAATCAAATTTGAGAGAATGAAAAATATATGTAGGAATCGAAATACAAAACACGTAGAGAATATTTATATTAAAATACGTTACGAAAATTATCTATAACGGTACAAAATACATGTGCGTAACACCCGTGAGCAAAATTTTTGTCACCCAATTTTGCAGGGTGTTACAGTCCCAAACATGAGAGAAAATCTTATCTCGGGGGGAAGGATCGACAAAGAGGATTCATTGACTATATTTGCTAGTAGAGTGTGGTGTATAACTGCAAAGTTAAGAAGTGTTAGCAAGTGGGAAGTGTGAGGAACCACTATATTTGCTTAGAGACGATGTGTGTCCTTCTCATGTAATTGACTCTAAGCCGGAATCGAGACATAGGATGTGTGGGTTACGGCTGAGATCAAAGTGTTGTGAGGTGAATGCAGAGGTTACACATTTTGTGGGAGTTGATGGCCATGGCGAGAAGCAAGGGTGGCAACCAGTCCGAGCGGGCTGGTCTGGGCCACGACACGCTGGGCCAAGCTCTGTAGCAGGCTGGTCCGGTACGGGCTCAAGTTGGGACTGGTCCCAATGGGGAGAAAGTCGAGCCCAGTCCTCTTGGTTGTGGACCGGGCCGGGTTTTATTTTCATTTTAAATACATGTTTTTAATTTTTTTATTCTCTTTCTCTTAACATATAAAATAGGTTTTAAAACATTTAATATTGTAGTATATTCCGACGTCCATGAATCATATAAAAAAAGTTTAATGTTTTTTCTTCAAGTAATATTGAAGTCTGGAATGATGTACAAGATTTATATAAATAGAAATATGTTACATGTAATAAAAAATATGTAATACAAACTACAATATTCCATGGTAAGGCAGTAAGCTTGGGGGTGATCTAAAGTTTGAGATAGCCTAGGGTCAGATTCAAGAGAAGGTATTAGACTACTATCGTGCACCTCAACTTAACATAAACCTAGGATCACATCGCCCTAAATTCCCTACTGAGCTTCTATTGCCATAATCTTTAATCTTTGATCTTCAATGTTCAGGAATTAGTGAGATTAGGTCTTCATTCTTCAAGAGTTTGTTTTCATTCTTCATCTTCTAGAGTGTTGATACCACTTGAGCCTTCTTTTATTCTTTGAATTCTCTGCTCCACTTTCATCCAATCTTCCGAGCACATTAGAATCTCCAAAGTCTCCAGTGTCAAATGATTCATTTTCTCGTTTAATATCCTGACACCAAGAGAAAAAGCACTTTTCGATGCGACAGTGGACACCGGGGGAGTTAGTAGATCTTTTGCCATGCGAGAAAGAATAGAATATGAACCTTCATTATTTTCCCACCATATTAACACATCAATATTGTATTCAAATGGCAATGAAGGTTGTTCATAAGTCTTAGGTTTATTTATTGAATATTATTCCATACTTTAGCTGATGTATCTGCAAATGCAATGCCCTTACCTTTGGAAGAATATGATAGTGTGGCTATTATATTTTTGAGAAGTAGATTCAAATTTTCTATCATAAGTATCATATAATTTATCTAATATTGAATCAATTTGTGCTACAAATTCATCAACATCATAACAAAAATTTTCAACCATACTATAAAACAAAGCAATCAAATTTGTCGTACCATCTAACTTGATACGAGGATTCATTACACTAACAACACAATACAACATAGGAAGAGGATGAAAATATTTCATAAATTTTCATAAGCTAAAAAAACAATTGAGCTAATGTAAATGTCTCGCATCATTTGTTGAAAAGTTTTCATCATACAATGAAGTATAACTAGAAGTTAACTCATAAGATTTTGAAATTTTAAGGGTTGTGTTTTGAAAATGTTTTTAAAAACTTAACAAAATTTCTGCAAATTCCCAAGATTATTCATTTATGCAATATTTTTCCATATTCTTTGCGATACAAAATTTATTTATAACCGTTTTGTATTACTAACAACAATAAGTATGTCATAGGTAGAATTCCATCTATATTTAACATATTTAGAGTATCTTTTAAATTTTATAATTTTAAGCTTACACCATGCCTCAAATGCTTGAAGGTTATGACTACTCAAATCTATAAAATTAACACAATCTCTTATTGCATTCATATATGGTTTAGCTATCTACACAAGTTGATGATATGACATGTAATGCCCCATTTCACTACAAGTAATTTCCTTTACATAAATAAATTACATAGAAGTAGAAATAAGATCTTGGGTCTTCTAAACCTGTAGGCTCGACCTCAGGCACCGCAAAACCTACAAAACTAGTAAACTATGGGTTCGTCAGTTCATGAAGCTGACGATAACTGCATAAAAGGCAGAACTATTTCTCTATCCATTATTTTAGTATTTATGATTTAGATCAATCTTCATTTCATAATTTCTTAACTAATAAAGCATCTCATCAATATTTTATAAATCTCAACTTTACGTTTAGATCTTTACGAATTCATCTTTTGCATATCTCCATAACAATTTATCTACCAACACAAATTATACAAGATGAGATACGTGCACTTCAGATGAGTTTACATCCATAGGGCAGTCAATAGTTACCTGCCCCTCATGTCAAGTGTCATACATAGGATAGCCGATAGTTACATATCCTCATGTCAAGTATCATACATAAGTCAACAGATAGTTACTTATCCTTATGTCAATTATCATACGTAGGACAGCTGATAGTTACCTATCCTTAAGTGTCATACATAGGAAAGTAGATAGTTACCTATCCTCAAGTCAAGTACTATACATAGGACAGCCGATAGTTACATGTCCTCATGTCAAGTGGCTTACATAGGATAGCTGATAGTTACCTATCCTCATGTCAAGTATCATACATAGGACAACCGATAGTTACATGTCCTCATGTCAAGTATCATACATAGGACAGCCGATAGTTACATGTGCTTATGTCAAGTGTCATACATAGGATAGCCGATAGTTACCTGTCATCATGCCAAGTATCATACATAGGACAACCATTAATAGTTACCTGTCCTCATGTCAAGTGACAGACATAGAATAGCTGAAAGTTACCTATCCTCCTGTCAAATATCATACATAGAATAGCCGATAGCTACCTATCCTCATGTCACTTAATCATAGTTTACTAGCAAGCATATATCTTGAAATCATTCATTTACTCAACTCTGTTTTTTGGACTAGAAAACAGTAGTCTTACAAAAACTCTATAAATTCCAACATTTATCGGAAATTAGATTTCTTAGATTCATATAAAATCTGAATGAGTCTACTACAATGCTATAGTTAAAAACATTTCAATTTAACCTTAATTGTTCAGTATAATTCTCCAAACAAACCGAACTAGTTAAGTGTTCAGATTCTGAAACTATTAAAGTTACTGCAACTATTTATTTTTGTAAAAATCATAATAAATTACACGCTTCATAGAAATTAGTGTTCTTTAGCTCAAATTAAAGGTATACAAGTCTACTATAACTTTCTAGTTATAAGTTACTCCAAAATATGGTGTCTATATACCTGAATTCTTCAATATCTATAGTAAGGTCGAATTGTTATACAGACTCAGCTACAGCTGAAATACTGTCTTGTGTTCATTCTTGTAAAATTCATTATAAATTTCATGCTCATGAAACATGGTGTTCGTTAGCTCAAACGATAACTACACAAGTCTACTACAACTTTTTAGTTATAAGTTTCTCCAAAATATTATGTCTACATGGTTGAATTCTTTGAGATTTACTGTATGGTCACACTGCAACCGTAGAGAAAATTTTAAGACCAGTAATCACTTTCAGATATGTTTAAAATACGAAATGACACCCAAATATCTTGAAATTTTGTAGAGATGTTATAGATTCATATTAGTTTCACCTATAAAAATTTCATCTTCAAATTTCTTGTAGTTAAGGATAAATAATTTTCATAGGTGTGCTAAAAAACTTGAAACGAAAACAGTTTTTATTTCTATATAATTATTTAACACAACTTATACATAATTCAATCAATCTAAAATGAAAACTAATTAATAAGTACAGAAGTAGTTACCCACCTTAGTAGTAACAAGAAGAAATGCTAGCACAATAAATGAGTGATAAGCTTGCTCCCCCTCCTAGCTCCTAGCTCTTCTCCTAAGCTTCTAATTTAAATGAATAAGTCTCTTAGCCTCCTTGCTCTTCCAAAACTACGGCCTTGTTTTGTATGAGTATGAGAGTGTAACAAATGAGGAAGAGTTGGCATTCATGATATAGGCAACCAAAATGCTTGGGAAGGTGAAGGGTTTTATTGAGTTACAAAACAAGGGTTTGGTTTGTTATGTTTTGGCCTAGAGATTCCAAATGACCCTTGGAATTCTCCACCCTACAAAGATCCTACGAAACCCTACAAAATGAAAACAGAAACCTCCCTTGAAGACTTCCGGCCAACTCCTTCATATTCCTTCTTTGCATTTACATATTTATTTATATATATGTAGTGTCATGTTACAACTAGTTGTGCATGTTGTTATGGATGACATGTTGCGCACATGCATAAGTGTATGGTTAGGTCCAATGAGCTCGATTTCACTTTGGACTCAACATTACAAGTCCATATGTTAGGTTCATAACATCACAATTATGATTGTGACATTCATGCACAAAATTGAGAAAAATACATTAGCTTGTGCAATTCTCACTTGTGCACAAATAATAGCGATATACTATTTTGTGGGGTATTAGATGACATGCACATTTGACAGGAAATATTTCAGGTACTGGAGGCATAAATGTTTTAATTAATGAAGGAACCGATTTTTTATTATTGGCAACATTATCAAGGCTGGTAGAAAAAAATTATTATAAATACCAAAATTAATGCATGCTTCTCTACTTTGTGATGCAATAGTCATACCATTATGTGGATAAATCAAATATCCAAATTGTACGACCCATTTTTGAAGGATCCAATCAGTATCAATCTAATGACAAGTTACACACATAATGGGACATCATTACAATCTTTCTAACAATCACTAGTTAATGCAATCTTACAAGTTAAAGAATACAAAGTAGTAATTAAAAAAATCTCTAAGCTCATTCTAGATTTTAAAACACTCGGATTTAACTGTTTTCTAGGATTCTTTTGTAATGGGGTTTACAGCAATTTGGTTAAATATATCTAGGTTTCTAATCTCGGAATAAGAAAATGACAATTCATCCTTAATAACGAGTTTAACCATTTTCTTACATACCATATCATGATCATAACTATAAATATCTACTTGACCAATCTTAGGGTTGATTTTTTGTTGGGTAAGATTATCTTTTTGTGTTTCCGGGTGTGATTTAGTCAAGTGGCTCTTAAGTGTACCTGTTCAGCTACCGACTTTCCATGGCTTGACACTTCTTACATACCTTAGTTCCCTCTTTTAGATTGTTTGGAGATAGAAAATATGTGTAATGTTTGTGGACTGCAGAAGTTTGTTCTCTATATTTCCAGAAGAAGATAGGTTCTTGGTGTCTGGTGTGTCGGTTTCTTCACAATGAATTTCATCTTCATCGTGAGGAAGGGCGGAATGATCAAACTCGGAAATACAATCAAAATCTCTAATATCGTCTAAATGTGGAACATAATCAGGGTGAGATGTATTGGTGGATTCTCGTTCACTTCAACTATATGAACATAATGATACCATTATTGTATGAAAATTATAAAATTGATATGAAACAAGTAAGAAATTAGCAAGCAATAAATTAACATGTAACAAATATTGAACATAAAAAAGATACAACACTAGAAGAACTCTCAAATTTGTGTTGTGAATGCATCTTGAATTGCACTTCTTCACTTCTTCACACTTTGAGAATCCACAAATTGAGAAAGTTGAGACATGAGACAATTTTTTGGAATAAATTGAAAGAGTTGAAAGAACTGTTTTGGAATTTTTTGTGTGAAAAAAGTGGTATGGAAGGGGTCTCTATTTATAGATTTTCATATTTTGTGTGTTACCTATTTTACACCCCACAAACTAGCTGTTTTTAGCCGTTTGGGGGGGGGGGGGGGGGGGGGGGGGTGTTGGTGATTTTAGCAATCTACAATTTTAAAAACAAAAAAAAATACCAATAATAATTCTCACTGTCGGCCCGTTCGAGCCTACCAATCAGGTTCGGTCCAGGCCAAAACTCAGCGGGCCCGGGTCCTTAGTAGTCCGGTTCAAATCGGGCCGCTAAGGGGGTTTTTAACCCGGACCGACCGGCGTAAATTATGCACGACGAGCCAGCCAGGGACCATACGCCTAACGGCAGTCTAGTTCGGTTTGAGCCCAATCCTGGCTGGTCCAGGTTGGCTTCGGGTCAGTCCTGCCCGGTTGCCATCCCTGGTGAGAAGGATCCAAGAAGTGAGCAAGAGTTTCCTACAGTGAGGGTGTAATATCCCGGACGGATATTATATTTATATAATAATTATTTTTAAAATTAAAATATTTTTATGGGAATTTCTTGGGTTTTCCAAATAAAAGCTTACCTGTGAATATATACTAGTAAGTATATACGGGTATTGTATCGGTTTTGTGCACTTGTACAAAATACTGTAAAATGCATTTTTGAGAAAATGTCTGGAAAATCCCGGACAGATATAACAAATTATTATTTTATTAATATTTTATTTTTATTGAAATATTTTTTGGTGGATATCACCCGGTTTTGTTAAATAACATTATCTGTATATATATATTCCAGTCTGTATACATCTGTATTGTATCAAATTGGTACTGTAATCTTCCGAGCCGATAATAAAATTTATTTTATTATTATTTTCAGAATTTATTTATTTTATACGGATTATGCGGTTTAACAAACGGAAACTATCGATATACATATATATGCATACGTATGCGTATTGTATCGATTCGTATGTTTGAAAAAATTGTGTTGTGTGTATTTTGGATAAAAATATCTCTTTTGTCTTAATAAATCAATTTGCTTGGCTAGGTTTTGTTTGGAAGATTAAACCTATGATTAAAGATACATAAGAGTTTATGGATTTTTCTTCTAGAAGCTCTCTCTCCTCCACCTCACCCCTCCACCTCATCCCTTCACCATACCTCCACCTCACCTCCCCCCCCCCCCCCCCCCCCCCCCCCCCCCCGCCGCCCCCCTCCATGGTATGGCCAGCCATCCTTTTGCCAAGGGGCTTTTTGCAAAATGCCTTGGTGCATTTACACTCTCCACCCTCTCCTTCATCCTATAAATACCCCGACTTCACTCTTGTCTCATTTTTTCAAGAACAAAAAAAAAGGAGAGGAAAAGAAAGAGAGAAAGCCCTAACTAGAAAGTTTTTCCCTTGTAGGTTTCCATAGGAGTTTCATAGGAGCTAAGGGGAAGGAGAAGGAGCTTAGACTAGTTCTTCTTTCAAGAAAAATCAAGGTGGGGGTTCTCTACTTCTCCTTGTTGTGTTTTTTTTTGTTCTCTTTTTATGGTGGTTTTCTCTTTTATTTTTATAGGTAGAAAAGAACCCATCTTTAGGGTTTATTATTGGTTGTATGTGGGAAAGAACCCATCTTTGATGGTTGTTTGTTGTAGGAAAAAAAAGAACCCATCTTTATGATGTGTAATTGTTGTAGGTATGTTTCTAAACAACTTTAACTAATTTCTAAGCATATAAATGGTTGTAGGTTAAAAAGAACTCATCTTTATGATGTGTTGTTGTGTATGTGTGTTCTTAAATAACCACTTGGACTAATTCCTAAGCATAAACATGGTGGTAGGGATCAAAACGATCCCATGGAAATATGAATGGTAGAACTTAAATAAATAAGCATAAAGATTGAATCTTTAGCCTATTGTTCTTATTATTGTTTTTTTTTCGTTAACTCAACTTTGGACTAATGGACATAAGCATATGGAGATGGTGTACATACCCATCTTTGGGCTGTAGAACTTAACTTGGACTCATGAGCATAAGCATATGAAGATTGTGTACATACCCATCTTTGGGTTGTAGAACTCAACTTGGACTATTTGACATAAGCATATGAAGGTTTGTTTACATACCCATTTTTTGTTGTGGAAGTTGAAAACTATAAGGAATAAGCCTTTTATTTTGCTTATTGCTCTCTACTTGTTAAGTATTAATTCTTGCTAACTCTTAGTTCATAAAAGGGTAGACTTGATGTATGTAGGAACTAAGAGGTTAAAGAAAAAGAAAGATTTTTGTAATATGTAGAAATATTCATGCTAAGTTATAGTAAGCTTCATGCTTAAGTTGTATCCATGCTTGAATTGTAGAAAAGATCCATGCTTAAAATAGTAGTAGTTACTCATGCTTAAGTTGTACTAGCTATCCATGCTTAAGGTCTTAGTAGTTATCCATGCTTGAATTATAGAAAAGATCCATGCTTAAAATAGTAGTAGTTACTCATGCTTGAGTTGTAGTAACTGTCCATGCTTATGTTGTACTAGCTATCCATGCTTAAGGTTGTAGTAGTTATCCATGCTTAAAATTGTAGTAAATACTATGCTTAGATTGTTGTAGGTTCATATACCATGCTTAGATTGTTGTAGGGATTGTAGAAGGAGCCCATGCTTATGTTGTAACCATGCTTAAATAGTCGTAGGGTTAGATTTGTTTACATGTGTCAAAAGTAGAATTTTGACCCAAAATTTATATGAGACGTTCTTAGGGGTGTTATTACCATGCTATAGTTTCGGTAGATTTTTCAGATCTGTTTTGAGGGTTGAAATGATCGTTTCCCCCAAAACAGCGAGCTTTAGGACAAAACAGTGAAGTCTGTGTTTTCGGGTTAGTGTCGCAGTAGGTTCAAGGGGGCAAATCTTGGGGTTCCTCTCGGAATTTGAGGAGGAGAAAAACTAGAGAGTTGTAGTAGGCGTTCTCCCCTTTCCGAATTGATCTCTTGTGTTAAATTCCGATGAGAGACGCAAAAGTCATGAGCATTACAAAAACAGCAACTAGCTGTTCGGCTGAAAGTTGCTGTTTGGGTTGCTTGATACTTTTGAGCCTTTCACTGGATGAATCTAAGGTTCGGACCAACTAGGAAGTTGTATTAGAGTCTCTCCCCTTTCCGAACTGACCTCTCGGGTTAAATTCTGATAAGCGGAATAGGAGTTATGGTCTTGGGAAAATATAGCAACTAGCTGTTTGACAGGTTGCTTGTTGTTGTGTTTGTTGGTCATTTTTGAGGGTTTTACTAGTTGAATTTGAGGTTAGGGCCAACTAAGGAGTTGTAGTAGAGTCTCTCCCCTTTCCGAATTGACCTCTCGGGTTAAATTTCGATAAGCAAAATATGAGTTAAGGTCTTGGGAAAATACAGAACCTAGCTGTTTGACAGGTTGCTTGCTGTTTGAGTTCCCTGGTGTTTTAGAGTGTCTTACCTGTAGAATCTGAGGTTTGGGCCAACTAGAGAGTTGTAGTAGACACCTTCTCTTTCCGAATTGGTCTCTCGGGCTAGATTCTGATAAGTGGAGTAGGAGTTATGCCGTTTGCAAAGTACAACAACTAGCTGTCTTGACTGGATACTTGCTGTTTGCTTCTTAGATTGTTTATAGATTCTTCTGTTGCTTATAATTATAGAAGATCAAGTTTTACTAGAAGCACGTTTGGTTGCTTCTAGGTTGATTACTTGTATGGTTGTTTTTATGTGTGGTTTTGCTCATACGTGGCTCGCCTGGCCCATATAGCTATTAGTCTCATACGTAACTTATGTGGCTCATATGTATATCGTTGTTTTATCCACAGCTCGACTGGCCCGTATGTAGCTGTTGGTCTCATACGCAGCTTATTTGGCTCGTATGTATGTTGTTGTCTCATACATGGCTCGCTTGGCCCGTATGTAGCTGTTGGTCTCATACATAGCTTATTTGGCTCGTATGTATGTTGTTGTCTCATACGCGGCTTGACTGGCCCGTATGTAGCTGTTGGTCTCATACGTAGCTTATTTGGCTCGTATGTATGTTGTTGTCTCATATGCAGCTCGATTGGCTCGTATGTAGCTGTGGTCTCATACGTAGCTTATTTGGCTCGTGTGTATGTCGTTGTCTCATACGTAGCCGCTGGATCGTATGTAGTTGTTGGTTTCATACGTAGCTTATTTAGCTCGTATGTGTCTTTGCTTACTCGTATGTAGCTTATTAGCTAGTACACAGTTCTTGTGCTCATCCAGGGTGATACCATTGCCCTAGGGGCTATCAACCATCAAGACGTGTGTTTATCTTACTCCTAAGTGACTGTGGACGAGTTGCCTCGCATGTACCGTCAGACCTTAACCGAGTTGGTTGATCGCGGATCGAAGTATTGACAAAATCCAAGTTCAGGGTAGTAGCATGCGAATACATTCGTATTGCCGGGGTCTTGGATCGATGGGCCATGAACCAGATCCTTAGGGATTCTGGTAAGTCTAGGTTGAGCAGCTTAGTAGAGTTATCTTGCAAAGTCTAACTTAAGACTCAGCATGTTGTGTAAGTTCTGTTGTCATCCCTCAGTTTGTTTAGGGTTAGTGACATTATTAAGGTAGTAACTTTTGGCTGTTACTACTTAACCATTACTTATTATCATTATTCGCCAAAGGGAAAGAGTTTGTGTTAAGGGTGATTCCTTATAATCCAACCTGTCCTATACGCCGGCACTAGGCAGTATTATTGGGTTGTACCCTTCTTGTCAAAGGGATATGGTCTGTGCCTTCTCACGAGTTGGGAGCATGGGATCCGCATCTCGTCTATTAATTTCTGAAGTGCCTTAAAAAGCGGGAGCGATTCCTGTCAGAGCTAGGGGGGATGAACCCCCCGAAACTCCGTCTTGTCTTGTATCTAGGGGCGAGAAGCCATGGACTGCTAGGGGGTGGCAGGGGATGCTTCGAGCTAACCTGCGTCCGCCGAAACACCAAGGATTCGTCAGATATTTGAGTGAGGTCCGATGCGCCTGGCTGAATTAGACCGTTTCAGGGCAACCTCATCAGTCATGTCTAATCTTCAAAAACAAGTCGAGTACAAGAATAGAATTCATGGCGCATGTTCAAATCCCTATATGTGAAGAAACGGATTGATTTGGGGCATACGTAGTATGGGCTGCATACTGTCCCAGAGTCTTGCTTGCATTAAAATAAGAGAATCATTGCATTAGAAGTCTTGCTTTAGGGTCTAAGTCATAGCATACATTGACACATCAACTATATATACACGTTTCTCTTTTCATTAATCTGTTTTTAAGTGGAGAATCGCTGCTAGTCCTCAGCCTTAAAGCATCAGTATATGTACTGACGGCCCCATTTCATTAGGTACTGGATTGCAGAAGTACAGGTACAAGATTTAGGAGGACTCAAGGCGAGAGAAGCAAGATTCGATTTTATTTCCACTGTAATTTATATTGTTTACTATTGTTCCATTTGTAACAATTGCTGTAATTCATTTATTTGTTGGGAAGCATCCAAGTGAAATACCAAATATTGTTCTTTATTCATTGTACTCTGATATAAATTGTTGAAAGTTGTAACACTTGGGATTGTAAAGATATTATTGTAACACTGTTATAATGTATTGCAGTTTCATAACATTCGGACTTGTAATACATTTATGTTGAATAAAAAGTTTTAAATTTTCCTGTTTTTCTGTGTATTGTGACTAATTGAAGGAAAGATTCTGGCTTATGTCACGGTTTTCCAATTACCGGAAATCGGGGCGTTACAAAGGGTTCTTTGTAATATGGTAGAAACTTTGAGTTGCTCTTGTGATATTGATAGCATTGGTATTGATATGCGTGGTGATCTCGATGAGTATGGCCGAGTTGATCATAGTGAGGATGTGAGTGATGCTTTCTAGTTTGCGGATATTGTGAAGGTGTCATCCACGTAGGCTTCGAGTGCAGATGGTGTTTTGGCTTGAGAGGTTTTGAACCATGTCCGGTGTTAGCGGATATTTGTGAGTTAGGGAATCTTGTGACACGAGATTCGACACGGTGGAAAGAGGATAATGTTTCTCTGTTACTCGTGCCCTATGCGATAGATGGTAGGGTACGTCTTTCAAGAGGCTATAAGGGGTGTTTATGCCCTCCACATGGTTGAGGGGAATGGGGTGCTTTTCATGTGCGTGAGGGGTACTCGGTCTTTCACGGGAAGTGGGAGGCTAGCCAAGGTAATGCGAGAAAAAGATATAATTATTTTGAAGTTTCTTGTATTTGGTCCAAGTGGGAGTTTATTAGGATTTGAGGATCGAATACACAAGCACACGAGTTTGAAGAAGGAGAAGTGATAATGGTAAAAATTGCAGCAAATTAGGGTTGTACAATTCCAGCAACGATCCTAAAGCTTCTACAGGCATGTTAGTCATAACAGACCTTTTTAATAGATCTGGGCCTTCTTCAGGTTCATCTAAAAAAACATGGGCCACTCTCAAGCCCCTTAAAAGTGACATATTAGGTCCACTAAGAGAGACCCAGCCCATAAGGGTTGTTAGTCAAATCTCTTATCCCCAAACAAGATAGCTTATCTCTTGAAGGGGATAATCAGACAAAAGATAATTAACCATATCAATCTAATGGATTCATATCGATCTCCTAGACTATTTCTCAGGACTATAAATACCTCCCCCCCCCAGTCATAAGGTAATTAATAGTTTCTCTCTCAAACTCTTTTTCTCTCTTAGTTCTGACTTTTAGCAATGTTTCAGGCTTTTAGCAAGTCCATCGGCTGCATCAGTAACAGCCGGATTCAAATCACAATGTTCAATAAACAATCCAGATCCACTCTCAGGAGCTCTAACCGCCTTTCATGGAAACAATCAAAGTTCAGATCTTTAGTAGTTTCCATCAAATATTAACTCACTATCTGTTTCCTTCCACACCAAAATAAGCAGCAACAGATTGGTGCCGTCTATGGGAAACTACACAGATCTGACTTAGTGCCATACCACCGAGACTAAGTGGCAGTGAGGCGGCCTCTAGCCGATCGCACCAACTCCCTTCGTCAACCGGCTCAACATGTGGAAGATTTGATTCATCCTCAATAGTTGCCCGACAGCTTAGCTAAGCTCATGTCAATGGAGAGGCACCAGGGGGCTCTCGACAAAGCCGTCATGAACAACATCCTCTGTACAATTGTGTCTCAGTTCATAATGCTTCCACTGAATAAATGGCCTCGCGAGGCCCCTAGGGGTCAAGAGATCTTCGCCAAATCATCAATGTCAGGCAACAAGGAACTGACCTACGGGTCCGCTTGGATGAGAGGCGCACCAAAACAGAGGTCTCCCGCTCAGAATGTCAGTTGAATTAGAGTAGCAACTCTCCTCAAAGATAGAGATCAAGACATTCCTCCCCTTATAGGGGGCGCACTATAGGAAGAAGCCCGACTCATGAGAACCAAAAGCTTCTTGAGCGAAACATAGAGAAAGAAACTCCAGTCACTTTAAAGCTTCTTGAAATTCTTTAGCAGAACAAAGAGAAAGCATCTTGAACTTCAAAGCTCCTCAGTTCGAGTCATATGATGGTGAATCAGACCCGACGTACGATATTGAAAGTTTTAAAACTCCCATGATGATCTACATTGCCAATGATGCGCTCATGTGCCGAACATTCCCCACAACAATGAAAGGATAAGCAAGGGAATGGTACTCCCACCTCACCCCAGAGTCATTATTCTCCTTGTACCAATTTGAGGAACTCTTCATAGCGCACTTCGTTACTAGACGCAAGGCTGAAAAAACAAGTGTCTTCCGGTTGGAATTGAAATAGAATGATGGAGAACTACTGAAAGACTTTGTCAAATGCTTCACAGCCAAAGCAAAGTCCATCTCCTCCCAAAAATCGTCAGTGGCGGCTACTGCATTCCACCACAACGTCACCGACGAAGACATGAAGGCCTCCCTCGCGAAGAAGCCACCCAAAAATTTCATTGGTCTTCTAGAAAGGAGTGACAAATATATGAGAGTTGAGGAAGCTCGTTATCCTCAAGGCAAGAACGATTCATCTTCCAAGAACAAACGGAAGAATACTAACGAGGAAGAACCCATGAAATTTTACAAAGACAACACTGGTCAACGTCATCCATCTCCAGCACCATGCTTCGAAAAGTTCATCCTCTCAACGCAAGCATATCAATCATCTTCATGGAAGTTGAGAAGGACGGAATAATCTGCCTTCCGCCCAAGATGTCCACAGCTAGCAAGAGAAAAAACAAAAATGTGCATTATACAGGGATTGTGGACACAATATCGACAACTGTCGAGCCCTCAAAGATGAACTTGAAGGCCTAATTCGCTGGGGCTATCTCTCTCTATTTATCCAACAAACAACATCATCGGAATCCCTCCAGCATAGGGGGGCTAAGAAGCGTCAAAAGAGGCCCTCCAAATCATAAGACTCAGAACACATGGCCATTCCTCACTCTATTCATGGAGGTCCAATGGGAGAGATTCCAACTCCTCCCACAAAGCATTTGTCAGGAAAGTCAACTCAATACATAACATCCAGCCTGCAAGAGAACTGGGGTTCCGATATCTTTCTCCGACAAGGACTTAGAAGGCATCTGAACACCTCATTGTGACGCATTGGTCATAAACCTTTGCATGGTGAATCATGAGGTATGTTGCATCTTAGTGGACAATGGTAGCTTGGTAAACATCCTTTTCATGAACACTTTCAACGGCTTCAAGCTCTCCCCATACCGGCTCAAGCCAGCAGGCTATACACTCCACAGATTCTTCAGTGTCCCCGTTTAAGTAGAAGGAATCGTAATAATTGATGTGACAGCAGGAAAAGCCTCCGCTATTCGAACGGAAGCAATGGACTTTCTTGTAAATGACATCAAAGCTGCATACAACACAATATTCTACCGTCTCGACCTAGGGGCCTTCCATGTAGTTTCTTCTACCTTTCACATGAAAATGAAGTTCCTAACAACAACAGGCATAAGCCAAGTTGTAAGGAGCCAACAGGTAGCATGAGCATGCTACACAGCTACAATGGGGGGCTCGGTTCTCTCCTTCGAGACCATAAAGCTACCGCCAAAAAGCAATCACAGATTCCGAGTCTGTAAACAAGCTTGAAGCCATTGCACTAGACAATTCTGCCGAGAACTTCCAAACCTGCCAAGTAATCTCCCGCACGGTCTAAATCCGTTCTCATATGCATATAGCAACATACTTGAATCCCCTTTCCGAAGCCACTCTGCTCATTAAACAGAATGAAACAGCCCTGCCAAACACATTAGTGCATATGAAGATCTCACTTTCTCTATGCAAAACAATGGGGGGCTCGCTTCGAAACCGGAAATTCCAAGCAAGGTCTACCAAATTTTTCACCTAACGGGTCATCAACTTGAAGACCCGCGGGGCAAGGAGATATCAGTAGGGACTTGGAAAGTGCTATACCTCATGAACTTCAACTAGGGCATTTAACGCCCATCTTCTCTACATATTTTCAATATTTTCTAAATAAAGGTCAGCCACTAGAGCAACCATTTAGTTTTATTATTCAATAAAAACTGCTTTCCCAACTGGTCACTGCATGTAATAAAGGTCAGCTACTAGAGCAGATGCTTAGTTTTATTTTTCAATAAAATTTTGTAATAATTTTTTTTGCAAAACTCTTGTACAAATCTACGGATGCATATAATGAGTTAAAAACTAAGCTTACTCCTAACAATGGCATCAAAAGATTGTTAGAAGCTCCTTATAAGATGGGTTCGGAGTCCATACCCATGGCTCAAAGTTACTCTAGCAATTTTGCAACAAAGCAAGTTCAGAGTTTGCTTCGCCATTTGACCTGCTCCTACAATCTGTTAACACCTCGACGACAGTTTCAGAGTCTGTACCCATGTCTCCATGTTACTTTAGCAACTAGTGGAAAAGCAAGTTCAGAATTCAACTCGTTATTCAATTTGCTCCTGCAACCTATTAATACCTAAACTAACAAGTTCAAAATCTATACTCATGGCTCGGAGTTACTTTAGAAACCTACAACCAAGCACATTCAAAGTTCAACTCGCTATTCGATTTATTCATGAAACTAGTTAAAATTCCTTAAAGACAGATTAGAGGTCCAAAATCGTGGATTGCAGCTACTCCAATAAAACTTGCAAAAGCAACACTTGGAGTTCAACTCACCATTCGATGTGACTCTCACAATTTGTTGGAGGAACCATATAGCAAGTTTGGAAAATAAATCTTCCTTAGAGTTGTTCCTACAGCTAGCTAAAAACCCATACAGCAAGTTCGGAAAATAACTCTCCCTCATAGTTGCTCCTACAACTAGCTGGGCACAAGATGTATAAGTTCTAAACTCCGCCAAAATGTTACATAAGCACACCATCGACAGTTCGTTAGCTATACACAACAAATTTGAGGCCTTGTTATTTAGCTACAAAGAACTCAGTCGACGGCCCATCAATCTCAATAAAAAGTTCCAGAACAAGGATCAAGCATATAAAAATAATTCTTCAAGTCACAGAACTGTCAAAAATCAATGTATTCAGATCTAGTGGTGCTACAAATGTTTACAAGTACAAAACGGCAAGTTCGTAGTCCAACTCTCCCCAAAAGCAGCTTCTACGACTAGACAACCCCAAGATGACGAATCACAAGACAAGACACATGCATGTAGAAGAATTTTATTTCACAAACAACAAGTCTCGTTGCAAATGCAGAATTACATTGAGTCTATGTTTCATGCCTACAAATCGCTACAACAGTCTTGCAAACACTATAAAACAAGTTGTCCTGCAAGTCGTTCTTCCAACTACACAAGAGAAGGATGCTCCGCCTAAGAGACCAAAACCATTTCATAGGCATCCCTCTAGTGTATTGCTTCCCAGGACCGCCTTAACTCTTGGAGATAAAATTTAAGACAAGTCTCCCTTAGGCGGGCAAGCTCCAGGTTTATCCTACCACCTTCACCTGAGCAAGCTCCAACTCCGTCTCGCGTGAAGCATCGTGCAAATGGACGTGTCCCAATGCCGTCAAGAACAGCGTATCACGTAAGGATAGAAAGCTCAATGTCCCAAGGACCTCATTCGATGTACACAGCTACTTGTCAGCAAAGAGAAGAATGGAATCACTTCAACATTGAACAAACACAAGTGACTTTACTTTAATATTAAGAAGATTCAGAACACCCACAACGCATTTGCTCTACAAAATCAGTTTGGTGCTCCGCATGCCACTTGAGTTCCTACTGTAAAATACTCGACCCCAAACAACGAGTTCCTCCTGTAAAATACTCGACCCCAAACAACGAGTTCCATGCTCTGCTCATCGCTTAGCTCCATCAGCAACTCGTTGGTTCCAAACAACGAGTTAAATACTCTGATCTCTGCTTAGGCTCCATTAACACCTTGTTGACTCTCAACAACGAGTTCAGCGTCCTACTCTCTGCTCGAGCTCCGTCAACAACCGTTGACTCCAAACGATGAGTTCAACACTTTGCTCACTGTTTGAGCTCCATCAACAACTCGTTAACACCCAACAATGAGTCCAACACCTTGCTCTTCACCCGAGCTCCAGAAAAAACTCGTTGACTTCAAACAACGAGTTCAATGCCTTGCTCTTCGCTTGCACTCCATCAATAACTCGTTAAATTACAACAACGAGTCTAACGCCTCGCTCTTCGCCCAGGCTCCATCAAAAACTCGTTAACTCCCAACAACGAGACCAATTCCTTGCTCCTCACCCTATCTTCAGTAACAACTCGTTGACTCCAAACAACGAGTTCAATGCCCTGCTGTCCGCTTGTGCTCCATCAACAACTCGTTATCTCTCAACAACGAGTCTAACATCTTGCTCTTTACCCAGGCTCTATCAACAACTCATTGGATCTAAACAACAAGTTCAATGCTATGCTCTCTGCATGAGCCCCATAAAATAACTCGGTAACTCCCATACAACAAGCCATACAATGAGTTCAATGCTCTACTCTCCGCACAAGACCCATCAGCAACTCGTTAACTCCCATACAATGACTTCAATGCCTTGCACTTCTCTCGAGTCCTTCCAACAACCTCTTATCTTCGTGAAATAGGCTCAGTGTCCAATGCCACCTGAGGGTTGCCTCTCAAAACTTACTGGGACCAAACGAGAAGTTCAAACGTTCAGCTATGTCTTAGATTTGTCTCTTCTAACTTGCTGGGATCAAACTACAAGCTCTACATTAACTCAATTAAATAGCTGTCTCTTCAAACTCATTGGGAAGAAACAAAAGTTCAACGACCAACTCCACTACGAGTTGTCCCTTTGAATTGACTAGGATCAAACAACATTCTCTACAATAACTCGATTTAAGAGTTGCCTCTACTCACTTTCTGGGCATAAACAACAAGCCCTACATCAACTCGATCAGAGAGTTGCCTTTATTAACTTGCCGGGTGCAAACAACAGGCTCAACGTCAACTCCATCCTAGAGTTTCCTTTACAACTTCCTGGATGTAAACGACAACTTCAACATTCAACTCCGTCTCAGAGTTGGTTCTCCAAAATTGTTGGCATCAAATGGCAAGCTCTACGTCAAACTCCATCTTAGAGTTGTCTCTCCAAACTTGTCGAGATCAAATGACAAGCTCAACGTTTAACTCCGTCTCAGAGTTCTCTCTAAACTTGCTGGGATCAAACCGCAGGTTGAACATAAGCACCGTGTAACATCCGCTCCCGTAAATACATATTTTCTGAATAATTTTCAGTATTTCGATTATTTATAAATTTATTTTAATATAAATTCGATTTGGACCTTCTATTAAAATCTTTTCGAACCAAAAATTATATTTACTTCGAATAGTAGTATATTCTAACTTTATTTTTCTATTTCTAAGTGATCAATTATTTATATTTTATTTTATTACTATTTGGATTTTAATAAACTTGTTTATCTCAAATCCTATTTTGATATGTATATCATTATTATTACTATTGTTATTATTATCATTTTTATTATTATTGTTATCAGTATTATTATTAATATTTTTACTATTATTATTATTATTACCTGTATTATTTTGTTAGTATTATTATTTTGCAGTATCATTATTTTTATTGTTAATATTATTATTATTATTATTTTATTTTAAGCCGACCATACTCTATTTTATAAGTATTCATTATTTGACTTAATGTATATGTATATGTATGTTTATAAAGCCTACTCTATTTAACTGTCTCCCTATTGGATTTAAACCCTATACCCAAATCCAATTTCCTATTGAATCATTTACCCAATAGCCTAATAACCTATTTTATATAAACTCCCCTACTATTTTACCCTACCCCTATTCACTATTACACACCCCGCCGCCAACCCTACCCTCCTTCTCCTACCTCCAGACTTCGAAAACCCATCCACCTTTTTGTTCACCTCCGGCACCTCCACTCATCTCCATCACTTCGTCGATTGTCCCTGCATCCCCTCGTCCTCGGCTTCGTCCCCTCTAGCATCATCGATCGCAGCCCTGTCTCCAACCGCCAACCACCTTCGATAGCGCCGCTTTCTCCTTCTCCTACCTCTGTTCATCTTCCGTCCCCCTTCACCCGTCCTTGTGCCTCCCTGCCGCCTTCGACCTCACACACATCTCCATCACCACCTCCCTTCACCTAGCCACTTCATCTTCTCCATCCCTGCACCCTCACCGCAAACCCATCTCTTCGCCATTTCCATCTCCCGACCCCCTCACTTCGTCGCCACCAAAACCCTTTACCCATCACCTTAACCACTTCTCTTCATCATCCCCTACCTCTACACCCCCTCGTCGCTTCGCCATTGCCGAATCCTCGAGCTCCACCATTACCCCGTTGCCGCCATTGCTCCTCTGTTTTCTTCCAAAAAGATGGCGCTCTGACCTCCCATCGCCGTCGCGATGCTACCGCCACAACATCGCCGTAGCCACATTAGGAGCTTCCCGCCATTGCCGCTATGGATCGGAGAGAGATCGAGTTCAAATCTCAGCCGTCTGATCTCACTCGTGATTCGGATTGCATCAGATCATATCCTGGCCTTCCAATCTGATCAAGATCAGATCCATCATCTTGATCAGCCAGATCAGAGCGATCTCAACCGTTGATCATCTTGATCTTGATCATCATCAAGATCCACGCTAATCCGATCCATCCGATCTCGATCATCGATCAACGTCTTCATCCAATCAAGACAAGTATCTTCTTGTATAATTTGTTATTCTAGTACAAGCTTTTATTTGATAATACCCCAAGTAGATTGTAGTTGTGACTCCCTGTTGGCTTATCATTTGATGATCTCGTTTTATTTGTTGCCATCTTTAACAACTCCATGATCATAAGAGTCACAATCTTTCGTTGATATATTCCTTTCACCACTAGTTGGATCTATTTTATCATTTAATTATTTGAACACGTGAAATTAAGAATCACCTTGACTTGTAGATGTATATTGTATAATGTATGTGTTGATTTTACCTTCTTTTGGGTTGAGAAATAAATGTGACTTGCTGATTTGATATCTATTACACCCTAATTTGTATCAGACATTAATTTAGACTCATAATAGTTACTAATCATGTCACTTTTTATATAAAAGAAACCACTTTTGTTGTTGTTCCTGTTTTTACTTAATGTTTCGACCCTGATAACATCAGAATCTGGACATGAATTATAAACATAAAATTTAGCCATAGATGTCTAGTTTACTACCCTTTTGATGGAACTGAATTCCAAGTTATGTTTTGTAAATTATCACTGTCTTAGTACTGTTGTGTCTGAAATTTCAGATTCATGAATTTGCTGCGTCACTTTGTTTTACAATTTAATTAACTATTCTACCTGTAAGATAATGACTTGAAATTTTGCATGTTGATAATAGACACACTAGAGAACGTTCTCTAATTTTTCCTGAAATAAATTAATGAAGTTTCAGACCTTTTTCTTGTTTCTAAACACAATTTTACAAATTCTGGCTGAACACGAATTCCGTGTAGTTTGCTGTTTTGACACCTGTTGCTACAACTTTCATGTATCTTGTTTATATGCACTGGTTTCGACTAAAAGTCTAGTTTCTAGGTTTTCTGATAGATCCAGATTTGCATTCCTGTAGCAACGGGAATCTCACTTTTGGTGCAGCAACAGCATGCTATCCAGAATTGGAATTCTCGTCGTTCTTGATGAGTTTAATTTGTTTTAACCCTCGAATGTACTTCCTGCCTAGCTTAAACTTGTCCCTTGTTCTTGATCATGTTTAGTTTCCCTATTTCAGACACTTTCATCCTTGTCTTGATAATAATAATAAATAATAAGCTGGGATTTAAGGGAAAGACTGTAGTAGTGGACAATATAGGTAAGTGTACTCGGAAAGGGACCCATGTTTCCTACTCGTACTTGCTCATGAACTTGTTATACTATTGTTGTATTCATGAACTTTTATACTATTATTTTATTCATGAACTCGTTATTACTTGATTCACGAACTTGTTATATTATTATCGTATTCGTAAAACTCGTTAATACTTGACTCATGAACTTGTTATATTACTAGTGCATTCATGAGCTTGATTGCTTGATACTTGATACACCGCCCTATAAAATCTACCACTAGGTCTAAACGTAACTGTTTGTATTAGCGACTATGTGGTAAATAAATGGGACGCATGAAGTGCTACCTAGATAGAATTAAATAATAGAATTAAGAATAACTTGTCACTTGTACACACTTGATACTTTACTCGATACTTGTTACTCAATACTTGATGCAAATTACATGCTCACTTGTTACTTGTTCCTGCCACTTGTATTTGTTACCCGATCCTGTTATTTGATTTGACTTACTTGCTAGCTAGCCTCTTGAACTTCACTACTTATTGCATCCTTGTCAAATCATGTTGTATACTCTTGATTCCAAATCTTGTTTCATATTTTCTTGTACTTATTTTCATACCATTGCTTGTACTACTTGCGACCTGTAACTTGCACTAACGGGCAGATTATTCTTTCTATTTTCTTGTTCTTTCTATTGTTATATATATATATATATATATATATATATATATATATATATATATATATAGAGAGAGAGAGAGAGAGAGAGAGAGAGAGAGAGAGAAATGCTCCATTGAAAACGGGTTTGTTTTCATGGGTTGGAAAACAGTGATCTGGATCGCTCTTGATCGTGATCAGCGGCTCAGATCGCCTCTGCCCATCACCCGTTATCACTTATGTGGCGGAGGGTTATTTTGGGAATTTCATCCCAAATAACTTTTTGCCTGATTCGCTTTAAAAAAATGAAGCCGTTGTTTGGAACAACAGCCTTGTTCTCAATTTTTATAACGTAGGCCATTGTTCCTAGGCTACAAAATTTTCTATAAAATTTTATAGCCTAGGCCGTTGTTGGGAACAACGGCCTAGGTTATAAAAATTGATAACATAGGTCGTTGTTTGGCGAAGAGTTATTTGGGACGAAATTCCCAAAATAACCCTCCACCACTTAAGTAAGCTGGGTGATGGGCGGCTCAGATCTGAGCCGTTGATCACGATCAAGAGCGATCCAACGGCTCATATCGCTGTTTTCCAACACGGTGGAAACAAACCCGTTTTAATGGAGTATTTTCCATATATATATATATATATATATATATATATATATATATATATATATATACAGACTTTGGAGACGAGCTGTTAGAAGGAGTGGGTGAGCAGACATTCTAAGCTTTGCCTGGGAAAACTTGTTTTAGTTATTTTGTATTTGAGTTTATTTAATTCTTGTTGCTACTTAAAACTTGTAACGAGCTTTGTAGTCCCGTAGTTTTTACTTTTGATCCAAATCTTGAATTTATTTGAGATATTTTTATATTTGTTTCAAAAGTTTTTTGTTGATTAATAAATTATTCATGTATGCGTGGTTGAGTATATTTTGCTATATTTCTTGTTATGATGCTGAGTCGATCCTACAACTTATGAATGATAAAAATCATTCGATAGGATTTGTCACGTACTCGTATTATGTATCCTTTTGGGAAGTGGGGCGTGACAAACCGTCTGAGAGTTGCCTCTCCACAAACTTGTTGGGCGCAAACGAAAAGTTCAAACGTTCAACTCCATCACAAAATTCTAACCTAACTTGCTGGGCGCAAATGGCGATTTCAACGTCTTCTCCATCCTAGAGTTGAATCTACACAACTTGTTGGAAGCAAAAGGCAAGTTCAACATTCAACTCTGTTACTGAGTTGTCTCTAAACTTGTCGAGATCAAATGGCAAGTTCTATATCAATTCCGTCTCAGAGTTGTCCCTCCAAATCAAACAGCAAGTCCGCAATTCGACCACCTTGTTGAGTCTGTCCCTACAAAAGCTTTTCTAGGCCAACAGCATTCACAAGATCCAACGATCAAAGTGCTCTCTTCCTAGACTGACAGATTGCTCATCCAACAATCAAAATGCTCGATCAACAAAATAAGCGAACAACAAAATGCTTGGTCGACAAAAGAGTGGTTCACCATAACGAACAATGAGATGTTTGATCAACAAGTACAATAAGCAATGACTCATCAAAAAAGCTTCAAAACTCAACTCCAACGTCGACACAACAATAACCCAAAGCTTCAAAGGAAGAGATGAACAATCTCTTGCAACTTAGCTCACTCAAAGAGATTTATCTCCTACCTCACCAAAAAAACTCCTACAAGAAACACGACCAACTTTCGTTCGAAGATGGTTGACAGATTGAAGAACGATCAAGCTCCATGTTTTCTAAAAACTCTAACAATTGAAGAACTAAGTTTTCGGGCTTAAAATAAGAAAAGAAGAAAAGGAAACTTGGGATTATTACATTATGGTATGGATTCGGATCGGGTCTTCAAACTAAACCAACATACAAAATCCAAAACAGTGTTAAAGCCAAACAGGTCCACGGATACGAACTCCAAACTCACACACCCAAAACTTGAACCTCCTTCTTCCTCCAAATCGCTCTTCTTCATCATTCAACTCCTCAAACCTAAACATCGAGCTCGACACAGCTCGCCACCACCAGCTTTTGCTCTTCGAAGCCAATGCCCCATACTCCAACTTCAAAGCAATGGCTCGATAAAGTTCCTTAGCTCGACGGAGCAATTGGAGCTTAACCAGTCGTAGCTCGATAATGAGGGTGGTAGCTCGAACAAAGCGGAGAGCGGCTCGATGAGGGTGGCAGCTCGACCAAATTCAAGCTTAGCCAACTTCGAGGTCGACGAGAATGGAGGAGCATGACCAACTCTGAGGTCGACAAAAATGGAGGAACTTGACCGAATCTCTAGCTCGACGAGAATGGAAGAGTTCAACCAAACTCTAACTCAACGAGAATGGAGCTCGAAAACTACGAAGGTGGCAGCTCGAACAAAGCGGAGAGCGGCTCGATGAGGGTGGTAGCTCGACCAAATTAAAGATCAGCCAACTTCAAGGTAGACGAGAATGGAGGAGCTCGACCAACTCCGAGGTCAAAAAAAATGGAGGAACTCGACCGAATCTCTAGGTCGACGAGAATGGAGGAGTTCAACCAACCTCTAACTCAACTAGAATGGAGCTCGACAACTACGAGGTTGACGAAAATAGATTGTAGCTCGACCGGACCTCCAGCTCGACGAGGGTGGCAGCTCGACTAAACCTCGCAGCTCGATGAGGAGACGAGGAGTTCGACCAAAGCTTGAAGCACAATGAGATTTTGGCAAGCACGACTAACGGCAGCTCGACCAAAATGAGTTCCACGTGAAGATGAGCTCGTCAGCGGTAGTTCGACCAAAATGAGCTTGACAAGACCAGCTTGACGAGAAGAGGAGCTCGACCAAGGCCTTGCTCGCCCAAAATCCCAAAAAAATGAGGGGAGCTCAACCAAACTGTCTGCTGAGCTAGGGGGCTCTCGCAGCCAATTATGACCATTGGATCTCGTAGAAAATTGTGCGCTCTTGCGACGGGTGCACGAGATGCCTCCATGTCGCTAGTCTCCTTCCCTACTATTCCGCTGAATTCCCTACTGCTCGATCCCCCAAAAATGCACGATTTATCGAGATCGACGGTGAGATCACTCTTCATCGCCGCAACGCCATCACAGCCATCGAAGTCACTCAGCGGGCGAGCTCCTCTTAATCAACGTCCCTGATCGTGCCAAAAAGCATTTCGTAACTTGATAAACGCGTGAGATCACTCTTCATCTCCACAATGCCCTCATAGCCATTGAAGTCACTAAGCGGTTGAGCTCCTCTTGATCAATGTCCCTGATCGCGCCAAAAAGTGTACCATAACTTGGTAATTCATAAAAAAATCTGCAGAAATTAATTTTAATTTCAAAGAATTAAATTAAAAATCCAAAAAATAATTATTTAAATTCAGAAAATAAATTAAAATTTTTAAAATAATTTAAATTTTGGTTCATTAATTAAAAATTCAAAAAAGTGATTTTAAAAATGGGGGGAAAATATTTAAAAATCTGGAAAATATTGAAAAATTAGAAAAAATTATGGAAAATCCGAGAAAATATTCACCGCATTCAGAAGCTTCTGTTTAGTTCCAGGTACCTCCAAAATTGCATGGACCGGGTTGTGCCCCCATATTGAGCTCAACCCCCGCAAGCCCTTTGACGAGCTTGACCACTGGCAGCACTGCGCCCGGACCCGCTTCTGCCACTTTGCAGCGGCGTCTATTGAAAGCTATGATTGTACTCTAGAATCGAAAAATAAGGCAAACTACTCCCCAAAAACCAAGAAAATTTTCTTCCATGAGTGGGGGGCTTATGATAATAGTAAAAATTATGGCAAATCAGGGTCGTATAATTTCAGCACAGAGCCTAACACTTCTATAGGCTAGTTAGTTATAACATGCCTCTTTAATAGGTCTGGGCCTTCTCCTAACTCATCTACAAAAATATGGGTCACTCTAAAGCCCATTAAAAGTGACAGATTATGCCCACTAAAAGAGACCCAGCCCATAAGGGATGTTAGTCAAATCTCTTATTCCCAAACAGAGCTTATCTCTTGAGGGGGAGATTCGGACAGGAGATAAGGAATTCATATCGATCTCTTAAATTGTTTCTCAGACCTATAAATACCCTCCCCCCTCCTCAGTCATAAGGTAATCAACAGTTTCTATCTCAAACTCTCTTTCTCTCTCTAGTTCTGACTTGAGAGTCAGACGGTATATCGCCGAAGCTATCCCCGGTATTTCAGGTTTTTTGCAGGTCCATCGGCCATGTCAGAAACAGTCAGATTCAGATCAAGGTGTTCAATCAATGATCCAAATCCACTCTCAGGAGCTCTAACCATTTTTCACGGTAACGATCAAAGGTCAGATCTTTAGTAGTTTCCATCAAATATTAACTCACTATCTGCTTGCTCCCACACCGAAATAAGCAACAACAAGAAGACACGAAGCGGAAAGTGACAAAAGCACAACAACAAGCAAAGGAGCAGCACAACATACTTGATAGTCCGCTGTCATATCTGTCGAATTGATAGTCGACCAACAAGGAGTGCAGTCGACTAGGTTTCTCTTTGGTTTGTTTGAGTCTCATTGCAGTTGACCGTCGAGTGAAGCAATCGACAACAACGGCGCATATGTTATATTAATGGGTGGCGAGTTTGGATCTTTTTTGTGCCGATTTGTGTTTATTTTTTAGAGTTTACTTGGGAATATAAATATAGATGTATCCTACGGTTTGAGATGTAAATTACTGAGAGAACTTCTTCTGCCGAGTTCTACCAATGTGTGTGTGTGTGTGTGTGAGAGAGAGAGAGAGAGAGAGAGGGAGAGAGAGAGAGAGAGAGAGAGAGAGATCGCTTTTGTATCTTTGTATTTCTTGAAAAAGAAATATTGGTTATCTTTGCATATCATTTTGTTTTTGTCATTGTGAGATCTTGCATTTGTAGAATCTTGTTATTGGCATCTAAGTTTTTGTGGGCTTGTTGGGCACTACAGGAAGGTCGGTTGCGGAAGCTATTTATTCTCTAACATGGTTTTTGTAAATACATATGGTTGGAAGAAGTAGATCGTCATGTTAGTTTATTGATTTAGAGAAGGTTTATGACAAAGACGCCATGGAGATTATATAGTATATTTTATAATTGAACTACGAGCACATTTGTTGTGTTGATATGAAAATTTTACATTTGGCAGACAATGTGAACAATTTTTAAAGTGATTTATTTAGATTTATAGTCTTAACATTTTTTAAATTCACTAAAATTATGTTTGGAAACTATCTAGATCAAAATCAACGGTTTGGATTTTCAATTAAGGTTTCTAATGTCTTTATGGATTCTGTAATTTTAGTACGTTTGCATAGCCCGTCCACTAGTTGGTCCCTTTGAGCTATACGAAAGCGCTAGTCCTCGTGTGTTATGGTAGAACTTCTTCTGCTGTATGTGTATGAATTGAAGGATAAACATACATGTTCTTGTCTATTACTAGAAAACCATCTATTAATGCAAGTATAATCAGCATGAATCTACTATTCCCTGATAGCCATTTTGTCAATGACTCATCAATGTGCTGATCCATAATTATCAGTTCAAACAACAGCGCACTGTTGAAGGATGATCCAAAAGTTTCAAAACATGCAAGAAACATATCAACATTTGGCATGCATGGAGGCCCTAATGATCAGTCGCAGTTAGGTGCACATATATAAGGTTATCCATCACATCTCTGAGTTGGAGCACACCGATGGCGAGATTCACGTGTTTATTGCCCCAGATTGCTTATTACTGAGCATAACAAAACACTAGCTAGAAGCTAGAAAATCTTTTCTGTAAATGTGAAGTGTACACTGTACATTAGTGGTCTTGTAATACCGCAGTTTAGATTTTCATCAGGTTTTCATCTGTAGCCTATAAGAATATCACATGGATTTTGATGTTGAGAGATCAGAAAGTGTCACTCTTGTTCTCGGCTGGTCCTCTAATTTTCCCCCATCAAGACCCCATCTCAACTTATCTAAGTCGATCTTACTTACCCCATATCGATCGAAGTAGCAGGGATCATGATGAATAACTGTAACGTACAGAGAGATATTCAAATTGATTTTGATATCATCAGAATCTGGTGTAAGAGTGGGGACTAAATATGAGGGCGATGCATCAGTGATGAGTCTCCTAAAATGACAAGCCCCATACAACTGTCACGAGTGCTACTGAGAACTACATTCTTGTCAGTATGTTGTTACTGCTAAGCTAGTGATGTGTACTGTGTATGGAATAATTGATTGCCTTTATATAACCAAACTAGTTTCATGAGTTATTTGTAGTTTCTGGTCCAGGACATTAATTTAAATTAAATCTGAATCTGATTTGAGACCTGAGATTGAATTATTGGAGGTATGGTGATGGTTCAAGTGACGACTATGACAAGCCAAGGGGCTCCATTTCCGCCTCAGTTATCCAAACATTAGTTGTTATACTTTGGAAAAGTAACCAAAATTTTGGTACTAATACCAAGTAGATGATGAGGTTCTGATTGACAGTTGGTATGTGTAATTCTAGTTTTATATAAGATTATTCGACGTGAAGGTGAATACTGTATGTTGCTTCTTATTTTGGAGTGGGAGCAAGCAGATAGTGTTTATATTTTGAAGGAAACTACTAAACATCTAACATTTGATCGTTGCTGTAAAAAAATGGTTAGAGCTAGATTGGATCTGGATCGTTGAAAGAGCACCTTGATATGAATCTGACGGTTGCTGACGCCGACACTGGACCTGCAAAAGCCTGAAATACCAGTGGCCCCGGCGATAGACCCTCCGACGCTCAAGTCACAACCAAAGAGAGAAAAAGAGTTTGAGAGAGAAATTGCTGATTTTTTTTATTACCTCCTGACTGAGGGAGGGAGGGAAGGTATTTATAGGCTTGAGAAACATTAGGAGATTAATATGAATCTGTTATCTCCTGTCTGATTCTCCCCCTTTTAAGAGATAGAATCGGGTACTCTCCTGTTGGAGATAAGGGATATGACTTAAAGCCCTCATGGGCTGGGTGTCTTTCCTAGTGGGTCTAGTACTTTTAATAGGCTTGAAAGCGGCTCATGTCTTGTTAATGAGCCTGAAGAAGTCCAGATCAGTTAAAGAGACCTGTTATTATTAATATGCCTGTAGAAGCTTTAATCTCTGTGCTGGAATCATACGGTTCTGATTTACTAGAAATTTTACCATTATCATAAGTCTCCCACTCCCGGAATCCATTTTTTCGGCTTCTGGAATGTAGTTCACCTTGTTTCAGAGTTCCGGGTTACTATCTTGGCTTTCAGGGACGATTAGAGATACCAAGAACTTGTTGAAAGCTTCTGGAGGCGGCGAATATTTTCCTAAACTTTTCCGAATATTTCTAGAATGTCCATGAGTTCTTCATATTTTTAACAATTTTTCCCCAATTATTTTTTGAATTTCTAATTAGTTATTGCAAATTTTAATTATTTTTTGGAAATTTTAGTTAATTTTTTTAATTTAATAATTATTTTAGAATTTTTAATTAATTTTTCAAATTTTAATTGATTTTTAAAGTTTTTTTTTATTGAATTATCAAACAGGGCACGGATTTTGGAGCGATCACGCGTGTTGATCATGCTTGGTTCGCCATCTAATGTGAACGGGCGACTGTGATGATGAGATGGCTTCATCTAGAGCATCCATCAAGCTCAGGCTCGCCTGCTGAGTGGAATCGAACGGGCGAGAAGCGTGCAATCAGGAAATGGTGATGTGGCTTCATCTGGAGCATTCATCACGAAAGGGCTAGCGTATCTGAGAGATCCCATAGTTACTGATGGCAGCGTGCACCCCCTTGGTCACCCGATCGTATGGGCGACCATCTTCCTTGCCAAGCTCTCAATTTTTTGGGCGGCCAAGACTACTTGGTGACCACATTGGCTTCGTCAGCCATTTCTCTTCAGCGAGCTAGGTGATTTGGTAACATTCCCTATGTTGTGCAAAGTTTCAGGTGACCAAGGTGATTTTATCATGCCCCGCTTCCCAAAAACACAGAATACAAGCGCATGACAAAGCCCAGCGAATGATTTTCATTATTTATGAGTTGTGGGATCGACTCAGCATCATAACAAGAATATAACAAAATATACACAACCACGCATGCATGAATAATTTATTAATCAATAGAAAATTATTAAAACAAAATAATAATATCCCAAATGTTCAAGTCTGGATCAAAGGGATAAAACTCTGGACTATAAGCCCGTTACAAGGTTCAAGTAGCAACAATTACAAATAACTCAAATACAAGCAAATAATTAAAGCAGTTTTCCAAAGCGAAGCCTAGAACGTTTGCTCACCAATTCCAGCAGGTAACACATCTCCAAAATCTGTATATATAAATATAAAAAGGGGAAAAAAGGGAAAACAAGATAAATGCCCTTAGTGCAAGTTAGGGTCACAAATAGTAAAACAAGTACAAGAAATATGGAACAAGATTTGGAATCAAGAATGTAACAGGGATGCAACAAGTAGTGGGAATTCAAGAAATTAGCTAGCAAGAAAGACAACTCGAGTGACAAGATTGGGTAACAAATACTAGTAGTAGAACAAGTGGCTAGTGAACATGTAATGGTATCAAGCATCAAGTAACATGTATCACGTACAAGTGTCAAGTAACAAGTAATAAGTCTCAAGTAACAAGTCTCAAGTACAAGTATCAAATCTCATGTATCATGTAATCAAGTATCAAGTAAGCATGTATCATGTAATCAAGTATCAAGTAAGCATGTATCATGTTCAAGTATCATGTGTCAAGTTTTGTAGTTATTACTATCTAGGTAGCACTTTTTGTGCCATTATTTTATCACATGGTTGCTACAGTCAATGCAATTTCGTTTAGGCCTAGTGGTGAATTTTATAGGGCGGTGTACTCAGGAAAAACATGTCAATTGTATCGTGTTCGAGATACGTGCAAACATATAACGTGAAACATGTAGAGTGTAAACTTGTAGCGTGAAACATATAAACTTGTAATCTTGTAATGCATTCTAGAGGTGGCCCCCACAGATTCTAGAGGTGGTCCCCGTCAATCCTGACGTGGCACTTAGCTCTACATGGCACTCAGTTCCATATAACTTGTAATCATGGGAAACACGAGCTCCCTTCCGAGTACACTTACCTATATCGTCCACTACTATGGTCGTTCCCTTAAACCCCGACTTATTAATTATTATTATCATCAAGCAAGCATGAAAGTGTGCGAATAAGTCAAGTAAATATAATCAAGAACATGGAACATATCTAGGCTAGGTAGGGTACATGTTCGAGGGTCAAACAAAGCAAAGTATCAAGATCAACGAGAATTCCAAATCTGAATAGTATGACGTTGTTGTACTAAAACTGCGATTCCCGTTGCTACAAGATAGCAAGTGTAGATCTGTCAGAAGGTCTATAAACTTGACTGCTACCCGATTCCAATGCATATAATTAAGGTACACGAAAGTTGTGGTAACATGTGTCAAAATAGCAAACTATACCGCATTTGTGTCCAGCCAGAATTTGTAAAATCAAGTTTATACATATGAAACAGGGTTGGAACATCATTAATTAATTCTGAGAAAATTAGAGAATGTTCTCTAGGGTTTCTAGTACCAGCATACAAAATTTCAAGTCATTTACTTACTGGTAGCATAGTTAAAATAATTGTAACCCAATATGGTGCAGTAGTTTTTGTGAATCTGTGATTACATACACAGCGGCAGTAAAATTGCGATATCTTCTAAACAGTTAACTTGGAATTCGAAAATTCTGGATGTTATTGACAAATAGATACTTAGGGATATATTTCATATTCAGAACTCAAGTTCAGATTTTGGTTTTATCGGGGTCGAAACAGCAAGTAAAGACAAGAACAACAGCAAGTGGGAATTTCTTTTATATACAAGTTGCATGATAAATGACTATTATGAGTCTAGATTAGTGTGTGATACAAATGCGGATGCATTGGGGATAAAATCAGCAAGTTACATGTATTTCTCAACTCAAAAAAATGTAAGATCAACACAATACATCATACAACACACATATACAAGTCAAGGGGTTCATGGTCAAGTAATTAGGAGATAAAAAGGGTCCAATTTGTTTTGTAAATATATCAATGAAATATTGTGACTGTTAAGATTATGGAATCGATGAGGATTAATTTAAGATCAACAAACGATGAGACAAGGAGGAGTCACAACTACGATCTATTTGCAGTATTTTCAATTAAACCCTTGTACTAGAATAATAATTTGTACAAGAAGAATACTTGCCTTAGGGTGTAGATGATGAATCCGACGAAAGAGTAACGGAAATGGATCCCGGCAACGAGCACTATCGGCACGGATCTTGATGAGATGATCAAGATCAAGACGATCAATGGTTGAGATCTGTTGGCGATGGTGATGATCATAGTAGATCTAACGGTCGAGATTAAGGGACCAAGCAATCAGCGACCGAAATCAAAAGTTCAAGATCACGATCGGATTGGACGGCCAAGATCTGATCTGATCGGATCCAAATTGCAAGGGAAATCGGACGGTCGAGATTCAATGATCAAGCTCACTGTGTGATCAACAACACACAACAAATGGCTCTGGTGACGATTGGCGGCAGCTCAGGCGGCAGATGGCAGGGCGTGGGCGGCTAGAGGTTGCTACGGTGGGACTGGTGACGTGAGCGATGGCGGGAGGCCAAGAGGCAGCACACAGGGCTCGACTGTCGATGGGTTCGATAAGAACTCAAGGAAGAAGAAGACGACGGGACTGGTGCTGCAGTGGGTGGCACAACGAGGGATTGTCGGCAGGAGCACGACACAACAGTAGGGCGGCACAGAGCGGTCGTCGAGTGGGGGGTCACGACGGCGGGATGGGGAGAGACAGGGATGCTCTGTTTCGATGGAGAAACATGGGAAGAGGATGACGGAGGTTGCGGGGTGGTGCAGGGGTGATGACGAAGGTGGGTTCGACGACGAGGTTGACGAGATTGCTGGGTTCGGGAGTTTCGCTAATGGAGAGGAGACTTCTGCAGGTGACTGCGACAGAGGGGAGACACAGCGGATGAGGGGGTCGTGGTGTCGTCGAGGTCGTAGGGAGATGGGGAGGCGATGATGAAGACGGGGCAAACGTGGTGCGATGATGGTGGAGAGCGACGATGGAAGCATCGGGAGGTGAATGGGCGGAAGGTGAAGAAGGTGAATAGTAGGGTAAAATTGAGTTAGCGGTTGAATTGGGTTAACACGGTAATAAGGGTTTAGGGTTAGGGTTAAGTAGGTTTAGGAGGTTTAAATAGTAGGGTTTTTATATAATAGGGTTATTAGGTTGTGGGTATTAGTTTTTTTTTAAATGGGTTTTGGGTATTTCCTTTAAAATCCAATAAGGGAAATAGGGTTTTAAATTAAAGTAATAAATAAATAATAAATCAATAATACCATGGTATACATAAATCCAATAGTATATAAAATCCACTAAGGAGATAAAATAACTAATACAAAGTAGGATTATATAACAAAAATATATTTGTTCTACAATATGAAAATTATTTGAATACTACAATACAATTATCGATAGAGATAGGTTTTAAATTAAGAATCAAGGGTAAAAGATAAATATAATAATCATAATGATAAACTTAAACATAATAATCAAAGTAATAATAAAAAGATTTGTATTATAACAAAATATCATTGGGAACTAGTTATAAATAAAACTATTGATTAAAAATAGATTTTTAAAATGAGATCCAAGAATACATTTTATCAAAAGGAATTTGAAAGCGGAAAAATGATTTACAAAAATTTATATACAGAAATTACACGGAAAAAGAAAATACACCTAAAACATAAGAAATGGGAAACAGGGGTTACAAATCCTACCCACCTTACAACAAAATTTTGTCCTCGAAATTTGCTTAGGTGGTACATAGGAGAAGGCAAAAACAAAACAGAGAATTAAAGGGAAAGGGACAAAGTAGTGGCAACACCAGAAAAAGAAGGAGTTGATAACAATGATGGTCATATGCATGAAAGAAAATAAATGGTATCAAAAGAAAAGAACTACACAAGATAGCAAAGCAAGATAGGGAGTAGGTAGAACTAGAATCAAAGAGAGAATAAAGATAGGGAATAATTGAATCAAACAATGAATTGGTGCATAATGGCAAAATGGAATGCAAGAAAGAAGTAACTGATATCAAAAATGAAGAAGAAACAACACAAAACTTGCAAGATAACAGAGCAAGAAGTTGAAGAAATAGATAGAGCTAGAATCGAAGAAGGGATGGACAAGGAAAAGATGAACCAAGCAGTGAGTCAAAGGATGAGAACAAATGCAAGATATAGGGGATAGCAAACAATGCAAGGAAGGAGAAACAACAATAGGATCCTGGGACCTGTGGGTTATGGGCCCACCACCCTTCCGCTGCGACACTCTGATGGTGACGTTCCAAGCTCCAGACATGTCGTTGTAGACCACGTGACACCAAGCGACGATCCGAGTAGGAAGAAAAGAATGAAGTACCAAAATCAAAGAGAATATAGGTAGGAAAATTTGGGTTGGGCTCGAGTGAGATATTAATAAATACTTCAATCAAAGGAAAATAAAATCGGGCTTTCGATGAGGGCTTTAATTTAAATAATTAGGTAAAAACTAATGGGCGTTAACAAAAATAATATTAATAATACAAAAATCAACACATAATAATAATAAAATAATAATAACAAAAATAATAATAAAAATAATAACAGTAATAATCATCACAATCATACTAGTAAAAATAATAATAAAAAATATTAACAATAACGGTAAGGATGATAATGCAAGACAGAATATAATTTGGGGTTCATCATTTTCGTGAAAGTAATTCAATATTAACAACAATAATAAAACAGTAAAAAAAAATAATACAATAATAATAATAGTAATATTAATAACAATAATAATAATAATACTAATAATAATAACAAAAAGTAATGAATGACACACGAGCTGAAATAAGAAGGGATCAATGAGGCAAGCAGAAATAATAGATTACTTGCACCAGAATCAAAAGAACATGGGTACGGAAAGAATAAATTTATACCTAATATGGAATCAACAAATCAGGATGACTGTGAGATGGAAGGAAATAAGAAATCAAAGAATTGAATATGAAGGGATCAAAATGAATGGGATAAGACTAGTGTCCAGATCGAGTTGATTATCAAATTGTTCATGTGGTTGCATGGCCTGTTTAATGTTGAATTAATCTTGACTGAGTCAAGTCTGTCTAATATATTAGTCAAACTAACACATTAGCCAAACCTAGCTCTGATACCACTAAAAAGTTTGTCATGCCCCGCTTTCCAAAAACACGAAATACGAGCGCGTGACAAAGCCCAGCGAATGATTTTCATCATTCATGAGCTGTAGGATCGACTCAATATCATAACAAGAATATAAGAAAATGTACACAACCACGCATGCATGAATAATTTATTAATCAATAGAAAACAATTGAAACAAAATAATAATATCCCAAATAGTTTTCAATACAAGCCCGTTACAAGGTTCAAGTAGCAACAATTATAAATAACTCAAATACAAGCAAATAATTAAAGCAGTTTTCCTAAGCGAAGCCTAGAACGTTCCCTCACCAATTCCAGCAGGTAACACGTCTCCAAAGTCTGTATATATAAATATAAAAAGGGAAAAAAAGGAAAAACAAGATAAACGTCCTTAGTGCAAGTTAGGGCCACAAATAGTAAAACAAGTACAAGAAATATGGAATAAGATTTGGAGTTAAGAATGTAACAGGGATGCAACAAGTAATGGGGATTCAAGAAATTAGCTAGTAAGAAAGACAACTCGAGTGACAAGATTGGGTAACAAATACTAGTAGTAGAACAAGTGGCTAGTGAACATGTAATGGTATCAAGCATCAACTTATGTATCACGTACAAGTGTCAAATAACAAGTAACAAGTAATAAGTCTCAAGTAACAAGTCTCAAGTACAAGTATCAAGTCTCATGTATCATGTAATCAAGTATCAAGTAAGCATGTATCATGTAATCAAGTATCAAGTAAGCATGTATCATATAATCAAGTATCAAGTAAGCATGTATCATATAATCAAGTATTAAGTAAGCATGTATCATGTAATCAAGTATCAAGTAAGCATGTATCATGTAATCAAGTATCAAGTAAGCATGTATCATGTTCAAGTATCATGTGTCAAGTCTTATAGTTATTATTATCTAGGTAGCACTTCATGTGCCACCCTTTTATCACGTGGTTGCTACAGTCAATACAATTTCATTTAGGCCTAGTGGTGGATTCAATAGGGTGGTGTACTCGGAAAAAAAATGTCAATTGTATCTTGTTCGAGTTACGTGCAAACTTGTAACGTGAAACATGTAGAGTATAAACTTGTAGCATGAAACATGTAAACTTGTAATCATGTAATGAATTCTAGAGGTGGCCCCTGTAGATTGTAGAGGTGGCCCCCGTCAATCCCTGACGTGGCACTTAGTTCCATATAACCTGTAATCATGGAAAACACGAGCCCCCTTCCGAGTACACTTACCTATATTGTCTATTACTATGGTCTTTCCCTTAAACCCTGGTTTATTATTTATTATTATCATCAAGCAAGTATGAAAGTGTGCAAAATAAATTAAGTAAAAATAATCAAGAACATGGAAAAATTCTAGGCTAGGTAGGGTACATGTTCGAAGGTCAAAACAAATCAAAGTATCAAGAACAATGAGAATTCCAAATCTGAACAGCATGACGTTGCTGTACCAAAACTGCGATTGTCGTTGCTATAAGATAGCAAATGTGGATCCGTCAGGAGATCTAGAAACTAGACTCCTGGTTCCAACACATATAGTTAAGGTACATGAAAGTTGTGGTAACATGTGTCAAAACAGCAAACTGTACAGCATTTGTGTCCAGCCAGAATTTGTAAAACCGAGTTTATACATATGAAACAAGGTTGGAACATCATTAATCACATCTGAGAAAATTAGGGAATGTTGTCCAGGGTGTTCAGTATCAGCAAAAAAAATTTCAAGTCATTTACTTACATGTAGCATAGTTAGAATAATTGTAACCCAAGGTGGTGCAGCAGTTTTTGTGAATCTGTGATTACAGACACAGCGGCAGTAAAACTGCGATATCTCCTAAACGGTAACCCGGAATTTAAAAATTCTGGATGTTATTGAAAACTAGACACTTAGGGCTACATTTCATATTCAGGAATCAAGTTCAGATTTTTGTTTTATTGGGGTCGAAACAGCAAGTAAAGACAAGAACAGCAGCAAGTGGGAATTTCTTTTATATACAAGTTGCATGATAAATGACTATTATGAGTCTAGATTAGTATGTGATACAAATGCGGATACATTGGGGATAAAATCAGCAAGTCACATGTATTTCTCAACTCAAAAGAATGTATGATCAACACAATACATCATACAACACACGTCTACAAGTCAAGGGGTTCATGGTCAACTAATTAGGAAATAAAAAGTGTCCAACTAGTTTTGTAAATATATCAATGAAAGGTTGTCTCTTAAGATTATGGAATCGATGAGAAATAATTTAAGACCAACAAACGATGAGACACGGAAGAGTCACAACTACGATCTATTTGCAGTATTTTCAATTAAACACTTGTACTAGAACAATAATTTGTACAAGAAGAATACTTGCCTTCCGGTGTAGACGATGAATCCGATGAAAGAGTAACGGAAATGGATCCCGACGACGAGCACGATTGGCACGGATCTTGATGAAATGATTAAGATCAGGACAATCAACTGTAGAGATCTGTTGGCGATGGTGATGATCAGAGTAGATCTGACGGTCGAGATCAAGCGATCAAGCAATCAACGACCGAAATCAAGATTTCAAAATCACGATTGGATCGGATGGTCAAGATCTGATTTGATCAGATCTAAATTACAAGGGAGATCGGACGGTCGAGATTCGATGATCAAGCTTACTGTGTGATCAACAGCACACAACAAATGGCTCTGGTGATGACTGGCGGCGGCTCAGGCGGCAGATGGCATGGTGTAGGTGGCTAGAGGTTGCGGCGGTGGGACTGGCGACGTGAGCGATAGCGGGAGGCCGGGAGGCAGCACACAGGGCTCGACTTTTGATGGGTTCGACAAGAACTCAAGAAAGAAGAAGACGATGGGACTGGTGCTGGAGTGGGCGGCGAGACGAAGGATTGTCGGCAGGGGCTCGACACAGCAGTAGGGCGGCACAGAGCGGTCGTCGAGGGGTGTCACGACGGTGGGATGGAGAGAGACATGGGTGCTCTATTTCTATGGAGAAACATGGGAGGAGGATGACAGAGGTTGTGGGGTGGTGCAGGGGTGAAGACGAAGGTGGGTTCAACGACAAGGTTGACGAGACTGATGGGTTCGGGAGTTTCGGCAATATAGAGGGGACTGCCACAGGGGGCTGCAACGGAGGGGCGATGCAGCAGATGAGGGGGTCGTGCTGTCGTCGGGGTCGCAGGGACATGAGGAGGCGATAATGAAGATGGGGCGAATGTGGTGCGGAGATGGCGGAGAGCGGCGATGGAAGCATCGGGGGGTGAATGGGCAGAGGGTGAAGAAGGTGAACAGTAGGGTAAAATTGAGTTGGCGGCTGAATTGGGTTAACACAGTAATAGGGGTTTAGGGTTAGGGTTAACTAGGTTTAGGAGGCTTAAATAATAGGGTTTTTATATAATAGGGTTATTGGGTTGTAGGTATTCATTTTTTTTATATAATGGGTTTTGGGTATTTCCTTTAAAATTCAGTAAGGGAAATAGGGTTTTAAATTAAAGTAATAAATAAATAATAAATCAATAATATCATGGTATACATAAATTCAATAGTATATAAAATCCAATAAGGAGATAAAATAACTAATACAAAGTAGGATTATATAACAAAAATATATTTGTTCTACAATATGAAAATTATTTGAATACTACAATACAATTATCGATAGAGATAGGTTTTAAATTAAGAATCAAGGGTAAAAGATAATAATAATAATAATAATAATAATAATAATCATAAACTTAAACATAATAATCAAAGTAATAATAAAATATTTGTATTATAACAAAATATCATTAGGAACTAGTTATAGATAAAACTATTGATTAAAAAAAGATTTTTAATATGAGATCCAAGAATACATTTTATCAAAAAGAATTTGAAAGCGAAAAAATGATTTACAAAATTTTTATATACAGAAAATACACGGAAATAAAAATACACCCAAAATACAAGAAATGGGAAACAGGGGTTACAAATTTGGAGACTCAATTTCTCGTTGATCAGCTATTCTGGGCGACCAAGGCAACTTAGCTACCACCTGGGATTCATCGAGCATGGATGTGGCGACCAGGAGCTTCGTCGAATTGCTCTTTTGTCGACCAAACATTGTGTTGTTCGCTTGTTTTGTCAGTCAAACATCTCGTCGCTCATTTCATTAAGCCGCTCTTTCATCGACCAAGCATTGTGTTTTTCACTTATTATTTAGATCAAGAGTTTCGTTGTAGAATGAGTCTTGTTAGATGGGTGTTTGCATCCAACAAGTTTGTAGAGGCAACATTTGAAACATAGTTGAACGTCGAACTCACTATTTGTGCCCAACAAGTTTTGTAGTCGCAACTCTGAGACGAAGTTGAACGTTTAGCTTGTTGTTTATGACCAGCAATTTTGGAGAGGAAACTCTGAGACGGAGTTGAACGTAGAGCTCACTGTTTGATCCTAGCAATATTTTTATAGAGAAAACTCTGAAACATAGTTGAACGATGAAAATGTTGTTTGCACCCAGCAAGTTTTTTAGATGCAACTCAGAAAAGGAGTTGAATGTTTGAGTTTGTTGTTTGCACCTGACTAGTTTGTAGAGGCAACTCTAAGACGAAATCGGTTGTAGAGCTTGCTGTTTGATCCCAGCATGATGACGGAGTTGGTTGTTTGAACTTGTCGTTTGCGTCCGGCATGTTTGTAGAGACAACTCTAAGACAAAGTTAGACATAAGGCTTACTGTTTGATCCCAACAAGTTTATAGAGACAATTCTGAGTCAAAGTCGGATGTTTGAACTTGTTGTTTGCACCCAGAAAAATCGTAGAGTCTACTATGAGATGGAGTTGGATGTTGAGATCATCATTTGTGCCCAACAAATTTGTAGAGACAACTTCTGAAATGGAGTTGAACATAGAGCTTGTTGTTTGCGTCCAACTAGTTTGAGACAAAGTCAGTCGTATTGCTTGTTGTTTGATCCTAGCAAGATTGGAGAGACAACTCTCAGATGGAATTAGATGTTTGAACTTTCCGTTTGTGCCTGACAAGTTTGTAGAGACAACTCAAAGATATAGTTAAATGTAAGGGTTGTTGATTGATCTGAGCAAGTTATTAAAGACAACTCTGAGTCGATGTTGGATGTTTGAACTTTCTGTTTGCGCCCAGCAAGTTCATAAAGGAAATCTAAGACGGAGTTGGATGTTAAGCTTGCCATTTGTGCCCAGCAAGTATGTAGAGGCAACTTCTGAAATAGAGTTGAATGTAGAGCTTGTTGTTTGAACCCAACAATTTTGGAGATGCAACTCTAAGACGGAGTTGAACGTAGATCTTGCTATTTGATCCCAGTAAATTTATAGAGAAAACTTTTAAACGGAGTTCGATGTTTAAAATTTTCGTTTGTTCCCAGCAAGTTTGAAGAGGCAACTCTGAGACGAAGTTGGACGTAGAGCTTGCTCTTTGATTCCAGCAAATTTATAGCGACAACTCTGAGAAGAAGTTAAATGTTTAGCTTGTTGTTTGTGCCTAACAAATTTGGAGAGGCAATTCTAAGACAAAGTTGAATGCAGAGTGTGTTGTTTGATCCCAGCAAGTTTATAGAGACAACTTTGAAACGGAGTTGAACATCGAACTTAAGTTTGTTCCCAACAAGTTCATAGGGGCAACCTTGTTGGGTTTCGAAGTCTACAACTAAGTAATAGGAAGGGGAAAAATAAATACAAAATTTCAAAACCCAACTATGGATCCATGCAAAAAATGTAAACAGTGTTAAGAGTTTTACATCAACGAAGGAACTGTTGTCTCCACAGTCTGCTAATCACGAGCACCGCAACGTTGCGGTGCCTCTATGGTATCCACATGAACGAATCAAAATTGGCTCTCCCTCACGCCACAGTGCTAGCAGCGGGAAGGGGATGTTCCTCACATTGGGAAGGGGATGTTCCTCACATTCTCACTCTCACACTCTGTGTGTGTGTGTGTGTGTGTGTGTGTGTGTGCGTGTGTGTGTGTGCAGCAAGGATGCCCCTGGTGAGTAATGAGGCTACAGGCCCATAATCTGACCTAGATCAGAATTATGTGTGGGCCTTCTAATTTGGTTTGGCCCATTTTGTTTAACTAATTGTCCAAACAATGTTGGGAGTCCAAGTTTTACTCTGATTCCAATTAAATTCATCTTATGAATTTAAATCCAAATTTTGATCCATTCTAAGTGTGTGACCCTGTAGGTTCTCATTATGATGACAGTAATACTAAAATTCTATTTTTGTGTTACAAACAGTGAGCAGTATCTAGCAATACATCACTGCTACTCGACTAATGGGAATGCCAGTGATTTGACATAACCTATCTGTGACCAATGTTAGCACATAATCTAGTCCTTTTGTTCAGACATCTTAATTGACCACAAGGCATGAACCGTGTCACCCTTGTATAGTTTAATCTTTGGTTTCTTGATATCCAATTAAACTTACTAAGACAAATGAGATTAATATATCATATTGACTCATTTGAGCATAGCCATATATTTTGCAGTCACACTCAACCAGGGGCCCGAAGATTCGCTCATGTTATGTAATATGGAAAAATCATATCTAAATCAATCACATCCCTTCGCATGATTTGCAGTATGTTCAATAGCTGACTTTGTAATCACCTTATTACAGGCGACATTTGACAGAATTAAAACATATAGCTTCTTATGTACAGAACCGTAGTGACTTCAAGTCAAAGGACCATGTACACCATGATCACTGTGAGAATCGCTTATGACTCTCACGTAACGGTCCATAAAGCATTCTCATGGTGGCTCAGTCCAGTATATTATTACTCTAATATGTATCCTTGTGAAGACTCGACATCTCACATCCATGACCCGTGAAAACGATCATCAGTCTATGCACATGCTAGTCTTTATGTATTATTATTTTCCTAATTCACAATAATACTTGACTATGGACATTTAAGAATAGTGTTCTGATTTCAACCAATAGGATCTCACAATCAAGTCATGTACTTGATATTCCATGGCATTGAACTTACTATTCTAAGGATTGTATTATGTTTATTTAATCACAAATATACAACGTAATTAATGAAATGTCTCATATATGAAATAAATGTCAGGATACAATGTAAACTAGTAAGGTCAATACACAACCGGCCTCTAGGGTATACACCAACAAACCCTATGATGGAGTTGATATTGAACTCGATGTTTGCATCCAACAAGTTTGTAGGGGCAACTCTCAGATAGAGATGATGTTGAGCTCGCTGTTTGTGCCCAGCAAGTTTAGAGAGGCAATCTAGGACGGAGTTGAACGTTTGAACTTTGCCATTTGTGTCCAACAAGTTTGTAGATGCAACTCTGAGATGGAGTTGACGTTGAACTTGTCGTTTGTGCCATTTTAGTTTGTAGAGGCAATTCTAGGTAGGCATTGGACTCCAAGCCTAATGCATGCAGATAAGGGGTTGTAGGAAGGACTCGAGTAAAGAGCAAGGAACCGAACTCGTTGTTTGAAGTTAGCGAGTTGTTGATGGAGTTCGCATGAAGAGCAAGGTGTTAAACTTATTGTATGCACTACAAAAGATACTCGATTTACCGGCGAATCTTCCCCGGCGTTTTACTAGTAGCACCAGGGTAGGGAGCGAATAGGAATTGGGCGCAAGATGGGAAGGTTATACACCGGCGGCCGTTTTAAACCGCCGGGCAATATTCGTATTCACCGGCGTTTTTTTTAAAAACACCGGTGAAGTGTATTATTCAACGGTGTTTTAATAATAAACGCTGGTGAATATACCGATACATTCACCGGCGTGTCTAATTGAAATGTCAGTGAATAACCTTCGATAAATCCCGCGAACCCTAATCTTTCGCTCGCCATTTTCCGAAACCCCAAAAAAAAGGGGGGCGCTTCGTTTTCCCTCCTTCCTCGCTCTACTTCCCGCGCGTTTGCCTCCGCCGCTTCGTCCTCTTTGACAGCCTTCGACCTTTCGTCATCGTCCCTTCTTCCCTTCATCATTTTCGATTTTCCTCCTCCCTCTCTCTATTTGGAGGTGAATCGGCGATCGGAAACCACCGTGTCGCCCCGCTCTCTCTATCTCCTACGCCCCCACGCTCGTCGCCCCGCTCTCTCTCCCTCTCTTCAGTATCATCTCTTGATTTCCCTTATTTTTCAAAAAAAGCATGTTTTTTCAGATTATGCATCTTGATTTTCTTAACATGAATGGTTTAGTTGGGATGAAGAATGAATAGAAAAATATATGCTAAGATACTGGACATTTTCATCTTCTTTTACTGTTAATGAAGCTTATTTCATGCATCTGATTGTCATCTTGGCATGTTTTTTTGACCAAAATGGGTTCACTGTGAACTGAGGATGGTATAGCTGTATGCCAAAATCCTCCGGATATGTACAACAATTGGGTTTTAGATTAAGCTGGGCTAAAGAATTAGTAGAGCAACATATATGCTCAGATAATGGAAATTTTCATTTTTAGATACTGTTAATGAAGCTGATTGCCATCTTTGGCATGATTTTTTAACAAAAAATGGGTACACTTCCAAACTAAGTATGCTGCTAGCATCCTCATCTTCTTTTACTGTTAATGAAGCTTATTTTCATGCATCTGATTGTCAGCTTGGCATGTTTTTTTGACCAAAATGGGTTCACTGTGAACTGAGGATGGTATAGCTGTATGCTAAAATCCTCCGGATATACACAACAATTGGGTTTTAGATTTAGTTGGGCTAAAGAATTAGCAGAGCAACATATATGCTCAGATAATGGATATTATCATTTTCAGATACTGTTAGAGAAACTGATTGCCATCTTAGGCATGATTTTTTAACATAAAATGGGTACACTTCCAAACTAAGTATGCTGCTAGCATCCTCATCTTCTTTTACTGTTAATGAAGCTTATTTTCATGCATCTGATTGTCATCTTGGCATGTTTTTTTGACCAAAATGGGTTCGCTGTGAACTGAGGATGCTATAGGTACGTATGCCAAAATCCTCCGGATATGCACAACAATTGGGTTTTAGATTTAGTTGGGCTAAAGAATTAGTAGAACAACATATATGCTCAGATAATGGATATTTTCATTTTCAGATACTGTTAGAGAAACTAATTGCCATCTTAGTCATGATTTTTTAACATAAAATGGGTACACTTCCAAACTAAGTATGCTGCTAGCATCCTCTTCTTCTTTTACTGTTAGTGAAGCTTACTTTCATGCATCTGATTGTCATATTGGCATGTTTTTTTGACCAAAATGGGTTCGCTGTGAACTGAGGATGCTATAGCTATATGCCGAAATTCTCCGGATATGTACAACAATTGGGTTTTAGATTTAGTTGGGCTAAAGAATTAGTAGAGCAACATATATGCTCAGATAATGGATATTTTCATTTTCAGATACTGTTAGAGAAAATGATTGCCATCTTAGGCATGATTTTTTAACATAAAATGGGTTCACTTCCAAACTAAGTATGCTGCTAGCATCCTCATCTTCTTTTACTGTTAGTGAAGCTTATTTTCATGCATCTGATTGTCATCTTGGCATGTTTTTTTGACCAAAATGTGTTCACTGTGAACTGAGGATGCTATAGGTACGTATGTATGCCAAAATCCTCTGGATATGTACAACAATTGGGTTTTAGATTTAGTTGGGTTGAAGAATTAGTCGAGCAACATATATGCTCAGATAATGGATATTTTTGTTTTCAGATACTGTTAATGAACCTGATTGCCATCTTTGGCATGATTTTTTAACAAAAAATGGGTGCACTTCCAAACTAAGTATGCTGCTAGCATCCTCATTTTTTTTACTGTTAATGAAGCTTATCCCATGCATCTGATTGTCATCTTGGCATTTTTTTGACCAAAATGGGTTCACTGTGAACTGAGGATGCTATAGGTACGTATGCCAAAATCCTCCGGATATGCACAACAATTGGTTCACTGTGAAAAATATATGCTTACATACTGGACATTATCATTTTTCTTTCACTGTTAATGAAGCTGATTTCATGCATCTGATTGGCATCTTGGCATGTTTTTTACCAAAATCCTCCAAATCTGTACAGGAATTGGGCTGAACAAACCTTGTGCAGGTTTCTTTTGGCGCTACAAACATCAATGATTTAGTTGGGATGAAGAATTATTTTAGAAAAACTTATTATTAGCCATATTAGTTTCTTTTGTTTATTATTATTATTATTATTATTATTATTATTATTATGAGATAAGTAAGTTATTATTAGTAGCCATGAACAGAATAGTTCGTGAGTCATCAGATCTTCTTCTTACCGTAGTTACAGCACGACGCGCTCTATATTCGGCCGATTCCTCTTCATCAGCAAAATACCCTTTACCATCATCATCTCCTTGAACGGAAAGCCAAATACAGGGGAGACTATAGTCGAATTTTTTTTACACTCGAACACAGGGTGTGCGATAAAATACCACTAAGGTGGTTGTGATAATTTCCACAAAAGGTAGTTTAGGGTTAGGTGAATAGAGTAGATTGTGTTAAGATTTAATTTTTTTTTGTACATTTTTTTGAAACCACAATTTCTTTATTTTATAGTTAAAGATTATATCGTTTATTTATTTGCAGTTAGGGATGGTTTTCAAAAAGGTGAAATTTAATGTACAAAATGCCTTTTACTGTTATTACTATTTAATATATCAAATTTTAATTTCAGATTGTGTGCTATTGTTATAATGGATAGAAGTTGGATTAGTAAACCACGATTATCCAAGGAGTACCGTGATGGTATTAAAGATTTTATTATCTTTGCCAAACGACATTCCCGTGATCCCAACCTAATCCTTTGTCCATGCCTCCGGTGTACAAATTGTAATTTGAGGACATGTGACGTAGTACATACACACTTGGTTGTCAACGGTTTTCTTTAAGGGTACACAAGGTGGTTTTGTCATGGAGAGGATCATACGTCAGCTCCTGTTCGTCTGGTTGTATTAGAAAATGAAAATGAGCCCTTAGTGAACGAAGACTTAAGCGTTTCCGATGAGATGCATGCTTTGTTGCAAGATGCCATGGGGATTCATAATGTTCCTTTCCACACCAATAACCCAACAACCCAAGTTCACAATGAGTCAACAGAAACAAACCAGATTGGTGGTGGGGTGGACGAGGAAATGTCTGGCCCCGCCCCTGAAAATAATAAGCAGCAAGAATCCTTTGCTAAGTTACTTGTAGATGCTAGTACTCCGTTGTACCGCGATTGCACCAAATTCTCTAAATTCTCATTCATTGTCAGACTATTTCAGATTAAATGTTTAAATGGGTGGTCTGCTAAGTCCTTCACTATGCTACTTGAATTATTGAATGAAGCATTTCCTGAAATCTGTATTCCAAACTCAGCCTATAAAATCAAAAAATTCCTAAGTTCTTTCGATCTAGGGTATGAGAAGATAGCAGCATGCCCAAATGACTGTATGCTTTTCACGAGTGGTAAGGAAAGTCTGCAGAATTGCGGAGTGTGTGGTTCTTCGAAATGGAAAGAAAGACCAAATCAAGACGAGGGAGCCAGTGGATCTACTAAGCGAAGTAGGAAAAAGAAGCCTGCCAAAATACCGCATTACTTTCCTCTGATTCCTAGGCTACAAAGGTTGTTTATGTCTACGAAAACTTCTTCTGATATGAAATGGCCTGCTGAAGGTCGCACTAATGATGGGATTCTTAGACATCCTGCTGAGTCTCAATCTTGAAAAAAATTTGATGAAAGATATCCTGATTTTGCGGAAGATCCTCGGAATGTGAGACTTGGACTAGCTAGTGATGGTTTCAACCCTTTCAGGAAAATGAGTAGTACGTACAGCATATGGCCGGTTGTGTTAATACCATACAATTTGCCGCCTTGGAAATGCATGAAGCAGTCCTCATTTATTTTGTCCATGATAGTTCCTGGACCGAAAGGTCCTGGAAATGATATAGATGTGTACCTACAACCGTTAATAGATGAACTTCAGAAGTTGTGGGTGGGTGTTCCAACCTATGATGCTGTGGCTAAAGAAACATTTTCTCTTCGGGCCGTGTTGTCTTGGACAATCAATGATTTTCCAGTATATGCAAATTTATCTGGATATAGTACTAAAGGACGTTATGCATGTCCATGTTGTGCTGACCAAACTAGTTCAAGGTGGTTGTACAATGGTAGAAAGTTTTGCTATATGGGTCATAGGAGATGGTTGCCTGACACACATATATTTCGGGCAGAGACATTGACATTTGATGGTACCGATGAGTGGGAACATGCTCCTGGGTCTTCTTTTGGTTCAGATATTTTGAAGCGGGTAGATGGTCATCAATTCAAATATGGAAAAGAACCAGAAGTCAGGACAAAGGGCAAGAAAAGGGCAAGGCCGGAGCAAGGTGAGGAGACCGATCTATATGGCGAAGATGAGGATCAAAACATGACGAGTTTAGGTGCATGGAAGAAGAAGAGTATTTTCTTCAAGTTGTCGTATTGGGAATTCAACTTATTGCGACATAATTTAGGTGTGATGCATATCGGAAAAAATATTGGTGAAAATTGTATTGGAACAGTTATGGGAAATGACCGGAAGATAAAGGACAATCTTAAGAGCCGACTTGATTTGAAGTCAATGGGCATCCGACATGAGTTGCACCCAGAAGAATTACCGAACGGGAAAGTACTCCTACCTCCTGCAATCTATTCAATGTCAAAATTGGAGTTGGAATTGTTTTGCAAAGTACTACTGGAACTTAAAGCTCCTGATGGCTATTCTTCTAACATGGCAAGATGTGTCAACTTTAAAGAGAAGAGGCTTCAGGTTCTAAAGTCACATGACTACCACATCCTAATGCAGGATCTCCTTCCTGTGGCCCTAAGGTCTTCAATGTGTGAGCAAGTCACTACTGTCCTGAAAGATCTTTGTAGCATATATAAAAGTATTTGCTCAAGAATGCTTCGTGTTGAAGATATTGACCAATTGGAGCAGCAGGCGGCATTGACACTTAGTAAAATGGAGATGATATTTCCTCCATCGTTCTTCACTATAATGATTCACTTGATAATCCACCTTGCTGGTGAAGCCAGAATCGGCGGTCCTGTTCACTATCGGTGGATGTACCCCATTGAGAGGTAAAAGAATTCATTCATCTTACGAAATTGAATTTTCAAAAGCTCATTTCTTTTAATCCCCTAATCCGCTCTAATTCATTAATTGTACATGTTCAGGTACCGACCTTGGAATTTGCGGGACTTGGCTCCGCAAGGATGGAGAAGAGGGCGATGTATTGGAAGATGTCGTATTGTAGTTTACTTGATTTTCAATCTCAATATTATATGTCTGTAATTTTCGTGTCTTAAATCTTGTTGTAATATTATGTCTGTAATTCCGAAGATGTTCATTGTGAATTTAATACACTGATTTAATTATCTTTCTATTTTCCACTGCTTGGTATTATTTATATTAAACTATGCTTAGTGTCATTTGAACCAAACTATCATTGTAATTTAATTTGTTACAAATCTCATTTTTTAAATTTTTTTATAATTATGTTGGTTTGTTAATCCTACTAAAGTACAAATTTTATGATAGTTATTATAAACATGTTATTAATTAAATTTGCATCTCTAAGGAAGTTATTGAATCCTTGACAGGTACAACATGCCGAGGCGTGGAAAGAGGGTAAATATAAATGATGGCAACGAGAGCCATGGGGATGAGCAGCCACTAAATAATAGTGGCAGTCAAACATATGAGGGTGAGGGTAACACGCCGCCCACTGTCAAAAAACATCGGTAAGTCTTTAAATTGGTATTTTTAAAGAGATTATGGTCTTGAATGCATGAAAGACACGTACTAGTGTTTGTGAGTCTGCATTGTGGCTGTCGTCTATAAGCATTTCGTCTATGTTTCTTAAGTGGTCTGTGATTAGAAGGATAGGGCTGGAGTGGAGATCTGGAAACCCAAATAGAGACATCTCGTTTATTATAATCTATACTTATTGTTGGACCAACCCCCTCTTGCTGTTGTTGCTGATGTCTCTTTGTGTGTGTGTGTTGAAGAGAATGAAGGGATGAGAGAGAGTTGAGGAAAATGCCGCTATGTTAGCCTGGTGTATCCTCATTCTCTACCATCCCTCTTTCTGGCTCCATATATGGCTTCTATATTAAATTGGTTTCCTTCCACGATTTCAGTCTGTAATACTACACTTGATATGAGCCATGTTCATAGATGCACCCTATTGCATACTCACAAACAACCAATACGTGTCGTTCATGCATTGTATGACCAACCCCACTTTGGCACATAACATGGTATAGATGACATTGTATGACCTGCAAACAAGGTTTGATCAGCCGTGTTGTTGTACTGATTTGGAGGATTTTGGTATGCTAGCAGCATACTTAGTTTGGAAGTGAACCCATTTTGATGGAAAAATCATGCCAAAGATGGCAATCAGATGCATGAAATCAGCCTCTTTAACAGTATCTGAAAATGAAAATTTCCATTATCTGAGCATATATGTTTCTTTAACAGTTACTGTGAACAATTGTTCTTAATTGGGCTGTGATTAGAAAGAGACGAGTTGGAGTGGAGATCTGGAAACCCATATAGAGACATCTTGTTCATAATAATTTATTATTATTGTTGTTCTTGTTGCTCTTGCTGTTGTTGCTGATGTCTCTATGTGTTCGTGTGCTGAAGGGAAAGAAGGGATGAGAGAGAGATGAGGAAAATGCCGCTATGTTAGCCTGGTGTATCCTCATTCTCTACCATTCCTCTTTCTGGCTTCTATATTTGGTTTCCTTCCACGATGACAATTCCTTAAAACTACACTTGATATGAGCCCTATTCGTATTTTTCTTCAATGAAGAATTGATCTATGACTACAATCTCCATTCAAAACCCAATTGTTCTATATTTGGTTCCCTCTTGCTGTTGTTGCTGTTGTTGCTGATGTCTCATCTTCTTTTACTGTTAGTGAAGCTTATCTCATGCATCTGATTGTCATCTTGGCATGTTTTTTTGACCAAAATGGGTTCACTGTGAACTGAGGATGGTACAGCTGTATGCCAAAATCCTCCGGAAATGTACAACAATTGGGTTTTAGATTTAGTTGGGCTAAAGAATTAGTAGAGCAACATATATGCTCAGATAATGGAAATTTTCATTTTCAGATACTGTTAATGAAGCTGATTGTCATCTTAGGCATGATTTTTTAACATAAAATAGGTACACTTCCAAACTAAGTATGCTGCTAGCATCCTCATCTTCTTTTCCTGTTAGTGAAGCTTATTTTCATGCATCTGATTGTCATCTTGGCATGTTTTTTTGACCAAAATAGGTTCACTGTGAACTGAGGATGGTATAGGTACGTATGCCAAAATCCTCCGGATATGCACAACAATTGGGTTTTAGATTTAGTTGGGCTAAAGAATTAGTAGAGCAACATATATGCTCAGATAATGGGTATTTTCATTTTCAGATACTATTAGATAAGCTGATTGCCATCTTAGGCATGATTTTGTAACAAAAAATGGGCTCACTTCCAAACTAAGTATGCTGCTAGCATCCTCATCTTCATTTACTGTTAGTGAAGCTTATTTTCATGCATCTGATTGTCATCTTGGCATATTTTTTTGACCAAAATAGGTTCACTGTGAATTGAGGATGGTATAGGTACGTATGCCAAAATCCTCCGGATATGCACAACAATTGGGTTTTAGATTTAGTTGGGCAAAAGAATTAGTAGAGCAACATATATGCTCAGATAATGGATATTATCATTTTCAGATACTGTTAGAGAAGCTGATTGCCATCTTAGGCATGATTTTGTAACAAAAAATGGGTACACTTCCAAACTAAGTATGCTGCTAGCATCCTCATCTTCTTTTACTGTTAGTGATACTTATTTTCATGCATCTGATTGTCATCTTGGCGTTTTTTTTGACCAAAATGGGTTCACTGTGAACTGAGGATGGTATAGGTACGTATGCCAAAATCCTCCGGATATGCACAACAATTGGGTTTTAGATTTAGTTGGGCTAAAGAATTAGTAGAGTAACATATATGCTCAGATAATGGGTATTTTCATTTTCAGATACTGTTAGATAAGCTGATTGCCATCTTAGGCATGATATTGTAACAAAAATAGGCTCACTTCCAAACTAAGTATGCTGCTAGCATCCTCATCTTTTTTTACTGTTAGTGAAGCTTATTTTCATGCATCTGATTGTCATCTTGGCATTTTTTTTGACCAAAATGGGTTCAATGTGAACTGAGGATGGTATAGGTATGCCAAAATTCTCCGGATATGTACAACAATTGGGTTTTAGATTTAGTTGGGCTAAAGAATTAGTAGAGCAACATATATGCTCAGATAATGGATATTTTCATTTTCAGATACTGTTAGATAAGCTGATTGCCATCTTAGGCATGATTTTTTAACAAAAAATGGGTTCACTTCCAAACTAAGTATGCTGCTAGCATCCTCATCTTCTTTTACTTTTAGTGAAGCTTATTTTTGTGCATCTGATTGTCATCTTGGCATGTTTTTTTGACCAAAATGGATTCACTGTGAACTGAGGATGGTATAGGTACGTATGCCAAAATCCTTCGGATATGCACAACAATTGGGTTTTAGATTTAGTTGGGCTAAAGAATTAGTAGAGCAACATATATGCTCAGATAATGGAAATTTTCATTTTCAGATACTGTTAATGAAGCTGATTGCCATCTTAGGCATGATTTTTTAACATAAAATGGGTACACTTCCAAACTAAGTATGCTGCTAGCATCCTCATCTTCTTTTACTGTTAGTGAAGCTTATTTTCATGCATCTGATTGTCATCTTGGCATGTTTTTTTGACCAAAATGGGTTCACTGTGAACTGAGGATGCTATAGGTACGTATGCCAAAATCCTTCGGATATGCACAACAATTGGGTTTTAGATTTAGTTGGGCTAAAGAATCAGTAGAGCAACATATATGCTCAGATAATGGATATTACCATTTTCAGATACTGTTAGAGAAGCTGATAGCCATCTTAGGCATGATTTTGTAACAAAAAATGGGTTCACTTCCAAACTAAGTATGCTGCTAGCACCTCATCTTCTTTTACTGTTAGTGAAGCTTATTTTCATGCATCTGATTGTCATCTTGGCATTATTTTTGACCAAAATGGGTTCACTGTGAACTGAGGATGGTATAGGTACGTATGCCAAAATCCTCCGGGTATGCACAACAATTGGGTTTTAGATTTAGTTGGGCTAAAGAATAAGAAGTCTCAACATATATGCTCAGATACTAGATATTTTCATTTTCAGATACTGTTAATGAAGCTGATTGCCATCTTTGCCAAATTTTGATTGGGCTGTGATTGGATTGTTTAGTGGCTGTTGTCTATGTTCTTAATTGGGCTGTGATTAGAAAGAGAGGCTCGAGTGGAGATCTGGAAACCCATATAGAGACATCTTTTTCATAATAATTTATTATTATTGTTGTTCTTGTCGCTCTTGCTGTTGTTGCTGATGTCTCTTTGTGTTCGTGTACTGAAGGGAAACAAGGGATGAGAGAGAGATGAGGAAAATGCCGCTATGTTAGCCTGGTGTATCCAAAGTCTCTACCATTCTTCTTTCTGTTTCCATTTCTGGCTTCTATATTTGGTTTCCTTCCACGATGACAGTTCCCTAAAAATACACTTGATATGAGCCCTATCTTATTTTTCTTATTTTTCTTATATTTGGTTTCCTTCCACGATGACAGTTTCATAGATTGGCTGAACAATCCATGAAAGACATGCTTAGATACTGAATTTTCATTTGTTTTACTATTTTAGATAGTGGATATTCCCAATCAGAGGAGAATATCAAGGTTTCAAGTTAAATACTGAATTTTCATTTGTTTTGTTGTTTTAGATATATTTAAAAACAAAATTAAGTACTAGATTTTTAGCATTGCAATGTAATTATTTTACCTCTGTATATATGATTAACAATTCCATTTGCAATTGGAACTTTGATCTTATAATTTAAGATACAGGTAGATCTTTTTTCAAGTCCAAAAAATATGTATATTCTGTATTGTGGTCTACTGTTGATTTAAACTATTGTTTTTTTTTTTCACAGAGCGGTCGCCCAGATGAAGGAAATTCTGATGATCAGAACTGAAGCTACTCGAGGGGTATGAATCTGCGGTCCTCCTTGCTATATGGTTGTTGTTCTTATGTCCTCCTCCTTGCTGTTGTTATGTCAGACTGGTTTTTTTTTATGAGAGTTATGTCAGACTTTTAATTTGGGATATTTGTCAGACTGGTTTCTTTGGATATTTGGGATGTTAGTCCCTATATTAATTTGTTACTTATGACACTGTTAATTAATCAATGAATTTGGACGTTGATATGACACGTGTGAAACTTTATTATCTTTAATTATTCTTGTGTTTTGTTGTGATTTGCACAGTAATATGCAACGAAATTGGTTGAATCAGTTGTGAATTAGTTTATAGGTTTTGTAAATGAAACAGTGAATTGAAATCGAACGGAAAACCGGAGTATCGAAAATAAACGGGCATAGCTAGACCGGGGTTTCAAAACACGCCGGTCTATCTAATCAATTTGTCGGAGTGTGCATTATACCGGCGTTCCCACACACGCCGGTGTATGTCGCCAGCTGTAACGGCACCGAGAAACACCGGCATTTTACAAACGCCGGTGTAACTAACTACACCGTCATTTTTTGGTCGCACCGGTGATTGTAAGTAGGGAAAACCGGGTACTCATAAACGCACATACACCGACGCTCTATGACCGCCGGTATACTTTCATTCTACACCGGCATTTATGGAAGCGCCGATGAATGGATAAATACCGGCGGTTTACGGCCGCCGGTGAATGTATATAGGGTGTAAAAGAACGGCACTCAGAGACCCCCATACACCGGCATTTGCTAACCGCCGGTGTAGTTGTAACATTTACCGGCGTCCAGTAAAACCGCCAGTGTATACCCCTTCCTTTCCATGACGCTCGCTTCGGCGGCATTTGGACCGGCGCTATTATAAACGCCGGTGTAAGTTTCACCGGCGTAAAAAAACACCGGTAAAGACGTAAAAAAACGCCGGGAAATCGAGTATCTTTTGTAGTGATGGAGCTAACGAGATTTTTGATAGAGCTCGAGGGGAGAGCAAGGCATTAAACTCTTTGTATGGAGTAAATGAGTTGTTGATGGAACTCGCGTGAAGAGAAAGGTGTTGAACTCGTTATATGGAGCTAACGAGTTGTTAATGGAGCTCGAGCGAAAAGCAAGGCATTAACCTCATTGTATGGAGCCAAGCTCGCGTGAAGAGCAAGGCATTAAACTCCTTGTATGGAGCTCATGAGTTGTTGACAGAGCTCGGGCGGAGAGCAAGGCATTAAACTTCTTGTATAGGGCTAATGAGTAGTTGACGGGGCTTGAGCGGAGAACCGAACTAGTTGTATGGAGTCAACGAGTTGTTGATGGAGCACATGCAAAAAGCAAGATATTTAACTTGCTGTATGGAGTTAACAAGTTATTAACGGAGCTCGAGCGGAGAGAAAGGCCTTGAACTCTTTTTTTGCAGTTAACAAATTTTTGACGGAGCTCGAGAGAAGAGCAGGGCATTGAACTCATCATTTGGAGCTAACGAGTTGTTGATGGAGCTCGAGAGGAGAGCAAGGCCTTGAACTCGTTTGGTGTCTAACGAGTAATTGACGAAGCTCGAGCGAAAAGCGGGGAACCAAACTCGTGGTATGGACTTAGCGGGTCGTTGATGGAGCTCGCGCGGAGATCAAGGCATTGAACTCATTGTACGGAGCTAACGAGTAGTTGAGAGAGCTCAAGCGGAAAGCAGGGAACCAAACTCATTGTATGAAGTCAATGAGTTGTTGATGGAGATCAAGCGGAGAGTAAGGCATCAAAATCATTGTATGACACTAACGAGTTATTGACAGAGCTTGAGGGGAGAGCAAGATATTGAACTCGTTGTATGGAGCTAACAAGTTGTTGGCAGAACTTGAGCGGAGAGCAAGATATTGAACCTGTTGTTTGGAGTCAACGAGTTGTTGACGATGCTCGAACGGGGAGCGGGGACCTAAACTCATTGTATGGAACTAACAAGTCATTGATGGAGCTTGAGTGGAGTGCAAACATTGAACTCATTGTATAGAGTTAGCGAGTCATTGACAGAGCTTGAGAGAAGAGCAACGCATCAAACTCATTATTTTGAATCAACGAGTTACTAATGGAGCTCGAGCATGAGCAAGGCGTGGAACTCGTTGTTTGGAGATAACAAGTTGTTAACAGAGCTCGAACAGAGAACAAGGTATTAAACTCATTGTACGGAGCTAACGAGTTGTAAACAGAGCTCGAGCGAAGAGCAAGACGTTGAACTCAATGTATGGAGTTAACGAGTTGTTGATGGAGCTTAAGCGAAGAGCAAGGCATTGAACACGTTATATGGAGTTAACGATTTATTGATTTATTCTGAGCGAAGAGCAGAGCTTTGAACTCGTTGAATGGAGTTAACGAGTTGTTAACCGAGCTCGAGCAGAGAGCGGGGCATTGAACTCGTTGTACGAAGTTAACAAGTTGTTAACGGAGCTCGAGCGAAGAGAAAGTCATTGAACTCGTTGTATGGAGTTAACGAATTTTCGATGGAGCTCAAGCGGAGTGCGGGGAACCAAACTCGGTTTATGAAGTAACGAGTTGTTGATGGAGTTCGAGCGAAAAGTAGGGCGTTGAACTCGTTGTCTGGAGTTAACGAGTTGTTTGCCAGAGGAACTCAAGTGGCACGCAAGGCATATAACTCATTTTGTGGAGAGAATGAGTTGTGGTGTTCTGGATCTTATCAATATTGAAGTGAAGTCCTCTGTGTTTGTTAAGCGTTAAAGTAATTCAATTCTTCTCTTTACTGACAAACAGTCATGTATACCGAATGATGTCCTTGTGATGCCGCATTTGCTCTTGTTTGCACTACCATGCTCTTGGCTGATTTGGGAGCTATTCATTTGCATGGCGCGTCATGCGAGATGAAGTTGGAGCTTGCTTTGGTGAAGGTGGTGTTACTCAGGAAAAACTTGGAGCTTGCCCGTCTAAGGAAGGCGTGTCTTGAATTTTATCATCAAGAGTTGAGGCTGTAATGCCCCACAATTTTAAATACTACATTTTGAATTAATAAATAATTTTTAAATCAATTTATTTAATTAGTTTGAATTTTGTAAAATTGACATTTTTACACGTACAAAACACGTGCAAATATTTTTTAGGTGTAAATTTTCAATTTTAAATTTCTGAATAAATTCTCGTATTTTTAATTGAGTATATTTGAAATTTTTGGAATTTTTCTGGATTGAAAACCTTGAAAGAAAAGGGTTTTTGTGCAAAATATCGTTTGGAGGCAAAATTCGAATTCAAAATTTGGTTGGGCTATTTTGGTAGGCCGTTTTTGACAAGAAAGAGATTTTAACCCTCTAATTTGATTTGATTTGATTTTATTGAGTATATATATATTTACGTAATTTTGGGATTGTTGGGGACTTTATTCCAAATATTCTTCCTAGAGAATAAAAAGTTAGAAAATTTATTTGATAAATATATATTTATTATTAGATAGTAATTCTAAATTTTCTGGATTTTTCTGAATAAAGGAAATTACTCTTGTAATTTTCGAAAGAAAGTGTTTTTTGTAAAAAGTTGTTTGGAGGTGAAATTTGAACTAAAAATTTATGGATTGCATTTAGGGATGGCTATTCAGTAGAAGGATATAATAAATTACAATTTTTCCATATTTGGTTGATTTTAATTGATTTAATGGAATAAATATGTATTTATGCAATTTTGGGATTGTTGGGGGACCATTTCGCAAAATTGAGATGAAAACCCTAATTTTCAGAATCCCGACCTATATTAGCTGCTGCTACAGCCTCTCCTTTGTTGTGAACAAAAAAAAAATCATTTCTTTATTATTTCTTGGAGTTTTGGAGGCTTGGATCTCTCAATTTTTGCAAGGTGGAGGAGGAGATTTTCTTTTATTATTATTATTATCTTTCAATTGGTCTTTTTTGAGGTGGGTAATCTTCCAACTATCTTGATGTATTTTTATTTATCTCTCATGAACAATATAGAATCATGCTAGGGTTTAGATCTTGTGAGATTATCGTTATATTGGCATAAATATGATGTTTTGTTTATGAGATGATTGTAGAGATAGATTGTTAGATAAAAATGGTTGGTTAATATGATAAAAATCAAATCTTGATGTCGTGATACTCTTATTTGATCCTATTTTGAATGATGAATATTTTGGTTCATGAAAGATCATGTTTTCTTTGTGGAAATTGATTTTTTTTATGACCCCATGAATTATTGTGGATGATTAGAGCTGTCATACATTCTAAATATTCATGTTGACCTAGAATAAGTTGTTCTTGAATAATGGAGTTTTCTATGCATGAAAGATCAAATTTTTGTTTGTAGAATTAGATCTAATGAACCTATATGTTATTGTAGATGCGTAAATCTTATTGTACGATTAACAAACATTTTTTTGAATAATTAAGAGATGAAATCTTGGTGAATTATTTGCTGTTTTCAAATGAACTTATGATGGGTTAAAACTAGAATTTTTATACATTATTTCCATGTTAAAACCCCATTAAAAATATGCAAGAATGTGTGAAGAACCTAGGGTTAGGTTTCGGAGTTCAACCCTAAAGCTGGGGTTAGCTTGGGTTCAGGTTGAATACTGTCGTGGGTTGCACAGTGCAACCCGAAGCACTGTGCAGACCCCAGGCACTATTTTGGCCTTCAGCTTGGGCTTATAGATCTTTTTTTTACGAGTTTGTGACGGGGGGTGTGTGCTAGAGTTTGAGGACACTAGTATACATATAGAAGTGAATATGTAAGTATTTAATCTAATATTTATGTGAGATTCGATTGAGTTTTGGTTGAAATCCGAAGTTGTTAAATTTTAGATTTTTTTGTTTGTTGAATCTAGTTCTAAGTTTATGATATATTCAAATAATGTTGAAAGGTTAAATTCTCAGTTTGGAGAAACAATTATTTCAGTTTTAAGAGATGTAAATATTGAATTCTAAGGGGTAATTTTTTCAAATTCTAAAAGAGGCAGACTTCAGATTTTATGAAAAGAATGAGTTTCAGTCTATTGATGATTTGGGGCTTCTATTTTTTGCGAATATATTAAAAATTTAGCGAAAAACTCTATGCTTATGAAGTAAATATAAACTCAATTTTTCAGAATTTATTATTCACTTTTAAATGGGCTGCTCTCAAGGATAAGAAGGTATAACTTTCATATTTTGGATAAAAGATAGTTTTCAGAATTTGTTAAATTTAAACCCTTTAAAATATTTTGTTTGAGTCCAAATTTTTATGGAGAGTTCTTTGATATATGTTGGATTTAAATTAATTTTTCTAAAATTTAATATTAATTTTGGAGTGTACTGTTTTGAAGAACAAAATCATATAATTTTCAGATTTTGTGAAAAACCTAGCTTCAATTTCTGATATATTCAAGTAATGGTAAGGGAAAATAAATCTATATTTTTGTAGATGAAATTCTCAGTTTAGAAGTGTTATATGTTTCAATTTTGAAGGATAATTATTTCAGAATTTTAAGAGTTATTTTCAGTTTTAAAGAGGTGTAACTTTCAGAATTTTGGAAACTATAAAATTTCAGATTTTGGGAAGAGATCCAATATATTTAAGAGATTCATTTCATTTGAGATTGAATGATGTTTATAGTTAAATTAATTGAACCTTACGAATAAATGGGAAGTGAGATTCAAAATGTTGAGTTTAAAAAACTTTTCAAAGTTGAATTTGTTTCCATATATGAAAGAATATTTTTTATTATTGAACCAAGTTGGGCTTTGATTTGAGATTTAGGGTTATGTTGTGGAACCTAGAAAGTTAGTTGAGGATTTTGTGTTGTAAGCACTAGAAGTTGAGTAGGATCCAGAATTACCGGCAGTGAATTAATTGATTGTGGGACTTGGCCAGGAAGGGTTAGTGTTCCTAGTTTTGTGGGTTTAAGTCCGGTAGGGTGGAGCTAGCTTTAGGTGTCTCAAGTTACTTATATGTATGCAAAAGGATAGTCATTAGACGGTGACATGATGAAATGGGAGCAAACGTGAGTATGAGGGCCTCAAGATGATCTGCGGTGAGATATAGTCCCCGAAATTATCGAGGTGTGAGTGAAATAGTCTCTGAAATTACCTACGGTGTGTGACTGATCTCCAGAATTATTGGGATCGAGACGAGGCTCATGGGATGTCTGCGTGTGGTGAGGCGCCATTGCTTGCAGTGTGGGGTGATCTCGAAGATTCTCATGTGTGAGTGAAATAGTCTTCGAAATTATCTGTGGAAAGAGATTGACCTAGAGAATTATCAGAGTATGGGCTAGGTGCGCGAAGAATGTCTGAATCTCATTGTAGTCACAGTAGTAGGTTGCATAACGAGGGATTGAACCCTCTAAAATGGAGAACAATAAGTTCTTACACCGGACCTATGTAGAATGGGATGCACAGAATCCCACAAGTAAGCATTAGAAATCATCGTGTGCTTTGTGTTTTCTTGAACATTGTTTAAATGCATTTCTCTTTTGTTTTTCTTACACACACTTACTGATGATGGTAAAAATCGCAGCAGATCAGAGCCGTACGATTCCTACACCGATCTCAAAGCATCTACAGGAAGATTAGCCATCACAGGCATATTTTACAGATCTGGGCCCACTCCGAGACATTGGCTTCTCCCAAGCCCATAAAAAGTGACAGTCTAGGCCCACTAGGAGAGACACCCAGCCTATTGTAGCTAGGAGTCAAATCTCTTATCCACTAACATGGATATCTTATCTCTTGAAGGGGAGAGACATGAAAGATCCAACGGACACAAATCAATCTCTTGAAATGTCTCTCAGGCCTATAAATACCCCTCCCCCTCTTGAGTCACGAGGTAATCAACAATTTGCCTGTTTTCACTCTCTTACTCTCTCTCTCTTTCTGGTTCTGACTTGAGCGTCGGAGGGCCGCCTCCCAGTGTTTCAGACTTTTAGCAGGTCCATCGACCGCATCAGCAACCGTCGAATTCATATCACGAGAGGTCAATCAACGATCCAGATTCAATCTTAGGAGCTCCAACCTCTTTTAACAGCTAGGGTCACAGGTTTGACTTTCAGTAGTCTCCTTCAATTATTAACTCACTATCTGTTTGCTCCCACACCGAAATAAGCAGCAACAGATTGGCACCGTCTGTGGGAAACTACACAAGTAAGACTTATCGCCTTGCCACCAAGACTAATAGGTAAATGGGTGGCCTCCAGCCGTTGCACTACCACTCTTTGTCAACTGGCTCCTCCTATGGAAGATCAGATTCCTCTTCAACAGTCACCCCGACAGCATAATTACGCTCCTTCCAATGGAGAAGCACCAGGGGGCTCCCGACAGAACTGTCCTGAACAACATCCTCAATACGACCGCATCTCAGTCCATAATGCTTCAACTGGATCCCAAAAGACGGACGACCAAGTCCTCCGCCGAATCCAAGAAATAGAAGATCGTCTAGAACAGATGAAGAATGAGAGAAACTACACCAACAGGGCCTACTGCCCTAGTCAATCCCTCTTCAGCAAAACCATCCTCGATGCACCCATTCCAAGGGACTTCAAAACTCCTCAGTCCGAATCCTACAACGGAGAACCAGACCCGATAGACCATATCGAGAGCTTTAAAACACTCATGATGGTCTATAATGCCACCAATGCGCTCATGTGTCGAACATTTCCCGCAACTCTGAAAGGATCAGCAAGGGAATGGCACTTGCGCCTGAATCTAGGGCCAATATTCTCTTTCGATCATCTCGAGGAACTCTTCATTGCACACTTCGTTACAAGCCGAACAGCTTAAAATACCAGTGTCTCTCTGCTAGAATTGAAGCAAAAAGATGGAGAACTGCTAAATGACTTCATCAAGCATTTTACAACTGAAGCAATGTCAATCTCTGCCTTGAACACTTCAGTCGCAACTGCAGCTCTTTCACCATAACATCACTAACAAAGACCTGAAAGTCTCTCTCACCAAAAAGCCACCCAAAAGTTTCACTACACTCCTGGAAAGGAGTGACAAGTATATCAGGGTTGAGGAAGCTCTCTATCCTCAAGGAAAGAATGACTCGTCTTTCAGTAACAAATGGAAAAGTACAAGCGAGGAAGAACTCAGGGAGTTTCAGAAAAATGGTGCAAGTTCACGTCTTCCAGAAAAATGGTCCAAGTTCCCTTCGTTCAGAAAGACAACGACACCGAAAACCCTCCGTCCTAGTGGGGCTAATAAGCCTCAGCAGAGGCCATACAAGCCGCAAGACTCTCAACACATGGCCGTCCTCCACTCCAATCATGGAGGCCCGATGGGGGGAGATTCCAACTCCTCCCGCAAAGCTTTTGTCAGCGAGGTCAACTCCATAGATAACTTCCCACCTACCAAACGCACCGGGGTCCCGATATCTTTCTCCAACAAGGACTTAGGAGGCATCCAAACACCTTATTGCGATGGATTGGTCATAAACCTTTGCATGCTAAATCATGAAGTACACCGCATCCTGGTGAACAATGGCAGCTCATTAAACATCCTCTTCATGGCCACATTTGAAGCTCTCAAGCTCTCTCGAGACCGACTCAAACCAGCCAGTTACACACTTCACGGATTCTCCGGTGTTCCTGTTCAAGTAGAGGGTGTCGTCACACTGGATGTAACAGCAAGGAAAGCCCCCGCTATTCGAACGGAAGCATTGGACTTTATAGTAGTCGATGACAACGCTGCATAAATGCTATATTCGGCCGTCACGGCCTAGCGGTATTCCATGCAAATGCCTCCGCATTTCACATGATAATAAAGTTCCCAACAACAGTTGAAGTAGGCCAAGCAGTAGGAAGCCAACAGGCAGCACTAGCATGTTACACTGCTACAATGGGGGGCTTCATTCTCCCCATCGATGCCATAGAGTTACCGCCAGAAAGCAGTCACAATAATTCAAAAACTGTAAATGAGCATGAAGCCACCGCCATAACCAACTCTACCAAGAACTTCCAAACCTGCCACATCATCTCTCACCAGGTCCAAACTAGTTCTCATCGTGACACAATAATAAACCTGAATCCCTCGTTCGAAGCCACTCCACTCAGTCAACAGAAATAAATAATCTGACTTAAATGCATTGGTGCATCCCAAGATTTCCTTTTCTCTATGCAAAACAATAGGGGGCTCCCTCCAAAATAGGCTAGTCTATGCAAGGTCTACCAAGTTATTTGCCTAAACAGCTCATCAACTTGAAGAACCGAGGGGCAAGGAGATATCAGCAGGGACTTGAAAAGTAGAACACCTTATGAAGTACAACGAGAGTGTCTAAAACGTGCTCTCTTAACAACGAAAGTGTGTGTGCGCTACCTAACAACGAGGGGATCTTAAACGTCCTCTCTTAATAGCAATAGCAATAGAAAATTTTGTCAATTTGTAACAGCGGCCAGTCACTAGAGCAGCCGCTTAGTTTAATTCTCCAGCAAATATAGTATGAACTTTTGCAAAGCTATTGTACATGTAACCCCTATTTTGGATTTTATTGTATTTTTATTTCTTTCCTTGATTATTGTATCCGAATTCTTTTATTATATTATATTCTTGCTTTTCTTGGGCTCTTTATTTTCTCTTGGTTGTTCTGTGTTCTTTTGGTTGAGATTTTGCTATTTTTGGTTCATCGCTAAAATTTTCTCTTCCTATTTTGAGTTTGATTTGTTCTGCTTTATGTTCTTCTCATTGTTTTATACTTGTTCGTCTCTTTTTGGAGCCAAAACCGATACCCAAAACCCATTAAACCACACCCCAGAACCCCAGTTTCTAATCTCCTATAAATACCCTAATCATTAAACCCTAATTTTATATTACCTCTCTCCTCTGCCGCTCTCTCTCTCCCCGACCTTACTCTCTCTATTTTTCCCCAATCGAAACCGAGACCCATCTCCGTTGCCGACCACCTCGTTACCTCCGACCACCTTCCGCATCCACCATCGTCCTCGTCACCGTCCCCTCATTGCTCTTCGATCATCTTCCCCATCTTCGTCATCCATTTCCCAACCCATCTCACCGAACCACCTTTTCTCCACCGCCGAACCCCCATCCTCGCCATTGCAATCGTGGTCCCTCCGTGCCCCCCTTCATCCACCGTAGATCCCCTAGCATTGCCGTCGCCGTCTAAGGCCGTTCTTTCCCCAATTGGCATCTTCCTCTGTTTTCGAGCGAAACAGAGGCACGCTCTCGCCATCGGAGTCTCGTCGTTGTCGTCGCTTTCCAACCACAGCGTCGTCGCCATCAGTCGTCGTTGCCCCACCGCAAGTGCCGTGCCGTCGCGAGCCCCAGCGTTGTCGAGTCTCTCTCTCTATCAAAGGGAAGAAGAAGATGAAGTTTGATTGGCCCGTTTCGGTGTTTGGTGTTTTGGCACAGTGGACCCGAGTTTTGCCATTGCTATTTTCCCTGATCCGCTATTAGATCCTCTGTGTGTGTGTGTGTTGTTTGTTGTTCGGTCTTGAGTTTTCATTTGGTGTTTTGCACATGTCACGCCGTGTTCTTGTGGATTGTTGCCCAGGATTCTTATCCCGTTATTCTATATTATTTGAATATGCAATTTAACAGGCAAGTCTCTTCTTAAACTAATATTTTGTTTTGTTCAAGTTTATTTGATCTCTGTAAGTAGATCCAGTCCCTTTCGTTATCATGCTATTATTGACAATTCCATTAAGTCTATTGAGGGTTTACATGAGCTAACCCGAGATATTCTTAACATCGTGCCACTCTCTTTGATCTAAAACCTAGTCCATGTTGTATCTTGCATATGCACAATTACATGAAAATAACTAGATCCATGTTATAGCCTTGTTTGATGTACTGAACCTGTTAGACTGAATTTGATTGATTCCCATGCCTGTAATATTACATCTAATTAAGAAACTGAAATTTTGCATGTTAAACATCTATCGACACTTTGATTACCAATTTACATGAAAAATATGATTGTATAATTTAATTGTTGTCTATTCATGTTAAAATAAATTCTGGACTGCTATGTATTCCATTCTGAATCAGTTTTTTCAACCATGTTGCTGTCATATTTTGAAATAACTTTCTAAACATGAAATTTAGCCTCTGATGTCTAGTTTACTTCCCTTTTTGCGGATCTAAATCCCGATGTGTGGTTTGTTAGATATCATCATTTTAGTACAGCTATGTCAGAACCTTCAGATTCACAAATGCATGCGTATCTTGCTGTTCTATAATTTATTTGACCATGTTAACAGTAAAAGAAAAATCTGAAATAAATTAGGCTGAACCTAGACATTTGTAGGAATGACCCATAATTTTATAGATTTATTTGATGATTTTTCTGACCTGAAACAAATAGGTGAACACAGATTACATCATGTTGCCTGAACATAAAATATGAATAAAATAGAGTTTTTGCCCTAGCTCTGTATCTTTTACCTGCCTTATATATATTCACTGGAACCTTTTGGAAGTCTAGTTTCTAAAACTTTTGACGGATCCAGATTTGTTATTTTGTAGTAGCAGTAATCCATGTTTTGATACAGCAAGGTCATGTTGTCCTGATTATGTAAATTGTATGTAATTGACTTGTTTGCCTCAAGCTTTGTCTGTAACGTATAGAATTAGTCACACTTAGTATCATACAATATTGACACCTTCATGCTTGCTCACATAGGATGAAATAAAATGATAACAAGCCGAGGTAATATGGGATGACTTGGTAGTGAACAATCGAAAACTGTACTCGGTCGGGCCCTACTATATTGACTTGTATTGTATGGCCATAAAACCCTACCTGATAAACACCGAAACTGAATATTAAACACTGATTACTGGGCCGAGTACATGAACCGTAAATTCACCATCAGTCTAAAGCGTACACTGTGTGTTTGTGCCGAGCCTGTAGTATGGGATGCAGTAGTACGTGCACTAGATAGACTAATAAAATGATTAATAACCTGCATTTATCATCTCATGCTTGATCCTGTATATAACTGATTAAACATAGACCTTTGATACTATTGTCTACCCTTTGCTTTGCTATTTGACTTTGATCATGTCCTTTCCTTTGATATACATGTTTCCTTTACCTTTTGTTTTCCTTTACTTGTTGTCCACGACTGGCTCTAAGAACACTCTTTTCTTTCTTTTTAGATCAACTATTTACAGGTAATGAAGGATCTATACCAGAAGGAATTAGTGAGCAACGATTCTAAAGATGGAGCTGATTTTCACTGCTTAATTTACTTTCTTGCTAGTTTATTGTTTTGAACCTTGTTATTACTTGTACTTTGATTTGGACTTATGTTCTTGGAGTTTGTTTTTCCCAGATGTGGATTTTCTGGTGTTGGATATTATTATTGTTGGATTATTTCATTTATTATTGAAGTTATCTCGATTCATGTGATTCCTGCGTGGTTGTGTTTGTTGTTGCATATTGTTGAGTTAGTCTGGTACAGCTTATGGATGGTGTTCACATCATTCACTGGGCCTACATTACATACTTGTATTCCATATTTCAGGAAGCGGAGCGTGACAGTACAACTCTACGGATGCATACAGAGTTGAGTGCCAAACTTGTACACAAAAACAGCACCAAAAACTCGTTAAAATCTTCCTACAAGACGGGTTCGGAGTCCATACCCATGGTTCGAAGTTACTCCAACAATTTACAATGAAACAAGTTCAGAGTACGGTTCGCCATTCGATTAGCTCCTACAAGCTGTTAATTCATCAAAGCAAATAACGAGCCAAACGCCCAAATTACACTTAGAGTGGTGCTAAACACTCGTTATAAGCTTTCTACAACGCAAGTTCAAAATCCAGAACCATAACTCGGGACCACTACAACAAATATAGCTTTCTACAACATATTTATTATAGCATTTAATTGTTAATGCTGTTAAAAGTGATTAATAACAACATTTATAAAGAAAATGCTGTCTTTTAGTAATTTTAAATTTTAATGTTAACTACGACAGCGTTTTGAAAATGCTATACTTTGTATAGCGTTTTAAAAATGTTGTTATATCCAAAAATAAATTGAGTAGATAGAGGTAAGATAGAAAATTTCAACTAATCCAATTACAACTCAAATTAGTTACATCTCCTCCCCCGATTCTTCTCTCCCAATAACATATAATTTTTCTCCTCCACAAACCCTACTCCAAACCCCCCTCCCCCCCCCGATCACGCTGTCCCCGACCCCCCCCCCCCCCCCCCCCCCGGATCATGCTGTCCCCGACCCCCCCGTCAACTCCTCACCCTTGCACGCCGCTCGCCACTGGGCCACCGTCGACCTCCCCCTTACGACCGTCGAAGTCCAAGTTCCCAATCACCACGTCCCCCACCTCCGCACCGTCGAACCTTTGTGTCGCCCCTCGCAATACGCCGTCACCGCCTCGCAATACGCCGTCGCCGTCGTCGCCCGTTGTCTTGCTTGTGTGGTGTCTGGTATGTAACTTTCTCTCATAGTACTCATCTGATTATGGTAGACTTACAAGCCACTGTCTTTCTTTTCACAAACTTTCCATTTCTTACATGAAAAGTTTAATTTTAGGTGATAGTTGGAGCTCATGCTGTTATGGCTAATGGTGGAGTTTAGGAGTTATAGCACCTATAGGTATTAACATGGTTGCGCTTGCTGCTAAAAGGCATGTTGTACCTTTTGTTGTGGTTGCTGGTAGTCACAAGGTCTGTTGCTAATTTCTGTTCTTCATCTATCTGTTAAAAATAGTCGTTCATTTCCCCTGACATGTCATTTCAGCATTTCAGTGGCATTTAGCTGTAGAGTGAAATAAAATATTACGTACAGTAGAGTTCATCTTGAATTTGTGCAAGAATTCTCACCATGATAATTCACTCCAGTAGAATTTAATGAATATAATACTTTATGGAATGTTTTTTTCTCCTTTTCTTGAAGGAATGTTGTTATTTCCACCTTTGCTTCTGTACTGTTTAATATTGAAGTGCTGGGAGTAATTTTTAGTTTCTTTAATATGAAGATTACTTTAATGAGGCATCTATTTTGCTTCTGCTTGACCTTTAAATCTTTAAATGCTCTCCAGACTCACATTTCAATAGCAGCCTTTGTTTCATAACTTGTGTAATATGTTTTTTCCAAAAAAAGGAACATAGGTGGGTCTTCTTAACTCTTACGAAAAGCAAACTTTAAAAGTTTAGAGAAAACACTATTAACGATTACTATATAAACGAAGCTCCTTTTACCAATTTATTGAAATTTTCATTTATCTAAAAATATGACCTCATTGAGATCAAATTCCATTCTTGAAATTCTTTAGATAAAGTACTTTAAAAGCAAACCAAAAATACACTAACTTACATTGTATCTAACCTTGAAATCTATTGTTTCATTCCTCTTCATCCATAATTTTAAATTTGCATGAATGAAAACATGTACTGCTGCTGTTGATACTAGGCTTCGTAAGTAAGGTTCATAAAACAACATAAGATTCATTCAAGATTTATTCATGGGGAAAAATTAGGAGGATCTTGTCTTTTGCTTGTTAGCTATTATGTGTTATGTAATATCTGGCGCTAATGAAGGATAGGGTGTTTCTATCATTGTTATGAACATTTGTCAAATTGCAATGAACAAGATCAATACTTACCTACTTCTCAAAAACAAAACAAAAAAAGATCAATACTTCCTTTGTCAAATTTTGATGGAATAAGAGTCTTTAAGTCAGAGCCTGTGGTGGACCTGGTGGTGGAGGCATCAATATTGATGCTACCTCTGTAGCTAATAAGTCGACAATATTGTGCTAACCATGGAACATTCATCCAGATGTGTGGATGCAACACAGAACCTGGGTGTTTAGGGTGCTTTGTTTTAACAAACAGAAAAATATGTGGGTCCATAATCTATATACGGTCCACAAGTGTGGTAAGTGTTTCGTATATGCAGTTTATATTGCAAAAGTGGTTCACGTCTCAAATTCAAAACTTTACCAAATCACGACCTGATTAACTTAAATTCACTTTAAGAAGGACCCTATCCTGTTCTTTCAGTATCTTTTCTCAGTTTTTTTTTTTATACAAGTCTCTATATATGATCTGCCCTAGTTACATTTATCCTGACATTTTTTATATATGCTCTGCCCTAATCAATCAATAATTAAGTAACATAAGGTAGTTAATTTAGAGCAATAATATCTGAGTCAAGTCAGTTGTCCAAAAAAATTAATAAGTCAGTTGTTCTTCTGCACACTCAGCTCTCCGTCTAGATCTGACGTGTATCGTATATCTTATCCTACATGATCTACCTGCATCTATATAAACTCCTCTAATCTTCCATCGAATACATCATAAGAGATTCAAACAAACAAATTAAGATAAAACCGTCCAAATAATTAGCTCATAGTAGAAATTAATACACATAAGAGATTCATGTTGAGCCTTTCATCAATAAATCACGTCTCTCGTGTGTGCAAATCTGTAAGCAAGTCAGTCAGTTTCTATCGAGATGTTCTTGGGTTTTCTCAGATAAAGAGACCCGGATCCTTTGATTTTGATGGTGCCTGGTATGTAGTAATTCTTCTCTGCAGTACTAACTCTGCATTATGTACGTGATTACTTCTTTTATTTTTCCTTTTTGGTTGATTATAATATATTGTAATTTGTTTATATTCTGTAGGCTGTTCAACTTCGGAATTGGAATCCATCTAATAGAGGCTGAAGATCCCAACTGCATACTCAAGAAGACCAAGATTAATCCTAAAGACGATCACATTTCTTTCCAGGTAATATATCATATTTGCATGAATGCAAACATTGGATGTATAACTACATTAGTTTCTTGATTGATAATTTTCCTATCGCAGTTTATCAACGCTTATATTAATTAATTAAGCCGATACTATTCTTCCAGGAAAAAAAAAACACAAAATAAGCGATACTATTTCATTATGGATTTCTTGTTTGGAAACAAATTAATATGGGTTTCTCAGGACTTTTTTACTTGTTCATAGAAAATTCCTCATTTGTTTGTTTCTGTCTTTTGATACTATGTTTCAGAAGAAGTTAGTCCTGACTTATCGAGGAGTAGGATTGGTTTATATATCTCAGTTGAAGAATTTGGCCAACATTATAGTATGTTTATCAATGTAGCAAAAAAATCTAGGTATATGTACTTCTAAACATTAGTTTGATGGACTGACTGTACAAACCATTATTTATTGATGAAGTGTTTGAATTTGATCAAAATAAATCATCTGTAACAAACCTGAAGTTTTTTTTGATTAAAAACAAACCTGAAGTTCTCGCTGCAGAGAGAAAGAAAAAGGAATATTAATTAAGTTTTTTATTGGTTCAAAAGTGCAGATGAATAAGCATGCATTGAATACGAAGTGCATGTGCCAACCACTAGGAGACATTCCTTAAGTTAGTAAACCTTTTTCTCAAAAATTCCAAACTCAAAATAGTGAATGAAGCCACCCTTGTTTTGTAGGTTTTGGGCCTTGATATGGCTAAAAATAGGATTAAATCGGGACCGTTCACATCGGAGACGAATCTTAAAGCTCAGGGGGTAAAATGGTAATTTCACCTACTAACGGGTCCGAAGCGGGTACTGGGTCTCCTCCTCACAGATCCAACAACCCGTGAACGGATCCATCTCAACTGGGTATGGGTCCCGACCCGATACAAACCCAGAACAGCAAGAGGAGATCAGGGTCACTGATTTGACTAAATCAACGGGCCTGATTTGCAGTTATCCTCTCACCGGGAATTAAGGGATTACATTCCTAATCTGATTACGAGAATTTTATGCCTTATCAGATCACAGGAATCACATTCCTAATCTGATCCCAACGGCGACTATAAATACCCCCCACCTACCACTGTTACAGGTTAATCACTCTTTTACCTGCTTAAGCTCTTTCTTAATCTCTTCTGGTTACTGACAAGAGCATCGGAGGGTGCGTCGCCGGGATCAACCCCGGTGTTTCGCACTTTCCTTGCAGGTGCACGGTGGGAGTCAGCAGCCCAACTCAGACGAACAGGTTCGGATCTGCTATTCAGGTTTTTCTACGAACCCACAAATTCTATCTGTTTACCCCCACACCGAAATCAGCGGTAACAGATTGGCACCGTCTGTGGGAAACCATACGAATAGTTGCCTCTCCTCTTCCCGTCGACTAGCTCTTCTCCAGCCATGCCTCCCAGAAAAGTAAGATCCAAGGGGTCCAACCGTGGACCCAACCCTGTTGATCAACAGCAGGAAGTCCCCGTCCATCCCGCTCCGCAGCAGGGACAACTTCCTCCTCCGGTCGAGGACCGTGTCTAGCAGGACCCACCTCCTCTTCTGAACCAGCAACCCCCAAACGGTCCCGATCCACGGAAGCAAAAACAACCTCTCCTTGAGACCACATATCGGTACACAACGCCTCTACAGACTCTTACGCCTCCCATAGTCCTCAGGCCCCTGACCTTCGAAATACTATCCTCAACCAGTAGAAGGATGAGGATCTCCGTCACCGTCTGGACGAAAAGCGGTCCCGAGAGGGAGCCTCCCGCCTACAACGTCCAGATGAGCGGAATCCCCACCACCACGAGCGTAGAAGGTCTCCTACCAGGAGAGGACGGAGAGAGTCACCCGGGCATTACAGGAGGAGGCGCCACTCTCCTACCAGTCGGCATCAGCCGAGGAACAATGAGGCGCCCATCACTCGCGCCAAGTTCCTGCAGTTTCAAGCAACGGTGTTGCAGGCTCTTAACCTCCGACCCAACAACAATGAGGCCCAAAGGGTTCCTTCGCCCCAACGGGTTCCCAGTCCTCGCCGTAGGTCCGCCTCTCCTCCGCCGGCTCCTAACCACCGGCAGCATGATCTTAGCCCTCGCCGCTCCCGGGACGACCATCGTCGTAGTCCCGGCTCTCCCTCCTACGAAGACGAGTCCAGAGGCTCGTTCGACTACCGCGGGAGGGACGATGCCCTATACCGCCGCCTCTATGAGGTGGAGAGGCGAATCGGTCGGATGGACGAGGGGGAGGGGTCGAACAGCAGAACCATCCGTCCGAGCAGACCCCCTTTCTCCCGAACCATCATGGAGGCTCCCATCACGAGGGGATTCGAACCCCCGAAGTTCGAAACTTACTCGGGGGAGTCGGACTCTATGGACCACATCGAAAGCTTCAAGACCCTCATGCTCATCCACCAGGCTTCGGATGCCTTACTTTGCAAGACCTTCCCCGCCACCCTGAAGGGGTCGGCTAGGGAATGGTACTCCCGCCTTGCTCCCTCTTCCATCTTCTCCTTCGAGCAATTCGAGACCCTCTTCATCACCCACTTCATGAGTAGCAGACACACGGAGAAGACCAGCCTCTCATTACTCCGGCTCCGCCAGGAGAAGGGAGAGAAGTTGAGAGACTATGTGAAGAGGTTCACTGCGGAGGTCAGGTCCATAGCCTCCCTCGACCAATCCGTAGCAACAGCCGCCTTCCAATCCAACGTCTTCAATTCCAGCCTCTGCTCCTCTCTTGCTAAGAAGCCTCCACAGAACTTTGCCAACCTCCTTCTCAGGTGTGACAAGTACATTCGTGCTGAAGAAGCCGCCTACCTTCCTAGCTCCGGAGGATCCACCTCCGGAACGAAGAGAAAGCTGACCGAAGAAGAAGAGGCTAAGAAGCTTCAGAAGGAGGGCAATAGCCAGCGCCACCCAACTCCTTGGTTTGAGAAGTTCACCCCCCTCGTTGCCAATATATCAGATGTTCTCATGGAAGTGGACAAGGAAGGGCTACTCCGTGCTCCCCCTAGAATAAATACACCTGGCAAGAAGGGGGACAAGGATAAGTAGTGCCGCTTTCACAGGGACCACGGCCACGACACGGAAGATTGTCGGACTCTGAAGGAAGAGATCGAAGAACTCATACAGCGGGGGCACCTGACCAAGTTCGTCCAGAAAGAGGGGGCCAAGCTTCCTCCCTGAGGAGCCAATGAACGAACCGAAGGCCCCGCCGAGCTCTAAGACTCAGAACCTCCCGGCTCTTCCCAAGAGGTCTTCACCTTATCATAGAAGCAGGATCTTGATTTTTAATAAGGCCGATGCTTGTAATTCGGCCAATAACATGTAATAAGGGCTCGCCATATTGAAGCAGCCACTTAGTTTATTTCAATAAAACTTTACATTTTTTCATTGAAAATTGTTGCTCTTGCTTCATCTCTACCTCTCCGAGTCGTGACTCGCTGAAGGGTGAGCTCGGAGTCCAGCCTCTTCTACATGGCTGCTCCTGCAACTTACTAAGCTCTTCCCAATGAGTTCGGAGTCCAACACTTGGCTCGATTCCTCTTCAAATAACCTGCTCTTCAGCAGGTTAGAAGTGGTTCGCCATTCGGAATTGCTCCCACAACCGTTGACTACCTCTACCGATGGTTCGGAGTCCAACACTTGGCTCGATTCTGCTTCAAATAACCTGCTCTTCAGCAGGTTAGAAGTGGTTCGCCATTCGGAATTGCTCCCACAACTGTTGAACACCTCTACCGATGGTTCGGAGTCCAACACTTGGCTCGATTCCTCTTCAAATAACCTGCTCTTCAGCAGGTTAGAAGTGGTTCGCCATTCGGAATTGCTCCCACAACCGTTGACTACCTCTACCGATGGTTCGGAGTCCAACACTTGGCTCGATTCTGCTTCAAATAACCTGCTCTTCAGCGGGTTAGAAGTGGTTCGCCATTCGGAATTGCTCCCACAACCGTTGAACACCTCTACCGATGGTTCGGAGTCCAACACTTGGCTCGATTCCTCTTCAAATAACCTGCTCTTCAGCAGGTTAGAAGTGGTTTGCCATTCGGAATTGCTCCCACAACCGTTGACTACCTCTACCGATGGTTCGGAGTCCAACACTTGGCTCGATTCCTCTTTAAATAACCTGCTCTTCAGCGGGTTAGAAGTGGTTCGCCATTCGGAATTGCTCCCACAACCGTTGACTACCTCTACCGATGGTTCGGAGTCCAACACTTGGCTCGATTCTGCTTCAAATAACTTGCTCTTCAGCGGGTTAGAAGTGGTTCGCCATTCGGAATTGCTCCCACAACCGTTGATTCTCTCACATAAGTAGTGAGTTCGGAGCTACAGCTCTCCCCTAGAGTTGCTCCTCACACTCATCTCACAAATGGCTCTCTTCCATAGCTGAGCTCTTCGCTCCGCTCATCCCCGCGGACCTCTTCACAACGAGTTCGGAGCTCAAAACTCTCTCCAAGAGTTGCTCCTCAAACTCATCTCACAAATAGCTCTCTTCCAGAGCTGAGCTCTTCGCTCCGCTCATCCCCGAAGCGGACCTCTTCTCAACGAGTTCGGAGCTCAAAACTCTCTCCAAGAGTTGCTCCTCAAACTCATCTCAAATAGCTCTCTTCCAGAGCTGAGCTCTTCGCTCCGCTCATCCCCGAAGCGGACCTCTTCTCAACGAGTTCGGAGCTCAAAACTCTCTCCAAGAGTTGCTCCTCAAACTCATCTCACAAATAGCTCTCTTCCAGAGTCGAGCTCTTCACTCCACTCATCTCCAAGGCGGACCTTCACCTCGACAAGTTTGGAGCACAACTCTCTCCTAGAGTTCTTCCTCACACTTGTCTCACAAATAGATCTCTTCCAGCGCCGAGCTCTTCACTCCGCTCATCTCCGAAGCAGACCTTCTCCTCGACAAGTTTGGAGCACAACTCTCTCCTAGAGTTCTTCCTCACACTTGTCTCACAAATAGCTCTCTTCCAGCGCCGAGCTCTTCACTCCGCTCATCTCCGAAGCAGACCTTCTCCTCGACAAGTTAGGAGCACAACTCTCTCATAGAGTTCTTCCTCACACCTGTTTCACAAATAGCTCTCTTCCAAAGCCGAGCTCTCCCATCCGCTCAGATGCCGAGCAAGTGCCGATCCGACCTCAACATCAAAGAGCCCGGTCGGCTAGCCGAGCAAGTGCCTTTCCGAGCCTGCAAACGGAGAAAACTCACTTTCTCCTCAACATTCGTGTAAGATCTCGATCAGACGGCCCAGATCTTGCCAGCGATGCTAAACGACAAGATAACATTTTCTTGGGAACTAAGCTGTCTCGAGATTCGTGCCATCATCCAACGGCCCAGATCTTGCCAGCGTCGCTAAACGATAAGATAGTGTTTTCTTGGAAATCGTGCCCGCCTTGAGATCCGCGCTGAGATCCAGTGGCTCAGATCGCTCCACGTCGCTCAGTATTCCTAGCCGAGCGACTAGCGATCCGACCCACTCGCGCCTCTTCTTCGCCCCAAGGGTCTTCCTAGCCCAAGGGTCTTCCAAGCATAAGGACCTTCCTAGCACACCTTACAAGGGTCTTCCTAGCCCAAGGGTCTTCCAAGCTCAAGGGCCTTCCTAGCACACCTTACAAGGGTCTTCCTAGCCCAAGGGTCTTCCAAGCACAAGGGTCTTCCTAGCACATCTTCTCCACCCCTAGAAGTGGAGCTCCTCTTCCAAAATCCCCAAGACCAAAGTACTTATCAACTTCATGAAGACAAGCATCTTGCGGGGCTATTTTGACCATGAAGTAGGGTGAATCTTCATCCCACTCCTAAAGAGAAGTTGTAGATCTTCGAACTAGCTTCGAATCAAGGGGTTGCACGCCCCGATCGGACATCCGTAGCACCGGGAAAGTGGATCTCAATGCAGCTGCGCCGAATAGCTCGGAAATCCGAGCCGAGCCACTCGCACGAGGGAGAAATCCGAGCTCTTCCCATCCGAGCTCTTCCCATCCGAGCTCTTCCCGTTCGAGCAAGAATCCGAGCTCTTCCCGTCCGAGCAAGAATCCGAGCTCTGCCCATCCAAGCTCTTCCCATCCGAGCTCTTCCCGTCCGAGCAAGAATCCGAGCTCTTCCCATCTGAGCCCTAACATCAAAGAGCCCGGTCGGCTGCCGAGCAAGTGCCTTTCCGAGCCTGCAAACGGAGAAAACTCACTTTCTCCTCAACATTCGTGCAAGATCTCGATCAGACGGCCCAGATCTTGCCAGCGTCGCTAAACGACAAGATAGCGTTTTCTTGGGAACTGAGCCGTCTCGAGATTCGTGTCATCATCCAACGGCCCAGATCTTGCCAGCGTCGATAAACGACAAGATAGCGTTTTCTTGGGAACTGAGCCGTCTCGAGATTCGTGTCATCATCCAACGGCCCAGATCTTGCCAGCGTCGATAAACGACAAGATAGCGTTTTCTTGGGAATTGAGCCCGTCTCGAGATTCGTGCCACCATTCAACGGCCCAGATCAAGCCACATAGTTCGGATCTCCAATCCGAGCTACTGCCATACCGAGCTGCAAAATGGTCAAAAAATTTGCCTCAAAATCCGTGCTCGGATTCGCCGAACAAGGAGCCAAAAAAAAAAAAAAAAAAAAGGAAGCGGATCGGCTGTACGGGTTCGGACCCGTTAAGGGATCGAAACCCGAACCCCGTACACAGTGTCACCTTCTTCTCCTCTTCAAAACAGAAACCAAACAAAACCAAGCCAAAAACCCATGCAGCTCTCGTCCCTCCGACGTCGAGCACACCCCCTCCGTAGCCAAGCTTCGACGAGCTTCGCCGTGGCGTCAAGCTCCGTCACCGAGTTCAACCCCATCCACGTCCGACGAGTCTCCTACGTCGTCTAGCTCCGGCGTCGAGCTCTCCATCACCAACCGCCATGGCCGAGCTCCACCGTCAGCGAGCTCCGCCGAGCTCCACTCCACTTCGACAAGCTCCGAAGTGCCGAGCTCCACCAGCCCTCTCTCCAAGCTCCACCGTGGCTATGCTCCGACCTCGGCTCCCCCTGTCCTCGTCGAGCTCGTTCATCGAAGCCACCGTCCAAACTCTACTCCAACTCCTCGCCATGCCAAGCTCACACTCCGGAGCTCTGAGCTCCGAGCACCATAGCTCCGTCGTCGAGCCCGCTGTCGAGCTCGCCAAACCACCGCGAGCTCCCCTCGCCGAGCTCGACGCTCCGTCTCCATCATCAACTCAGCGAGCCCGCCATCACCGTCACCCCGAGCTCCTCCTACTGTTGAGCGACCTCCTCCAAAACCGAGTGTCCACTCTTGCCAAGCACCCTCAGTCGTCGAGCCCGTTGTCGAGCTCGCCAAACCACCGCGAGCTCCCCTCGCCGAGCTCGACGCTCTGTCTCCATCATCAACTCAGCGAGCTCCACCATGGCCGAGCTCCACCATCGCCGTGTCTCCCTGTCGTCGAGCTTCTTCCCACCGAACTCATCGACAACCGTTGCGAAGTCCTCTGCCAACCCACCGCCGAGCTCAGTCTCCTTCGTCGAGCTCCACCTCCGAAGCACCGAGCTCCGCCATGTCTCGACTCCGAGCTCTTCTCCCACGACTGGGCTCATCCTCCTTCGTCGACGAACCTGTCGCCAAACTTCGCGACGAAGATGAGCTCCAGGGATGGTCGAAGGAGTAGAAGGGGAGACGAGAGTCGAGGCAAACGAAGAAGAAGAAGAGAAAAAGAACGAAGCAGCAAAAAAAAAAAAAAAAATTGTTTTTTGCCACGTGGCCTCACACCCGAGCTCGGATCCGTTCTGCAACAGTCTCTCGGTCGGCTGCCGAGCAACCCCCTATCCGAGCTTCACAAACGGAGAAAATATCCGCCGAACGACTACGACCGTTGGATCTTCCAGAAATTCGCGCTTCTGGTGATGGACGATCCAGATCGCGCCACGCGCGCTAAACGACAAGATAACGATTTTTCGAAAAGCGCGCCTCCTCGAGATTCGCGCAGGGATCCGACGGCACAGATCGCGCCACGTGTCCCGGATTCCGACGGCACAGATCATGCCACATGTCAGGTATTATTTAATTTAATTTATTTATTTATTTATTTGTTTTTTTTTATTTAAAAAATCCGAAAAAATATTTAAAAAATCGGAAAAAATTAAATAAAAATTCTAAAAATAATTATAAATTCAGAAAAATTATTTTAAATTCTGAAAAATATAATTATTTAATTAGAATAATTATTTAATATTTTTCGATAATTAATTATTTAATTCGGAAAATGAATAAAAAATTCAAAAAATGAGAAAAAAATTCAGAAAAATCTGGAAAAATCACCAAAAATTCAGAAAATTCTGAGAATATTTTTGGGCATTTTACAAGCCCAGAATAACACCGTTACACCCCAAGCTAGATCCAAAACTCCCTTAAGAACGCCAATAAAATCCCGTACGCCATTAGAACAGTAAAACTACTCCTCAGAGACTGAAAAACTCAGTCTCTAGGAGTGGGGGGCTCATGATATGGCTAAAAATAGGATTAAATCGGGACCGTTCACATCGGAGACGAATCTTAAAGCTCCGGGGTAAAACGGTAATTTCACCTACTAACGGGTCCGAAGCGGGTACTGGGTCTCCTCCTCACAGATCCAACAACCCGTGAACGGATCCATCTCAACTGGGTATGGGTCCCGACCCGATACAAACCCAGAACAGCAAGAGGAGATCAGGGTCACTGATTTGACTAAATCAACGGGCCTGATTTGCAGTTATCCTCTCACCGGGAATTAAGGGATTACATTCCTAATCTGATTACGAGGATTTTATGCCTTATCAGATCACAGGAATCACATTCCTAATCTGATCCCAACGGCGACTATAAATACCCCCCACCTACCACTGTTACAGGTTAATCACTCTTTTACCTGCTTAAGCTCTTTCTTAATCTCTTCTGGTTACTGACAAGAGCATCGGAGGGTGCGTCGCCGGGATCAACCCCGGTGTTTCGCACTTTCCTTGCAGGTGCACGGCGGGAGTCAGCAGCCCAACTCAGACGAACAGGTTCGGATCTGCTATTCAGGTTTTTCTACGAACCCACAAATTCTATCTGTTTACCCCCACACCGAAATCAGCGGTAACAGGCCTTTTGGCCACCAGCCAAACTGACTCTCACTCTTTCTCTTTTGTTTTGATGCTTTGTTTCGGCCAAGGCATGAAGATGAGGTGCAAACTCAGTGAGGTCACAGCACTCAATAACTTTACTCCTTTTTTTAAAATAAAAAAATAGAAAAATCACTTTAGACCTTTACCAGTACCATATTTGCTTGTAAGAGGCTGTAACCCCCAACCTCAAAACCATGTCTGAAATCGTCGGCATGAGAATCAGGTACCAGTATGTCATTTATCGAGTGTATCGGAATATATGAAGAGAGACAAAATCCTGATATGATACTGCAAGGTTTTGAGAATTTTGGAGACCAAACATGCTGATCTCACTTAAATAGATACCTTTACACAAGCTTATTTCAAGTGAGTTTACAACTTTAAAGCTTCTTAGATTGTACTCAGTAACTATTAGATCAACCTCCTTGAGTTAGGAGTTATGACTACATGAATCTTATGTTTGACATTTTTTCTTCTACATTTGCAGATTGGAGACGTCGTGGATGAAACGAAGAGTGCGAGTTGTGTTGATGTTAGGCATTCAAGAATTTTTTGTCATCAGTTTTAAGTTTGCGAGTTGTGTTGATGTTAGGCACTCAAGAATTTTTTGTCGTCAGTTTTAAGTTTATTGGATGAACTTTTGTATCAGTTTATTGTGTAGATATTTCTATGATGGTATGTTTTTATATATTTGTACACAAATTTGCGAAACTTTTATAGTTATAATGGTGTATTGACATTTTCGATAAATCGATTTTTATTTGTATCCGTAGATTTTTTTTGTATACAGTTAAAACGAAATAGCGTTCCTAAAATGCTGTAAAAAACCACAAATATCAAAACGATAGTGTTTTAAAAATGTTGTATGTTTGATTCTATTACTGGATTGTCTAACGATAGCGTTGCCGAAACGCTATAAATTTTATAGCGTTTTAACAAAACGCTATAGAAACTATAGCGTTTGCCGAACGCTATAGATTCTATAGCATTTTACAAAACGCTATAGAAACTATAGCGTTTTACAAAACGCTATTGAATCTATAGCGTTCCGGAAACGCTATAGAAACTATAGCGTTTTGTAAAACGCTATAGAAACTATAGCGTTTCCGGAACGCTATAGATTCTATAGCGTTTTACAAAACGCTATAGAATCTATAGCGTTCCGGAAACGCTATACATTCTATAGCGTTTGGTCAAAACGCTATAGACTTATTATAGCGGGGCTTTTGATAGCGTTTGTAAAAAGCTATCGTAGGTCTACTATAGCATTTTATGAATGCTATCAATTGTCATATTTGTTGTAGTGGACGTATACAACGTGCAATCATGCAGGTTTAGAACACCTCACCGATCGATCTGTTCCTGCAACTAGTTGAACTTCCTTGGAGACTTATACAACGAGTTGAGTGCCACACTTATACATTTAAGCAGCACCAAACACTCGTTACAAGTCTTCCCGTAAGACGGATTCGGAGTCCATACCCATGGCTTGAAAGAGACTCTAACAATTTGCAATAATGCAAGTTCATAGTGCACTTCGCCATTCGATTTGCTCCTGCAATCCGTCGATGACCAATTCAGAGTCCATACACATGGTTCAAAAAAGACTCTGCCAATTTGTAAAGAAGCAAGTTCAGAATGCGCTTTCTCATTCAATTTGCTCCTGCAACTTATTAATACTTAAACTAACAAGTTTAGAATCCATACCCATGGTTCAGAGTTACTCTCGCAACTTGTAGTGACACACGTTCAGAGTTCAACTCGCCATTCGATTGGTTCCTGTAACTAGTTAAATTTTCTCAACTACAGATTAATAGGTCCAAAATCATGGATCGGAGTTACCCTAGCAACACTTGTAAAAAGCAGCACTTGGAGTTCAACTCTCCATTCGATGTGACTCTCACAATCTGTCAGAGGCCCCATAAAACAAGTTTGGAAAACAAATCTCCTTCAGAGTTGTCCCTACAACTAGCTGGGTTCAAGACGGAGCAATGCTAAACTCCGTCATACACCGTCGACAGCTCTTTAAGCTATACACAACAGACTTGAGGCCCTGTTATTTAGACACAAAGAACCCGTCGATGGCACATCAACCATGACAGCAAGGATCAAGCATATGAAAGGAATCCTTCAAATCACAGAACTACCGGAAACTCATATGTTCAGATCCAGTGGCACTACAGACGTTTACAAATACAGAACGGCCAGTCCAGAGTCCAACTCTCCTCAAGAGTAGCTCATACGACTAGCCAACCCACAAGACGATGTATCACAGGACAAGACACCAGCATGTAGAAGACTTCTTATTCCATAAATTATAGGTTTCATTACAACAGCAAAGTTACAATGACTCCACGTTTCACGTCTAGGAATCACTACCAAAAGTCCTGCAAACACTGTACAACAAACTGTCATGTAAGCTATTCTTCCAGCTATACACACTGAAGAGACGCTCTACCTAAGAGAAACAAATCTCATCGCCAGCCTCCTACCAGCTAACCACTCCATAGGGCTGCCTCAACTCTTGATGATGAGTTTTAAGACAAGCCTTCCTTAGACAAGCAAACTCCAGGTTTATCCGACCACCTTCACTTGGGAAAGCTCCAACTCCGTCTCGCTTGAAGCATCGTGCAAACAGGAAAGTTCCAACTCCGTCAAGCACAGCGTATCACGAAGGAAGGAAAGCTCAGTGTCCCGGGGAACCTCATTCGATGTATGCAACCACTTGTCAGTAAAAAGAGAATAATGGAATCACCTCAACTCTGATCAAACACAAGTAACTTCACTTCAATATTAAGAAGATTCAGAATATCCACAACTCATTCGCTCCATGAGTTCGGCGCTACCCGCGCCACGTGAGTTCCTCCGGCCAACTACTAACCAATATCAAACAACAAGTTCAACGCTTTGCTCCCCGCACAAGCTCCACCAAATAGCTCGTTGGCTCTAAACAACGAGTCCAACGTTCTACTCTTCACTTAAGCTCCATCAACAACTTGTTGGCTCCCAACAACGAGTTCAATGCCTTGATCTTCGCTCAAGCTCCACCAAATAGCTCGTTGGTTCCAAACAACGAGTTCAATGTTCTAATCTTTGCTTGAGCTCCGTCAACAACTTGTTGGCTCCCAACAATGAGTTCAATGCCTTGGTATTCGCTCAGGCTCAACCAAATATCTTGTTATCTCCAAACAATGAGTCCAACACTCTGCACCCCACTGGGGCTCCATCAATGACTCGTTGACTCCAAATAACGAGTTCAATGCCTTGGTCTTCCCTCAAGTTTCACCAAATAGCTCGTTGGCTCCCAAACAACACGTTCAATGCTCTGCTCTCCGCATGAGCTCCGTCTACAACTCGTTGGTCCCAAACAATGAGTTCAGCATCTTGCGCTTCTCTCAGGCTACACCAACAATTCGTTGGCCCCGAACAATGAGTTCAATGCCTCGGTCCTCGCCCAAGCACCGCCTACAACTCGTTGGTCCCAAACAATAAGTTCAATGCACTGCTTGCCACATGAGCTTTTCCTACGCTTGTTGGCTCCGAACAACGAGCTCAATGCCAAGCTTTCCGCATGAGCTCCATCACAACAGGTGTCTATGCTAATTACCACTTGAGCACTGTCAACTACTCGCTATCTCCACACAACGAGTTCGATGCCTTGGTCTCCGCCCAAGCACCATCAACAACTCGTCGGCACTTAGCAACGAGTTCAACGCTCTGCTCCCTGCATGAGCTCTGACTATGCTTGTTGGCTTCAAACAGCAAGTTCAACGCTCTACTCTCTGCATGAGTTTCGTCTACAACTCATTGGTCCCAAACAACAAGTACGGTGCCTTGCTCTACACTCAAGCTTTACCAAATTGCTCGTTAACTCCAAACGATGAGTTCTATGCTCTGATTGCCACTTGGGCACCGTCAACTACTCGTTGGCCCTACATAACGAGTTCGATGCCTAGGTCTCCGATCAAGTTCTCCCAAACAATCTCATTAGCTCCCAACAATGAGTCCAACGCCTTTGTCCTCGCTCAAGCTTCACTGAACAACATGTTGGGAACAAATAATGAGTTTAACGCTCTGCCCTCTGCACGAGCTCCATCAACAACTCGTTGACTCCAAACAACGAGTTTAACGACTTGATCTTCCCCCAAGCACCATCAATAACTCATTAGCACCAAACAACGAGTTCAATGTTCTGCTAACTGCTTGAGCTCCATCAATCATTCGTCTGGCTCCAAGCAACGAGTTCAACGCTCTGCCCTCTGCACGAGCTCCATCAATGTCTTATTGGGGCCAAACAACAAGTTCCAGCTCAAGTTCATCTCATAGCTCTCCCTACAAACTCACCAGGATCAAACGGTAGTCTCTACATTAGCTCTATTTCAAAACTATCTCTAATCTCGTCGAAGTCACACGACAGTTTCTGGACCAACTCAATTAAAGAGTTGTCTCTACATGCTTGATGGACGCAAACAGCAGGTGCAACATCCAACTCTGTCATAGAGTCTTCTCTAAACTCGCCGCAATCAAATGAAAGTTTCTACATCAGCTCCACCACGAGTTGCCCCTGCAAACTCGCCGGGATCAAACGGCAATTTTTACATCAGCTCTATCTTAGAGTTGTCTCTAAACTCGCCAGAGTCAAAAGACAGTTTCTGGACCAAATCAATCAAAGAGTTGTCTCTACACGCTTGCTAGGCACAAATAGCAGGTGCAACATCCAACTCTGTCATAGAGTCTTCTCTAAACTTGCCGGGATCAAATGATAGTTTCTACATCAGCTCCACCACGAGTCGCCCCTACAAACTTGCCGGGATCAAACAGCAGTTTCTACATCAGCTCTATCTCAGAGTTATCTCTAAAACTCGCCGGAGTCAAAAGGCAGTTTCTGGACCAACTCAATCAAAGAGTTGTCTCTGCACGCTTGCTGGCCTTAAACAGCAGGTGCAACGTCAAACTCCCTTATAAAGCCCTCTTTAAGCTTCTTGGGAACAAACAACAAGTCCAACTTAACTCCATCGCGGAGTTTTCTCTGTAAACTCGCTGGGGTCAAACGGCAGTTTCTGGACCAACTCAATCAAAGAGGTGTTTCTACATGCTTGCTGGGTGCAAACAGCAAGTGCAACATCCAACTCTGTCATGGAGTAACCCTTACAAACTTGCTGGGTCCAAATAGCAAGTTCAAGCTCAATTCTATGTCATAGCTCTCTCTAAACTCACCAGGGTCAAACGGTAGTTTCTACATCAACTCGGTCAAAGAGTTGTCTTTACGAACTTGCCGGGATCAAACGGAAAGCTCAACATTCAACTCCGTCGCAGAGTTCTCTACACGCTTGTCGGGTGCAAACGACAAACTCAAAACTTTCAACTCTGTCCCGGATATGCCACAACAACTTGTTGGGATCAAACAGCAAATCTTTAACAACTCTCACAGGGAAGCTATATGTGTACATGATCCACCAATCGTGGGTTACAAAGTAAGAAGCTGGGTATACACAAATGATTGACTATATATATATATATATATATATATATATATATATGTTGTTGCATATACACAACAATATACATATAAAAAAAATTATATTCAAACCCAACTCCAAAATACTTCAAAACCCCCCTAAAGTGAGCTTGCAGATTAGATGAGTAAGGAGATTGTAACATTCTTAGCTTTTAATTATAATTAAATAAGAGTTTGTTGATTTTTTTACGTGTTTTGCACGTACAATATTTTAATCCATCTTTTTTTTATTTTAAAAAACCTATTTAAATTATAGGCCTAATTGCTTATTCTTAGCCCACACTAATTAATTAATTATTTTAATTGATAGCCCATGGGTTCTAAAGCCCACTAATTTGAGCCTACTAGTTTAATTCTCTGTTAATTTTCATAACTTGTTTGTAGACAATTAATTAAATAATTATGTACAACTAGTAACTAGGGGTATGTTGTGTGACATGTGCATTGCACTAGCACATGTCTTGGGTGGAGCATGGGGTAGGCCGGAAATGGCAAGAGAGAGAGTGGAGAGTTGGTGTAGTGGAGATGTGGTTTTGAGTTCATGGGTAGTTGCTTTAACTCCTTAGTTCAGCCTAGCCCCTAATCCACAACCATCTAGTTCATCCTAGCCCTCCATTTCACTCAAAAATATGTATAAATACCCCCTCCATTTGCTCATGCAACACACTTGAAAAATGATAAAAAGAGAAAGAAACAAACAAACAAACAGTGAGAAAAAGATTAAGAGTTTGTGAACAAAAGAATGAGTGTGCATTTGTGTGTGTGTCCCTTTCAAGTGGAGGCCGGTCGTTCACCAAAGGAGCAAGAAGAGCTTCCGGTTCCATTAAGCACAAGGAGGAGAAGGCAACTTGTGGCACAATCTAGGAAGAGAAGGATCGCTCATTGTTCAAGGAGATTTCTAGGAATTTTTTCATTTGTGTTTCTTCAAAATAGATGGATGATTTCTCAAGCTTCTAGTTAGATACCATGCTAGGATTGAATTTGTGATCATGCTAAAATGAATAGGAAAGAAATTTCCATGCCTTTGTTTAAGAAGATTAAGAAGAAAAGAACATCAAAATAATCTACACAAAAAAAAAAATAGTAGAATAAATAGAATGTGTATGATGAATTGGTAGTTTATTTGCATGCTAAAATGGGTGAATTATGATATGTTGTGAAACTTGGCTATGCATGAAATGAAAGATACAATATGTGAAAATTGTGATTGTGGATAGATTATGGAATTTAATTTAATTGGCATGAAATGTTAAATAGATGAAATTGTGATAAAAATGTGTTCATGTGCCTTATACAAGTAGAATTGTGATAATTGAATTTATTTAGCTCTATTTGCCTCCCAAAATATATAGTTGGGAAAATAGGAAAAAAATGATCAAATAAATCCTTAGTAAGGAATGAAAGAAAGAAAGTTGTTTGAACTCAACGAGAATGAGGAAAATTGTTAATAAGAAGATTTTTGTAGAAATAAATGTTTTTATGTCAACATGAGTTTATTTTGATCTATGTATTAAACTAACTTAGGGAGAAAGAGTTTTTGTGTTAAAAATGAATTCCATGAAAATTATGAAAATGAAAGCTACTATTTTCTTTATAAATTATACTCAGGAAAAATTTACTTTTTATAAGAATTATTCGAATGAGAAAAATCGAGTTTTGTAAAGTAATCTAGCAACAGTACAGTCGACTGGCAATTTTCCATAGTCGACTGAACTGACTGTCTGTTCTTGAGTTTTAAAGTTTCGCAGGAGAGTCGAATGCCCATTTTCCACAGTCGACTGAATTGACTATCTGTTCTTGAGTTTTGAAGTTTCACGGGACAATCGACTGGCCATTTTTTACAGTCGACTGAATTGACTGTCTGTTCTTGAGTTTTAAAATTTTGCAGGACAATCGACTGGCTATTTTCCATAGTCGACTGAACTGGCTGTCTGTTCTTGAGTTTTTTTTATGAAGAGGATAGAATCAAAAGATTCCAGCACAGAATATATAAATAAAGGTTAGTATACAATAAGGTACAATTTTACCGAGAGTAAAACTATAAACAAACAACAAACCCCCAAACAATGAGAAAACAAAACCAATTGAGATAATTGCCAAGCGCTAATAGCAAAAAAACAAACAGCCAAAAGATCGCAAACAACAACATATGAGGCATGTCCCGAGAACAAAACCGCAACCAACGACAACAGCTCGCAACCAAAAGCCAAAAGCCACCATCCCTAAAACTGCGCAGGACAAACAGAAGCCACAGCTACAAATGCGCAACAGAGAACTGGGGCAGCAACCCAACCAAAATGCTGGCTGAAACTAGCAGCTGAACACGCACCATCTAAACCAAAAACAAAAACGATGCAAGACCAGAGAGGAAAACCAAACAGGAAATCGCCAACAGGGAGGCAAGTGAACGGCCATAAACAGGAACTAGGCACCTAAAGGCGAAGCAACAATACCACCGCGACAAATGCACTAGAATGGTACCGCAACAATCCACAGCGCTGACCCCAACAATCGGAGGATCACCACCTTGGCCACCTCTGACAGAAGGGACGCACAACAATGGCGTAGGAAAGCAAGAACACTAAAAAATTCAGAACGCTACCATACAAGTAAGATAAAGGTGAGCAGCACCTCAAACACAGTCAAAATAAAATTCCAAGACACCCTGAAAAAGCTACCAGGGCCGAAGCCATCCAACACCATGGTGCAAACACAGCACCTAATGGGACAGCAACGAAAGACTTGAAACAAAACAAGCGGCTCAGAAAAAGAAAAAAAACCACAACCAAAAAAGAACAAAGCCCCTAGAGACTAGGCCAAGAAAATAATATCCCAGGTACCAAAAACCGCTGCGTCGCCGACAAAGCGACCCCCACTAGAGTAAATCCCACAACAAGAAACATAACATCACAGTAACCATAAACACATATACAACCTCGTGTACAGACTAGGAAACAAAAGCAAAACAAAAGACTTCCCAACACTGGAACTTAAGCTAGCTAACAGAACATCCAGCCCTACTAAGAAAAAGAGACATCCAAACAGCATGATCCAACAACAGAGTTGCACCAAGCAGAACAGAACAAGCGAAGAGCTGTATTGCTGGCCAAGCTCCATAGCCACATCCAAAATTCATCAAAATAACCAAAACGCATTCAAGCTCTTTAGGTCTGCAGATATAAGGAAAAAGAGAAGCAAGTAAGAAGTAGCGCAGTGTAAGGTAGGATTAAAAAATAGTAGAACGAAAAATACTAATCGCCTCTTCTAGAAGATTTAAATGTAAAGCTTCCACTTTATCAACCGCTAAAATGGAAGGCCAAAATTTAGAGAAGAATAAAAATTCATCGATAATGCTATCAATGGAAGAGGTGGACTGCGCAAAAATTTGTTTGTTCCGTTCCGACCAGATAACCCAAATGATCGCCATAATAGAAAGAATCCAAGATTTATGAAATTCCTTCATGAGGGATTGAGACATCCAACAGGAGGAGAATTCGCGGGGGATAGTTGGCACCTGCCATGCGAAGACAGTGATCATCCATAATGGTTGGATAAAGGAACACTTTAGGAAAAGATGATCAACATCCTCATGATGGGATGAACATAAAGCACGAACTTGGCCTAAGGCCAAGTTCCACTTGTTAAGAACATCAACTATGAGTAGTTTGTTGTTAAGCAATAACCAGGTTAAAATTTTGGATTTGAGAGGAGCACAACGGCTCCATAAGGACTTAGCACGCGGGGAGACAACCCCCCCGAAATTGAGGATGTTGTAGAAAGATTTAATCGTATAGTTTCCAGAGCTGTTCCATCTCAATTTGAAGTCTTTTATAGGGTGCCAGGAATAATGGTTGATACCATCGAAGAGCTCTTGGAGTTCCAACACAAGAGGCAAGGGAAGAACATCCGAGAATGGAATTGACCAGAACTTTTGGTGATTGATGACTACAACATAGTCCGCCACCATGGCGGAGGGGTTGGAAGCCATCTGATAGAGCGAAGGAAAAGCTATAGCGAGTTTGGTATTACCAAACCATAAATCGTCCCAGAATCTGGTCTTCGAACCATCAGTGCAAACATGCGCTAAACCATAACGAAACGAGCTGGCTGCTTTCCAGACCCCTTTCCAAAAGGAAGATGCATTGCGGGAGAGGGAGATAGGAAAATCCCACATATTACGATGGGAAAAATAATTAAGGGAGAAAAGACGGAACCAGGGCAGTTGATCATTTTTTGAAAACCTCCATAACCATTTGCCCAAGAGGGATAAATTTTGGTGCCTGAGGTTAAGAACTCCTAAACCTCCAGGAGCCTTAGAAGTGCAGATAAGATTCTAGTTGCAAAGATGAGATCCCGGTCTAAACAAATCTGCACCAGACCAGAAGAAATTCCTTTTGATCTGGTCAACCCTCTTAATAACCCACGAGGGTAGGTAAAAGAAAGACATCATATATAAAGGGATAAAGGAGAGAACAGAGTTAACAAGGATAAGTCTGCCTCCGCGCAAAAGGTGCTTACCAGACCAATAGTTAAGTCTGGTTTCAACCTTTTCGATCATCAGCATCCAATCCGATTTATGAAGCTTCCCCCATCTCAAAGGGATACTAGATAATGGATTGGGAAAGAGGTCGAAACACAGTTAAAGAATTGTGCAATTTTTGCTTGACGATTTAGAGATCCGTCAAGCCAAAAAACTGAAGACTTTTGAAAGTTAATAGCTAAACCTGAGGCACTTTCAAAGACATAATGAAGTAACTTCAGGTTAAGTAAATTGCACCCATTGGGTTTTGCGAAGATAATGGTATTGTCAGCGTACTGGAGGTTCAACACTCTGCGGAAACTGTGAGAACCTCCAAGATCTTCGATAACATCGGCCTCCCAAGCATTTCTGAGCAGCTTATTGAACACATCAGTAACAAGAGAAAATAAAAGCGAGAAAATAGGGTCCCCTTAACGAAGACCACACCTACATTTGAATTTGTGCCCTTCCGTCCCATTGATAAAAATGGACGAAGTGCCAGCGAAGAGACTGGATTTAATCCAAGCGATCCATTTCGGACCGAAACCACGATGAAAAAGGGTTTCAAAAAGAAAATCCCACCTAACATTATCATAAGCTTTTTGAAAATTTAATTTTAACAGGATCCTTTCCGAGTTGGATCTATGGCATTCAGAAATGATTTCTTGGGCCGAAGCCACGCTATCAAGGATAAAGCGATCTTTAATGAAACCCGATTACATGGGATTGATCAAAGGAAGGATAATATCACTAAGACAGATAGAGAGAATTTTCATGATGATCTTGAATGTCGTGTTAAGGATGCTAATCGGTTTAAAGTTGGAAACTGAGTTGGCACCCAAGAATTTGGGGATAAGGACGATGTGCACATAATTGATCCTATCAAAGGAGAAGTTTCCTTGGTGAAGATCTGAGAACATTTTGAAAAGATCGTCTTTGAGACAATCCCAAAAACATTGGAAAAAGAAAGCTGGGAACCCATCCGGACCAGGGGCGGAGTCACTTTTTGAAAAGAAAACTGCAGACTTGATCTCTGCTAAAGTAAAAGGATCTTCCAAGTTAGACAGGTCATGAGTTTGCTGACCATACAACTGTGACCAATCAAGATGAATAGAACGATGTTTATGAGATCCCAAAAGATCTTTACAGAAACGGAGGAAAGTAGCATGAATGTCAGAATCTGAAGTTAAAACATTTCTATTGTCAACGATAGAGGAAATACGATTGCATCGTTGCCGGTGTGAAGCAAAATTGTGGAAGAATGAGGTGTTGCCGTCACCCTCCTTCAACCAACGATGCTTAGCCCATTGGGCCCATTTGATATGATCGTTATGAAGAAAGGCCGCGTAATCTCTTTTACAAGAAGCACGTTCTGAACGAAAGGATTCAGATATGGGGCCAACCTCCTCTAGTTGATCAATGGATTCAATGGTCGAAAGGAGGAAATTTTTAAGCAAATTATTGTTGGCAAATATCTCTTTCTGCTAGATTTTACTACCGAATTTGATCGCGTGAAGATTAATTAAGATGCGACCGAGCCCAGAAGAGCCCGTAATAGAAGAAAGGTATTCAGTGATGAGATTGACAAATGTTTGATCATGCAGCAAAAATTTTTCGAACCTGAACTTGAAAGATCTGGAGAAATTATAGTTAGAGCAAAAAGAGATAGGTACGTGGTCCGACGACGGATTAGGCAAAGCCTTTGCAAAAGAGTTGTGAAAGAAGTTGATCCAGTTAAAGGAAATCTGAAAGCAATCGAGTTTAGCCATGGTCGGCGACAATCGCATATTAGACCAAGTGGAAGCTTTGCCATTGAGAGGAAGATCCATCAACAGGAGAGGACGAATGCTTTCATTAAAGCAAGAGGAATCCAATGAGTAAGAGGAGATACCCGATCTTTTAGAGGAGAATCTGGTGACATTAAAGTCGCCACAAAAAAAAACCAGAACCCCTGAATGTTGTGTTGGAAGGAGTTAAGTTCGTTCCAAAAAACCTCACGACGGTTCGCAGAAGACGGGCCATAAACCGACACTATAGTGAGATCACAATTGAATTCAGCCCAGTGGAGACGCACTACAAGGAAGAAAGTTAATCGATGAATAAAAATAAGGAATAACTTGGATTCTTTAAAACCAAAGAGAATACCTCTTCATGTGCCTCTGGCATCAAGTGAGATCCAATTGGAGATTAAGGATCCACCTATCGAACGTAAGAGAGACAGAGTAGGGGACTCAAGTTTCGATTCTTGAATTGAGATCATATCACAGTGAGAAGAAGAAATCAGATTAAACAAGGCTTGTTGCTTCGTCACACTCTGCAACCTTCGAATATTCTAAGAGATGCTAATCATTAAGACCCTTAGTCTCAAAAGCTCTAGAAATTTCGCGGCAGCGAATCGAATCAAAGTCAACAAAGTTATCCTGATTAACGAGAAACCCCATCTTCCTAGTAAGGGTAAGCATATCTAGATTGGATAGGGAGTCAAAATGCACCTGGTAGATAGAACCAAGATGTTCTTTCCCAGATGAAGAAGGAGAGGGTGGAGAGATATCTAACTTGCAGATCTGAGCCGCAAGGGAAGACTGAGAATCTGCTAGATGTTTCGAAACTATATTGGCCCTAATACAGGCACTAGAGCGAATAACAGTGATAGGTTCTTTATTGAATTTTTTCTTTTGGGAGCTAGTAGACTGCTGGCTCCCGGGATGGGAAAACCCAGCAAATCTCATAGATGCCTCTGTAAGTCAAATAGAATCGGAGAGGTTAATATTCACTCGAACCGAGGGGCTACAATTAAGGAATGGGGGGGAAGAGAATTGTGGGAGGTCTCTCTGCAGCGTCTTGGTGGGTGGCAACCCACCTGAGGCGGAATGGGAACCCAAAGAGGAGAATTAAAGTGATAATAAGTAGAAAGGCAGTAATTAAGAATGTGTCTAGTGAAATAAGAAGATAAGCTGCTAATTTGAACAAAGCAAAAGACATTGCAATCCAGACAATAAGAGGCTTGAAACTTAATAACAATCGAGAGAGAATTAAAGAATACCTGCTTTTGCGAAAGAGATCGATCCAGGTCGGCCAATTCCTCATCCAGAACAGTTGACTGGCCATTTCTCACAGTCAACTGGCCATTTTTCAGGACAGTCGACTGGCCATTTTTCACAGTCGATTGAACTAAATGTTTGTTCCTGAGTTTTAAAGTTTCGCAGGACAAACGACTGGCCATTTTTCACAGTCGACTGAACTGACTGTCTGTTCCTGAGTTTTGAAGTTTCGCAAGACAGTCGACTCACCACTGTTCAACAGTCAACTGAACTGTTCTGATTGTTGATTTTTTAGCTTTGAATTATTCATGAAAAGTATTTCTATAATGTTTGACTTATTATGATTTGAATTTTAAGAAGAAGAAGTAATAAGATTTTTTGGATATGATTCTTTTTGTAATTAAAGATATAAATATTTGTTGAAGATAGAGAAAATTATGAAGAGCTCAAAAATGAGATTTTGACTTATAAATTATTGAGTAGAATTTAATGTGAAATTTTCTAGGAATATGCAAGTTGTGCATGGAAAATTGATTGAAAAGAAACATGATGAATTGTGAAATTTGTGAACAAGTATAATGAACATGAAAAGAGAATTTAGACTAGAATTTTAGCTAAGTCCTCACATCGGCAAAAATGAAAGTTTTCAAAAGAGAAATGTGATAAACTGTGACCAAGTTTGGGTCCTGGATAATAATTGATATTTTAAGACCGATGTAGGGGTAACACTAAATTCTAGAGTGTTGATTTTTATTCGTGATTCAATTACCTAAGGATTTAGATACATAGTAGAGATGTGATAAAAGTAAGAGAAAAACATGAGTATAAGGGCCATTGGATTGGCGGTGTGAGAGTATTCACAGGATGTCCTCATGATGCGTCATAATTAGGGCGTGGATACTACTGCAGGATACCGTCCCAGTGGCGATGCTTGTGGGGTATTTGGTGACTATAGGTGGTGCCATGGTCCATGGCAGAGGTGAATTGACCACAGGATGCCTGGATGATGAGTCATGTGTCAGTGCATGGATTTCTCTCCAGGATGTCTGGATATGGGCTCGTAACTCATAGAATACCTAGGATACTTACCGTAGTTACTGTAATATTTTAAGTCATGGCGAGGGATCGAACCCTACAAGATGATGAATGATTAAGGGCTTCTTACCTACATTCTAGTTGTTCCTTCGGTTCTGAAGAATATGGAACTGCTCCATATCTGCTTCAGTGGTTGTAGCTTGCTTGACTAACTTGTCAAACCTCCTGATACCGAGGGGTATCATCCTTGATCTTACACTCGGCCTCAATTCGTGCTCGAACTTCCGAGCTTTCTTTGCCTCGTCCATCACAAGTTCAGGTGCATTCCTCGAGAGTTGAGTAAACTTTGTCACATACTTTCTGACAGACATGCCTCCCTGCTGCAGCGCCAGGAACTCCATCGCTTTCTTCTCTTGGACATCAGATGGAAAATAGTGACCACGGAACTCCTACAAGAATTCCTCCCAGCCAACAACACCATTTCCCATAGTCTGCTCCATCGACTGCCACCACACAGCCGCATCCTTCTCAAGCTGCAAAGTAGCCAACTTCACCTTGCTACCTTCCGGAGTTTCCAAGACTTCAAAGATAGTATTGACTTGCCGAATCCAATTGTCAGCTGCATCTAGGTCTGACTTTCCTTCAAACACTAGTGGCTTCATCCTATTAAATGACTCCACGAGTTTGATCGCCTCAGGAATAGGATTCGCAGGCATCCTCCCCTAGTTCTGATTCATGGCAACGATGTTGAGGGTCTGATAGACTCTAGCAAATTCCATTTCCAAGTCAAGTCCACAGCTGGGACCTTCACCATTCCTTGATCTTCTTCCAGTCATATTATGATTCAAAGGATCCATTAAATTCGAAGTAGAAAATATGAATTTAAACCAACTTCTTTCATTTCATTGAATTCAAACTTTGTACATTCAAATTTAAAACATCGTCTGATATCAAGCAAAAGCATAGAGAAGATACAACATTCTAATCCCTACGGTTCCTCTTGGCTTCCCTAAGCTCTTCCCATAGTTCAGCCACTTCCTCCTTCAGTACATCGTACATGTTCTTCCTCTTCTCAAGTTCCCAAACACGATGACTGAGGGTTGCAATGTTCTCCTTGCACTTGGCATACTGCCCTGCAACAGCTCTGCTGTCTCCCTTTGAGTCTCCACTTGACTCTGAAGGGTCTTGATGAGATCTCCCCAATCTGGCTCTTCCTCATCGGATGAAATGTCCTATAAGTTCGGAGGTGGAGTGATCTCTCGGGACTCGGGCCATTCCTCTTCATATTCCTCGGGATCTTCTTCGTCAGAATCTCCTTGTCCGGTGTAGTAGTCCTCTTCGATTATGTGCCAATCATCATCGCCTGCTGGGTCGTGGTGGTTCGCCATCTTGGGGAAGGGAGAAGAAGAAGCATCAATCATAGAGAAACAAAAATGTATGTGACTTGCATTTGAATCTCTATGCCCAACTCACACTCTAATGTCCACTCTAGGGTATCATTCCTTATAAATTTGTACTACTTGGAAGCATGGCTCTGATACCACTCTGTAATACCCCAAATTTCAAATAAGACCGAATTCGAAGTTCCACAGGATCTTTACACTTCTCTTCATACAATTTTACAAGGAATAAAAATCTTTTATTACAACAGAGTTTACATAAACGCAGCGAAATTATAAATTACAACATTTATACATGAATTGAATAATAACTTGAACATTCCTTTAAGTAGCAATCAATCTTTAGTCTTGTCAATCACTTTATCTTGCATAAAAACTGTGGGTACGTTAGTTGCATACAACTGATGCTAGGATATAATACATCAATTTTTCTTACTTAGAAAGCACAGACTTGTCACAAAACAAACTCAGGGAGACTACCCTATTGATGTCATGTGTGAATGTGCACTTAGTCCTTAATGCAGTTATTAATATTTACATGACACTAATGCGCACTTGTTCAGATTCTATGCATCCCATACTAGGTATTCTATCCCTCGCCATCCCATACCAATCCAAAATGGTCGAAGTGGAGCTCAATCGAAACCACTCCTTCACTACACGCCGTCAAGTCCCATTGCCTCCGAAGACACCGAGCACTCGCCTCAACCTCTCCTCTGCGCAAAGTTCTCGGTCGATGAGTAAGGTTTTGCTGCTCAACCCCTTCGAAATACCAAAGCTCAGCGAGAAAACCCATAGCTCTGCAAAATGAGCTATCGCAATAGCTCAGCGAATTCAAAAGCTTCCATAGCTCGGCGAGAAAACCCATAGCTCGGGGAAACGAGCTATCGCCAAAGCTCAGCAAATTCAAAAGCTTCCATAGCTCAGCGAAAAAACCCATAGCTCGGCCAAATAAGCAATTTCCATAGCTTGGCGAATTTGAAGCCACCATAGCTCGGCCGAATCGGCTACGCTCCATAACTTGGCCGCGAAATTCAGAGCTACATAGCTCGTAGCTCGACGACAGAGCTACCACAGAGCTCGACCAAGGAGTGCGACAAAATCCATAGCACGCCATAGCTCGATCTCGACAAGCTCTGCATCCCCATAGTTCAGCAAAGAAGCACCGTAGCTCGGCAATGGCAAGCTATCGCCATAGCTTGGCCGAATCGCCCCATAGCTCTGCGAGCTCGACTTCAAGTTGATGAGTCGACGAAGGGAAGGATCGACGTCACTGTAGCTCGACCAAGGCGATCAAATCCTATAGCTCAGCCAAAACTCGCCCCCCTAACTTCGCAGTTGCCTACTAAAACCTTTGCCGAGCTATGCATCGAAGGGGATGGAAATAGCTTGGCAAATTGGTTCGCCGAGCTGAGGGGGGATGAAGACGAGCGACAACCGTCGGATCTTCCAGAAACTGACGTTGGCTCGTGATCAACGCTCAAGGATTTTTGGCCCTTGATCAAGCTTCTCAGCCGTCAGATCGACCTCAGTGCGCAAGTCGGCTCCGATCGACGAGCTTGATTGCTTCAAAAAGTGAGTCGAGTCCTGATAAATCAAAAAATCAATTAAAAAACATTTTAAAATCGAAAAATTAAATAAAAACTCAAAAATAATTATTTTAATTCGAAAAATAAATTTAAAAAATCCGAAAAAATTAATTAAAATTGAATTTATTAATTATAAAATTCGAAAAATTGATTTTGAAACTGGAAAAAATTCCAGAAAATACAGAGAAATCCGAAGAACTGTGGAAAAATTCCAGAAAATTCCAAGAAATCCGAAGACCGCGATGCTAGCTACAGGAAGGGGATGTTCCTCCTCACAATCTCTCTCTCTCACTTTTTGTGACGGCTAGGATTTTTTCTCGTGAGTCTTTTCCACAGATACATAGCATATATATAGGTGCAGAAAACCAACCCTAAGACAATAATGAGGTTGTTGGACTTACAATCTGACCTGGGTTAGATTCGTGTGTGGGCCTTTGAACTTTAGTCAGCCCATTTAATCTAATTAAATGTCCAACCAATGTTAGAAGTCCAAGTCTTATTTGGATTCCTAACTAAATTCATCTTATGAATTTAAATCCCAATTTCAATCCATTCTAAGTGTGTGACCATGTAGGTTCCCATTACGTTGACTGTAATACTAAAATCATATTCAAATATTACAAACAATGATCAGTATCTAGGAGTACATCACTGCTACTCAAGTAACGGGAATATCAATGATTTGATATCCGTGACCAATGTTACCATGTAGTCTAGTCCCTTTATCCATATATCTTAATTGACCACAAGGCATAGAGCGTGTCACTCTTATATAGTTCTATCTGTGGTTTCTTGAAGTCCAAGTAGAATTACTAAAACAAATGATATCAATATCTCATATTGACTCATTTGAGTACGGCCATGCATTTTGCTGTCTCACTCAATCAAGGGGCCCATAGATACCGCTCCTATTATGTAAGATGGAAAAATCATATCTAGGCACTCACTTTCCTCTGCATGATTTGTACTATATCCAATAGTTAACTTTATAATCACCTTATTACAGAAAACGTTTGACGACGTTAAAATATACAACTTCTCATGTAGGAAACCGTAGTGACTTCAAGTCAAAGACTACGTACACTATGGTCACTGTGAGAACCGCTTATGATACTCACGTAACGATCCATACAGCGTTCTCATGGGGGTCAGTCCAGTACATCATTACTCTAATATGTACCCATGTGAAGACTTGATATCTCATATCCATGACCTGTGAGAATGGTCATCAGTCTACGCACACACTAGTCTTTATGTATTATCGTTATCCTAATTTACAATAATACTTGATTAGGGACATTTAAGAACAATATTCTGATTTCAGCTAATAGGATCTCACATTCAAGTCATGCACTTGATATCCTATGACATTGAACTTACTATTCTAAAGACTTCATTATGTTCATTTAATTCACAATAAATAACACAGTAAATAAAATGTCTCAATATGAAATAAATGTCATGATACAATGTAAACTAGTAATATCAATACACAACTGGCCTCTAGGACATACAACAATAGAGATTGGCTAGTAGTAGGAGCTACTCTTAGAATGAAGTTGGACCCTGAACTTGCTGTATAGGTCCTCTACCAAATTGTGAGTGTCACTTCGAGTGACGAGTTGAGCTCCAAACTTGCTTGTTTGTAGGTTTGCTAGAGCAAATGCAATCCATGATTATGGACCTCTAATCCATCTTTAAGAATTTTTAACAAGTTTCATGAACATATCGAATAGTGAGTTGAGCTCCAAACTTGCTTGTTTGCAGGTTGCTAAAGAACCTCCGAGCCATGGGTATGGATTCAAAACTTATTGCTTAGGAATTTAATAGGTTGCAAGAGCAGATTGAATTGCGAGTTGAGCTCTGAACGTGCTTGATTGCAAGTTGCTAGAGAAACTCCGTGTCATGGATATGGACTCCAAACTTATCGTTGAAGTGTTTAAAGAGTTGCAGGAGCAGATCGAATGGCAAATTGAGCTCTGAACTTGCACTGTTGCAAATTGCTAGAGCAACTCCGAACCATGGGTATGGACTCCGAACTTGTCGTAGGAGTGTTTAACGAGTTGCAGGAGTATATCAAATGGCGAGTTGAGCTCTGAACTTACTTTGTTGCAAATTGCTAGAGCAACTCTGAGCCATGGGTATGTACTCCGAATCATCTTTTCAAGAGCTTTTAATGGGTTTTTGGTGCCATGTTTAGGTATAGGCTTAGCGTTTAACTCACTGTTTGCATTCAGAGAATTGTACAAAATCTTTGAAAAGGTAAATGACTAATTTTATTGAAAAATGAACTAGGTGACTGCTCTAGTGGATGACCTTTATTATATGTAGCGACCAGTAGGGAGAGTGGTCTTTATTGAAAAATAAAGAAAATATATAAAGGAGGGGGGGCATTAAGTGCCCTCTGGTAAGTGTATAACCCCGAATTCCAAATAAGTCTGAATTCGAAGTTCCACAGGATCTTTACACTTCACTTCGTACAATTTTACAAGAAATTTAAAACTTTTGTATAATAGTGTTTACATCAATACAGCGGAAGCAAATTACAACATATTAAATGAATAAAATAACACTTGAAATAATTCTTTAAACAGCATTCCTCTTTAGTCCTTTCATTCATTTTATCCTGCATAGAAACTATGGGCACGTCAGTTGCATTCAACTGACGCTAGGATATAATACATCAATTTCTCTTACTTGGAAAACACATACTTAATCACAGACAAAGCTAAGGGGGACTATCCTATGGATTTCGTGGGTGTTGTGCACTTAATCCTTAATGCGGTTATTTATATTTAATGACACTAATGCACACTTGTTCGGATTCTATGCATCCCATACTACATAGGTCTGATGCGAAGCCCTTAATCATACTTCATCTTTTAGGGTTGGATCCCTCGCTATGAGTTTAACTACTACGGTAACTACAGTAAGTATCTTAGATGTTCTATGAGTTACGAGCCCATGTCCAGACAGCCTGGAGGGGAATCCCACGTCATGACATGACACATCATGTAGACAGCTGATGCGGTTTATTTCTGGGAGATGTGTGGATGCACCAGGTGTGAGTTCGGACTCAATTTGTATTTGAAGGAGAAAGCTGCTCGTCTGACGACCCTCGGCTGACCGGGCAGAACCTGCGGCGACCTCGGAATGAGGCGGAGATCTGGGCTCGGATCAGAGGGTTCGGGTCCGAGGTCTTGTGTACCTACAGACGGTCCTAAAACACCGGGGTTTGTCCCGGTGGCGGACCCTCCGACGATCTAGTCAGTCTCTGTGAGAGAGTAGCAATAACTAGGTGAATTTAAGTGGTAAAAGATTGATTACCTCAAAAGATGGGTGAGGGTCTAGTATTTATAGAGAATCCCAACCGGGTTTGGTTCCGCTTGGGGGCCGGGTCTGGACCCGAAAGCCCATGGGCCTGACGTGGCAGAAGGCCCAGGGGGTTTAGGGCAGACGTGGCAATACCAGGAGCGGTATAGGACTGACGTGGCAGAACCCTTGGTGGTATTTGGAGCTTTCATGGTTGATCGTAGGTCTCCTGTGCTTCTGGGAGAATCGGAGGGCCCAGGCTGTGTCAGGTCATCCCCATGCTTCGCCAGAAAGGGGGGACAGCCCGTGGGGCTGTCACGAATTGGATGCCGAGGACCACTGAGGCTCGTCGGATATGAGGAGGCCAGTTCTGTGGGGGTGAACTTGAGGTTCGGCGCCGACCCTGTAATGGTTCGAAGCCGGACTAAATTGCTATATTTACCTTTCTTGAGTGAGAGTTGTATTGGGCCCTGGTTGGGCCCCCCAGGCCATTTTCACCCTACTACACAAGCCCCCCACTCCTGCGGGGGTGCGGGAGCTAGCCGGGGAGGAGTGTTCATGGTCGTGGAAATGGGATGGCGAACCGTTGAATCTTCCGGAGAAGAGTACCCTGGTGTTCGACCCAACCTCGAGATGACGAGGAATTATGTGTCGACAAGGGTGATGGCGAGCTGTTGTTTCTTCCTGAGAAGAGTATCCTGGTGCCAGACCGAACCTCGAGATGAGGAGGAATTATGGGTCGGTAAGGGTGATGGCGAGCCAGTGGATCTTCCGAAGAAGAGTACCCAGGTGCCAGACCGGACCTCGAGCTGGCGAGGGATTATGGGTCGGTAAGGGTGATGGCGAGCCGTTGTTTCTTCCTGAGAAGAGTACCCTGGTGCCAGACCGAACCTCGGGATGAGGAGGGATTATGGGTCGGTAAGGGTGATGGCGAGCCGGTGGATCTTCCGAAGAAGAGTACCCTGGTGCCAGACCGGACCTCGAGCTGGCGAGGGATTATGGGTTGGTAAGGGTGAGGGCGAGCCGTTGTTTCTTCCTGAGAAGAGTACCCTGGTGCCGGACCGAACCTCGAGATGAGGAGGGATTATGGGTCGGTAAGGGTGATGGCGAGCCGGTGGATCTTCCGAAGAAGAGTACCCTGGTGCCAGACCGGACCTCGAGCTGGCGAGGGATTACGGGTCGGTAAGGGTGATGACGAGCCGCGGGGTTTCAGAGGGATTAAGCGGGGTGGTCTGCTGCCTTTGCGGTGCTTAGAAGGCGCTCCGGGATCTGTGCAGGTGTTCCAATTTCCTAGGGGCATTAATGGTGCCGCCTAATAGATGCATGGCGCATGGGCTTCTGTCGTTTGGCTTTCCCCACGCCATAGTGGCAGGACAACGGTGGAGGTTATAAATACCTAATTCCCCCCTCAGGATTCGATTACAGCAAGGGTGGTCCATTGGCCGCCAGAGGTGTCTGCTTCGGCGGACGTCTCTTTCTTAAAAAATTTTATCCCCCGATCCTGATTGGTGGTGACTCTGCCGTCCGGATCCCTTTTTGGTTCAGACGGCCCTTACACGGTTGTCTTTCCCGAGAGAGATCCGGACGGGAGTGGTGTTCACCGTACTCTGGGCCTGAGACTGGAGAGCCTCGGATATGGGGGGCGATTTGCTTTCCGATAGGGTCCCAGGCGATGGTGGCTTTTCTACCACCCTCGAACAGTTTTGGGGTTTCGGTTGCCGAGGCTGTAAGCCCTCAGCCGTTCGTGGGTGAGAGGGAAGCCGACCGAGTATTGGAGCCCGGGGCGCAGGCGATGGTGGCTATTCTCCCACCCGGGAACAATTCGGGGTTTCGGCTGCCGAGGTCGTAAGCCCCGAGTTGTTCGCGGGTGAGAGGTGAGCCAACCGAACCCTGGAGCCTTAAATCTTAAGTAAAACATTGCCTCCGCCGAGCCCTCCATCCGAACCGACCCCTGTGCAGGGATGCCAGCCTGGCACTGGGTGACGTCAATAGCGCACGTTTCGAGGTCGTGGCACGATTCTCCAGGTGGCAGTTGCACGTCAATCGGTGAATAGTAACTGCGGAAATCGAGGAGTCGTTTCTATCCTCTATAAATGTTCTCCCCTCCCCTCTCATCGCCCACTTTTTTCTCGCTCCTTACTTTTCAAAAAATCTTCCAACTCTTCAGTGTTCATCCCTTCAGTTTCCTGCAGTAGGCTCGTTCTTCCGAAGTGATCTCAGGTTAGCTGGAAAGTCTGTTTAGCTTAGGCACAGATGGATAGGGCTCAGTCTGGCTCGTCGGCGTCGACGTCTGGGGGGAGTGAAGCCTGTCTTCAAATCGACTTCGTGGGAGGAGACGGTAAGCGAGGAGGAGGTGGTACATAATGTGAAGCCGTTGCGATCTCGGAGGCATTTCGTGGTGGATAGTAGCGACTCTGAGGAGGGGGGCGGTAGTTCGGACGAAGTCCGGACTCCAGGGTTGGTTTCCGGAGAGGAGGGTGGTCCCGAAGGGGATGGCGCCGAGGGGCCTCGGAATCCGACCGGTCTGGCTCGGTTGTCTACACCCTCGCCGGAGCGAGCCAAGAAGAAGAGGGCTCCGAAGAAGAAGAAGGGGTCGGGGATCGGTGGCTCGAGTCAGGTGCCTGTTTACGGTGACCTGACGATAGGATCGTCTGTACAACCCAAGCCTTTCCGTTGCTATCCCGACGATCTCTCCGATAAGGAGCTCTCTGGACCCCAGCCGTCGTCGTCGAGCCGAAAGAGGGTGAAGATGGACGCACACCCGACAGTTCTGGAGGCAGGCGACTTAGGGGCTCTGCAGTTGGCATACTACATTGGGTCCAGCTATGAGCTCATGCTGCCGAACTCTACTCTTCGGCCGACCGACCCCCTGCCGGATAGGTATTGCATCTTTCCTGTGGACGCCTTTATCTCTGGACTGAGGCTGCTGATCCACCCATTCGTTCAGGAGGTGCTGAATTGGGCGTCTTTGGCGCCGATGCAGTTTGGGCCGAACTCCTGGAAGCAGATCGTTTGCTTCGTGCTGATGTGCGAAGAGCAGAAGGTGCCCCTGCGGCTCAATGTGTTCCGAGTGATGTTGATGATCGGCTCATCGTCAGAGGGAGTATACTATATCTCGCCTCGTGGTAAGGGGAAGGTAGTCCACGGTCACCCGGATTCTATCAAGTTTTGGAAGAAGAAATATCTGGTGATCCGGAGTGAGGATCCTTGGGATATTCCCACTCGGTGGAACCATTCTAAGCCGAGCTATGAAACGCCGAGGCCGGGGGACCTGACGGCTGAGGAGTGGAGTTTTGTTGAGCACCTCCGTCTGTCGTACAGCATCAATTGGGCGAAGGTGACAGAGGCCCACCTGGCGAGTGTTGGACTGAGCCCGGCCGTACTTTCTAGTATGTGGTTGTTTCTTTTCTCTCGATCTTCTTGTACTTTCTTTCTCATTGTTCTTAATAGATTTTTTTACAGATATGGATGAAGAATCGATTAGGGCGCTGAGGCTCGCTATGAAGAAGAAGAAGGCCGAGAAGAAGGGGGACGCGGTGAAGACGACCGAGTTGTCCCAGGTGGTCTCCGAGGCCCCAATTCAGCCGAGGGCCAAAAGGACTCGCTCGGAGACAGGCGGGGACGCGGTGGTTCAGGGGGGCTTGGATCAGGGCAGGGCTACTGACCTTGATAAGGGGAAGGGTCCCCTGGTGGATACCGGGATAGAGGAGAGACTTCGGTGATCGTGGGTGCTGAATTGGTCGATCCGCGAGGGTGATTGCTTGGTCCGAGGGCGCCAGGCCGTGGAGGTTGCAGATAAGCTGGCGACCCCTTGGGACCGTTCGGATATGAAGGCCCAGACCCTGGACGAGGCGTACGTGCGTCTTGCGCAGGCCAACGTGCTGGTAAGTCAACTGAACCCACTTGCTTTCAGATCATGTCGCTAAGAAAGGTTTCTTAGTATTGTCGGGCTACTGCAGGCGACCGTGCAGGGGGCCCACGTGAGAGGCCTTTATGAGGTGGCTTTGCAGTGAGAGAGAGACCAGGCTGACAAGGCCGAGTAGGAGGTGAAGGAGTTGAAGGTAGAGCTCGAAGGCTCTCATAGGAGGGAGACGGAAACGAAGGCAGCCTTCGACAAGGAGAAGGAGGAATGGGCGAAGACGATGGCGGCTCAGGAGAAGATGTCGGCGAAGGAGAAGGATGAGTTGACGGAGTCGTGTCAGCTCCTGGTGATCAAGGCCCAGGACAACTGTTATGCAAAGGCCCTCAGTCATGTGAGGCACTTCTATCCTACTATCGACCTGTCCAACTTCGAGTTTGATATGGAGATTGAGGGGACACCGAAGACCCCTGGCGAACAAGGGCCCGATGGTGACCAGGCTGCCGACCCCCCTGTGAACCCGACCGACACTGAGGTGGGAAAACTAGCTGTGTAATTTTTGTCCTTCTTTTTCCTTCTCTCGATTGTATTTGCCTTCCGCGGACTGGCCACCGCATTTTTTGTATGGAGAAACTAAACTTATAAAAAGAGGGTTTTTTGGCTGGCCAAGTGTTTTGACCTTGAATACTTCCGAACCTCCTTGCTTATATGTTTTGAGTGGGCTGGTTCTCTTGTAGGTTATGGCTCCCCCTCCTGAGGCGGACCCCCGTCGTTCCGACGTGGCGTGGCTTCGGAGCAAGGTGGAGGCCGTGGAGGCCACTTTGGTTCGGTACCGAAAGGGGACCCGTGATACTGATGCGGCTTTCAATTACTACAGGAACAAGTCCGAAGCCCTTAGTGAGGAGGCAAGCCGGCTGAGGAGGGAGATGGCGGATCGGGAGCTCGAGGGCGTCGGTCTTGGATATACTATGTCTAGTTCCTCGGTGCAGAGGCCCTCCTCTGAAAAGCTACTTCGTGATGTGATAGTGGAGAAGGAGATGGAGATACACCGTTATAGGACAATGTTGGGCGTCTCGATATCTTCCTCGGGGGGTCGGCGAGCGGAGGGGGTTCCTTCTGTGATGCTTCTGATGGAGCGTATGCAATCCGTTGATGCCCAGAGCTCCGTGGCCGGTGTGTCGACTGTGGCAGAACCGAAGTACCGTCATGACGAAGAGAGAGCTCCAAGTCGTTCGGTCTGAGTGATCCCGCTCCTCGCTGGATCCGAGGAGCCCTAAGGCGGTGATCTCCTTTAGTTTGAGATGAGTGGAGTGGTCCTGTAACGGTCTTTGTTTGTTTTCTCCGAATAAAATAAAAGAGTATGAAATAAGGAAATCTTTTCCTTCTTTGCTCTGGTCAGCAGTGTGGTGAAGGGCGGTGGAGGCGAGTTTTGGCTCCGTAGATTCGTGAGGGATTGACGTGGGGCAAATATGAAGACTCCCTGGTCCGGAGCTGGGTCGACCCTACCGAGACTCTTGGGGATGATACCGGAGCGTGAACCTGGGTGCCGATCCCATTGTCCGGTACCAGGTCGGAGTTGCCGAGGTATTTGGATTATGACAAAAAGAGACTTCTTTTATACCAGATAGGGAGGGTCGTTGAAGTGGCCCTTTACACACGAAAGCTTACATCAGTTTTAATTTATTTTCGTCAGGCTAGCACCTAGGCTCGCTCTTCCAGGAATTTCATTAGGTGCTCGACGTTCCAGGGTCGGCTGATGGGTTGGTCGTCCATATCCGCCAGTCGGTATGTACCAGGGCGGACAGCCTCGACTACACGGTATGGGCCTTCCCAGTTGGGAGCCAATTTTCTCTTCTCTGGATCGGAGACAGATAGCTTTCGTAATACCAGGTCCCCTGCCTTGATGTTTGTGGGGCGGACCTTCTTGTTGTAAAACCTCTCGATCCGTTGCTGGTAGATGCTTCTCCGGATTGAAGACTTCTCTCGTACCTCGGCGACGAGGTCCAGGTTGGCCCTCAGGCCGGACGCATTGTCAGCTTCATCGAAGGCTATGATCCGGGGAGAAGGTAATCCGACCTCGACGGGGATGACTGCCTCAGTCCCATAGGTCAGACTGAATGGTGTCTCCCCCGTGGGGATCCTCTGGGTGGTTCGGTGCGCCCATAGTACGCTAGGCAGCTCCTCGACCCACAGCCCTTTGGGGGAACTGTCGAGGCGCTTTTTGAGGCCGTCGAGGATTTGCCTGTTCGCGTTCTCCGCTTGGCCGTTGGACCGAGGGTGGCAAATGGGCGAGAAACGCTGCTGGATGCCGATGTCCGCGCAGAAGGTTTGGAAGTTTTGACCTTGGAACTGGGTTCCGTTGTCTGTGACGAGGACTCGAGGGATTCTGAACCGGCAAATGATGTTCTTCCAAAAGAACTGTTGCACTTGGCGCTCGGTGATGCTAGACAGTGGTTCGGCTTCGATCCACTTGGTGAAGTAGTCGATGGCGACGATCAGGAATTTCTTTTGTCCCACCGCTAGGGGGAAGGGCCCCACAAGGTCCATACCCCACATGGCGAAGGGCGTGGGGCTTGCCAGGGACCGGAGATTGGCTTGAGGAAGCCTTTTGATAGGGGAGAATCTTTGGCAGGGGCCGCACCTCTTGACTAAGTCTTGTGAGTCTTGGAGCATGGTTGGCCAATAGTACTCCTGCTTCAGGGCCTTCCGAGCAAGCGTCCTGCTCCCCATGTGGCATCCATCGATTCCCTCGTGCAGGTCTCTGAGGGCGTAGCTGGCCTCGTCGCTGGTGAGGCAGCGGAGGTATGGTTTGCCGTCGGCCAAGGTGTACGAGCGTTTGAAGAGGATGTCATCGATCATGACAAACCTTTCAGCTCGGACTCTGTCTCGTTTGGCCTCGGCTCTGTCTTCAGGAATCTCGGCACTGATTAAGAATCTTCGGATGGGAGTGGTCCAGTCGTCCGGGCTGGTCCCATCTTGCACACACATCGCTTCCGGCTCTGGGTCACTGATACTCGGTTTCAGGAGGACTTCTATGAGCACCGTCTGATCGAGGCCCTCGAAGGAGGAAGAGGCAAGTTTGGATAACGCGTCTGCTTGTGCGTTCTGTTCCCTGGGGACTCTGATAACCGCGGCGCAGCTGAAGGACGCCAGGAGTCACTTGACTACCGCCAAATACCTCATCATGCGTTCATCGCGGGCTTCGTATTCTCCGGTGATCTGATTGACCACGAGTTGAGAATCACTAAAGGCCTGGATTTGCTTGGCTCCGGCTCGGTTGGCGAGGGTCAATCCGGCGATCATGGCCTCGTATTCTGCCTCGTTGTTGGAGGCCGGAAAGTTGAGGCGGAGGGAGTATTGAAGTAGGAATTGGTCGGGGCCACGAAGGATGATGCCCGCTCCACTCCCTGTTTCGCATGACGAGCCGTCGACGAAGACCTCCCAGGTCGGATCCGACCCTTCGAGGCTAGGCTGCTCGGAGACGGTGCACTCAGTTATGAATTCGGCGAGGGCCTGTCCTTTAATGGCCGCCCTTGGTTGATAGCTGATGTCGAACTGGCTCAGCTCGATTGACCACTTGACTAAGCGGCCAGAGTTTTCGGGCTTGTGAAGGACAGTTTTCAGTGGTTGGTCGGTCAGTACTTGGACGGAGTGGGCTTGGAAGTAAGGGCGAAGCTTCCGGGCTGCCATGACCAGCACATAGGCCACCTTCTCTATTTTTGCGTATCTCGTCTCGGCTGGGAGGAGCACTTTGCTCACATAATACAGTGGCTTTTGAACCCCTTCCTCCTCTTGGACGAGGACGGCGCTGAGAGCGTTGTCCGAGGCGGACAGGTAGAGCCAAAGCGGCTCGCCCAGCTCGGGCTTGCTGAGGAGAGGCGGGTTGGCGAGGTATTGCTTTAGCTGTTTGAAGGCTTTTTGTTGATGGGTACCCCACTCGAAGCCCCCTTTTCCGCGCAAGGCCTTGAAGAAGGGGAGAGACTTCTCCCCTGACTTGGAGAGAAAACGGCCGATTGCCGCCAACCGACCTGTAAGCCTCTGAACCTCCTTGACATTTCGGGGCGGGGACATGTCAATAATGGCTTGGATTTTCTCGGGGTTTGCTTCAATACCGCGTTGGCTGACGATGAACCCCAAGAACTTCCCCGTGGAGACGCCGAAGGCGCATTTAGCCGGGTTGAGTCTCATGTTGTGGCGTCGGAGGACACCGAAGGCTTCCTCGAGGTCGGCGACGTGGTCCGGCCCAGCCCGGCTTTTGACAAGCATGTCGTCGATGTACACTTCCACGTTGCGGCCGATCAGGTCTTTGAAGACTCTGTTGACGAGTCGCTGGTACGTGGCTCCAGCGCTTTTCAGCCCGAAGGGCATAACGCGGTAACAATAAAGACCCTGGTCGGTGACGAACGAGGTCTTGGAGATGTCTGGTGGAAACATCCGGATCTGATTGTACCCCGAGAATGCGTCCATGAAGGACAGTAGCTCGTGCCCCGAGGTTGCGTCGATTAAAGCGTCGATGCGGGGGAGGGGGAAAGGATCTTTCGGACATGCTTTGTTAAGGTCTGTGAAGTCGATGCAGATCCGCCAACCCCCTGTTGCCTTCTTCACCATGACGACATTAGCCAACCACTCGGGGTAGCTGACTTCCTGGATGAATCGAGCGGACAAGAGTTTGTCCACTTCTGTCTTTACAATTTGTTGCCTCTCCGGGGCGACTTTGTGCCTCTTTTGGACGATCGGCTTAGAGTCAGGGATGACGCTTAGTCGATGCATAATCAAGTCTTCGGAGATCTCGGGCATGTCGGAGGGCTTCCAAGCGAAGAGATCGACGTTGCGACGGATGCAGGCGATGATGCCTGCCTTCAAGTCTTCGGAGAGTGAGCGGCTCACCCGGAACCATTTCGACTCATCCTTGGCATCGAACAGGACCTCTTCTAATTCGTCAACCGGCTCGGGAGCTGGGCCGTCCCTCTCGGGTTCGAGTTCAACGGCGTCGAGGGGGAATACACCCCCTCCGACGGTGGTTATGTAGCACGATCGTGCTGCTTCGTGGCTACCTCGGACGATGCCAACCCCTTGGGGGGTGGAAAATTTAAGTTTCAGATAGTAGGCCAAGGTATCGCTTAGAGGGAGTTTATTCCGGGTCGGCCAAGAATGGCGTTGTAAGCCGCCTTGATGTTGATGATCATGAAATCCATGGATTCGGTCCTCTTGACAGGAGCCGATCCTGCGGTGACGTCGAGGGTAATAATCCCCTCTATTACGATCGGGGCGCCGGAGAATTCAAGCAACGTGTATCCGGCTGGTTTGAGCTTCCCTTTGGATAACTTGAGACTTTCGAAGGCTTTGAGAAAAAGAATATTTACCGAGCTGCCGTTGTCGACGAGGATTCGGCGAACCTCACAATTAGCTATGTGGAGGCTAATGACGAGGGCATCGCAGTGGGGTAGGTGAACTCCTTCGAGGTCCTCTCCTTAGAAGGAGATTGGCAGAGGTTGTTGCTTGGGTGAGGGGCTGTATTGGACAGTATTCACCTCTTGGATGAAGGCTTTTCGGGAAGTATCGGATTCTCCTCCCATTGGCCCCCCGTGGATATAGTGCAGGGTGAATGGCGTACCCATGGCTCCCTCGGACTCGGGATCCCGACCCTGGATGCAGTTCGGAGTAGGGTTCGGAGGTGAGAGTCTCCGGTTCCTAGTACCTCGCCGATCCTGTGGGCCTTCCTCCCTGGAGGTCCGTCGGAGAGCTTCAAGAATTTCTTCTTGAAAGTCCTGGAATCCCTTGTGAGTGACGGGGGCTCCCCCGACCTTGTTCGGTCGGTCTGAAGGTTGCCTTCCAATGCGGCTGAGCGCTGGCCTCCGTCCCTCAGGCGGCGGTCTTGGATGGTTCGGGGCCGGGTTGGAAGCGGCCCCTCCCCTGCTGTGGGTGATCTGACGGTTGACGATTATTCCTCGTAGGTCGGGTTGGACTTGCCGGGTGACGCTCCTCTGGGACTCCTAATTAGGAGCCCTGTGTTTTGAAGTGTGTGGCCCGGCGTTAGCAGTTGGTGGGGGCGAGTCCCGTCGGTTGACGGAGGAAGCAGCCCCCTTGCCCTTGGAGGTCATGAGAGTTCGGCTGTCGAGGTCGCTCGATGGTCGGGCTCGGGTCGGCTTCTAAAGCAAAGTTCCCACAGACGGTGCCAACCTGATGCGGTTTATTTCTGGGAGACGTGTGGATGCACCAGGTGTGAGTTCGGACTCAATTTGTATTTGAAGGAGAAAGTTGTTCGTCTGACGACCCTCGGCTGACCGGGCGGAACCTGCGGCGACCTCGGAATGAGGCGGAGATCTGGGCTCGGATCAGAGGGTTCGGGTCCGAGGTCTTGTGTACCTACAGACGGTCCTGAAACACCGGGGTTTGTCCCGGTGGCGGACCCTCCGACGATCTAGTCAGTCTCTGTGAGAGAGTAGCAATAACTAGGTGAATTTAAGTGGTAAAAGATTGATTACCTCAAAAGGTGGGTGAGGGTCTAGTATTTATAGAGAATCCCAACCGGGTTTGGTTCCGCTTGGGGGCCGGGTCTGGACCCAAAAGCCCATGGGCCTGACGTGACAGAAGGCCCAGGGGGTTTAGGGCAACGTGGCAATACCAGGAGCGGTATAGGGCTGACGTGGCAGAACCCTTGGTGGTATTTGGAGCTGTCATGGCTGATCGTAGGTCTCCTGTGCTTCTGGGAGAATCGGAGGGTCCAGGCTGTGTCAGGTCATCCCCATGCTTCGCCAGAAAGGGGGGACGGCCCGTGGGGCTGTCACGGATCGGATGCCGAGGACCACTGAGGCTCGTCGGATACGAGGAGGCCAGTTCTGTGGGGGTGAACTTGAGGTTCGGCGCCGACCCTGTAATGGTTCGAAGCCGGACTAAATTGCTATATTTACCTTTCTTGAGTGAGAGTTGTATTGGGCCCTGGTTGGGCCCTCCAGGCCATTTTCACCCTACTACAACAGCCTATGGACAATTTGCCTCCGTTATGGGACAATGGCACTACGTAGTCACCAAGCACCCCACAAGCGTCGCCATGCTCCGGATAATTCCGGATATGTATTCACATCATGACATGACGCATCATGTAGACAGCATGTGAATACTCTCACACCGTAGACCCGAGACCCTCATACTTGTGTATTTCTCATACTCTCATCACATCTTCACTATGTGTCTAATCCTTAGATAATTGAATCATGAGTAAAAATTAACACCCTAGAGTTAGCATCATCTCTACACCGGACTTAATCATCAATTGATAACAAAGACCCAAATCTTGGTCTTTTTCTAGAACATTTATTTTTCAAGAATTCATTCATGCCGGTATAAGGACTTAGCAACACTCTAGTTCTTAACTTCTTTTTCATGTTCACCAAAAATGAGTGTTCATACTCATAAATTTTCACATTTCATCATGTTTTTTTTATTTCATTGTCCATGCACACTTGCACACATTAGACATCAAACTTCATAATTAATTTATTACATCTCATAATTTAACCTCCACATAATTTCTTGCATTCACATTTTTCCTCTTTCTTTAATTATACTAAAAACCACATTTTTAAAGAAAATATATCAAGTTCTTTAATCCATTTTAATATAAAAACCACATCTAATCTTCACAAAAATACGTAAAATGTAGTAGAATTAATATTCATAAAGCCTAGATAATATATGAAGAATAATAGCATTTTTTCCAATTTTTATTTGCACTTTAAACTCTTAAAACTCAAAAAAAATTAAAAAAAAGTAAAAATTCGGTCGGCGGAATCGAACCCCGAACCAAACAGAACCCCCGCCCAGCTATAGTAACAGATCCAAAGCGCACCCGAAGACCACTAGGTCCTGAGTGAGTAACCGATATGAATAGGGTTAATATCTTTATATGCCGATTGTAGTGTATTTGAGAAAAATCGAATTTTAAGAAAAACAGAGTTTCTTCAAGACTCAAACCCAAAGCCCCTAGCACTGTACACAACGCTTATAACCCACACCGAAAGCCAGTATGCCCAAACTCAATTTCTGTTATAGTTAGAAGTCGAAATAGTTGTATACCAACTGTCTATTTATAAGTCTCTTTTACAAAATTCGATTTCTTAATACATTGGTATCTTCTAAATTGAACTTGAACAGAATATTTTCCTTAAAATAAAACAGTATAACAGTAATTAAACTCTTAATTTTTAAAATTAAATAAGTTTTCTTTACAACTTATATTCAAAGAATATCATATCGTTTTAAAAATGTACTATAGTTCCTTCTCAAAATCTATATAATAAATTACAAAGAAAGCTATCAAATGGCTCACATTCAATCTCCCCCAAAATCAATGGTCCAGATTGATTCCCACAAAACATATTTTTCCGCCCAAAATTTCAAACCTCAAAACAAAAATCCCCCCCTCCCCCCCCAAAAAAAAAATAATAAATAATTCATTACTTTATTACTATCTCTCTCTTCTCTCTTCATTTTTTCTCTTTTTCTCTCTCCCCCTATCTCTCTCACATTTTTTTTTATTTTCTTAGAAATTTAGATTTTAAGATTTCAGGTTTGTAAATCTTCAGAAATTTTATGTTTTTTCATTGCACATGCTATATTGAAAATAGCATATATTTATTCAACAATTAAATTTCATCATTTTTCACACTTAAAGTTCTAAAAGTTAGATTTTACACCCTCATTTATAATTATTTTTCAACATATACTAATGGAAACAGGGACTTTTATTTACAACTAATTATTGTTGTACTATTCAAATTTGAGCTACATAATTGTTGTTTTACTGTTTACAGGGCTTTTCGTGTTTTGTATCATTCCGAAGACGTGCCGTAGGCACGTGCCCACGGGCAAATCTAGTACCCATATAAAATCCACTAAATATAGGTTCTTGTTCTCTTTTTCAATTCTACAAGAGTCTAGCCATTATTATTTTATCACATCCACAACAATTTATTCAATTAGCAACTAAACATGAAATTATCTATTCATCTCAATCTAGAACTAAACATAGAAATATCCATTAATTTACAACTAAGTCATTCATTCAACAAGATCATCACACTAGCAGGGTTCATTTACAAATGGATATTCTAGCATGAATTTTATTAATAGAACACCATTATGAGCTTTAATTTACTAATCACAATCAAATTTTCTCTTTTCTCCTACTAATCACTTTAGTCAAATACATGGCAATTTTAGTTAGTTTCTCTAGAATGTTCGTGAATTTAAAAATCCCTAGCATAGTATCTACATTAGAAGTAGAGAAATCACCCACCTTCTTTGTAGAACAAAGAAAACTCCTAAAGAAACTCTTTGAAAGTACGATCGTCTCCCTTCTCCTCCTAGCTTATGCAAAACTTGAGCCTTCTCCTCCTTGTTGGTTTCACCCGAGCCTCTCCTCCTTGATTCTAGTCGGCCACCTAAAATGCAAGGGCGCACACACACAACACTCAATCTTTTCTCACACAACTCTATCTTTTCTCTTACACAAATTCTATCTTTTTCTCTTTTGAAATTTCTAAGTGCAAAGAGAAATGAAAGACCAATGGGGCTATTTATACACAACTCAAGCCCAAATGAAGGGTTGAGATGAGTTTGGATGAAGGGTTTAGATGCATTTGGGAGTTAGAAGAACTACCCATCATCAAGTAACCAAATTTCCACTCTTCCACTCTCTCCATCCCCTCCAAGTGTGGCCGGCCTAGTCTCTTCAAGCACTTGCACGTGCATGTGCAATGCACATGTCTCTATATGCACACTAGTTAAGTTTGTACATTTATTAATTAACTAATTTGTTACATGACAAGTCTACTCTGCAAGTTGTCTTAATTACTAATAAAATTAACTAATAGACTAAAACCATGGGCTTTTAATTAATTAATTAATTAATTTTGGGTGGGCTAGAATTAAGTTATTAGGCCTAGGATTTAATAAGAGGCTTTTTAAAAGAGAAGAAAATATTTGTTCATGACATAAGAATAATTATTAAAACTAAATACACACATTAATTTGCACGTGCAAGAAATGTGAATTTAAATGAAAATTTAATTATAGGAAAATTCAGGATGTTGCAGTAAGTTCATGAGGCGTTCCACATTCCAAGTCCCTGCTAATATCTCCTTCCCCCTCTGAATCTTCAAGTTTATGAGCTGCTAGGCGAACAACATGGTAGACCTTGCCTGAACTTACCTGTTTCAAAGCGAGCTTCCCCTTGTTTTGCAGAAAGAATGGGAGATTTTCAAGTTCGCCAATGTTTTAAGGCATGACTATTTCTTTCTGTTGAATTAGCAGAGTGCCTTCGGGCAAGGGTTTCAAGTTTATTATGTATTCTGACTTGGTTCTGACTTGGACGAATGTGGACCTGGTGGGAGATGGTTTTGCATGTGTGGAAGTTCTCGGAATGATTGTCGAGTGTAGTTGCTTTGAACTCTTTGCATACTCCGAATTACTGTGATTTCTTTCTGGTAGTAGTTCGATGGCATCGAGTGGGAGAACCGAGCCCCCCATTGTGACGGTGTAACATGCTCGTGCTTCTTGTTGGCTCTCTACAATTTGTCTTATGCCTATTTTTTTGGGAACTTCATTTTCATGTTGTAGGTGGAAGCAACTGCATGAAAGGCTGTTAGGTCCGGACGGTCAAATATTGTGTTGTACACTCCTTTTATATTGACTACCTTAAAGTCTAATGCTTTGATTTGAGTAGTTGGGGCTTTTCCTGCCGTCACATCGTGTGTGACGATTCCTTCAATTTGAATGGGGACACAAGAGAATACGTGGAGGGTATAGTAAGTTAGCTTGTGTCAATCTAGGGACGGCTTCAGGCCGTTGAAAGTGTTCATGAAAAGAATGCTTACTGAACTATCGTCGTCTACAAGGATGCGGAATACCTCATGATTCATCATCCAAGGTTTATGACCAATGCAATGAGGTGTTCGGACACCTTCTAAGTCATTTTTGGAGAAAGATATCGGGACCCTGATGCTCTTAGCAGGTGGGATGTTATGTACTGAGTTGACTTCCCTCACGAAGGCTTTGTGAGAGGAGTTGGAATCTCCCTCCATCGGCCCTCCATGAATAGAGTGAAGAATGACCATGTAATCTGAGTCTTGGGATTCAGTGGGCTTCTCTTGACGCGTATTAGCCACCCGTGCCGGAGAGGTTTCCGCATTGTTGTTTTGATGAACAAATTGTGAGAGGTAGCCCCAAAAAATCAGACCTTCAAGTTCTTCTTTGAGGGCTCGGCTGCTCTCGGTGGTGTGTCCATGGTTTATGTGAAACGCGCATCACTTGTTTCTAAACCTTCTCTTGCTAGTTGTGTTCATCTTGGGGGAAGGGCAGATTACTCTGTTCTTCTTAACTTCTATGAGGATGGCTGATACGCTTATTTTAAAAGGAGTGAACTTGTCGAAGCGTGGTGCTGGAGAAGGACGGTGTTCAGTTGCACCGTATTTTTTTAAACTTCTTTGGTCCTTCCTCACTTTCATTCTTTCGTTTGTTCAAGGAAGGTGAATCATTTTGGCCTTGAGGATAAAGAGCTTCCTCGTCTCTGATATACTTGTCACTCCTTTCCAAGAGTTCGGTGAAATATTTAGGAGGGTTCTTCGCGATGGAGGCTTTCAAGTCTTTGTGAGTGACGTTTTGGAGGAAAGCGGTAGCCACCACTGAAGAGACCAGGGAGGAGATGGACCTTGCTTTGGCTGTGAAGCACTTGACAAAGTCCTTCACCAGTTCTCCGTCCTTTTGCTTTAATTCCAACAGTGAAGCACTTATTTTTTCAGCTTTTATGGCTGGTAACGAAGTGCGCTATGAAGAGCTCATCGAACTGAATATTGACTCTGGAGTAAGGCGAGAGTACAATTTCCTTGCTAGTCCTTTCAAAGTTTTAGGGAATATTCGGCACATGAGTGCATCAGTGGCGTTATAGACCCTCATAAGAGTTTTAAAACTTTCAATATGGCCCGTCGGATCAGATTCACCATCGTGGGATTTAAAATGGGGAGCTTTGAAGTTCTTTGAAATGGGTACATCGAGGAAGGATTTGTTGAATCTGAGTCGACTAGGGTGGTAAGCTCTGCTGGAGTAGTTCCCTTCAAGAATTATCTGTTCCAAGGGTTTCTACTTCTCTGATGTGGCAAAGGACTTGGTCGTCCTTCCCCTTTGATCTAGTTTAGTCTTTGTATTCTTCTTCTCTAGAAGGAGTAGAGTGACGGCTCCATGAGCATCAACCCTGATCATGAGTACCTCGAATGGCTTGGAGGATGGCATGCTTGAAGTTTTCCAATTTGGCTCTAGTAACTGGGGCCTCTTGCTCTTTGTTTCTCTCAAGATGCTTTCGACTCTCACGAGTCGGGCTTCTTTTTGCAGTGTGCCCCTATGAGAGGAGTTCTTGATCTCTGCCTTCAGAGAGAGTTGTTTTTTCAGTTCACTAGACATTCTAAGCGGGAGGCCTCGGTCTGGGTATGCCTTTCATCCATATGGATTCGTAGATCGGTCCCTTGTTGTCTGACGTTGATGATTTGATGGAGATCTCTTTACCGTCGGGGACCTTGCGATGTCATCAAGTCACTGGCTGCATTATGGAGCGAGACATGGTCGTGTAGAAGGTTCTGTTCACGGCGCGGTTCATGACGGCTTTGTCGGGAGCCCCCTGGTGCCTCTTCGTTGATAGGAGCCTGATTAGGCTGTTCTGTCTAATCTGGCTGATAGGAAGGAATATGGTCCTCAACAGAAGGAGATGGTTGACAAAAAGGGTTGGTTAGATGTCTTGACGCCGCTGCTCTCCCTCTTAACCTCGGTGGCATGACGGTGAGTCTGATCTTTGATTTAGATCTGTGTAGTTTTCCATAGACGGCGTCAATCTATTGTTTCTTATTTTGGTGTGGGAGAAAATAGATAGTGAGTTTATATTTTGAAGGAAATTACTAAAGATCTAACATTTGATTGTCGCCATAAAAAGTTTATAGAGCTCCTAAGATTGGATCTGGATCGTTGAAAGAGCACCTTGAACTGAATTTGATGGTTGCTGATGTTGGGATTAGGGTGTCAACAAACGCCCTCTGTTCGTAGCAGAACTAATTAGAGCAATGAGGAAGTCGAAGTAGACGAGGCGAATAAATTGAGCAAGCAAGTAGATCCACCAAACTAACACAAACACAACAACGATGACTTATCCATGTTAACCTTTGCTTAATCCGGGGGGAAATATAGGGAGATTTGATATTCAACTAGAAGATATTACAAGGAGTTACTGATTCACTTGATACAAGGAATTAAACTCACCCACCAAGAATTATCTCTCTCTCGAGTCTCTCTTTGCAATGGAGAAAAGAATCTATGACCGTACCACTCTTTGACATTTCCTGTATTACGAACGGTCGAGGGTGCGGTCGGGGGGTGCGGTCGACCGCAACTTAGGACAGTCAACCGCAACTATGCCTGCACCTTGCTGCTGCTGTTTTCCCTTCTACTCACTTCGACGCTTCGACCTCCGTGCTTCATATTACCTTCTTCTAATCTGAACAACGAGTATTCAAGACACAATCCTAACAAACTCTATCTTGGATTGCATACGAGTGCTATCACATGATGTGTTACTCATCTCCAAACTCTAATAAATTCCACTTGTAAAGAAAACTTAGAATAATAGTTTTTTCTTCTAGTTGAAATGATCTCTACCCAATCTCACCGAATCCAGTATATCCCTTCAAGGGTACACCTCCGTAGATGTACTCACGAAGTTGCCAAACTCCGCACTAACTCTACCTACCCTTAGGCTTTCTCCACCTCTCGACGATATTCGAACATCGTGATCTCGTCTCGATGAATCTAGTTGCGGCAAACTAGCTGAGCTTATGAGAATAACGGGAAAAGGAGCAACACTTGTGCAAGTATTTCGGATTCCCCAAAGCTTGTAGAGATTATTTTGGCTTGGCCTAACCACTCTCATACCTCTAATCACCTTATAATGACCTTGAAAAATAGACAGAACTCCACCTCGAGCTATGTACCTACAGCCCCGTGCATCAAGAGTTCCCAAGAAAATTAGATTCCGTTTTAGCAGAGGAATATACAAAACATCTCTTAAAGTGAACATATTTTGACCTGGCATCTTCAACTCAACTGTCCCATCACCTACTGCACAAATCTCCCCAGTTTCCATTGTCAAACAACGCCCCATAGTAGACTTATAAGTAGAAAACCACTCCCTCTCGGAGAAAATATGAGAAGAAATCCCTGAGTCAAGAAACCAACTAGAATCTACTTCTAAAGAATTTGAAATAAGAAGACACGAATCACCTGAATTAAAGACACTAATCACATTAGCGGTTGAACTCCAGTTCTTTGCGCTCTCCTGATTCAGCAATTTCAAACAGTCTTTCTTGATATGTCCTGGCCTCTTATAATATCGGCAACGGATCGAATCCTTTTGCAAAGCACTTTGTCTTCCCCTTGAAAGACCATCCACTGCTAGACAACTTGTAGGAATAGACGATGATGATTTATAGGTCTCCTTCCTAAGTTGATTTTCCTTCAATGCTTTGATTACACCATCTGCCGAAATACTCTCCTTGGCAGATCTACCGTGTAGCATGGTAGTGATCAAAGGCTCGTACAAATCCGGCAATGAATATATTAGGTTGAAAGCTTTATCTTCCTCGCGCACAACCGCGTTAATCTCCTTAAGTTCGAATAACATCTTATTGAACTCAGTAATGTGGTCTTGGAGATCGGTACCTTCCTTCATAGATAAACCGAACAACTTTCTCTTCCAATGCATCTGATCTAATAACGACGAACTAGAGTAGTCAACTATGAGTTTTTTCACAAACTCGCCGTGTCAGTTTCTTCCAGAAATCTGCACTTGACCTCGTCCGCCAAGGATAGTCGGATTAGACTTATGACTCTTTCACGAATATCTTCCCAAACATCCTCCTTCATATCGGATGGCCTTTCATTGATCTTTCCATTGAACTGCTTGATCTTCAAAAGAGTGTGACCTGTCATCTTAACCAAGGAACTCGACAATCTGAAGCTCTGATACCAGTTGCTGGGATTGGCGCGTCAACAAAAGCCCTCTGGTCGCAGCGGAACTAATTAGAGCAATGAGGAAGTCGAAGTAAATGAGGCGAATAAATTAAGCAAGCAAGTAGATCCACCAAACTAACACAAACACAACAACAATGACTTATCCCGGTTAGCTTTTGCTTAATCCGGAGGAAATATAGGGAGATTTGATATTCAACTAAAAGAGATTACAATGAGTTATTGATTCACTTGATATAAGGAATTAAACTCACCCACCAAGAACTATCTCTCTCTCGAGCCTCTCTTTGCAATGAAGAAAAGAATCTATGAAGTACTCAACTCTCATAAAGGAGGGGTTTACAATATATATAGAAGAATAGAGAGAAACCTAGGTCTAATCTTGATCCTCAGTCGTCCGATAAAACCTGGAAAAGAAGTAACTGAATAGGAACCGCACGATCTAACTTGGAGTTGAAGATTGGGCTGAAATGACCTAACAAATCGAAGCCCAAAAACGAACACAGCGCCGCGAGCGGTCGACTGTCCAACAAGACCGGTCGACCGTACCACTCTTTGAAATTTCTTGTACTACAAGCGGTCGGGGGTGCGATCGAGGGGTACGGTCGACCGCAACTTGGGACAGTCGACCGCAACTATTTGCACCTTGCTGCTGCTATTTTCCCTTCTGCTCACTTCGACACTTCGACCTTCGGGCTTCATATTGCCTTCTTCTAATCTGAACAACGAGTATTCAAGACACAATCCTAATATCTGACGCGGCCGATGGATCTGCAAAAAGCATGAAACACTGGGGCTGGCCCTTGCGACAGACCCTCCGACGCATAAGTCAGAACCAGAGAGAGTTTGAGAGAGAAATTGCTAAAAAAATTTACTACCTCCTGACTGAGGGAGGGGGAAGGGTATTTATAGGCCTGAAAATAGTTAGGAGATTGATATGAATATGTTATCTCTCTAGTTTGATTCTCCCCCTTTTAGGAGAGAGAATCGTTTAGTCTCTAGCTGGGGATAAGAAATATGACTTACAGTCCTCATGGGTTTTGTCTCTCCTAGTGGGTCTAGTCGTTTTAATGAGCTTGAAAGCGGCTCATGTCTTTGTCAATGAGCCTAAAGAAAGTCCGGACTGTGAATCACCCTTAGGGGGGGTAAATAGGGTGATCATGCAGAATTAAAAAATTAAAGAAATAAAGTAAAGTAAAGTAAAGTAAATGCATGAGAGACAAGGAAAGCAAATACAGATGACACAGCGATATAACGTGGTTCGACCCCCAGGTCTATATCCACACCACCTACTTGTAGCAATTCCCAGCCACAAGCATTCCACTATACTCAAAACCCTTAGTACAGTGATTCTCGGATTCAGGCTGAGAGACCTATTACACCCACAAGACTTCTAATCCGAGTTCTATCAGTCTCACCGAAGTGGAAAAGAAAAGAAAAGAAAAGAAAACTCAAGATCAGTTAAGATCTTGACTAAATAATACAACCAATTTAACGCTCACACTCGGATTGATTATCAAGAGATTAGTTCAAAGTATTTTTCTTAGTAGCAATAGGAAGAGAAGACATAGTGGATTTGTTCTCTTAAGTGGAAGAGGAAGCGTATCGATCAAAAGTAGAAACGATACATTCCTAAAAAGGTAAACAGCCTAAGTTGTGGTCGACCGGTAAAAGTGTGCGGTCGACCATACAGCTCTCTGGCGTAGCTAGAGAGATGAAAGGTCGACCGCTTTCTTAATCAACTAAAGTTGCGGTCGACTGCAACGGTCGACCGGCATTAGGTCCAGTCAACCGGTTCTTGGCTGTATAAATTGAATCCACTTTGTTTTCTTACCATAAACTAATCAATCTTTAATCAATCGTTTACAATAAATATCTCACGAAAATATTACTAAAAATCCAGTCTTGATAGATTGCTTGGAGACCAATTAATTGAGAACTCCTTTTGAATAACTTCCTCTTTTGCCCGTATATGCAATCTTCTTTTATTACTTTCCTTGTTTGTATATTTGTGAATCTCTTATGAATCTCTTTTTGGTGTTAATTGATCCTGAAAATCTGACACACTCAATTCAAACTTATTAGTACAAGTTAGCACGTTTTGTGGACACCAAACTAAGAGTCAACAATCTCCCCCTTTTGGTGTGAACAAAACGTGCATGAATGTTTGAAACTTAAAACAAAGCATATAAAATACTCTTGTAATATAGATTTTCATAAATAGAGAGTAAATACTCCCTCTGAATACAACGCCACCTGTAATACAGAACTTAAAGAACAAATATATGGGAGGGAAGAGAGATGAGAGTATTAATTCATGAAATGATTTGAAAAACATTGTTAAAATCATTTGAAAACATTCTAAAAACATTCTCCCCCTTTTTGGAACACACCAAAAGGGGATGGATATATGAGACATGAATAAAATAATCCTTGGAAAGTTCGTAAAACCAATCATCAATTGAAATAATGAAGAAAAACATTCGAGGATAGTACAATGAATACAAATTTAGAAAAATATGGAAGAGAATCTTCTTACATGATATCGTTGATAATAAGACTCTTTGATATAGATTGAGAGCTCTACATAATATCATAGATTTGATATTCTCCCCAATACACTTGAAAGCAATAAGGAAATCAAGAAATTGACAGAGGAATCATTGATTTTGTAAAGTTTTGAAAAACAAGACCAGAGAGAGAGCCGATCGACCTTACGGTCGACCGCAAAACACGATTTTGCAAAAACTATCCAGAGAGCATACCGGTCGACCGCACGGTCGACTGCCACCTGTGGTTTTTTGAAAAAAAATTCCAGAGAGCAAACCGGTCGACTGCAAGGTCGACCGCAAAACCCAAAAAGGCCACAGAGGGTGAGCCGGTCGACCGTACAGTCGACTGCAACAGACAGAATTTTGAGAAACGGTAAGAAGTCAAAAACCCGAAACTGATCCGGTCGACCGACTCACACAAATCACACTTTTAGGGTGAAAAATCAACAACATTTAATGCCCCTCTCAGGAAGTAAAAACGTTTTTCGTCTAAAGATTTTGTAAAAATATCTGCAAGTTGTGATCAGTAGAAATATACTCAAGTAAAATATCTCCTTTTTGAAAGTGATCGTTAATAAAATGATATCTAATATCAATGTGTTTTGTGCGACTGTGTTTGTTAGAATTTTTAGTCATGTGTACGGTGCTAGTGTTGTCACATTTTATGGGGATGAGGTCAAAGAATACCTTATAATCCTCGAGAGTGTGTTTCATCCATAATACCTGCACACAACACGATCCTGCCGCAATGTATTCAGCTTCGGCAGTGGAAAGAGTAACAGAATTTTGCTTCTTGGATGCCTCCGAAACAAGGCAGTCGCCCAAGAAGTGACATGTACCACTAGTGCTATTCCTATCAGTTAAGCTGCCAGCATAATCAGCATCGGAGTATCCTACAAGAGAGAAATTTCTATTTTTCAGGAACCAAAGACCAGTATTTGGTGTGCCTTTAAGATATCGAATGATACGCATAACGGCAACCAAATATAATTCTTTGGGACATGATTGAAAACGTGCACATAAACAGATACTAAACATAATATCAGGACGCGATGCAGTAATATAAAGCAAACTACCAATCATACCTCTGTAAGTAGAAATATCAACGTTATTACCAGTTTCGTTAATATTTTTAGAATACAAATTAGATACTATGTAGTACAACTGCCCACCACAGGCTGCCTCTCAAAAGGTGGTTAACCAATTAGGTGACTCTTGATCATAGGCAATTATATTTATACTCAAATTATTTTTGTACATTACCAATATGGGACTATTATTCCAAATCCCCTTTCTCAAATTCCCGAAATCAAATCCTTTATATATTCCGAAATCAAACCATTCCGTAAGAATTTTAAATCCTTATATTTTTCCCACATCTCAACTGTTGATGACGTCATCATCAACCAACCAAACAAATCTCATACAATCCTTCATAACCGGACTTTCAAACCAATTAATTCCAACCAACTTCTCAAACAACCCTTCCTATAGAAATATTTTATTGGACAAATCCCAATTCAATATATTTTTCAAATCATATATATATTTATATAATAGAAATTATGGGGTATTACATATACCCCACCTTAGAAATCAGCATCCTCGCTGAGTACGGGACACACATCTAGTGTAGGATCTGCCTTTCTAGCAGATGTAGCGTCGTCCTCGATCCCGGAGATCAATCACTCTCAACACCGCAGATTGGATACCCGGCTATCAATCACTCTCAACACCGCAGATCATCCCGATCCCGGAGATCAATGACTCTCAATACCACAGAATATACCCGACTCCGGAGATCAATGACTCTCAACACCGCGGATCATACTGAGGCCATCTTCCACACCCGGTGTCGAAAGTCAGCTCTGATACCATTTGTAACGCCCTGCTCCAATACTCAGACAATTTTAATATTTTTAGAATAAAAATTAGATACTATGTAGTACAACTGACCACCAAAGGCTACCTCTCAAAAGGTGGTTAACTAATTAGGTGACTCTTGATCATAGGCAATTATATTTATACTCAAATTATTTTTGTACATTACCAATATGGGACTATTAATCCAAATCCACTTTCTCAAATTCCCAAAATCAAATCCTTTATATATTCCGAAATCAAACCATTCCGTAAGCATTTTAAATCCTTATTTTTTCCCCACATCTCAACTGTTGATGACGTCATCATCAACCAACCAAACAAATCTCATACAATCCTTCATAACCGGACTTTCAAACCAATTAATTCCAACCAACTTTTCAAACAACCCTTCCTATAGAAATATTCTATAGGACAAATCCCAATTCAATATATTTTTCAAATCATATATATATTTATATATTAGAAATTATGGGGTATTACATGGTGGCCATTGGAGTTTTGTAGGCATTTGCATTTTCAAGTCCGAATTTCTTGACAAGCTCTTTGGCGTACTTAGATTGATTTATGAATATTCCATCCTTTCTTTGTTGTATTTGAAGTCCAAGGAAATAGGTTAGTTTGCCCATCATACTCATTTCGAACTCATCCTGCATTTGCTTTGAAAACTCCATGCAAAGATTTTCATTAGTAGAACCAAATATGATATCATCAACTTAAGTTTGTACAATCAAAATGTCTTTAAAAACATGCTTTATAAAAAGTGTGGTGTCTACTTTGCCTTTAGAGAAACCTATGTGAAGAAGAAATGAGCTCAGCCGTTCATACCAGGCACGAGGGGCTTGCTTCAAACCATAAAGAGCTTTATCAAGTCGAAAAATGTGGTTTAGGTGTGTGGGATCAGTGAATCCCGGTGGTTGTGCCACATAAACTTCTTCAAAAATAAAGCCATTTAAGAAAGCACTTTTGACATCCATTTGAAATAGTGTGAAATCCATGTATGCAGCAAAAGCAAGCAAAATATGAATAGCTTCTAGCCTAGCAATTGGTGCAAAAGTTTCCTCAATATCTACACCTTCCTGTTGATTATAGCCTTGAGCAACAAGACGGGCCTTATTCCTAGTTATTGAACCGGATTCGTCTAACTTGTTCCTAAACACCCACTTAGTACCAAGGATGGTCCTATTGTGAGGTCGAGGAACAAGTCTCCATACTTGATTCCGTTCAAATTGATTAAGTTCTTCTTGCATGGAAATGATCCACTCATTGTCTTGCAAGGCCTCCTTAATGTTTTTAGGTTCAAGTATGGAAATGAAAGCGGTAAAACACATAAAATTATGAGCTTGAGCGCGAGTAGTTATCCCTTTCGACATATTGCTCCGCATAAAAGATGAAGGATGACTGGACATGATTTACCATGTGGGACGTTTCTCACTTGTGGGACCTTGATGTTGTATATTTTCATCTTCCATGGCATCAATTTGTTCTACAAGTATCTCATCAATTTGGTTTTTAGGTTCATCTTTGTCTTGAAGCACCATTTGATTTTGATCAATTTCTTGTGGTCCTTCTTCAATATGAACTTGTTTCCTTTCAACTTGAACCCCTGCCTCATCATTATCAACAACATGTAATATTACTTTGGAGTAGGGGTTCGTTTCATCAAAACCAACATCAATAGATTCTTGAGTAATGTATCTTCTTTTGTTAAATACACGATATGCTTTGCTATTAAGAGAGTTGTTGGATCCTGTAGGTAAGGCAAGAAACATTAGAGATATCCTGTTGTTGGTTAATAGTGTTTTATAAAAATTAATTGCGGAATTAAAAATTATCTTCTGTTCAGTCAACTATAAAAGAAGTTCAGTTGACTGAGGCGTCAGAGTAGAAGAGTATTTTGATACTAGTCTGATAAGTCCACTTAATATAGAGCAGTCGACTTGTCAGAAGAGTTTCTGAGAAGATTGTAATACCATTCTGATCAGTCGACATAAGATGGGAATACAGTCGACTTACCAGAACGGTTTTAAGAGAATTGAAATGCAAGTAATAAAAGGTTCAAGAGATACAACCGCAGAGTACACACAATGTATCCTGGTTCGGTCCTCCCAACCTACATCCAGTCCCCAAACAACCCACTTGAGATTTTCCACTATTCTTGAAAAATGTACAAGAATACCCTACGGCGTTAGACAACAACCTTGTCAAACCCGTAGTCCTCTCTCACCACTAGAGAGAGCAACCCACTCTTCCACCAATAGTGAAAACCTGACTCTACACCCTAAAGTCCTACTCTCCAACCGAGAAGAAAAGAAAACAATAAAATTGTTTATGATCAACCTATAGCCTTGTTGTGATTGTGATTTTGTACGTGGCTATTCGGTCAACTTCTGAATTCAATCCAAAACGAATTCAATGTTATGTTGGATTGAACTCAGAGAACCAAGTCTTAAGAATTAGAGTGTTTGAGTTAAAAAACTTTTTCTCTTTGAAAGTAAGAATACTTAAAACTTTTTCTCAAAAGGCTTGGGAACACTTCCATGGTTATTCTAAGCCTCTATTTATAAAGTAGAATCCCTGGAAGTTGTAAAAATAGTTCTTACAACTGTTTACAAACGGATATATCTTTTTGAAACCAAAAAATCAAATTTTGAAATCAGAAATTTGTCAAAACGACTTGAACAGTCGACTGGGTGGCCGTTATGAGACTGGGCAAAGTTTGAAGAAGCTCAGACAGTTTTGTACAGGTACAGTCGACTGGTTCTTAGTGGCAGTCGACTGGTATTCAACAGCTGACCTAGTTCAAACTGTTTTGACCTTTATTTTTGAAAACCACACAGTTATAAAATTATATGTGAGTGTGTGTGTGTGACAAGGCTTTTACATCAATCTAAGACTCAACAAAAGAAGATTACATTTGTTTTTACAAGACACAAAATATAAGACATTGAGGCTTTGGTCTTGACTTGAGTCTTTAGTCTTGAGAGAAGCTTTAGCCATTGTCCTTGTATGAAGCTTTACTTGATCATTCTTCATCTTTAAAACAACTTTCTTGATCAATTTGCTTTGAGGCCTTTGTGTATCATACATAATAAACTTTGATACAACCTGCAATATATAAGAGGTAGCACAACAAATTTGCATTGTGTTGTAATCATTAAAATCAAGAATCAACATTCTCCTCCTTTTTGATGATGACAACACAATAGCTTACAATAATGGAAATAAATATTACAAATGCTCACATGCTCCCCCTATCAAATGTACAATATTCATAGGTGTGAAAACATGCACAAAGATATACACAAAGATATGCATCACAAAATATGCACAAAATAACACAAAGCACAAAATATGCACAAAATAACACAAAGCAACACAAAGCTAGCTATATTTCTCCCCCTTTGTCATCAACAAAAAATGGAGAAAAAAAATAAACCACAAAAAGTACATAGCAAAATGACAAATAAAGACAAATTTATTTATAGAAAGGGAATATTCTTAGTTCAAACGGCTACATAACAAATAGAAAATGCAACAATAAGTAGGAAATACATAGAAAAAATATAAAAATAGTAGAAAGTGAAAAGTCGCTTCAAAAGGTGTGCCAAAATTCAAATTTGAAGAAAACTGATTCGCGACGGTCGACTAGTCTTAGAGGGCAGTCGACTTAGTCGAGAGCAAAAGAGAAAATCGAACATAGCATTAATACAATACAACGGGTCAGTCGACTGGGTACTCTGCACAGTCGACTGTCTAGAACATAAAACTCAGACAAAACTTAGAAAAATAAAGATACTTGGCAGTCGACTGAAAAATACTTATAAGTCGACGTACTAGAGAAAAAATTCAAGAAACATCATGAAAACTACAAATCCCTAGTTCTCTCCTTGAGGTTTGGTAAAGATGTCAGCTACCTGTTTATCAGTAGAAATAAAGTCAAAAGAAATGTCTCCCTTTAAAACATGATCACGTAAAAAATAATGTCGAATATCAATATGTTTCGTACATGAGTGTTGAACCGGACTTTTAGATAAGTTAATGGCACTGGTATTATCATACATTATTGAAGGTTTTTCAAATGAAATACCATAGTCTAATAGAGTTTGTTTTATCCAAAAAATTTGGGCACAAGCTAAACTTGCAGCAATATATTCAGCTTCTGTAGTAGATAGGGATACCGAATTTGGCTTCATACTGCACCAAAGACTAGTGAATGTCCCAAATAGTGACATGTCCCACTAGTGCTCTTGTGGTCAGTTTTACTACCGGCAAAATCCGCATCACTATATGACAAAAGTTGAAAGTTATCGGTGTGTAGATAAAATAGATCATATTCTGACGTGCCTTTAAGGTATCTTAAAATACTTTTCACAGCTTTTAAGTGAGACTCTTTAGGATTTGACTGATATCTAGCACACAAACATACACTAAACATAATGTCCGGTCTACTAGCAATTATATATAAGACTAAGCCAATCATACCTCGATAGAGTTTTTGATCGACACTCTTACCTAATTCATCTTTGTCAAGGGCAGTGGTAGTAGCCATTGGTGTGGTCTTACTACTCGTGTCATCCATGTTAAACCGTTTGAGTAATTCCTTAGCATATTTTCTTTGATTAATAAATATGCCATTCGGTGACTGTTTAATTTGCAGTCCAAGGAAATAGTTTAGTTCACCCATGTGACTCATCTCAAACTCGTTTTTTATGGTGTTAGCAAACTCTTGACAGAGATTACTATTAGTAGAACCAAATATTATGTCATCTACATATATTTTTATGATCAAGATATATGTCTCTATTTTTCTAATAAACAGGGTAGTGTCTACTTTACCTATTTCAAAACCTGTTTCTAAAAGAAAAGTCTTCAATCGATCATACCAAGCACTTGGTGCTTGTTTAAGACCATATAAAGTCTTTTTCAATTTAAAAACATGGTTTGGGAATTGTTCATGTTCGAAACCTGGTGGTTGCTTAACGTAAACATCTTCCTTTATAAATCCATTAAGGAAAGCACTTTTAACATCCATCTGAAAGAGTGTAAAATTCATAAAACAAGCAAAAGAGAATAAGATACGGATTGATTCTAATCTAGCAATAGGAGCATATGTTTCATCAAAATCTATGCCTTCTTCTTGATTATACCCTTGAGCAACTACTCTAGCTTTATTCCTAACAACTTGTCCTGATTTATCTAACTTATTCTTGAATACTCATTTGGTACCAATTATAGTATGATCAGGAGGTCGTGGAACTAAATCCCATACATCATTTCTTATAAATTGGTTTAACTCATCTTGCATGGCATTTATCCAAAACTCATTCTTATAAGCTTCTTGTATATTCTTCGGCTCAAAATCCGACAAGAAAGCTGTATGAGAAAACATGTTAACATGTGATCTTGTCTGAATACCATGTGAAATGTCACTAATTATTAAGTCATGAGGATGATCTCTAACTTTAACAAAAGATTTTGGTAAAGTTGGAGACATCACAACAGGATCAGTCGACTGATTTACAGCAGTCGATTTGACTTCCTTATCGGTCGACTTATCCGCAAGGCTAGTTTGCTCTAAAGATGTAATTACTTTATTTAAAGGTGATGAATCAGTTTCATCATCCTCAATTAAAGTCGATGAAGACAGAGATTCATCAAATGCAATATGCATGGATTCTTCAATAGTCATTATTGACTTGTTGAAGATTCTATATGCCTTACTCCTATTTGAGTATCCTACAAAGATACCCTCATTAGATCTAGGATCAAACTTATCTAAATTATCCTTAGTGTTCAGAATAAAACACTTATATCCAAATATTTTAAAGTAACATACCTTAGGAATTCTATCAAAAAATAGCTCATAACATGTTTTCTTTAGCTTAGGCCTAATCAAAATTCTATTTAACACATAACAAGCTGTAGCAACGGCTTCAGCCCAAAAATACTTAGGTAAATTTCTTTCAACAAGCATGATACGTGCACATTCTTGCAAAGTCCTATTCTTCCTTTCAACCACTCCATTTTGTGGTGAAGCTCTAGGAAATGCAAACGAATAAGTTATATCATTCTTGTTGCAATATTCTGCAAACGTTTTATTTTCAAATTCTCCACCATGATCACTTCTAATAGTGACTATGGTTAGAGACTTTTGATTTTGAATTCGTTTACAAAAATTAGCAAATTCTACAAAAGCATCATTCTTATGTTTTAAAAAGAAAGTCCAAGTGAATCGTGAAAAATCGTCTACTAAAACAAATACATACCTACTTTTATTTAAAGAAGCAATTCTAGTAGGGCCAAATAAATCCATGTGGATTAATTCGAGCAGCCTACTAGTAGAAATTATTTCTTTTGTTTTAAAAATAGATTTAATTTATTTACCTAGTTGACATGCATCACATAATTTATCATTTTTAAAGGATAGTCTTAGCAGCCCTTTAACTAGGTTGTACTTAGACAATTTAGAAAGATTTTTCATATTCACATGGCCAAAACGTCTATGTCATAGCCAAAAATCATTATTAGAAGCTACTAAGCAAAAATCATTCGAATATTTTTAAACACAATTCATAAATGTTATTTTTCCTAAATCCTTGAAAAATTATATTTTGCATGGTAGAATCATAAATTAAACATGCATCTTTTTCAAACATGATTTTATAACCCTTATCACATAGTTGGCTAATACTTAACAGGTTATTCTTAAGTCCACTAACTAATAAGACATCATCTATAGAGGGGTTAATGTGCTTACCGACCATACCAATTCCTATGACCTTTTCTTTGTTGTTGTCACCAAATATGACTGTTCCTCCATCAATGTCTTGTATGGAAGATAGGAGGTTGGCATGACCAGTCATGTGCTTCGAGCATCCGCTGTCAAGTATCCAACGATCTCTCTTAGGTGCCTACAAAATATTCAATGTGAATATGGTACCCTTTTCATTGGGTCCAAAATAGATTAGTTTGTGGGAAACCAAACCCATGAAAAGTTTAATTTTCAACCATAAGCAGAAATATAATTAGCAGAATTACATATAGTAAGTATATATGAATTAATGTAAGCAATTCTATCTTTCGAACTCAGGTTGACTGGAACCCATACATATTTGCTCTGTCCAGTCGACTTTTATTGTTATTCAGTTGACTGGGAGGTAGTATAGATTGACTTATTTGAGGTATTTATCTCATTGAATGAGACTCAGTTCCTCTGGACAGGCGACTGATATGTGGATTCAGTTGACTGGTCTGAACTGTAGATTTGCCTTTTTCATGAAAAAGTTACAGTTTTAGATTTTTCAAAAAACTCATAAAGTTTATTCTTAACACTAGAAATAGATACAGATTTATTTACACTAGTGTTCTTAGAAGAGTGAGATTTTTCAAAGGACTTTTTAAAACCAAGTCCAAACTTTTGATTAGATTGCACTTGATTTTGAAGAATATCATTTAAATTCTCTTTTCCTTTATTAAATTTAGATACATTTTTGGATATCTCTTCATAATTTTTCTTTAGAGACTCAAGATCCATATCTAAACTAGAAAGACAAGAATTTAAGGACTTTACTTCTTTATCAAAGTTAAGATTCTCTTGAGAAAGTGTTTGATTAACTTTCTCTAAGTTCTTAACTCTAATCTTTTATTTTTTAAGTTCTTGAAAAATCTTGTTGAAAGCATCAAGTAAATCATTAGAATCATAGTCATTACTTACTTGATTTTGAGACGCCAAAAAACACACGTTTGCAATCTCGTTTGTCTCATCAATTTCTTCTTCCGACGAAGAATCGCTATCATCCCAAGTTGCTTGGTATGCCTTTTTGTTCTTTACGAACTTTTTCTTTGTGTACTTATCCTTCTTGAAGTTAGACGCCTTTCCGTTAGATTTTGCGTTCTCTAGTGGGCAATCCATCTTCATATGGCCTGTCTTGTTACACCTGAAACAAGTTGGAGGTTCATTAGATTCCTTAGATTTTGAATTAAACTTACCTTTTCTAAGGAACTTTTTGAACTTTCTCATGAACATGGCAACTCTTCCTCATCTTCTTCTTCATCCTCGGAGTCCAACATGGCTTTGAATGCTAATGTCTTCTTCTTTGTTTTTTGTGGTTCGGCATCCTTCTTGCACTCATTAAGTTGTACCTCATAAGCCATAAGATTTCCCACAAGATTCTCAAGAGAAAGTTGTGTTAAATTATTGGCATCTTCTATGGCGGTGGTCTTCTTCTCCCATTCGGGGATTAGTGCACAAAGTACCTTCCTCACCATCTCGGCTTGAGTATACGTCTTTCCAAGTGCCACAAGTGAATTGGTAATGTCCGTGAACCTTGTAATCATCTCAGACACATTCTCATTCTCCTTCATGCGGAACATTTCAAACCTGTGAACAAGAACATATATTTTAGACTCTTTTACTTTATTTGTTCCTTCATGAGTTACCTCGAGTGTGTGCCAAATTCGATGTGCAGTTGTTGCATTGGACATACGGTTGAACTCCTCCTTTATAAGGGCACAAAATAGCGCATTCATCGCCTTTGCATTGTTCATTGTTTGGTTCTTCATGTCATCGTTCCATTGTGCATATGGAATGGTAGGAGCAGTGTACTCGGTCTCTGTCATGTTCCATATTTTATAGTTGATGGACTGAAGGTAGATCTTCATTCTACACTTCCAATAGTTGTAATTGGTTCCATCGAAGAGGGGTGGCCTTTGTGTAGATTGGCCTTCATGGTATTGATTTGCATTAGAAGTAGTTTCCATTGCACTCAACCAGGCTCTAATACCAAGTGTTGGATCCTATAGGCAAGGCAAGAAATACTAGAGGGGGGTGAATAGTGTTTTATAAAAACTAATTGCAAAATTAAAAATTATCTTCTGTTCAGTCGACTATAAAAGAAGTTCAGTCGACTGAGGCGTCAGAGTAGAAGAGTATTATGATACTAGTCTGATAAGTCGACTTATTACAGAGAGGCAGTCGACTTGCCAAAAGAGTTTCTGAGAAGATTGTAATATCAGTCTGATCAGTCAACTTAAGATGGGAATACAGTCGACTTACCAGAACGGTTTTGAGAGAATTGAAAAGCAAGTAATCAAAGGTTCAAGAGATACAACCACAGAAATTCCAACCACAGAGTACACACGATGTATCCTGGTTCGGTCCTCCCGACCTACATCCAGTCCCCATGCAACCCACTTGAGATTTTCCACTATTCTTGAAAAATGTACAAGAATACCCTACGGCGTTAGACAACAACCTTGTCCAACCCGTAGTCCTCTCTCACCACTAGAGAGAGCAACCCACTCTACCACCAAGAGTGAAAACCTGACTCTACACCCTAAAGTCCTACTCTCCAACCGAGAAGAAAAGAAAACAATAAAATTGTTCAAAATCAACCTATAGCCTTGTTGTGATTGTGATTTTGTACGTGGCTATTCGGTCAACTTCTGAATTCAATCCAAAACGAATTCAATGTTATGTTGGATTGAACTCAGAGAACCAAGTCTTAAGAATTAGAGTGTTTGAGTTAAAAAAAACTTTTTCTCTTTGAAAGTAAGAATACTTAAAACTTTTTCTCAAAAGGCTTGGGAACCCTTCCATGGTGATTCTAAGCCTCTATTTATAGAGTAGAATCCCTGGAAGTTGTAAAAATAGTTCTTACAACTGTTTACAAACGGATATATCTTTTTGAAATCAAAAAATCAAAATTTGAAATCAGAGATCTGTCAAAACGACTTGAACAGTCGACCGGGTTGCCGTTATGAGTCGACTGGCCAGAGTTTGAAGAAGCTCAGACAGTTTTGTTGTAACACCCCTAATTCCAAATACAACTGAATTCGAGATTTCCACAGGATCTTTACACTTCTTTCGTACAATTTTACAAGAAATTTAAAACTTTTATTTCAACAATGGTTACATCAGAGTCTTTTACATCAATACGGAGCGGAATTAATAAAATATAACAATAATGAATGTACAATTGATACAACTTTAACATTTAAATAATCAACAGAATTAAATCATCTTTATATCATCATGTAACTCCAAATCTATATATAAAACTGTTGGCCCGTCAGTTGCTTACAACTGACAAAATAGTATACACGGCCATCCTCTCTACGCCGGAAATAGTATAACGATTCTTAAATACTTTAGCAAACACAAACTTGATCACAAACAGAGCTATAAAGGGACTATCCTGTTGATGTCGTGTTGTAGAGTAGGACTTATTAGTATATGTATATAGGCATGTGGAATAGATGATTAGGTGGAGAAATGGACAAGGCTTTGCTGGTTAATGCTTGGCCTCTTTCGAAAATGTCAGGGGAGAGGGAGGAGAAGAGATGAGAGAATGAGAGACTTAGGGGGTATTTTTATAGATTAACTAATAGGTAGTTAGAATAACCACCTCCCATATGAACACCACTAACCCCATGATTTAAAAATTGAAACTTGCTTTCTCTCCTACTTTCAAAATCAAATATTCAGATTTTCCCTCTTCTCAAAAGCAACCCGGTCCCCAAAATTGTGTGCACATCGCACGTGTGCACGTGCACGTGCTTTGTGTACAAAAAAATTTATTTATACATGTAATAAATAAAATTAACTTTAAAATTATAATTTTCATGCACAATACACACACATTTTTTAAAATTTATTTTGAAAGAGTAATACGCTTAACACGTGCACTAAAACACGTGGGCCACCCGTAAAATCTCAAAATACAAAAATTGACTTTATCAACCTGAAAAATATTTATAATTAATCAGAATGCAACATAAGAATTTATCTAATATACATATTCGATAATGTACTCAAACATACAGAAAAATACGTGTATTGCACGTATAAAATTTATTTTAATAAAGATAGACAAAAAATTGAATTTAGTTTACAAAACGAATTTAAACATGTTTATAAAAATAAATAATTGAAACTCCTCGAAAAACTTTGCACGTAACGGTGGAATACCCAAAATCGATACGTGCATCGATAATACGTAAAAAACACATAAAAACTCAAGGATTGAAGCATTTGAGTTGTCTCAAATGAAATTTTAAGAATATGGGATTGCATAAATAATCGGAATTCAAAATACATATCAAAATGCGTTATGGATATAATCAATAACAATACAAAATGCACGTACGTAACACCCGAGGGCAAAATTATCATTTAAATTTTGCGGGGTGTTACACTCTCCCCCCCTAGAACAGTTCCGTCCCCGAAACTCACTATGGTAAAGGCTGTATTTTGTACACACCAAAGAAAATATCAGTATAACATATAGAAAACTACAAACATTAAGAAAATACGTATAGCATAAAAGTAAGCAATGTTGAGGAATAAAACAAAAATCCATTTAAGAAAATTTATGAGTATCAAAATTTATGAGAACCGAACAAGAAAACTAGGAAAGTAGCATAAGAAAATAAATGCGACAATAAAGGAAAGAGTATATTGAAAGGAGTTTTCATACAAATTATTATTGAATAAACCATTAGATAAAATGATAAATAAACTTAATCATTAATTGTGAAATAGTTCAGAAAACAATGCAATAAAGAGAAATCATAGTCAATGGATATTTTATAAATGGATTCAATACTCAAAATTCACCAATGTAATATATGGTAGAAAGTCGTAAACTAAATTGATACTGTACGACAAAACTAGCAATTCAAAAAGAAGGCTGTTTGAGAAATATATAAGAAGGAATATAGTAAAAGTATAGAAAACATAAAATAATTCTGTATACAAATTAATATCATAAAATAATTTGTAAGGTAACTACATAAGATTTGAAAATTAAGGATACGGAAGGCATACATCGAAATACTTCCAAATTATCCAGTAGAGCGGGAAAACCAACTTACAAAAATCACATACTTGCATAGGCGAAAAATATAGGGGTGAAACAAATAGCATGATATGAAAATCATAAATAATTTGTAGTAGTAAAACAAGACATCGTAGTAGTAAAACATACTGTTGAAAGTAGTGCGAAAACTAATTATATAAAGATAAATTATAAATCAAAGAAAAGTATAGATACAAATTTTATTTTTGTTAGGTGAGTACCAAATAGCAATATAAAACACGATGAAGATGTATGAGATACTTACTCATTAAAAGATTCAAAATAAAGAAGAGAACAGCAAGATAGATGAGATTAAGTAGCAAATATACAAGTTTGATAAATATGGAAATTTGTATAAACAATATAATGATAGATTTGCAAAATGTTTTAAGTTAGTACAAAAATAGAATAGTGGTGGGTAAATATTATAGAAAAACAAAATAGGGGTCATCTAAGTAGACAATATCCTTCTGGTGTAGGTTTGCCTCGTTGGTATCCAACAGCAGACTTTCCTGTCTCGATCTCGAGTTGCAGAATTGCTTCTACGATATCCGGTTGCAGTTTGCCTTCTGGACATTCGGTTGCAAACTTTGCCTCACCGACATCCAGTTGCAGTTTGCCTCCAATGATGTCTAGTTGCATATTTGCCCTCTTGACATCAAGTTGCACCCAAACGGGAGATGGAAAGATGAAATCTTCCATATATACTTGGATATGGGATGTTTAATAAAGTATGATGTTATGTTTAAAAAAATCAATGATACGGAAAAAGATGTTACACAACGAAATATCAAATAGGTATATAGGATATATCAAACATAGACGGTACTAATTATTGGTAATGAAAAATTATTTATAACATCAAGACAAATAATGTAAAATATATGTACGTGTTGGAAGTACAAATGAAAACAATAATGATGTAGTGCGGCAAATTAGGACAATTGACACAAACAATTATACATAAAATAGTAACATAGTAATTTGAGGAGGGTGAAATTATGTGTATAGTAAGTATCTTGAAATACATGACACATATAAAATCAATGAAAAATATATATATAGTAATCAAGAATCTAAAGACAATTTAAAATTTTAGAATAAAGTAAAGTATAAATAGAGAGTATATGCATTATATAAAGAAGCGTAAACTACAAAATTAATGAATATAACAAAACAAATTAGTAGACAATATGTAATAACGATAATATTGAATGCAGACAATAAATCAAATTAGTTTGTTGTATTTATACGGATAAAATATTTCAATCTCGTTAAAATATACTGAAGTATATAGGATAATACGAGGTAACGAAAGAATATCGTATCAGAAAATCAAATCATGTAAAATGAATACACATATGCAAAATTCACAAGCGAAATTCAAAAATGTAATAAATGAAGAAAATAATAGTTGCAATATAAATTTAATAGAATGCATGAAGTAATAGCGAATATAGACGGATGATCATAAAGTGACATAAAACACAATAAACAGAATTTTAAAACTGAAGGAAAAACAAATTTAAAAAAAATATCAAGACTGAGGAAAATAGACAAAATAAAAGATATATAATAAATTTAATAGTATAAGAAAATGTTTACTTGAAAAGTATTAAATGTTGAAAAGTACTATGATGAAAATCCACATAAAATAATTTGAGGGGAAGGTGTATCTATGTGTAAGGTATCATGAATGACGGTTCAAACCAACCACGCTTCCACTGCGCCACTCTGATACCCAGAGAAAATGAGCTCGCATACAATCTCAAATCAATGTATGCGAGGAGAACATCATGAATGAATTTGAATGTAAATTCAATAACAACTTCCATTCATGACTCCAGTCATCCAATAGGGAAAGGAAAGAGAAACATCAGTCTATAGAGCAACACAAATGTAAATCACTTACATTTAAATCTCTATAACTGAACTCACACTCTAATGTCCACTTCTAGGGTGTCGTTCCTTATAAATTTGTACTACTTAGAAGCCTGGCTCTGATACCACTCTGTAACACCCCGAATTCCAAATACAACTGAATTTGAGATTTCCACACGATCTTTACACTTCTTTCGTACAATTTTATAAGGAATTTAAAACTTTTATTTCAACAATGGTTACATCAGACTCTTTTACATCAATACGCAACGGAATTAATAAAATATAACAATAATGAATGTACAATTGATACAACTTTAACATTTAAGTAATCAACAGCATCAAATCATCTTTATAACTTCATGTAACTCCAAATCCTGTATATAAAACTGTGGGTGCGTCAGTTGCTTACAACTGACAAAATATTATATACGGCCATCCTCTCTATGCCGGAAATAGTATAACGATTCTTAAATACTTTAGCAAACAAAAATTTGCTAAAGTAGATTAATTCCCTCGACATGAATTAATCTACTACGGTAACTACGGTAAGTATCTTAGATGTTCTATGATCTACGAGCCCATGTCCAGGCAGCCTGGAGGGGAATCCCACGCACTGACACGACGCATCGAGCAGGCAACCTATGGACAATTCAACCTCCGCCATGGAACAATGGCACCACCCGTAGCCACTCAAACACCCCACAAGCGTCGCCACCGAAACGATAATTCTGGAGTAGTGTCCATGCCATGTCTTGACGCATCAAGCAGGCAGCCTGTGGATCACTCTCACACTGCCAATCCGATGGCCCTTATACTCGTGTTTTTCTCTTACTTTCATCACATCTCCACTATGTATCTATCTATAATTTCGGTAAGTATCCTAGATGTTCTATGATCTATGAGCCCATATCCAGGCAGCCTGGAGGGAAATCCCACGCACTAATACGACGCATCGAGCAGGCAACCTATGGACAATTCAGCCTCTGCCTTGGAACAATGGCACCACCCATAGTTACCAAACACCCCACAAGCGTCGCCACCGGGACGGTACTCTGGAGTAGTATCCACGTCATGTCACGACGCATCGTGAAGACAGCCTGTGCATACCCTCACACCACCAATCCAATGGCCCTCATACTCATATTTTTCTCTTACTTCCATCACAGCCTTACAAAATTTGTTTTAAAAGAAAATCATCACAACCTAGAGCTAGCTTACCCTATCGGACTTAAATCAAATAACAGAGACAGTCAGCCTACCTGGCTACTTCTCAAGAGACACTCAAACCTCAACGGTTAGCTCTCAAAATCATAGATAATACTGCCGGTCACAAGGGTCTCGCCTAGCCTCTAGATTCCAACAACTATCTCTTTCTAGAGATCAATAATATTTCATAATTAATCTCAAATAATCATTTTCATTTCTTTTGTTCACAAACTCTTTCCCAAAACATTTCTTTTATAATCTCATAACATGAGAACAATTCAATTCAATCTCTTAATCAAATTCATCTTTCACACCTTTGTGTGTATTTCAAAATAGATTCAGTCAGGTATTAATAATCATAAAATCTCGCATTCAACTTATTTAACTTTCATTTGTCAAAATCAAATCCAAACTTAAGAACAAAAATCAGTTCGGTTCAGTCGACTGGTAGCATTATCAGTCGACTGTTCTGCGAACATCAAAACATCACAGTCAGTTCAGTCGACTGTTGACAAAGAATCAGTCGGCTGTTCCGTGAATACCTTGAAACATCAAAAACTAAAATTCAGGACAGCAACAGTCGACTGTGAAAGTAGACAGTCTACTGTCCTGCCGAGGAAAGACCAAATTCTTTTACTTGCCAGTCGACTGTGGAAGGTAGACAGTCGACTGTCAATTGCACCAATTGCAGCTTGCATATACTTTTCGACCTTTTAATTGATTTGTACTTCCATATAAAAATATAGATCATTTCTAGAATGTATTCCTTTTTAAAAACAATATCGTATATGTTCTCAAATTCACAAGTTTCTCATTTTTCAATGAAATCTTTAAAATGCATCAAAACATATATCCAATCGATTTTCCAAATAAACTGTCGTCTTTTATCAAAATCACTTTATAAAATCTCTATACTCAACTAAATAAATATTTTGAGGTTAGAATCGCACTTCTTTGCCATATTAACAACAACAATTCTTTTATACATATTTGCATTATTTTAATCAACGTCTTAACATGCATCAATTTCATACAAATCACTTTGATTCTAGCATTTCAAGTTATCAATCATAATAATTTAAAGAATAGATACGCAATTTACTCCATTTAAGATTTAGCAATTGACTCTACATTAACTTTCATGCAATCTCATCATACCAATTCAATTTCATCAAATAAATTGTATATCATCTATCATGCAATTTCTACTCCTAAATTAGAAAGAATTTAAGAAACACCCACCTAAAGTTGAAGAGGTTGTACTCAAACGAACTCCTAGAATTAGAAGCTCTTAAAGAAAACTCCATTTACAACTCCTCGAAATCCGCGCACCAAAACAAGCCCCCCACATCCTTTCGGTCAACAACAGTGAGCATCTCCATCACCACTCCATTTCGGCAACATCAAGAACAACTCCCATCTTTCATATACACATACTATGTATGTACATATATATACAATAGTATATGTATATAGGCATGTGAAATAGATGATTAGGTGGAGAAATGGACAAGGCTTTGCTGGTTAATGCTTGGCCTCTTTCGAAAATGTCAGGGGAGAGGGAGGAGAAGAGATGAGAGAATGAGAGACTTAGGGGGTACACTACAAGAAATTTGCCATATACCAACGGATATCTATGGTGACGGATCACTAAAACCGTGGGTATAGGCATCATATACCTACAGACGTATAGTAAACTGTGGGTATAGGTATAGGGATGCTTTCGGATAAGGATATATCCGATTCGATCCGCATCCGAATCCGACTTTTTGGCGAATACGGATATAAAAAATCCGTATCCGGGCGGATACGGATACGGATTCGGATATCCAAATAAAAAAAAATCGGATACAGATACGGATATGGATATCCCTAAAAAAATTAGATTCGGATACGGATATCCGCTTAATTTAATATATATTTATTTAATAAAAATACTTAATAGTTATACACTTTCCCAATTCCCCAATTCCCAATTCGAGACTGCAGCCCTAATCCCCAGTCCCCATCCCCAATTCCCTATCGCGCCGCCAGTGAAGCCCGACCTCTCCCCTTCCTCTCCCGCCCGCAGCCAGAGGCGACGCTACAGCCCTAATCCCCAGTCCCCATCCCCAATTCCCCATTGCGCCGCCAGTGAAGCCCTGCCTCTCCCCTTCCTCTCCCGCAGCCAGAGACGACGGCAGCAGTCCCGCAGACCAGTCGCGACGCACCTCCCTCGCCTCCCGCCGTCCAGCACCGCCGTCCATGTCCTATCGTGCCGCCCCCTGTCCCCCTGGCAGCACTCCCGCACACCAGTCGCGACGACAGCAATCCCGCAGACCAGAGGTGAACACAACACATGCCTCGAGTTTTATAGTTAGTATGAGAGTTGAGGAATTTAGAGTTATCATCTGAGAAATTACCTCCTTGGCAAATTGATCAGTTGGGGCAAGGTATCTGTTGCCCTGGCTGTTGATGGTGGGGTCGGCACTCCCACCGATGGTGTACATCTCCCAGTGAGTGTAGTCATTGTTCACTACATGGAAGTAACCATGCCTGCACCTGCAAAGCAACAATATAAAACAGGTTCAGCCCCCAAGCAGAAAACTGGAAACTTTAATACATCTCATTACTTTTTTCAGTCAATGGTAATGCCGACCATCTTTATTTTGAGGAAAACTCGCTCGATTTCACACTGACCCTACTTTGCCAATTCAAGTTTTGATCTTCTAGCTATATTCCGTATCGACTGCAGGTTGCGTAATTGACTGAAGAGGAGGAACTAGGAGGACCAGAATTCACCATTTCAGGTAATGAAGCATTTGTTTTCCGAGGCCAAACTTGTTGGTATCAAAAAATTTTAAGTTCTGTCATTCTATAATATGCAATATTTATTTGGTTGCTAGAGTAAATGTACCTTGAGAATATCAAATTTCAGATGCTGTTTTATTAATTTTACTCATGTGACATTATCTCATTGTTTCCAGGAAGCCATGAAAAAAGTGTATGTGTCAAAAAGTAAACAGTGAAGAGACATCATACAAGTACAAGATCATATATATTCATGGCCTCGACTCTTGCAAGTACTATATTAATTCCATTTCTAAGGTACTGACCATCACCCATACAGTAATATACTGTCCTAGTTAGTTCATCTTGCACTTATCTTTATGTAAAACATGCTGCCTGTGGTGTTTTTCAGAAAGTCATTGATGAGGTTGGGAGATCTTGCAGGTCTTGCAGGGGTTTGAACTTGTCTCCTATATAAATCAACAAAAAGAAAGGTAAAGTGACCAGTGCATCAAAAGCTTCTGATAACATTAACTTCTTGGCATAAATAAAGGAACTACAACATCATCAGCTAAATTCATCTTCTTTCTTGCTAGACACTATGCTTTCATAATACAGCTCAATTTGCCAATATATATCTGGAAGGACAACAGAATGGGGAAGAATGGGGAATGACTGTCCCATAAAATTTCCAAGACTTAAATACCACAAAAATGGTTATGTGTCTACCAATGTAGCAGTAAATTCTTGATACCATTTCTAAATGCAGTCAATAGTCAATTTACATAATTTTCAAAAGCATATTTCTGTTTTGTCTATGAAAGATCTGAAAATATAATATTTACTGATCTACAGTTCATTTGTACAAAATTAAATATATGTTCAAAATTTTCGTTGAGTTCTACATTTCGTGTCTGTGTCAAGTCACCAAAACTCCATTTGCTATGCATTCGTCTTTCTTCCAGTTAAACATGCATTAAAATGCTACCAAATTATTTGGCTGAAATATTTTATATTTGTAACGAGATGATGAAAGGGTAAACAAATTTCACAAGACTTGAGTAATTCATGATTTTGCAGCAATCAGAGTAAACAAAGAGCACTTCGGCTTTCTATTTTCTTTCGTTGGTTTGAGTTTTTTACTTCACAGGAGTTCAATTATAACCACTTTTAGAACAAAATTTGTATTCACATATTTTCATGTAGTTTGGAAAATATGCAACGATATCAAAACAAGTTTTTATCCTCATGAATTGTAGTAGTCTTTTGATCATTGCCGTATGGTATGAAATATGTTACAAGATTTTTTTGTTGATTAATTGTTCATTGATGTACAAGTGTTTTGAGGGCTGTAAAGGCAAGTTTTCTCATAAAAGATTTTAACGAATGCTTTCAGGTATGTTTCAAAATTTTGTTCAACAAAGGTGTGGAAAGGAAAAGGGAAAGGGAAGTGTTTTCTGCAAGTGTTTGTGATCGAATTATTTATTGTTCTATTCTTCTTTAGATCTTCTTTCACTGGCCTTCTCCAATGGTGAATCATAACTTATAATTAACTTCGAATGTTGTAGTTGTGAATGTTAGTCTTCTATATGATCATTTGATGCTCAGCAATAGGAAAGTGATGTTTTAATTATTTTTTGTCCATTTATTCTTCTTTCATATTCCTGTGAGATCCGCAGGTTTTCACTATAACATACTAACATTTATCAATGTGCATTTATATTCATGTCTAATTTATGATAGAATTCTCATCTTCAATAATTTTACCATATAGCATTATGGTGGTAATATAACATTTGACATTTACATTAATGATCTTTACATATTGATCCTCTTAAGGAATACATGACATTGTTTCTGGTATGAGTCCCCCAACATCTGTACCATCACCTGAGCAAATTACCTTTCTAATGTATATACCACCATTATCAGACTAGCAAATAACAAGAAGGATTCTCACTGATACTAACTACAACATTTATAATATAGCAAGAAATGAACTCTTAACTAATGCATTATTCTGTTGAGATCATATACTAGGCACAAGTTCTTTGCTTATGTCTATTCTTTTAGTCTGGGACTTACATTTCATCGTCATCATCACTATCTCTACGAAGGAACTAATTATCATCTTTTTTTTGGAAACTCCAGTTAGCACTAACGTATTTATTGGATATCAGGTCCGCTTGGCTGTTGCTGGTGCTTTCCACACAAGCTTCATGGAACCAGCTGTCTCACGGTTAGAAGCAGCATTGGCAGCAACTGAAATCAGGCAACCCAGAATACCTATCATATCAAATGTGGATGCCCAACCACATTCTGATCCTGATACTATCAAAAAGATTTTGGCACGTCAGGTCAACTACTCCTGTTGTGAAATTTCATTTATTGCTGAAGAAAGAGTACTGCTCAACTCTTCACATAGTTTAGAGGCTCGCTTTATTACGTAGAAAGCTCATTACAGAGTGTGCAAATGATTTGATGCACCTTAAAATTGTACAAATACATCGGAGGGTGGAACTATGTTCAGTATATTTGTGCTTTTACTACAAATTTACGATAACTACCATGGCTGCCATTTGTATTGGGGTCAGGTAAGCTTGTCATTGGTTATACCAGACATTGTTAGAAGTATCTCTCAATTGGTTGGCAGACTGCCATTCCGATGCGTCTCAGTATTGACTGATATTGCATGTCAGTTAGGCTATTAATTTTATAGTCTACTGGTTAAATATGATGTTCATCACCATCTGTTGTAGTTTGACAGTATAATTAGGACTAAAATGAAAAAGTTCAAAATTATTTTTACTTATTTATTTAGTTTTTATTTATTGAATTTATTTGAAATGTCTGCTTTGAATTTAAAAACATATTTCCAAGCATTATGTTACTCGAACTTTTAGTTTCCTGAACATTCGTTTATCATGGTGGTTAATGCTTTTTAAACAGGTGACTTCGCCGGTTCAATGGGAGTTGACTGTGAAGACTCTCTTGAACAAAGGCGTTAAGAAAAGCTATGAATTAGGACCTGGCAAGGTATTTACAAACTCTATGGTGTCCCTGATGTTATTTTTTAAAAATCAATTTTCACCCAATTTTTGGTACAATCTGATCATCTTGCTGCTTGTAAACATCTACGCTTTCTAATTTTGACTTAGTGATTTTGGCTGCTTCGTGGCTTGCAGGTTATCGCAGGAATAGTGAAGAGAATGAATAAGACTGCGGATCTCGAGAACATCAGTACAGGCAGGTGAAAGCCAAGATGGTCACCTTTCATAGGAAGAAGAATCTTCAGTACTATGAGATATCGGCCAAGAGCAACTACAATTTTGAAAAGCCTTTCCTTTACTTGGCTCGAAAGCTTGCTGGGTAAGAAACTGAGTAGTTTGTTTTAATTGAGACTTACGTTTGTGAGAAGATAGCTATTAGGAAAGATTTCTTATACTGGAAGTTGGTTTAATTCAGGGATGCAAACCTTCACTTTGTGGAATCACCAGCAGGGTATGCACATTATCGCTACGAGCTCAGCAGGGTTTCTGCAAGTGTTTTCATAGCACTAGGAAAAGGGAAGCGTCGGTGCCCTGGAGATGTGAGATTTGCTGTCTTAGATTCATGGTTTCGACCTATGTTGAAGGATTTTGGATGGCTACTGAGGTGTCCAAAGGGCCTTGAGATTCGGATGTTAGAAGAAGGCCTCGGTCAGGCGATTCTCACCCTCCTATTGAATCAGCAGCAGAGTTTGTTCCTGGAGTGGTTTTAGTGGTTTGGTGGGAAAGGAACCGAGTGTCCTAATCTAAAGTACTAATTTTCTGTTGATGGAGCAAATCTCGAAATTAAGTGGATGAGATTATTATAAGACTTTATATGCTTATTATATGCCAGTATGGTACTTTTAGGTTGACATTTTAACTATTGTAATTTGAATTTGACATGCTTGTAATACTGCATTAATTTTTAATATGATTGAAGTTTAATTTTATTTAATTTTGTTTCATAAACACATGTATTTATTTCATTGTGTATTTGGTTTATAATTGAATTAATATTATAAAAGAAAATATTAAATTATCATAAGCATATATAATTAATAAGAAAAAATTGTGTATAGAGCGATGAGTATATATTCAGATAATTGGATGCGAAAACCATCGCTAAAACCTATAGCAATGGAGCTTCAATCGTGGGTATAGGAAAGCAAAATGTGTCTTTAAAACCTATACCAACGGATACGAAACCGTGGGTATAATACCGAGGTTTTGTCCAACGGGTAAAAAAATCGTCGCTATAGGCTATAGTGACGGCATTTTGCCGTGGGTATAGCTAATTAAATACGACGGAAAAATATGTCCGTTGGTATAGGTCTTACGGGCTATACCTACGGTTTTTCGCCTTTTACCCACGGATTTTTGCTGTTACTATATGTCAAATTCCTTGTAGTGGTATTTTTATAGATTAACTAATATGTAGTTAGAATAACCACCTCCCACATGAACACCACTAACCCCGTGATTTAAAAATTGAAACTTGCTTTCCCTCCTACTTTCAAAATCAAATATTCAGATTTTTCCTCTTCTCAAAAGCAACCCGGTCCCCAAAATTGTGTGCACATCGCACGTGTACACGTGCACGTGCTTTGTGTACAAAAAAATTTATTTATACATGTAATAAATAAAATTAACTTTAAAATTATAATTTTCATGCACAATACACACGCATTTTATGAAATTTATTTTGAAAGAATAATATGCTTAACACGTGCACTGAAACACGTGCGCCGCCCGTAAAATCTCAAAATACAAAAAATGACTTTATCAACCTGAAAAATATTTATAATTAATCAGAATGCAACATAAAAATTTATCTAATATACATATCCGATAATGTACTCAAACATACAGAAAAACACGTGTATTGCACGTATAAAATTTATTTTAATAAAGATAGACAAAAAATTGAATTTAGTTTACAAAACGAATTTAAACATGTTTATAAAAATAAATAATTGAAACCCCTCGAAAAACTTTGCACGTAACGGTGGAATACCCAAAATCGATACGTGCATCGATAATACGTAAAAAGCACGTAAAAACTCAAGGATTGAAGCATTTGAGTTGTCTCAAATGAAATTTTAAGAATATGGGATTGCATAAATAATCGGAATTCAAAATACATATCAAAATGCGTTATGGATATAATCAATAACAATACAAAATGCACGTGCGTAACACCCGAGGGCAAAATTGTTATTTAAATTTTGCGGGGTGTTACATTTGTATAGGTACAGTCGACTGGTACTCAACAACTGACCTAGTTCAAACTGTTTTGACCTTTACTTTTGAAAACCACACAGTTATAAAATTATATGTGAGTGTGTGTATGTGACAAAGCTTTTACATCAATCTAAGACTCGACAAAAGAAGATTATATTTGTTTTTACAAGACACAAAATATAAGACATTGAAGCTTTGGTCTTGACTTGAGTCTTTAGTCTTGAGAGAAGCTTTAGTCATTGTCCTTGTATGAAGCCTTGTTTGATCATTCTTTAGCTTTAAAACAACTTGCTTGATCAATTTGCTTTGAGGCCTTTGTATATCATACATGACAAACTTTGATACAACTTACAATATATGAGAGGTAGCACAACAAATTTGCATTGTGTTGTAATCATCAAAATCAAGAATCAACAAGAGTATCCAAGGAATATACCTTCATCACTTTTACGATAAAACTTCCCTAAATTATCAAGAGTATTTAAAATGAATACTTTGCATCCGAAGACATGAAAGTAGCTTAGGTTGGGAGTTCTGCCATAATATAGTTCAAAATGGGGTTTTCTCAAGATACTTTCTGATGATTACTTAGTTTATGGTATAGCATGCTGTATTAACAGCCTCTGTCCAAAATGACTTAGGTAAATTTTTTTCACTAAGCATTGTACGGGCCATTTCTTGAAGAGATCGATTCTTCCTTTCAACAACCCCATTTTGTTGGGAAGTGCGAAGACATGCGTACTCATGTTTTATTCCCTTTTTGGCACAAAATGATGTGAAGAGTTCGTTTTGAAATTTCCCACCATGATCACTACGAATAGTAACAATGGTGAGGCTTTTCTCATTTTTCACTCTATGACAGAATTTTTGAAATACATGTATAGTCTCCTCTTTTTGAGACAAGAAGGCAACCAAAGTAAATCTGCTATAGTCATCAACAATAATAAATGCATATCGTGCACCACCATTACTACGTGTTCGTGATGGACCAAAAAGATCCATGTGCAAAAGTTCAAGAGGTCTAGAAGTTGATACAATTTTTTTTGGTCTGAGAGAACTTTTTGTTTTCTTACCGAATTTGCATGACTCACATGGTTTGACCTTTTCGAACTTAATTTCAGGGATTCCTCTTACAAGCTCTTTGCTTACAAGTTTGTTGAAGTTGTCCATGTGCGTGTGACCAAGCCTGCGATGCCATAGCCATCCATCCTTATTCCGTGCGACAAAGCATCTCATACTTTCCTGTGCTAATTCATTTGAGTTTATGACATATACATTATTGCATCTATTAGCAAGAAGTAAACAATCTTTATTGTTAACATACAGTGCATGTGTTTTTATCAAAAGTGACAATATACCCTTTATCACATAGCTAACTAACACTAATTAAGTTGTGCTTTAGACCTCTTACCAATAGGACATCCTCAATGGAGCATGAGGAACCAAAGTTAATTTTACCTTTACCAATGGTTTGACCAGTGCTATTGTCTCCAAAGATGATGTCCTTCCCCTTTTCCCTTGATAGTGATGAAAAGTATCTGTTGTCACCAGTCATGTGATTTGAACAACCACTATCAAGGTATCACCGATCTTTAGTCTTGATACGTTGGGGTACTTACACCAAGATTAGTAGGCATAACTTTGCATACCCATGTTTGGTTTGAACCTGCATTTGTATCCTTTCTCACCCACACAAGATAAGTATTTCCTTTCAGTGAACAGTTATAAGAAATATGCCCTAGTCTACAGCAAAATTTACATGTGATTCGACTATGCCTTGGGTCATGCACACTTGTATGATTTATTTTTGTTTTGTGATTATGTTGATTTTTATACAAGTGTGTATGACATCATGATTTTTGATGAGGTATTGGTTCTTCATAACCAAGCCCTCTATTATCATGATAGGATCTTGAATCCTTTGTAATAAAGTAACTAGGCCCTTCATGCTTTTCAATAATTTTTTCAAGCTCAATTACCTTTTTACACAGTCTCTTTCTAGTTATCTCATCGTCTTTTGAGTTCCAACGAAGAGTATCTAATGTGGCATCAAGGATCCTATTTTGATTAAGGGCTTCATTACAACTTTCCACTACTTCATTAAATTTCTTTTTACATTCGTCTAAGTCATTTGTGAGCTTGGCAATATAGACAGATTTCTCCTGAATAACCTTTAAGTGATCATCATGCTTTGCTACCGATTCACAAATTTGTTTTTTCAACATCTCATTTTCTTCTAGCAAAATATCATGATCTCTTTGACATGACTCAAGTTTTTCAAAAATTAGGGCATTCTTATTTTTCAGTTTGTCATTTTTTGTTATGCAGGCGTCATGTATCTCATTAGAATTTTGTTTATATTGTCTAAGTTCACGACTTAGTTTCTTGGCATAGTCTTTTAAATCATTACATATGTCTACGAGTTTATTATAATTTGGTTGTTCGATTACCTCTTCTTTAGAAGGTGATTGCACCCACCACTCCCAAGAGCCATGAAACCGACGTCGCCGTGATCTTGCTCTTCCTCACTTGAGTCCGAGTCTAGCCAAGTTGCCTTTAGCACCTTCTTCTGTCTTGGATTTGAACAATAATATTCCTTGTTCCTGTCTTGTTGATTGGGGCAGTTTGCACGGATGTGTCCGAGCTTCTTGCACTTGTAGCATACGTCTTATTTCTTCTTTTCCGTTTCTTCTTGATACCTGTCATATTTCTTGTTTTTGAGATACTTAAGAAATTGTCTTGTTAATAGAGCAATGTCCTCGTCTGACTCATCATGTTCTGAATCAGCTTTTGATGGTCGGGCCCTTACTTCTTTTAGTGCAATAGTTCTCTCCTCAGTCTTCGGTTCGATCCCGAAGTTCTGCCTATATCATTTTGTCTCCAACATTTATATCTCGTACGATTTTAGCTTTCCTTGAAATGTATAGTAATCGAATCCCTTCTCTTCAAGAGTTTCCCTCATTGTTGCGGCCTTGACGTCTCACTCTGGCGTGAGACAGCTTATGAGCTTTCCGACCTTTTGGTCATCATCAAGTCCCTTACCCAAGCTCTCAAGCTCGTGGGCAATTATATCGAAACGGGCGAGCATTTGGTCAACATTTTCACCTGGCAACATGCGGAACACATCAAATTTAAAAAAACACAAATTCACTTTAGCTTTCACCTCGGAGGCGGTTCCTTCATGCCGCTTCAGCATATTGTTCCAGATCTCGTAGGCTGTTTTGCAGTTATACCCGCATCGCATTAGCTCTGCATTGTTCAACCCTGCATAAAGAGCTGTCATGGCTTTGGAATTTGTTGTTTTGAGGGACAACTCCGCCGGTGTGAATGCCTTCTTTCCATCGCTAATTGGGATTTCTATTTTGTTGACGCATACATTCCATATCTCTTCTCCGAGCATCTGTAAAAAATGAGACATACAAACTTTTTAGACATCATAGCATTTTTCATCAAAAAACGGTGATCGTGTAAGACTTGTCTCATTCGAGATGAAAGGCTCCGATGAGTACAAGTTTTGGGGAGGAGGGATTTCAGCCATTGGACCTTTCACTTAAGCTTTTAAGCTTTTTATAAGCACCTCGCTCTGATACCACTGTGAATCACCCTTAGGGGTGAATAGGGTGATCATGCAGAATTAAAAAATTAAAGTAATAAAGTAAAGTAAATGCAAGAGAGACAAGAAAAGCAAATACAGATGACGCAGCGATATAACGTGGTTCGATCTCCGGGTCTACGTCCACACCACCTACTCGTAGCAATTCTCAGCCACAAGCGTTTCACTATACTCAAAACCCTTAATACAGTGATTCTCGGATTCAGGCCGAGAGACCTATTACACCCACAGGACTTCTAATCCAAGTCCCGTTAATCTCACTAAAGTTCAAAAGAAAAGAAAAGAAAACTCAAGATCGCTTAAGATCTTGACTAAAGAATACAACCAATTTAACGCTCACACACGGATTGATTATCAGGAGATTAGTTCAAAGTATTTATCTTAGTAGCAATAGGTAGAGAAGACATAGTGGAATCGTTCTCTTAAGTAGAAGAGGAAGTGTATCGATCAAAAGTAGAAACGATACATTCCTAAAAAGGTAAACAGCCTAAGTTGCGGTCGACCGGTAAAAGTGTGCGGTCGACCATTCAGCTCTCTGGCGTAGCTAGAAAGATGAAAGGTCGACCGCTTTCTTAATCAACTGAAGTTGCGGTCGATTGCAACGGTCGACCGGCATTAGGTACGGTCGGCTGGTTCTTGGCTGTATAAATTGAATTCACTTTGTTTTCTTACCATAAACTAATCAATCTTTAATCAATCGTTTACAATAAAAATCTTACGAAAATATTACTAAAAATCCAGTTTTGATAGATTGCTTGGAGACCAATTAATTGAGAACTCCTTTTGAATAACTTCCTCTTTTGCCCGTATATGCAATCTTCTTTTATTACTTTCCTTGTTTGTATATTTGTGAATCTCTCATGAATCTCTTTTTGGTGTTAATTGATTCTGAAAATCTGATACACTAAATTCAAACTTATTAGTACAAGTTACTTAGTTTTGTGCACACCAGACTAAGGGTCAACACGGACCTATTAAAAAGGCCGGTCCATTACTGTTAATCTGTCTGTAGAAGCTTTAACATCTGTATTGGAATTATACGGCCCTGATTTGCTGTGAATTTTACCAATTGCTATATTTGTGTGAATGAATGAAACTTTGAGGATAAGGGGATTGGGCTCTTATGTATATGTATGGTTCAAGGCTTGTCAAGCTACTCTAATTGACATGCTGCATCTTTCTAATTGTCTTATAACTAACTTTCTGGCATGGATTGATTTCCGTACCCCATGAATATATGCGTTTAAAAATTTGCACAAGTAGTATATGTGCTCATAAATCTTATAGATAGGTACAACACAACACCAAGATACAAACATAGGATCACGTGGCCTTTAACTGCTCTCCCGTGCAAGCCCCTAGTGCATATGCTTTGCCTCCAGGGTGCAACCATTTATTCTCCACTGTCAATCCTTTCCCAAGCAATATGACATGGTTCAGGGCCCCATACCAAAGGAAAATGCTGACTGTTAAGTCGAAAGATTGAAAGGTCGAGAGAGATGATAACAGCGGGGTCTCTCAGTTTTAATTGATTCGACAAGAGACTGTAATATAAGAGACAAGTTGAAGAAGACACTCAGGTATCTCTTCTCCAAGTTGCGGGAAAAGGGGTTGAGTTAATATGTGAACCCCTCCTTTGTTATGGTAGATCCACTTTGGGTGATTGAGATGATCAGCACTTTGAGATTCTCTCTACTCTAAATAAAGGACTGTTCACCTACTCCAATCCAACAAAACATAGCAGGAAAAGAGTATATATGCCTTGGTCCACTTCACTGGTATACATATCTCTGTAGTGATTAGAGCTAACTAAGAGTCATCATTCAATCATAATGTTCCATCCTTGTTAACATGTGTAGGGTAAATTAACTGCAATCATGATGGTCCCCCTCTTAATGAGTCACGATCAAATTATAAGATTTGGTTATTATTGCTCCTGTGTTGGCTTCTCTTTAATGAAGCAGAGGCCAAGGAGTGAGGGAAAGATAAAGAGATGACAGACAAAGAAGGCGAGGCACTAACTGGGAATGCTTTTGACAAGCTTGCCCAAAAATCTCACTAGTGCAAACATCATGCCTCATTTTTAAAATCAGCACACTCACTTCTTCTTCTAGTTAGTTTAACTGATTCGGCTTTAGAATTATGTACCTGAGATTTTGGGAAAGAATTGAGAAAAGATCCTTCTGATCTAGCAGTCGTTTTGCCAGTTGTCATCATTATTGCCACTTTATCTGACATGACACTATGACTAGGTTCAAAATCTTGGTATCAGAAACGGAATGGGATTTGCCAAAGTTTTTTGGTATCGGTTTTAACAGCTTGGCCATAACATTTGTTCGTCAGAAGTCTTCCAACTTTTTGATGGTTTGAAGTTCATCCAGGCTGTGAGAGTGACTTTGGTAACAAGGTATATTGGTGGGTGGGACTTACTGCATGTGATTGAGTCCTTAATAGTGTAGTGCATGTGGGGCCTGTGCTTTAATTTTTCCCACTTCTCAGAAATAATTCACACTGGCTGTTGCTGCAGCCAGTATATGCAGATGCAGCAGTATCTTCTGTCATCATGAATAAGTGATGCTGCTGCATCTCCATTTGCAACCCAGATCCAAAGCAACAAGAAAGAGAGCACTTAGAGCATCCACAGTCGTGGGCTAAATACCCAAAATTTGGAAAATTTGGAAAAAAACGATCTGCAGTCGTCTTCCAAATACCCAAAATTTGGGTTGACGAGGAACAGTACGCTGCCAAATATAGCAAGCGATATGGCGAAATGGAAAATATAGCTTTCGGAAGATAATCCCCCGTCCGATCTAATTAACGGAACATAATGTTCCGTATCGTACAATCCCAATGATTAAAAAAAAAAAAAAATTAAAAGATGGTCAACCGACGGTGAATTATAACCCGTGTAATCAGATTAACGGAACATTATGATCCGTTGGTGAAATTTTTTAAAAAAAAAAAAAAAAATTTAAAAGCTGGTCAACGGACGGTGCATAATCACCCTTCTATAAACTTTAACGGTTCATTATGAACCGTTGGTGGGATTTTTTTTAAAAAAAAAAATACCAAAAAAATTAAAAGAGCACTAACGGCTTCAACGACTGGTCCACGTCATTCTTCAAAATGACGGGAGTTAATCTCCCGTCCGATCTATTCTTGTTTTTTTTTTTTTTTTTTTTTTTTAATTTTTTGTCTTCTAGTGAAAAAAAAAAAAAAAAAAAAAAATTAAAATAAAAAATTTGAAACGGACGATAATCCCCCGTCATTCTTACTGGACGGAAAAAAATCTACCGTCCGGCTATATTTTACCTTTTGACGACTGCAGCAACATTCCCTTTTTCCTATTTCCAAATTGCTATATACCCAAAAAATGGCTTCAACGACTGTGGATGCTCTTACATAACCAGACCCTAGCTTTCTTTTTCTTTCCAGATACAGAGGAAAAAAGAAGCATCACATCACTGTCTCACCTATTTCTGTTCTCCACACCTATTTCTGTTCTCCATATTTCATAAATTTAAATGAAAAATACCAGCAATTTTAAATAAAGAAAATGAGGGCTACTACAGTAACACCCCAACTACAAAATTTTTGTAATGATGAATTGATGATGACCATCACTTAAAAACATAAGCTAACGGTGCTCTTTCCATTGAAATCAGTGCTTAAGATAGATTAATTTACAAAATCACCAAAAGTTAAATTAAAAGCCATAAACCGAAGAGAAAGAAAGAAAGAAAGAAAGAAAGAAAGAAAGAAAAGCCTCATCATCATCAATATTTCTTATTCTCTGTTCATAAAGCCTGATCCCTGTGCAAAACTTGGGCTCTATTAAGAGAGGAGTGCTTCAGCTACTGTCAATATTAGATTAGATTTATTTGTACAGAGAGTTAAACGGAAGAAACAAATTGGGTTTAGATCAGATTAAGTTATCTCCTATTAGAGGCAGTGATATGTTTTTTAGCTGCCATTGTTTCCTTCTTCCAAACCCTTCCAATGTCCTCTGCTATTCTCACCGCATCAAATGAAACACCTGAGAGCCCTCTCCTCGTGAATCCGACCGCGTAAATCCCTGAACTTCCCTTCCATCCTTGGGGAAATGGTTGATTGGGAAACCCGTCTTCGCAAAAGAAATCACTTCCCTGTTTAAATACCAAAAATGCCAATATCAGTACTAAAAACTCGTATTTGTCCTTAATATTTTATATGTTTTTTTTGACAAACCCATGTGAATTATTTTATTAACTTTTAGTTTAGAAAACTGAATTTGAAGCCTAACTTCCATAACTGCCAAATGAACACGGGAGGGAAAAAAAAAACTGTATTATATTACCTTCAACCAGGAAGGAACATTGCTTTTATAGCCGGTGGCGAAAATAGCTGAATCAATATCGAGTACTCGACCATTGACAAGCTCTACTTTTCCATTCATGAACTTTTTGATTCCTGGAACAACTTTGATGTCTCCACTTTTGATCCTTTCTAAGGCTCCAATGTCCAAAACAGGGGTTTTCCCCTGTTTGTTCTTCAACTCCAGTGGTCCGGTTTCCGGTCTCTTCAACCCATAATTCTCTAAATTTCCAAGCACCATTCGTGCCAAACCGAGAACCACTTTATCAGCCATCCAAACTGGTAGCCATTTCATCAGTGTAACCGCCAGCCCGAAAGTGGACTTCCCCATCACTTCCCTTGGTAATACATGAACCTATACAACAAACATGGAAAACTTACGAAAATATGATAAAAAGATCGATATAGACTCAAAGAATGATACCAAACACTTCACTTACCGAATCGCGAACCACCATTGATGGCAGGGCGTTGTGGAGGCTGAGGTCTAGGCAGAGCTCCATCCCAGAGTTCCCACAGCCCACAACCAACACTTTTTTGCCTTGATAGTTTTTTGCAGATTTATAATCGCAAGCATGAATAACTAGCCCACCAAAATCACTAATTCCTTCAATTTCAGGAATCACACTCTCTGCATTCTCCCCTGTAGCCACCACCAACCACTGACAAATGTACTCAACTTCAGTCTCCTTTCTCACTGTTCTCACGCTCCACATCCCTCCAACCTCATCATACTTTGCAGACTTCACCGTTTCATTGAATTGGGGTGTTATCTGGAAATGAGAGGCATAAGACTCCAAGTAAGCGATAAACTGGTCTTTGGATGGATATTCAGGGTAGTCGTCCGGGAAAGGGAAGTTGGGCAGCTGGCAGAATTGTTTGGGGAGGTGGAGTTTGAGGCGATCGTATGTTCTTTTCTGCCATAAAGAGGCAATGCAATCTGATCTTTCTAAGATGACAAAAGGGACTTCTTGGTTTTTAAGGCAAGCTCCAACGGCTAAACCCGAGGGGCCAGCCCCGACGATGAGTGGGCCATTGACCCAGATGCAACGGCCCGGAAACAACTCGTCGGTGTCGGAGCTATAGGCCATTGTTTGTAAAGCAGAGAGGGATTGGAAGAAAGAGAGGTTGTAAGTGAAGAGAGTGAAGAGAGAATGGGGGGAGTATAAATAAGGGGAAGTTTGATTATTGAAAGCAGAGGAAAGAAGCATGTGATGAGAAGTGGGGGTCTTAGGCTGCTTTTTGGGGTCTCTCTCATTCTCAGTGATAAGCATTTTGGCGCCGTCTCCTCTGTTTGTTCAAACAGAGCATACTAGACTTTGAGTTTTTGCATGCATTTTTTTTTAATATAGAAATAAATATATATATTTATATTTGATCTTCTATATATAATCAATGAATATCTCGACTCTTGAGGGTCCTCTGTTTATCCATCTCTAGCTCCCATTCTCTCATTTAAGAATCTTTTGGATTCTTTTGCCCGCGGCCGAGTCGTGAAACTAAAAACACGTGTATTATATGTGCGTTTCTTATACGAAATACAGGAGAAGTTAATACACTTCGGGGAAATTCTAAAATTAACTTGGAGTTTCACAAGAGGAGAGAGAGTTTCAAATTAAAATTTCTAGTTTCCTAATGGTTATTGAAAGCTTCATTGAGTTAGCTTTGATCTAAATAGTGAATTGCCATCTTTTGAGTCCACAAATGGATATGTTGTTCTGTGTTCATATAGCTATGTATCTTTTGAGTCAAAAAATCGGTTAGCTGTGCAGTTTGTGTATTGCCATATTTGAGTCAAAAAAATTTGTTTGTTTGGCTCTTTTTACAAAGTGATCTACCCAACATACAATGTTAAAAGATATGGGTTCAGAAAGAATGAAGGTGTACTTTTGTTTGAATCCCACTGAACTGGAATCTGTTATCACTCTTTGCCAGAAGAATATAAACAAATTTCCATTCATTCAAACTGCAAAAAGAAACAAAGAGTTTTGATTCCAAGAATATTTTACTTCGTACACATACATAATTAATTAATTTTCTGTCATTCTTTTGGCTTTTTAAAGCTGTTACTTTGATGCATAATTCTTGCAGATTGACAGGGAGAGAATATAACTTAGTATTGAAGGGTTGTGATTTTCTGAAGCTTTGTTTGCCAGTATTTGGAAGGTGATCATGATATCTAGGCCCACTGCACTGTAATGCTCTATGAGGAGATTCACAATGATTTCATTTTTATACTTTTGTAGATCACCCTAGTTTGCGTACTTGGCTTTTGGGAAACATGCACATATGTTTTAACTCACATCACATATCACATGATTGTCCTAAGATCTTTAATTTCAACACCCCAATGATGCAAAATCAATTGATCTCAGAATCATAAGTAACACTATGTGTGCTTATTAGCAAGTTGATTTATGCAATGCTAATGAGTGTTAGATACTTAGATGGAATTGTTATGGATGGTTCCCAGGATTAACCAAATAATTAATAATTCAGAAAATATTGTATGATATTGGGCAATGTGATACAGTAAGACATCTTTCAAGTGTGCCATATTTCCTTGATCCTGAAGTCAAATAAACATTGAGTTTCCTTTTTTTTTCAATAAAAGGATAGAATCCTAGAGGATTCCACCGAGAAAAATATAACATAACATAAATAAGTCTTACAACCAAGTAACCAAAAGCACAGTGCTAGAAGAAGCACAAGACTTCAAAGACAAAATGCAACGAGAAGGCTCAGAAAAGTACTAGAGTAGCATAATACAAAAGAACCTAGAAATAGAAAAGGATAACTTCAAGGATCAATCACCACCAATGGATTTCCCTAATGACTAACCTCATTTCTCTCATAAGCATCCTAGAAAGAAGAAACAAGAAAGAATCCTTATAGTGTACTCATGTTCATGAGCAGACATGGTAGCAATAGAGTTCAAAGTAGACGAAATAGGATCACCAACAAAATTGTCTTCAACAGCATCTAGCCCACCCTCATCACGAATAACCACCTCTGGTAAGATATTAGGATCAACACCAAGAGTGTCAGCAACTTCAAAAGCAGCATCAAGCCCACCCTCAGACTTGATATTAGAATCAGTTTCAAGAGTGTCAGCTATTGGAAAATAATCTATGTGGACTCACATATGTGACTAAATGTATAGTTGATATTCTAAAGTCTAACCCAAATTACAGTGATCTAACCGAGATTAAGTGATGGATTAAGAGCATATAATATATAGTGTGATATATTACGTGTAGAAACCGTAAAGTAAATTTTTAATTTTGTGATGGGAAAAATTAGAAATCACTAATTATCTATAAGGGTTGTAGTCCCCTATATATACGTATCTTCCTATTCTATCTGTCATCCCATTAACAGAAAAGAAAAGAGAGACTCTCTCATAGAAATATGTATCATATAGGAAAATCCAAATTCTCTGCGCCATTTCTATCAATGGCATCAATGGCTTCAGGTTAGTGCTTCCGCTTTTATATTTTTCTTCTTTTGATTTAGCAAAGGATCTACAGTAACATGATTTAGGATTTTATATTAAAGCACTTTTATAACATGATTAAGATCTGGATCTATAGAAACATGATTTAGATTGTTATCAATGTTTTATGCATGTTTCATAAGTGTTATATCTATATAAAATTATATCAATTGGTATCAGAGCCATCTTTACTGAATTAATTGAAGAACTGATGAAGAAATTTAAGAAATTTAGGGTTTCTTGTTTAAAGAAATCTATATAATAACACACAAAGAAAGCTATCAAGCGGCTCACCTTCAATCCCCCAAAATCAAAGGCCTAGATCTAACTTCACAAAACATATTCCCCCCCCCCCCCCCAAAAAAAAGTTTCCCTCCAAAACTCAAATTCAAATCCCCCCACCCAAAACAACACCATTATTTATTTAATTAAATCTCTCTCTCTCTCTCTCTTTCCCCCATATTCAAAAAAATTAAGAAAATAAATTTTTTTAAAATTTTTTTAAAAAACTTAAAAACTTAAAAACTTAAAAACTTAAAAAAATAAAAATTTTACAAATGTTAAAAATAATTCAAAATTTTTTAAAACTTATACAAAATTTAAAAAAATTTTAAAAAATCAAAAAAAAAAAATATTTTTTAAAAAAAATTTAAATTTAAATTTTTTTTAAAAATTTAAAATTAACAAAAATTAAAATTTTTACAATTTTCAAATAAAAAAATAAAAAAATATTGAAAATTTCAAATTTCAAATTTAATTTAATTTAATTTATTTTTGACTCTCCACTCAAGAAAGACAGTTAAAATAAATTTGTTATTTGTCCATTTTGATTTTTTTATATAAATGTGCAATGGGGAGACAAAGTGGAGATAAAAGAAATGATTAGCTTGGATTAGAGTTTTGAGAACTTCGTGTATATCCTTTTGGTTGAAATAATAATAAGAGGTATTTTAATTGTAAATTGAGTCTTAGACAAACAAATGTTTAGATTATTTGTATTGTAGATACCTTCACACCTGCACTTGCTCATAGTAGTTATGGGATTAAAGTAAGCTCTATAAAACCTATATGATAATGTCCTCGCATAACGATTACAAGCATCTAAAAGTGATGCTGAAGTTAAAAAAACTTTATGCAGTGTTTCTAACAAACTATATGCATTCCAAGTAAGTTTAAGCTAATGATCAAGAAAGCGATGGTTGAGCTTAAAGGTAGATTTACTGCTTCCTCATATAATATGTTTGCTAATTCAATTAATTTGTTGGACCTCCAAAACTATTTTATATAATCAAACCAAGTGCACTGTTCCGAAGACATGTCATAGGCACGTGTCAACGGGCAAACCTAGTTTAAGAAATGCAGGGTTTCTTTTGATCTTCTTGTTTAAGAAATTCAATTGATGAATTTAATTCATAGAAGTAATTGGATCAATTTCATACATATCTGGAATTAAAAAGAAAAAAGAAAAAAAAGAAAAAAAGAAAAAAGAAAAATCGTGAGTACTGTATAATCGTGGTTTTGGATTTTGATAAAGTTTTTTTTCAATATATATAGAATTAATAGTGCTGTGTCCTATAGAAATTTCTATAAGTGTGGTTGTGCGGTTTTAATGGCTGAAGTGGGGGGCCACCCGGTTTAAGAGGCAGCACATGCTGCTGCTTGGCAGCATCAGCATCGCTGACGTGGCATGGGGGTGGGGCCCACCCGTATCTCAGGGGAATGCAGCAGTTGCTTCAGTTCCCGGTGATGATGTGGCGAAATGGGGCTCGTCTGATTTGAAGGAGGGGCGGCTTTGACGTATGGGGCCTCGGGTTGGGGGTCTGCACGTGGGGTTGCAGCTGTGGGGAGTGCTGCTGCAGGCAGCAGGGCCCAAGTGTGTGTGGCTGACATCAGCACACGGGATATGGGATTTATTAATTTTGTTTTCTGTAATCAATTATCTATTAATCTTCTGTTTTTAATATTTTCTGTTATAAAATTGATTTAATATTTATCAGTAAAGTTAATTTTCTGTTATAAATATTTGTCTTATAAACGGATAAATAAAAATCAATTTGATATTATTTTGACATTATCAATCTAAAATAAAGTAAAATTGTAAAGTTAAGGAAAAGATATTCTTTCTGAGTAACAATCAAATTCAAATTTTGGTTTTGGATTTTCTTGTGAATGTCTAATATTTTGAATAGATTAATTGAAACAGAATATTACCAAAGTGAACTCTTTTGTGTAGATTAATTTATTTAAAATATCAAGATGATTGTGTGTTTGTAATTCATGTATTTATTAACTGATCCAAAGGTAAGTTGATATTTTGTCGAATTTCATACACATCTGTGGTGATAAATATGTGACAATTATAAGGTATTCCATGTAAACAATATGTCAGTCCAAAGAATGACTTATTATTTGACAGGAATTATTGTCAATATTTGATTGCTACAACAAAAGTACCGCTTACAGTTAATGTTACTGTCCAAAGACTTGATATTAATGTTGTGCCTGGTATTTTGAGATGAGATTAACCATTATTTGAATTTATTGTTATATATGGATTCTTATGTGAGCTTATTTTGTTTGTTTTGTTCTATATTCAGCTAGCTTATCTTCTGCTGCCTCAATAACTGCTAATATCAACTTTATTCCCATGCTTAATGGAACTAATTTCAAGAATTGGAAAGGGACCTTACTCATAACTCTTGGCTGTATAGAATTAGACCATGCATTGAGGGAAGAACAACCTCCTCCTCTCACTGCGAAAAACACTCCTAATGATAAAAGGGATTTTGAGAGGTGGGACCGTTCAAATCGCATGAGTCTAATGATTATGAAACATAGCATTCCAGAAGTCTTTAATCCGATGAGATTAATAAGGCAAAGGATTTCCTCGATCAAATTAAGAAACGTTTTGCCAAAAATGATAAGGTTGAAATGACTACACTTCTGACTTCTTTGATATCTATGAAGTATAATGGTCGAGGAAATGTAAGGGAGTACATTATGGAGATGCACCATATTGTTTCAAGACTTAAGGCACTTAAGCTTCAGTTTCCTGAGGAATTGCTTATGCTTATGGTTTTGGTATCGCTTCTTACATAGTTCAACCAATTCAAGATCAATTACAACTGTCAAAAGAAAAAATAGACTCTAAATGAGCTCATTTTTCACTGTGTGCAAGAGGAAGAAAGGTTGAAACAAGATAAGACTGAAAGTGCTCACTTGGCCAATGCCTCTAAGGATAAGGGCAAGAAAAGAAAATCTGAGAATGAAAAAGCTAAGGGTTCAGCTCAAAAGAAACAACAGAAGGATACAAAGAGTTGTTTCTTTTGTAACAAGCATGAACATGTGAAGAAGGAATGTGCCAAATATCACGCAAGGCGTGCAAAGAAAGGTATGTTTCTTACTTTGGTCTGCTCTGAGGTTAATTTATCTTCAGTACCTAGAAACACTTGGTGGATAGATTCTGGTGCTACTACTCACATAAGTATTTCTAAGCAGGGTTGCCTGAGCTGCCGAAATGTTGGTGAAAGACACATATTCGTAGGCGATGGAAAATCGGTAGAAGTGGAAGCAGTTGGGCACTTTAGGTTGTTGTTAGGGAGTGGTTTTTAATTGGATTTGAAAGACACTTTGAGTATACTGTCTTTTAGACGAAATTTGATTTATGTTTCTTTGTTGGACAAATTTGGTTATTGTTGTTCATTTGGAAACAATCAGTTTAGTTTGTCTTCAAATTCGAATGTTGTTGGAACGGGTTATTTGAATGCTTATAACAACCTTTATTTGCTCGAAACAATTGCATCCTATAATGAAACCTTGCACGTGGAATCACGTGGTACTAAACGTAAATTGAATTAAAAAAATTCGGCGTTATTATGGCATAAGCGCTTAGGTCATATCTCAAAAGGTAGAGTTGAGCATTTTGTGTCTGATGACATTTTAGAGTCCCTAGACTTCATAGACTTTGATGTCTGTGTAGGCTGCATAAAGGGAAAATAGACCAAAACTAAGAGATTAGGTCCCAATAGATCTTCAAGTGTCTTAGAATTAATTCATGCAGATGTTTGTGGGTCATTCCCTATGGCATCTTGGAATGGTCAACAATATTTTATATCATTCATAGATGATTACTCACATTATGGATACCTATATCTCATTCATGAAAAATTACAGTCTCTGGACATGTTCAAAACTTATAAAGCTGAAGTTGAGAATCAACTCAACAAAAGGATTAAAAATGTCAGATCTGATCGTGGTGGTGAGTACTACGGTATATATGATGGCTCAGGTGAACAATGTCCAGGACCGTTTGCTAAATTTCTAGAGGAATGCGGTATTGTTCCACAGTACACCATACCAGGATCACCTAGCATGAATGGTGTTGCTGAAAGACGAAATATGACTCTTAAGGAAATGGTAAGGAGTATGATTGCTCATTCCACCTTACCTGAGTCCCTCTAGGGAGAAGCACTAAAGACAGCAGTTTACATTCTCAATAGAGTACCAACTAAAGCAGCTGCAAAAACACTGTCACGTCCCACTTCCCAAAAATACGGAATGCAAGCACATAACATGACCCAGCGAATAACTTGCATCATCCATAGGCTGTTATTGATCCAACTTAACAATATAAACAAGAAGTAATACAACTACGCATGCAATAAACGAATAATCACATAAATAACAACATTGGAATTTAAGCATAAAAATAACCAACATAAAAATAACCCAACATCTGGAATTAACAAACAATAATCGGGTCAAAGCCCACAATACAAAGAAAACAATATTTTTATTAAAGTTCTCAAATAAAGCAATATTTATTTAAGCGGCTCAGCAAAATATTTCCTTCACCATTGTAGCTCCCCTAGTCCGTCGGGTAAATCTCCATGATTACCTGTAATCTGTTCATCTAAAGAGAGAAAAAGTGTCCTTAGAGCAAATCGCGGACAGCAAGTAGAGAAACAGAGAACAATGACAATAACGGTATGACGATGAATGCAATAAACAATGAAATCAATAGTGTTGAACAGTGACAAAGCGATAACAGTACAATGTGCTGTAACGATGATTTATAACGATAACGATAAACAATAACAATAATGGTAACAATAATGATAACACTATTTAATGAAGATGACAATATGCAATGATAATGTGATGGAAGTCTTAAGTCTATTATTCATTTTTTAATCCTAGCTAATGCACGTACTACTACATCCTATACTACAGTTTCCATGCATACAATCAATTTCGTTTAGACTAAGGTGGTAGATTATATAGTTCATGTACTCACACGATAAAATAGCAATTTCTTGCACAATAACGATAACAATAGTCGGCACGATAGATCCTAAAACAATACACGATGAATCGGGATACTGCAGTCAGTAATCCAACAATAAATCGATAGCACTAGCCGACACAATATTTTGGGAACAAAGCCCACAATACCGAGTACAGTCACTATATTATCAACTATCCTTGTCAACCCTTAATCTCGGCTTGATTAACATTTTTTATTCAATTAACATACGATAATGCAATTAATAAGGGACACTAGAAAGATGTCAATATAACCCTAAGATTATGAAATGTACTCTATACAATTAAATACACCAAAAACAACATTATAGATTCAATTACATATTATTAAACGGAAACCCAATTCTGAACAGCAGTAGGTTGCTGTACCAAAATCAAAATTCCCGTTGCTACAGGATAGCAAATGTGGATATGTCAGAAGGTCTAGAAACTAGACTCCTGCCCGGTTCCGATGCATATAAATAAGGTGCATATAAAATTTATGGCAACATGTGTTAAAACAACAAACTACACGAAATTTGTGTTTAGCCAGAACTTATAAAATTGTATTTATACTTATGAAATAGGACTGAAACAGCATTAATTAATTCCAAGAAATTAATTAGTGAATGTTCTCTAGTGTGTCTAGTGACAGCATGCAAAATTTTAAGTCATTATCTTATAGGTAGCATGGTTAAATTAATTGTGAATCAAAGTGTGATAGCAGTTTTAAGGATCTGGAATTGTACGACACAGCAGCAGTAAAACTGTGATATTTCTCAAACCGTAACTCGGAATTCAATTCCGCCAAAAAGGAAAGTGAACTAGACATCTGGGGTTACATTTTATATTTAGGAAGTTATTGATTTTGGTGACATTATCTAGGTCGAAACAATAAGGTAATGTTCAGGTTGGCGTTAATTTTTAGGGTGTCAACATATTCTTTTTGAATAAAACGATTAAAAAGTTAGGGACGATGAATTGGGGGTTAATAATCATAAATCACAGCAAGCCATACCTATGCGAACATGGTATTAAGATGTGTAATGTCCATAATCTACTAATCACAAACAACTAATACACTAACATCGATCATATAAGTCATCAATACTAGTATGCGATCTACGATTCTTGTGAGATGCCATGACATGAAATACAATAATAATCCATATTCCTATATTCAATAACTAACTATATGTATGCATGTAAGATTCTCTATACATTGGAGACAAAGATGGCACGAAGTCAAGATTACTACTTGGATTTGCTCGTGTAAATCCGTAATATCCCAACGATAGATAACGTTAACAATATACAATAACAATTAGGTATCTACTTGCGGGATTCAATAAAAATCTCGAATATGATACGATAACTATTCGAGAAGAAATGACATGCCTTTAGGACGACGTTAGATCCAATATGCGAAGAATAATAGGATCGGAATCCCGGTGACACGGCGACGAGCAATGATCACGATAATCACGATCGGACACGGATCTCGATGATGAAGATGGTGATCAAGATGAAGATCAAGCAAATCCAACGGCCGAGATCGAATATAAAATATATAAGAATTAGAAGAGTACCAAAAGAGTAAATATATCATGATTGACAATCTGATGAATGAGAACAAAAGTGGATCAAATATTTAGCTCACCAAGTAGAAGACGAACGAGACGATCGAGACGATCGAGGGCCGAGATCAAGTGTGATCGGTCGATCGGACGACCGAGATTGAAGATCAAGATCAAGATGATGATCACGATCGTGATGATCAAAAGAGATCCGACGGTCGAGATCAGATCTTGATGATGATGATGATGGTGATGATGATCAATGCAAATTCAACGACCACGATCGACGGATCAAGAAGTGATCACGATCGCGATGATCAACGATCCGACGGATCACAATCAAATGGAGCACACTATTGCTGATCACCACTGGGGGATGCTAGGTGTGAGCTTCGGCGGGGGCACAGGGGCGGCATGACGACGAGATGGCGACGACAAGGGCATGGGGAAGGCCGAGGGGGCATGACACTGGCTGCTCGCATCGGAGCGAAAGGGGAGAGGGAGCTGTCTTGGGAGTGCTGTCGTCAGAGGGAGGCAGCACGAGGAGGCATGCTGTAGAGAGGGAAAGAGACAGGAGGGCTGCCGAGGTGGCACGACACTGGAGACAACAAGGGAACACAGTGCGGGGCTTGGGAGGAGCACCAGTGGAGGGGACCAGGGGGTGGCCTACAGTCATGTGGCGCTCTGGTGACTGGCTGTTGCGCCGTGGAGGGGCGACACAGGGTGGTCGTGGCGGCAGGGCGGCAGCGACAGGATGAGGGTGAAGCGGTGGCCTGGTGTTGTTGTTGAGGTGGATGCCGGCGACGCGAGCAAGAGGGCGGTATGGTAGGGCGAGGTGGCTGTCGTTGGTGCAGTGTCGCGAGCAGGGAGGAAGAGAGAGATGGGTTGCATGGCGGCTGATAGGGTTTCGATAGGGGGAAGGTGAACAGGCATAGGTTAGGGTTAGGTTAGGGTATTAGGAAAGGGTATTTATATATAGGGTTATAGGGTATTGGGTTAATGGATGCGGGCTTGGATCCAATAAGCAAAAGGGTTTGGGTAATTGGGTATCCAAAAGAAGTAGGGTATAGGGATTAAATAGGATATGAAAATCCAATAGAGAAATTATTATAAAAATATTAGATAAAAATATGGTCTATAATAAAATGTAATTTGTATTACACTATAGAATTTATTTGAAATACTACAAATACATTTAACAATATAAATAGATTTTTACTTTATCAATCAAGTGTAAAAAATAATAATAACAATAATAACAATGATCATAATAATAATAATAAAATAAGGATAACGGTAATAATAAAAATACTGAAATGAAAATCATAGTGAATAGTTACAAATAAAATTATTGATTAAAAATAAACTTTAATAGAAGATTCGACAATACATTTTAAGAAAAAGAATTTGAAAGTGGGAAAATAATTTACAAAATTTAAAATACCAAAAATACACAGAAAATACGGAATTGGGGAAACAGGGGTTACAAACACCTTATGAGCTTTGGACAGGTCGAAAGCCTAGTCTAAAGAACTTTCACATTTGGGAATGTCTAGCTGAGGCAAGGCCTTACAGGCCACATGAAAAAAAATTAGACTACAAAACAGTGAGCAGCAACTTGATTGGTTATTCTGAGCGATTTAGGGGCTATAAGTTTTATGATCCCACACTTAGGAATATTTTTGATACATAATTGCAATATTTTTTGAGGAAGTTGAGTTTGGGGGGAGAAATAAGTTTAGAGACATTGCTTTTGAGGAGGAATTTGATTCAATTCCAAACCCAATTCCTACTATCACTTTCGACAATATTCGGTTTCCCACACCTATCATTGATCAAGAAGTGAATCCGGAACCTCAACAAGACAATATTGAACAACCCCCTATTCAAAATGAGGTAATTATTCTAGAAGAACAAACTTAACAACCTCAAGAACTACTGCCATTAAGGACATCTACGAGAGAAAGGAGGAATGCTATTCTGAATGATTATATTGTATTTCTCCAAGAACATGAGGATGACAATGGAATTATGAAAGATGATCCAATCACATTTCATCAGGCCATGAAAAGTTATAACTCTTAAAAGTTGATGAGTGCCATGAATAAGGAGTATAAGTCTATGCAAGAACTTGTCCCATTACCAGAATGTCCAAAACCAATTGGTTGTAAATTGATATTTAAGACTAAGAGGGATGCAAATGGAAATGTGGAAATGTATAAGGCACGTCTTGTAGCTAAGGGCTGTACTCAGAAAGAGTGCATCGATTTTACAAAGACTTTCTCTCCAGTTTCATCGAAAGACTTGTTCCGGACAATTATGGCACTTGTTGTTCATCTTGACCTTAAGCTACATCAGATGGATGTCAAGACGACATTTCTCAATGGTGACATTGACAAGACAATTTATATGGTGCAACCAAAAAATTTTGTGTCGGGAGACCCAAAGAATATGGTTTGCAAATTGACGAAATCCATCTATGGACTCAAGCAGGCTTCTCGTCAATGGTACAACAAGTTTCATCAAGTAATTATCTCAGTCGGTTTTGAGATGAATGTTGTTGATGATTGTGTATATCACAAGTTCAGTGGGAGTAAGCATATATTCCTCGTTCTGTATGTCGATGACATTTTGCTTGCCAGTAATGATTTAGACTTGTTGCACGAAACCAAAAGGTTTCTGTCCAATCATTTTGAGATGAAAGATGTTGGGGATGCCTCTTTTGTATTAGGAATTCAGATACACCGAGATCATTCTCGAGGTATTCTTGGATTATTACAAAAGGGATATATCGATAAAGTACTCAAAAAGGTTTGGCATGCAAGATTATAGATCAGGAGATACACCTGTTGCTAGAGGAGACAAATTTAGTCTTAGTCAGTGCCCTAAAAGTAACCTTGGAATTCAGAAAATGCAAAAAACCTTTATGTATCAGCTGTTGGGAGTCTAATGTATGCTCAAGTATGTACGCGCCCGGATATTGTGTACATTGTTGGGATGTTAGGCAGGTATTTAAGCAAACCTGATATGGACCATTGAATAGCAGCCACTTGGATAGCAGCCAAGAGGGTTATGAGATATCTTCAGAGTACAAAAGATTGCATGCTCACGTATAGAAAATCAGATCATTTGGAGGTCGTAAGATATTCTGAATCTGATTTCGCTGGGTACCAAGATAGCAGAAAATCTACATCAGGCTATATTTACCTGTTAGCTGGAGGAGCTATATCCTGAAAAAGTATCAAACAGACACTTGTAGTTTCCTCCACTATGGCAGCAGCGTATGTAGCATGCTATGAGGCATCGAATCATGAAATATGGCTACGGAACTTTGTCACTGGGCTGCGCATTTTGGAGATATAGTGACAATAAATCAGCAGTGATGTGTTCCAACAACAACATGAGCTCAGCAAAGTCGAAGCATATTGACATAAAGTTCCTGGTTGTGAAAGAAAGAGTGTAGAGTGGATCCATAAAGCACATTGGGACAAACTCCATGATAGCGGATCCGTTCACAAAGGGATTACCACCCAAGGTCTTTCATGAGCACACTGCTCATATGAGTGTTGTATTATTTGAGGATATCATGATTTAGTGGAAGTTTGTATTTTATTTGTTTTATGTTTGTCTGAGACATTTATATATTTGGTTATTTTCTGATCAGAAATAAAGTATTCAGTTTTCTCACACTTTTGTCATGTTTGATTCTGACCTCACTTAAGTTTAAAGAGGACCAGTTGGAAATAGGCATGTATATAGATCACATTGCATGAAATTTTCATGCTATACATTCACACTTGATCTATATCGTTTGATTATATTGATATATGTGACCATTGATGAATTTAGTTACGATAAATGTAACGAAAATTGCTTTGATCCTATATTTTCATGATTAATGGACGAGAATTTTTACTATGCTTTTGGTTATGATAGCAAAGTTTTGAGCTCGTGAAATATGTACATTGATAAAGCGTAACATATGTGTCCCAAGTGGGAGATTGTTGAAAAATAATTAATTTATATGTGCTCACATATGTGACTAAATGTATAATTGCTATTCTAAAGTTTAACCCAAATTAAAGTGATCTAACCAAGATTAAGTGATGGGTTAAAAGCATATAATATATAGTGTGATATATTACGTGTAGAAACTGTAAAGTAAAATTTTAATTTTGTGATGGGCAAAATTGGAAATCACTAATTATCTATAAGGGTTGTAGTCCCTTATATATACATATCTTCCTATTCTATATGTCATCCCATTAACAGAAAAGAAAAGAGAGGCTCTCTCGTAGAATATGTATCATATAGGAAGATCCAAATCCTCTGCGCAATCTTTATCAATGGCATCAATGGCTTCAGATTAATGCTTCCGCTTTTATATTCTTCTTCTTTTGATTTAATAAAGGATCTATAGTAACATGATTTAGGATTTTATATTAAAGCACTTTTGAAACATGATTAATATTGAAATCAGAATTGGGGGAAAAACATATTTTCTTGTTTTATTTCTTTGCTGTATACATCTATATATATGAATTACATTCTTGGAGAAGAAGAAAAGAGATTGAGAGAAGATTGGGGAGATGAGAGATTTGGGGAATCTGTTTCCTATATATTAGGAAACAGAATATATACAATTACTATATTTCAACACTCCCTCTTAAGTTGGTGCATAGATATCGAACATGCCCAACTTGTCAACAAATTTCAAGAAGAGCCGAGTCGAAACAGCCTTGGTTAGGATATCTGCGAGTTGATCTTCTGACTTCACTTTGGATATCTCAATAACTTTCTCATCTAATTTTTCTTTGATGAAGAATCTGTCCACCTCTACATGTTTCGTCCTATCATGCTGAACCGGATTAGCTGCAATATCACACACCGCTTGACTGTCACAATACACCTTCATAGGTTTCTTTGGACCATAGCCTAAGTCCTGCAATAGGAGTTTCAGCCATAAAACTTCTGTTATACTTAAAGCTACTCCGCGATACTCAGCCTCTGCACTAGAGCATGCAACAATATTTTGCTTCTTGCTCATCCATGTAACTAAATTTCCTCCAACAAAGGTGAAATATCCTGAAGTGGAGCGCCTATCAATTGTAGATCCTGCCCAATCAGCATCAGTATATGCCTCAACCTTCAAGTGACCATGCTTCGCAAATAAGACTCCTTTTCCTGGGGCTGACTTAATGTATCTCATAATTCTCATTACCGTGTCCATATGTTGTTCCCGAGGTGCATGCATAAACTGACTTACCACACTTAAAGCATATAACAAATCTGACCGTATATGTGCAAGATACATTAGTCGTCCAACCAATCTCTGATATCTTTCCTTATCACAAGGCACTTGATCAACTTCGTTGCATAATTACAGTCCTTTTTCCAATGGTATACTAATCGGTTGACAAGCGAACATTCCAGTTTCCTTCAATAAATTCGGAGCATATTTTCTTTGAGAAAGAAATATCCCATTTTTTGAGCGAGAAACTTCAATACCAAGGAAGTATCTCAAAGGACCAAGATCTTTCATTTCGAACTCTTGTGACAAGTAGTTCGTTAATGCCTTCATCTTTTCAGGATCATCTCCAGTTACTATCATATCATCAACATAAATAATGAGAGCAGTAATTTTACCTTCTTTCCTTTTTAGGAATAGAGTATGATCAGAATTACTCTGATCGTATTCGAATGTCCTCATTGATTTTGTAAATCTCCCAAACCAGGCTCTTAGCGACTGCTTCAGTCCATACAATGCTTTCTTCAGACGACATACTTTGTTGCTGTGTTGGACTGGTCTGTTCGACCCTGGTGGAAGATCCACATAGACTTCTTCTGTCAATTCCCCATGCAAAAATGCATTCTTCACATCAAATTGCTCCAACGGCTAGTCAAGATTGGCAGCAAGTGTCAGTAAGACTCGAACAGTATTGAATTTTGCCACCGGTGCAAATGTATCTTCATAATCAATTCCATACGTTTGAGTGTACCCTTTGGCAACCAGCCTTGCTTTGTATCGCTCTATTGAACCATCAGACTTATACTTCACTGTATGAATCCATCTGTATCCTACTGGCTTCTTTCCTGCTGGCAGCTCGACTATCTCCCAAGTCTCGTTCTTTTTCAAGGATTTCATCTCCTCATCCATAGCTGCTTTCTACCTTGGATCAGTAAGGGCTTCCTGCACACTGTTAGGAATAGATACAGTAGATAATTGATTTACAAATGACCTATTTGATTCTGACAAGCAGTGAGTGGATACATAATTACTCATGGGATATTTGACATTACTAGTGGGATTAGGTTTATAAGTGGGTTTTAGAATACCTCTATTAGTACGGTACGAGAGTTCTCTTCTAGGAGGTTTGGACAACGAGGATGATTGGTTTTAGGGTTCTGATGGTTCACTCTCACTGAAATTCGGTACTGGTTGCAATTCTTCATGAGGGTCTTCTTGCAGTTCTTCATGAGGATCTTCCTCCCTTGCTAGATCTTCATTGTGTTCGCCATTATTTGTATCCAGTTGTTCGTTCTGCCTGACAATTACTTCATCATACCCAAGAGTCTGAACTTCACTTTGGTACTCCCCCTGAAGTTCAGCCGTAGAAGAAGAAAAATACATCTCATGTTCATGGAACACCACATCCATAGTCACAAACATCCGTTGAGTTGGTGGGTGATAACAACGATACCCTTTCTGATTCATTGCATATCCCACAAAAATACATTTAACTGCTCGGGGGGTTAACTTACTCCACTCGTGTTGATGTAGGTGAACAAATGCGACACACCCAAAGATACGAGGTGGCAGGTTGAAAACAGTTGGTGCATCCACAGCATTAGTTGTTGGATCCTGTAGGCGAGACAACAAACACTAGAGGGGGGGTGAATAGTGTTAATAAAAAACTGCGGAAATTTTCTTCGGTGCAGTCGACTTGGTTGTGAACCAGTCGACTGATATGACCAAAATAAAGGAAAAACAGCAACTCTGTGCAGTCGACTTATAGATAAGGCAGGCGACTGAAGACACAATGAAAATACAACTTATACGACACTGACCAGTCGACTGATAGTGCAAGGAGTCGACTGTCCAGATACTTTTTGCAGAACTTAAGTAAACAAGAGTAAATGAAAAATCAAGACAACCAATCACAGAGTACACAAGATATATCCTGGTTCGGTCCTCCCGACCTACGTCCAGTCCCCAAGCAACCCACTTGAGATTTCCACTATTCTTGAAAAAGTTTACAAGAATACCCTACGGCGTTAAGACAACAACCTTGTCTAACCCGTGGTCCTTTCTCTCAACCAGAGAAAGCAGACCCACTCTACTACCAAGAGTGAAACAAACCGACTCTACAACCTAGAGTCAAAAACACTCTCCAACCGAGAGCAAAAGGAACAAGAAAAACTTTACAGCCAACCCATAGCCTTGTTGGTGTTTTGTGTTGTTGCACGTGGCTAAAAACAAGGTCGACTACTATACCCAGTCCAGAGCGAAATCGTTGCTATACTGGACTGAGTGTAGAGAACCAGAGAGTTTGAACTTGAAGGCTTGTTCTCAAAATTTTTCACTTGAAATTTCTCAAAGACAGTGCTCGGTATCTCAAAAATTTTTGTAAATGTTGTTAGATCTTTTCAGTGAGATCTGAACTCTTTTTTATAGAGTTAGATCTCCTGAACGTTGGGGGACAGTTATTCCAACTGTCAACCAACGGATCTAAGAGCTGTTGCTTTTGAAAAATCAAGTTTGAAAACAGAAAACGGTCAAAAGCACTCGAACAGTCGACTGGGTTGCCATATGAGTCGACTGGTCAGAGTTTGAATAAATTTAAAATAGTTTTGTACTATCAGTCGACTGCCAGAAGTATCAGTCGAGTGGTACTCAACAGTTAAATTACTTCAAACTGTTTTGACTCTTTTGGGGGTTTTGAAAAACACACATTATGAATTTTGTGAGTGTATGTGTGTGTGACAAGGCTTTTACAATCAGACTAAGACTCAACAAAAGTAAAATACAATGTTTTACAAGACATAATAACTTGACACATTTGAGCTTGAGGTCTTGAGTCTTGATTTGAGTCTTGAGTCTTGTTTTGAGTCTTGTCTTGAGTGAAGTCTTTGTCTGTAGCCTTTGAGCTTGTTCATTTGTTCAGCTGAAATAATCTTTTGTATGTGCAACCTGCAATGTTAGCTGTATAACATAGACACATGTTGCAGTGTGTTGTGATCATCAAAATCAAGAATTAACATTCTCCCCCTTTTTGATGATGACAACACAATAGCTGATAATAACAGATAATATACAAGCATAGTAAAGATATGCTCCCCCTGTTAAAAATACATCATGCATACAGATAAAAATGTATCTTTAAATCATGTATCAGTCGACTTAAAATATTGCAGGCGACTGATCAGAAAAACTCATACATAGTAAAAGCACAAACATAAAAATACACACAAATGCAACAGTCGACTTAACTGCTTGTAGCCAGTCGACTGACCAGAGATATTTCAATACACAGATCAGAAAACTTAGAGTAGGATATCTCTCCTCCTTTGTCATCAACAAAAAGCAAATAAACAGTCTTCCGCATTATAAAAACATAGAAATAAACTTAAGAAATGTTTTCATACATAAAAAGTTCATTAAGACAAAATAAAATAGAAAATTACATAAATAGCGAAAAAAAAGTCTTCAATCGTCCTCATCTGAATCTTCATCAGCAGCATGAAATTGAGAATGGAAAAGATCAGTGAGGTGATCAAGTTTGGAGTCAATGGTGTGAAGCTGGGTATCCACAGTCGCTGAATGTTTCATGAGATAAGAGACACAATCATAGAGAGTGCGTGGGTCATCATAGTTAGATTGAAGAATAGGTGGATCAGAAGAGGTAGAAGGTCTAAAAGGTCTAGCAGTAGAACCTAAAGGAGTTTGAGAAGGTGGAGGAGACCTAGGAGGTGATCTAGAAGGAGGATCAAGAAGTTTCATACGTGCCAAACTAGCATGATCGAAACAATCATAGTGAGTAACGACATTGGTCTCGGAATCGAGATCAATACCGAAAGCTACAAAGACACGAGTGAGAAGCCCACCAAAAGGCAAGAAGTGAGTGTGGTTTTGTTCAAGTTTAGAAAAGATGACACGACCCCAATTTACAGCAATTTTACCAAATATTGCATAGACAGCTTTTTGTAGTTCTTGAGATACTGGTCATAACTTCCTCTTTTGGGAAGGATGTTATAGGCTAGTATTCTAGCTACAAGCTTAGCAATAGGTTTAATATTTTTGCTAGTCATTGGAGGTCCATGATTGGGTAAAAAGATTTTAGATAAAACAGAGGCATCATCTAAAATAACATCATCAAGATATAATCCTCCGTCATCAATACCCAGTATTTGATTGATTCTCGTGGGTGTGAGTGTCATTTTAACATTTTTCACAGATGAACGGATAACTACATCCCCATCGTGTTTTTGGACAACCCTCATATTTGTGTAAAACAAATAATTGAGTTGGGGATAATAGTTGGGTTGATTAGATAGAGAGAGAAAATCATAAAGACTACTATTTTGAAATAAGGAGACAAGATTAAAACGATCAAGATTATTAAAATTAACAAATCTTCCAGGGAAGATGGTAATGGTACAAATAAGGTACCATCGTTCAATGAGATCTGGACTTAAAAGAAATTGAGAGTAATCTTGAGAAGAACTACCCTCATGAGATCTCTTGGATCTTTTAGGAGCCATAAAAAGAGAGAGTGGGAATGATTTTACCAAAGAAAAAGATGAAAGATCAGAACAGAGGCGAGCACCAGCAGCAGTTGTGAGTCGACTTCCTTCTTCTTCGCAGATTAGGGTTTGGGATTTTGGGTGAAAAAATTTGAGATCGGTAAAGGTGAGAAAGAAGGGCTGGTAAAGGGTTTTTAACTGAAGACAGACGGCTGAGATCAAAGAGGGAAGAAATTGACGGTTGAGATAAGAGATCACGGGTGAAAAGAGAAGTGAATTTTATCTCAAAAGCTGCGATGAATAGTCGCTGAAGATAATTGAGCTCGCAACAGTCGACTGGTAGGGTATATCAGTCGACTTAGTCGAGAAGAGACTAAAATTTTATGTCTATTTATCAGTCGACTGGTATAATAGCCAGGCGACTGGTCAAAAAAAATATGTTTTAAAGTTCAGTACAGTCGACTTACTCAAAAACACAGTCGACTTAACAGAAACAATTTTCAACAAATATCAATAAAATCACAAATTCCAAGTTCTCTTCTTAAGTTAATGAAAGTATCTTCTTTAAGAGGTTTGGTAAATATGTCTGCTACTTGTTTATCAGTAGAGATAAAGTCTAAAGATATATCTCCTTTTAAAACATGATCACGTAGAAAATGATGTCGAATATCAATATGTTTCGTACGTGAATGTTGAATTGGATTTTTAGATAGATTAATTGCACTGGTATTATCACACATAATTGAGGGTTTCTCAAATGAAATACCATAATCAAATAAAGTTTGTTTCATCCACAAGATTTGTGCACATGCCAAACTTGCAGCGATATACTCAGCTTTTGTGGTTGATAGGGACACGGAATTTTGCTTTTTACTGCACCAAGAGACTAGGGAATGTCCCAAAAAGTGACATGTATCACTAGTACTCTTGCGATCAGTTTTGCTTCCAGCAAAATCAGCATCGCTATATGACAGAAGTTGAAAATTATCGGTGCGTGGATAAAATAAACCATATTCAGATGTGCCTTTAATATATCTTAAAATTCGATTCACTGCTTTTAAATGAAACTCTTTAGGACTAGATTGATATCTAGCACATAAACATACGCTGAACATAATATCTGATCTACTTGCAGTAATATATAAGAGTGAACCAATCATACCTCGATAGAGTTTTTGATCAACACTCTTACCTAATATATCTTTGTCAAGAGTAGTAGTAGTAGCCATAGGTGTAGATTTACTACTAGTACTATCCATGTTAAAACGTTTGAGTAATTCCTTTGCATATTTTCCTTGATTGATAAATATGCCACTTGAGGACTGTTTAATTTGAAGTCCAAGGAAATAATTGAGTTCACCCATGTGACTCATCTCAAATTCATTTTTCATGGTATTAGCAAATTCTTGACATAGATTATTATTAGTAGAACCAAAGATTATATCATCAACATATATTTGTATGATTAAGATATCAGTCTTAACTCTTTTGATAAACAATGTAGTGTCTACTTTACCTATTTCAAATCCTGTTTCTAAAAGAAAAGTTTTCAAACGATCATACCAAGCACGAGGTGCTTGCTTAAGACCGTATAAAGCCTTTTTCAATTTATAAACATGATCTGGAAATTGTTCATGTTCAAAACCTGGTGGTTGTTTAACATAAATATTTTCTGTAATAAACCCATTAAGGAAAGCACTTTTAACATCCATTTGATAAAGTATAAAATTCATGAAACAAGCAAAATATAATAAAATACGAATAGATTCTAGTCTAGCAACAGGAGCATATGTTTCATCAAAATCTATACCTTCTTCTTGATTATACCCTTGAGCAACTAATCTAGCCTTGTTCCTTACAACTTGTCCTGATTCATCTAACTTATTTTTAAATACCCATTTGGTACCAATAATAGTCTGATCAGGAGGTCGAGGAACTAAATCCCATACATCATTCCTTATAAATTGGTTTAGTTCATCTTGCATGGCATTCATCCAATATTCATTCTCACAAGCTTCTTGTATATTTTTCGGTTCAAAATCCGACAAGAATGCTGTATGTGAAATCATATTAACATGTGAACGTGTCTGAATACCATGGGAGATGTTACCAATTATTAAGTCATAAGGATGATCTTTAACTTCAACAAATGACTTTGGTAAAGTTGAAGATATCACAATAGGATCAGTCGACTGGACAGGTTCTTCAGTCGACTGCTTCACTTCAGTCGACTGTAAGTCCTTATCAGTCGACTTATCAGTCAGACTAGTTTGTTCTAAAGATTTAATCACATTATCTAAAGGTGATAAATCAATTTCATCATCTTTATTTAAAGTTGATGAAGGCAGAGATTCATCGAATGAAACATGCATTGATTCTTCAATAGTCATTGTAGACTTATTAAAAATTATATATGTTTTACTCCTATTTGAGTATCCTAAAAAGATACCTTCATTAGATCTAGGATTAAATTTGTCTAAATTATCTTTTGTGTTTGGAATAAAACACTTACAACCAAATGTCTTAAAGTAAGAGACTTTAGGAATTTTGTTAAAAAATAACTCATAACAAGTCTTCTTTAGCTTAGGTCTTATAAGAATCCTATTTAAAACATAACAAGCTGTAGCAACAGCTTCAGCCCAAAAGTGCTTTGGTAAATTGCTTTCAACAAGCATAGTACGTGCGCATTCTTGCAAAGTCCTATTCTTCCGTTCAACCACTCCATTTTGTGGTGAAGCTCTAGGAAATGCAAATGAATGTGTTATACCATTCTTGTTGCAATATTCTGTAAATGTCTCATTCTCAAATTTTCCTCCATGATCACTTCTAATAGTGACTATGGTTAGAGATTTTTGATTTTGAATACGTTTACAAAAATGTGCAAATTCATCAAACGCATCATTTTTATGTTTTAAAAAGAATGTCCAAGTGAATCTTGAAAAATCATCTACTAAAACAAATACATATCTACTTTTATTTAAAGAAGCAACTCTAGCAGGGCCAAATAAATCCATATGAATTAATTCGAGCGGCCTACTAGTGAAAATTACTTCTTTTGTTTTAAAAGTGGATTTGATTTGTTTTCCTAGTTGATATGCATCACATAACTTATCCTTTTTAAAGGATAGTTTTGGCAGTCCTTTAACTAGGTTATATTTAGATAATTTTGAGAGATTTTTCATATTCACATGTCCAAATCTTCTATGCCATAGCCAAGATTCATTGTTAGAGGCTATTAAACAAAAATCATTTGAAAATTCAATTGCATTTAAACACAATTCATAAATATTATTTTTACAAAAACCTTGAAAAACAATATTTTGCATAGTGGAATCATAAATCAAACATGCATCTTTTTAAAAAACTATTTTATACCCTTTATCACATAACTGACTAATGCTTAAAAGATTATGCTTTAAACCACTAACTAATAATACGTTTTCTATGGTTGGGTTAGAAATTTTACCGACCATGCCAATTCCTATGACTTGCCTTTGTTGTTATCTCCAAATGTGACAGTTCCTCCATCTATGCTTTGAATGGTGGATAGTAGGTTGGCATGTCCTGTCATATATTTTGAACACCCGCTGTCTAGTATCCAGCGTTCTTTCTTGGGTACCTATAAAAAATTTAAGGTAAATATGGTACCCTTTTTATTGGGTCCAAAACACATTAGTTTGGGGGAAACCAAACCCATGAAGAGTTTGATTTTCCTCCATAAGCAGGAATATAATTAATACAATTACACACAGTTAAAACATATGAGTTAATATAAGCAATTTTATCATTCTTATTTAAGCTGACTGAAACCCATATAACCTTGTTCTGTCCAGTCGACTTACCAGTGTCCTTCAGTCGACTGCTATTGTGAGTCAGTCGACTTGATGGTACACTAGGTCGATTTATATGAGGTTTTAATCTCGTTGAATGAGATGCAATTCCTCTGGACAAACGACTGGCAGATTGGTTCAGTCGACTTAACCGAACAGTAAATTTGCTTTTATCACTAGCATTAACAACCTTAGGCTTTTCAAAAAATTCATATAACTTGTGTGTAACACTAGAAATAGATGCTGATTTATTTCTACTAGTATTTTTAGCAGGAGATTCTTTTACAGAAGAACTTTTAAAACCAAGTCCATATTTTTGACTAGATTTTACTTGATGGTGAAGGACATCATTTAAATTCTCCTTGCCTTTGTTAAACTTATATACGTTCTTTGAAATCTCTTCATAATTCTTTTTGAGAGTTTCAAGATCAGTATCTAAACTTGCAATGTGAGAATTTAAAGATTTCACTTCCTTATCAAGGTTAAGATTTTCTTGAGAAAGTGTTTGATTAACTTTCTCTAGATTCTTAACTCTAATCTTTTCTTTTTTCAACTCTTGGAATATTTCATTAAAAGCATCAAGAAGATCTTCTGAATCATAGTCATTACTTACATGTTCTTGTGCAGCCATGAAATACATATTTGCCACTTCGTTGTTTTCATCCGTTTCTTCTTCGGAAGACAAATCACTATCATCCCATGTAGCTTGATAGGCCTTCTTGTTCTTGGCAAATTTGTTCTTTGAATATTTGTCCTTCTTGAAGTTGGATGGTCTTCCCTTGTTCTTTGCATTTTCTAAGGGACAATCCTTCTTCATGTGACCTATTTTATTGCACCTGAAACATGTAGGAGGGTCATTAGTATCTCTATTTTTAGAATTAAACTTACCCTTCTTTAAGAATTTCTTGAATCTTCGAGTGAACATTGCTATCTCCTCTTCATCTTCTTCCTCATCTTCTGAGTCTGTCATGGCTTTAAAAGCCAATGATTTCTTCTTTGTTTGCTGTGATTCTGTATCCTTCTTTCGATCTTCAAGTTGGATCTCGTATGCCATGAGATTGCCCACAAGATTCTCAAGAGAAAGTTGTGACAAGTCATTTGCTTCCTCTATTGCTGTGGTCTTCTTCTCCCATTCTGGAGTGAGTGCACGTAAGACTTTTCTAACCATCTCCGCTTGAGTGTAAATCTTTCCAAGGGCTACGAGAGAGTTTGTGATGTCTGTGAATCTGGTGATCATCTCGGACACAGTCTCATTTTCCTTCATTTTGAACATCTCAAACCTGTGCACAAGAACAGAAATTTTAGATTCCTTCACTTTATTTGTTCCTTCATGAGTTACCTCGAGTGTATGCCAGATTTGATGTACGGTTGTAGCATTGGATACACGGTTGAATTCTTCCTTTGTAAGTGCACAAAATAAGGCATTCATTGCTTTGGCATTGTTCATGGTTTGATTCTTTTGATCATCATTCCATTGTGCATATGGAATGGCAGGGGCAGTGTATTCTGTCTCTGTCATTTGCCATATCTCATAGTTGATTGATTGGAGGTAGATTCTCATTCGGCACTTCCAATAATTGTAGTTAGTTCCATCAAATAGCGGTGGCCGTTGTGTAGATTGGCCTTCATGGTACTGATTTGTATTTGAAGTATTTGCCATAGCCTATAACCTCGCTCTGATACCAAGTGTTGGATCCTGTAGGCTAGACAACAAACACTAGAGAGGGGGTGAATAGTGTTAATAAAAAACTGCGGAAATTTTCTTCGGTGCAGTCGACTTGGTTGTGAACCAGTCGACTGATATGACCAAAATAAAGGAAAAACAGTAACTCTGTGCAGTCGACTTATAGATAAGGCAGGCGACTGAAGACACAATGAAAATACAACTTATACGACACTGACCAGTCGACTGATAGTGCAAGGAGTGGACTGTCCAGATACTTTTTGCAGAACTTAAGTAAACAAGAGTAAATGCAAAATCAAGACAACCAATTACAGAGTACACAAGATATATCCTGGTTCGGTCCTCCCGACCTACGTCCAGTCCCCAAGCAACCCACTTGAGATTTCCACTATTCTTGAAAAAGTTTACAAGAATACCCTACGGCGTTAAGACAACAACCTTGTCTAACCCGTAGTCCTTTCTCTCAACCAGAGAAAGCAGACCCACTCTACTACCAAGAGTGAAACAAACCAACTCTACAACCTAGAGTCAAAAACACTCTCCAACCGAGAGCAAAAGGAACAAGAAAAACTTTACAGTCAACCTATAGCCTTATTGGTATTTTGTGTTGTTGCACGTGGCTAAAAATAAGGTCAACTTCTATACCCAGTCCAGAGCAAAATCGTTGCTATACTGGACTGAGTGTAGAGAACCAGAGAGTTTGAACTTGAAGGCTTGTTCTCAAAATTTTTCACTTGAAATTTCTCAAAGACAGTGCTCGGTATCTCAAAAAGTTTTGTAAATGTTGTTAGATCTTTTCAGTGAGATCTGAACTCTTTTTTATAGAGTTAGATCTCCTGAACGTTGGGGGACAGTTATTCCAACTGTCAACCAACGGATCTAAGAGCTGTTGCTTTTGAAAAATCAAGTTTGAAAACAGAAAACGGTCAAAAGCACTCGAACAGTCGACTAGGTTGTCATATGAGTCGACTGGTCAGAGTTTGAATAAATTTAAAATAGTTTTGTACTATCAGTCGACTGCCAGAAGTATCAGTCGACTGGTACTCAACAGTTAAATTACTTCAAACTGTTTTGACTCTTTTGGGGGTTTTGAAAAACACACATTATGAATTTTGTGAGTGTATGTGTGTGTGACAAGGCTTTTACAATCAGACTAAGACTCAACAAAAGTAAAATACAATGTTTTACAAGACATAATAACTTGACACATTTGAGCTTGAGGTCTTGAGTCTTGAGTCTTGTTTTGAGTCTTGTCTTGAGTGAAGTCTTTGTCTGTAGCCTTTGAGCTTGTTCATTTGTTCAGCTGAAATAATCTTTTGTATGTGCAACCTGCAATGTTAGCTGTATAACATAGACACATGTTGCAGTGTGTTGTGATCATCAAAATCAAGAATCAACATTAGTTAGTGCTTGAAGTGGCGTGCTGAATTTCAGGATACGAGAAGGGACTCGGTTGATTAGGTATGCTGCAGAGGTAAGGGCTTCCCCCCAATACATGAGTAGGAGATTGCCATAAATAAGTGAAGCACGAACTATTTCAAGCAAGTGTCTGTTCTTCCTTTCGGCCATGCCATTTTGCTGAGGAGTATATGAACATGTAGTCTGGTGAACAATTCCATGTTCCACCAAATATTGTTATAGATCAGTATTCAGGTACTCGCTACCATTGTCACTTCTGAGAAATTGAATGTGTGCTTTATACTGAGTCATAACCTGCTTATGGAATTTTTGAAATAAACTACTAACTTCTCCTTTGGATTTCGTCAAACAAATCCAAGTCATACGAGTGCAGTCATCAATAAATGTCACAAACCATTTAGCTCCTCCAATAGTGGTATTTCTGGATGGACCCCAAACATCAGAATGAATAATCATACATGGAATCGTGCTTTTATTCCGATTGCAATGAAAAGAAACACGGTGACTTTTTGCTAGTTCACATACATCACAACGAAAACTAGAAATATTCAACTTCGAAAATAAACTGGAAAATAATTTAAGCAAATAGCCAAACGATGCATGTCCTAGATGTCGGTGCCACAGCCAAATTTCTGATTGCTTCTCCCCCTCGGAATTATTAACAGCAAGAGCTTGAGTCAACCTGTTTGAACTCTCAGAAACCAAATCCAGATAATAGAGTTTTCTACGTCTAACCCCATAACCAATCGTCCTGCGAGTCCGAATATCCTTAAAGACACAAAAAGAAGGCCAAACGACAACAATACAATGTAGGGTAATAGTAATGTGGGTGACAGATAACAGATTAAAATTTAAGGATGAGACTACTAGTACTGTATCTAATGTAAAATCTTTTGTGAGGGATATGGAACCTTCGCCAGTAACAGGGGTAGGATTACCATCGGCAGTGGATACTGTGGATTTGGTGGATGGGAGTAAGGTTTTAACTTGTCTAGAATCATAAGTCATATGATCGGTAGCACCGGAATCAATTATCCATGTATTATTCATAGCAGATGCAGAAATAATAAAAACCTTACCAACGTTACCTGAAGCTATAACCAGTGCGAAGGTTTGTTCAATGCTCTTCCCAGCTCCTTCAGCAATTTCAACAGCTACAGTGGATATCTTCTTCCGAGAATCTTTGCTGTGATCCCAGTTATGCGGGTAGCCGATAATCTGATAGCAAAGAGCTTTCTTGTGCCCAGTTTTGCCACATTGGGTACACTTCCTTAACTCATAAGTAGATTGATTGAAGCCCTTAAAAGTGCATGCAAATGATCCAGACTGACCTGCGAGACTTTTCAATGGATGTGGCCGAGCCACCATTGCAGCTACTTCAGAAGATTCAGAGGAGCTGTTCATGGTGCTTTGTTGACGAGCCTCCCGCCGAACATATTCGTAGGATGCCTCAAGATCAAGTGCATGATCTTTTCGCAAAATTTCTCCTCGAACCTGCTCAAACTCAGTATCTAATCCAGCCAAAAAAATATGAACCCGCAAGCGGTCGATTGATTTCTTATATGTTTGGATATCGTCAGGATTCTTCATGATCACCTTATCTCGATGATCCAGTTCTTGAAAAATTTCAGTCAATTCTCCATAATAAATAGAAAGTAGCCTGCCATTTCTGGTTTAGAGCAAACACCTGAACCTCGTCGTTCCATCATAGAATGCTTTTGCAAGAGCATCCCAAATATCACGGGTAGTTTTCAATCGAATGTATCTCTTCATGATCTCGGATTTCATGGACATCAACAGTCAGCCTTTCACTTTCTGATTATCATCATACCATTTGGCATAGGAACCATCACTTTCAGTAGGAATTTTAGTATCACCTTGAATATACTGGATTTTTTCACGTTCAGCAATATGCATCTCCATCAACTGAGTCCAAACATCATAACGTGTTTCATCAAGAATTATCCCTGCATTAAAGCCGGAATTCTCGGATTGCACAATAATCGGTGTACTACCCATGTTAGTAGTACAAGTAAACAATGGATCTAGATCAAACAACAACAAATTTGGATCAAACAACAACGGATCTGATCAGGGTTTGGGATGGTGGGCTGAGTGGCAAAGTGAAGTGATGAAGATGATGAGAGTAGTCGAGGGTGAAGAGGATGAGAGTGGAGGCCGACGACTTCGGGAGGGCAGCAACGGTGATCTGCTTCTCAGGGGAAGCCAGAGATGAGGACAATGGAGATGATCGGGATGGGGGATGATGACGAAGGCGAGAGGTTGATGGTGATGAAGATCGGCGCCGGTTCGGTGGGCGACGAGTTCAGTTTTGGTGATCGGGTCGACGAGGGAACTCGGGGATCGGGGTTTGGTCGGGATCGGATCAAGATGGAGGTGTCAGATCTGATCACCCCCTTCTCTTCTTCTTCAGTTAGCCTATATCTGGTTAGGCTCGGATACCATATTGAAATTAGAATTGGGGGAAAATTATATTTTCTTGTTTTATTTCTTTACTGTATACATCTATATATATATGAATTACATTCTTGGAGAAGAAGAAAAGAGATAGAGAGAAGATTGGGGAGATGAGAGATTTGGGGAATCTGTTTTCTATATATTAGGAAACAGAATATACAATTACTATATTTCAACAATTAAGATCTGGATCTATAGAAACATGATTTAGGTTGTTATTCATGTTTTATGCATGTTGCTTAAGTGTTATATCTATATGAAATTCTATCATCAGCAGCTTCAAAAACAACATCAAGCCCACCATCATTAGTAATAACCGCCGCAAATATGATATTAGAATCAGCTACAACAGTATCAGCAACTTCAGAAATACCATCTTGGAACACAGGATTGACGTAAACAGAAACATGATCAGAATTCTGGTTGTTAGAAGCAGTGGGATCATCGGCATGTAGAGGAAAAGAGGTGGCTGAAATAATTGCCACAGACTATCCCAAGTGTGTATTGCCATCTGACACTTTGAGTTTCCTTTTTCTTCTCTTTTTAATTCAAAGTCGATGATTTAGTAATAAGAAATAACGTGATACTTCTGCAAGTTTGCTTGTAAACTGATTGTATATATATGCTACTCTAAATATGGGAAGAAGTCATCATGCTTGTGAGAAAGCTGAAGGATCTTACATGATGGTAGATCTAGAAATAAATAAAATATTTTTCTTGTATTCCTGTTATGATATTTTTGGAACAACAAATTGGTGGGCATGCACATCAAGGAATTCAGTGTTTTGACAAACAAAGCTGATGAAAATGATTAGAGAGCTGGGGAACCCCACCATGCACTAATTAGTGCATACATGTATACATACATTGATTCCTTTTCCTATTGTTACATATATATCTTTGTCAGGCGCCCTAGCTGACTACTTTGTGTCATGTATATATTAGGAAGTGTCAGTCATTATTCTCAAAAGAGAGAGGACCGGTCATGATCAACCTAATAATCATAAAAGATTTTGCCTCAAAATATTCTCTTAACGGAATGATAATTAATTTTGGTCCACACTATCAAATCTCTAATGTCTAATCTTTAATTTTTAATATTATAATGGGAGAGTTAGAGTTGTCGTTTGTAAACATGCCAACATGTATTATGCGTACATAACTAATATGAATGAAATCTCAGATTCAAGACCAGGCTATTCGAAATTTTTACTTTAAAAATACATACATTCATTAATACATCCATCGCACGTGTAAATTACTAGTACAATATAAACTGCTAAAAACCTTATTGAATAATCCTGGTAGAAACTCAATGAATTTCGATCACAAATACTAAACCTCGATGTGCTTTCAGGCACTCAACGAACTCCTGGTCTCAGTAATTAAGCAAGCTACCGATACATCAAGATAATTAATTAAGCTATTTTTTTTCTGAAATATAAGTTGCACTCACTGTTAGGAAATTAGGCCGGAAATTAGGCCGTAGCGGAACGAGTTGCGGAGAAGCGATAACAGATCAATAAAAACAATCAAGTATGTAGAACAAATCAATCATATAAAGCACACAATTTTTGTTCTGGTTTGGACGAACCTAATCCGGAAAAGAAATAAGAAAGATATTATTCAACTATAGAAGATACAAGATCTAGTTACAACTACTCTCACTAAGAACATATTTATCTCTCAAGCCTCACTAGAGGATACTTATTCTTTACAATGAAAACTCTCAGATGAAGGAAGTACTACCTCTCAAGAGGACATTACAATATTATATAGAACTATATAGAAACCCTAGGTTATAGTCTTCATACTATAACCATCCAATATACCCTGAAGAAAAAGCCACACAATAGAAACCGTACAATCTAACTTTGTGAATAAGTTTGGCTCAAATTGACTCACCCAGAATCGGCCCATATACAGCTGTTGAGTCGCTTGCGGTCAATTGCTAGAAACATAAGTCGACTACTTTAGTTCCCATGAAGTCAGAGAGCACCCTAGATTGTTGCGGTCGACTAATATTTCTAGCAGTCGATTGCAACCTGCTATGCTTCTACCTACTGGTGCTACTGCTCTCTTCTTCTTCCAATATTCGCTTTAAATCCTCTTCTCGTTTTACCATATTCTCTTCACATGACCCATTATGCAAGTTATAAACCCAACACTCAGCCTCACAAGAATACCATTTTATTTCTTTCATTAATTAGGTTGATTCCTTAATACTCCACCAAATTGTTTTTCAATCTACTTCACACTGTAATTTGTTTATCTTAAAGAACTAGCACATAATGAAATCAAAGCATTGTTTGTTATCGAAAGAAGCGCTAAAAACGTGTAATATCCAAATAAATTAAACGCAAGTTTAGAAAATACATTGATTTTCTTGACTGAACAGCCTTTTCCTTGAATGTTTGACTCTACCTTCATGCACTCTATGCAGCCAGCTCCATATCACCGATTGAACATCCGACTCGCAGGGACATAAGCCAACTGAAGACCCCAACAGTGCTTCAAGTTGTCAAAGGAGAATACTAACTTCAAATATTTAGAACAAGAAACAACTTATCCACTAGTGTTCAAATTGCGTAAGTCTCGTCTCCATCCAAATTGTAATCCCATGAACCTGTCCTAATTTGTTTTCTTGGTAGAAGAAAAGCTAATCCCCACTAATTTATAACTAGTCCATATCAAGCTAATTATGAATCATCTTTTCACTTGATTATTCTCTCTCTAGATCTCTCTCTCAATTCAAATTGTAGAGCAAACAGTTGGGTCTCCGTATAATGCATGCACGTGCGGTGTGGACCTATAATTTTCTCGATATTGGACCATTTTTTGCAGTACCGGTGGGCATAGCAAATTGGCGTGGCCGTCGGGTTATGACGTCATTGCTTATGGAAAAAGATCTATTCCATCATAAGTTGTCGCATGCTTGCATTGTATTGCATTGGGTCCAAATTCTCTCCATATGTACAGAGAAGTAAAGTACAATCACCACGGGCGGCAGAAAAAAGAAGAGAAAAGCATGTCTTCGAAACTGAGACACAGGATGAGGACCCCCCTCTCGCTGTATAAAATAATGAGAGTTCACTAACTACATTAGTCCTAAACAATACTTAGAAATGTAACTCTCCTTACCTTCAAGAAAGGTTGATATAGATCTGTATAAAATAATGAGAATTCACTAACTACATTAGTCCTAAACAATACTTAGAATTATAACTCACCATACCATCAAGAAAGGTTGATATAGATAAAGGAATGACTCAGTTCAAGATCAAGGTACTCTAGTATAACTCTTAATTTAGGAAAAGAAAAGTATAGATCACCTTTGAATGATACCAGCTTCCTTTTGTCTGGTTAGTAAAACGGCATTGTTTGGAATTTAGACATTGAAATTCTTTCTCTCCTCTTGGTGGTTCTTTAACATGATCGAGGTCCTCCTCCTGGATAAAATAATATTGTCTTTCTTTAGTAAGATAAAATAACACTTCAACATCTTTTTTTGTAAAATTATAATCTATCAACAAGAGAATTTTGACTATCTTCTATGATTAATGGGTACCAACATACTGATTGTGCAGTAACACAAAGTTCATTGGCCAATAGTAAAGTAAATTGACGAAACAACAAAACACAAATTTAAAGGACAACACAACAAAAGAGATGGACAAAAAGGAAATAGAAATTACAATGTTACGTAAAGTGTTGGTTACTGGTATGCAGTAACTATATAGTTAGGGTAATAGTTGAGGACTAATATGAAACCCTAAAGAATATTAAAGCTGATTAGGCCACGTGGACTAAGGTTCCCAGGTGGAATAGGATTTTTTCCGCTGACCCACTTTTTGAAAATATTACCGAACCGACCAACTTTTGAAAATATTTACCAAACTGACTCAATTGTGGACATGTTAGTATTAAATGTTATTAGCAATAACGGCATATGTTATTTTAATGTTGTTGTTGTCAATAGCAGCATTTGTGAAAAAAAAAATTAAGATGCCTCTACTGGAAGTAACAGCATATGTACATTTCGCATTCAATTAGGAGCTTTCTGACTTGAAAAAAATTGCAAGCGTGGAAACATTATAACTGATGTCAATATTCCTAATAACGACAACCTTAAGCCGATGCCGTTATTACCAATAGCGGCTCTAGTATATTAATAATTCACATAAATAGTGCCCCCTCTTCTCCTTCCCCTTTCACATTATCTCTCTTTCCCTTCACTTCCGAACCCGAAATCTTAAAACCCTAAAGCCCCAGATCCCACACTTCTCCTTCAATCTGGCCTCTTTCAAATCCCAAAAAAATTCACAAAATACTAATCCAAAATCCTAATTCTTATCCCCTCTGATTCCCTCATCTTTCCGTCCAATTGGATCTCGACGCCGAATCTTTTACAGCTCACTTTAAATCCAAAATTGTGTTAGGTAATCCAAAACCATTAATTTGTTTTAAAATATTTACTTTGTATATTGAGATTTATATGTATGTATGCAGTTATATATACGAAGTATATGAGAAGTTGTGGAGATTGATATGCATAGTAGTATGATACGAGTAGTGAATTCCCAAAGCTTTGATTTTTTTATATACTAGAATTGCTATATTTTTCAAATTTCAGAAGATTTATGTGTATGTATGAATAGATGTTGATATGAATAATGTATTTATACGAGTAGTCAACAATCAAAATTTTTAAATAAGAGAATTGGTCTTATTTAAAAATTTAGAAGATTTATGTGTAGGTATGAATGGAAATCTTTAACCCGTGTTAGTTGTCGCTTAAAGAAGTAGGAGACGGACAACAACTCAATGCTCTTCTAGCTCCACCACCACCAGAAGCTCAACCTCCACCACCACCACCAAGATAAGCTCAACCTCCATCACCACGATAACCTCCACCGTAACCATCATATGGGCAGTGGTTGAATAGCGTTACTAAGCCGAGGGAAGATGCTAAACTTCAAGCGCAGCAACGTACATGGCCACATGAGATTGTAGAAGAGGAAGCCTAGCTTGAAGAGGAAGAGGAGCAAGCTCAGATACCCGTGTCACAGTTGACACAAGCATAAGGTACATGCAATATCCCATAGCAGTAGAGGAGCAAGTCGCAACACTACACGCCTAGCTAGTCTATGTACACATTGTGTTGTTGATTGGCTCAAACTGGACAATTGTAGTTTATTGTGGTATTTACATTCTGTGTGCATGTAGTTGTTTGCTCACTATTGAACTTTCTTGTGCCACTATTATGTTGTGGTTGATTATGTATTCTTTTCATTATTACAATTTGTTGATGTGAATGTTGGGTATATTTGGTTGAGGTTGATTGATGAGAAATTTGTTGATGTGAATGTCGGATATATATATATATGGCCGAGGGAGTTGGTGAAATTTGTTGATGTGAATGCATGTTTAGATAATGAAATTGTACAGATTTGATATGAAGGTTTTGGTTCTCTGGTTTGTTTTGATGAAAAGTTCAACTAACTGATGTTGCTATTGGGGATAACGACATCAGTAAATTGTAACGTTATTTCTAATAAGGCATCAATTCAAATATTGTTCCCATTTTTTTCCATGCTAGACAAGTTTCATAATAATTGTTGCCACTATTTCCAATAATGGTTGCAGGTATAATGATTCGTTAAAAGAAATAACGACATCATTCTATGCAATTTTTGGAACAAACCTCCACTCTCTAAAACTCTCTTTCTGAACAATCGCTATTTCCAAGAACGACATCAATATACATGATGTCGTTAAAGGAAATAGCGGCAACAGCTCATGGGGCTTGATCAAATTTTTATTCATGCTAGATAGTTTTCATTATAATTGTTGCCGCTTTGTCCAATAACGGCAACAGGTATAATGATGCCGTTAAAGGAAGTAACGATATCAGTCTATGACAACTTTTGGAATAAACCTCCACTCTCTGGAACTCTCTGCCTAAACAGTCGTTATTCCTAATAACAGCATAATTATAATAGATGTTGTTGTTATAAATAGTGGCAACAGTTTAACAAGATTGATCAAATTTTTGTTCTAGTTAGACAATTTTTCATTATAATTGTTGCCGCTAGTTCCAATAACGGACAGGTATAATGATGTTGTTAATGGAACTAACGCCATCAGGCTATTGAAGTTTTAGGTACAAACCTCCACTCTCTCTGTCTGAACAGTCGTTATTTCCAATAATGACATCATTCAACATGTTGTCGTTATTTGAGATAGCGGCAAAAGTTCAAAGAAGATATCAAAAAAAAAAAAAAAAAATTTAACCATCATTTAAATTTGCCTCTATTTTATCACTTTATACCACTATTAGGAATAACGGTACAGGTAACTGATGTCGTTTCCCCCAATAGCGGCATCAGTTAGTAGAGATTCTTAAAAAAACTATGAAGCAACAAACAAATATCACACATGTATCAGCATGCATCACATTCACACACTGTTCTCAAATTTCCAGTACCAATATCAACAACACAACTATACGATGAGTTCAGATTATAATAATAATATGAGTACATAAATAACAACAATGGTACATTTTCTAGATTCAACCATCAAAATATAACAAGTGATCCAAAAAATAATAAATTACATTTTCAAGAACATGACAATAACGAACGGATACATTTTCAAGATTCACGACTTTCAGATGGACCAACATTGTCATTACTCTTATAGCTGCGCTGATTGTGTCCACTTAATCCGCATATAGAAAAAAAGTTACCCATGCCCGAACCTTCCTAGACATCCATATCAATGTGAATACAGGTTCTCCTAGGATGACCTTTTGCCCTTCGAAAACTCACATCAGCTATGAGTTTCAGTCCACTTGGTGACGACCAATAAGATTCGTCTTGGATAGGGTAGAAGGTTGGTGTTTATTGCTCAATTATCTAAATGAATAGATAATCTAAACACAAATAAAAAACCTCGCAAGTGTACGAATCGTTTAAAGAAGCGTAGTGAAAAGCAAGGGTCGATCCCACAGAGATTGTAGTAATTAACTCACTAATCAATAATCAGAAATGTTAGTCATAAAGTTTTGTTCTAAAAGTATGTTTTGAAAGGAAATGAGATCTAGATCAAGTAGTCCTCAATTTGAATCACAAAATATCTATTGAATTAGTTGGGCTTGATTTCCACCTATAGTCATGAATGCTAAATTAACTTCTACACTACTCAAATCACTCATGTTTGTTCATTTAAGGGCATGGTATCTACTCCTTAAACTTAAGATTTCCCTAGACTAAGAATTAGGTATGGTATCTACTCTAATTCGTTTCTTTCTTTAAGTATTTAGCATGATATCTACTAAGTTGCACTTGAAGAAAGCATAGGAACGATGGAAATTAACAAACACTCAAAACTCTAGAAGTTGGTATCAAATCTAGATCCTCCAAGTTGATTAAACCAAGAACCTAAATGATTCTTGTGTTACTAGTTATGAGCATAAGACATTGATCATCTCTATTACTCATATAACAGATTCAATTTTATAATAAACAACTTGATAACTTAAGGTTCTTCAGTTCAGTCGACTGTCGCTAGATCTCAGTCGACTGAACTGCGAACTTTCTAACACATGTTGATTCATATTATAAGTTTGATCAAGACAACCAGGTTTAATCAATAAGTGATAAAAGTAGTACTTTAGAAGTTTTGTAAAACACTACATGACTAAGGTTTCAATCAGCCCAACAATGAATTTAGTTACACATAATCCAACTTTTATCGACTAACAATTTTGAATACATGACTCTAACCATAAGAACAAAAACTAGAGAGAGAAAAAGTATCACTGATTTGTATGATGTTTATCTTTGAAGTCGACTTGATCTGCTTCTAAGTCGACTTGATCTTGTCCTCCAGTGGCACTCAATCTCCTCCTTTGTTTGATTGTACTTGATCTTCTTTCGTTGATTCCTTCTCTCTTAGATATATTTTTTTCCTCATTCCAGATATATTATAAATTCTGTATTCCCACCTTTTTATAGTTTCTTTAGCCCCCATCTACAGATCTTAAGTTTCAGATTTCTATCTTCTCACACATCAGATATGGATTGACTCAAATCTTAATACTTGCCAAACCCAGGTCTCTAGATTGTTGGAAAGTTGTTATTTGCAGCTAACCTGGATTTTTACCACTCAATTTGATTTATATGCGGATTTGGATGAGGGTGAATCTCAACTATTCTTATCTCTAATTCCAGATTTCATGCTCGTTCAGTCGACTATTTGCTAAGAATCAGTCGACTATTCCGCGAACTTTTGGGAACTCAAACCAGTCATAGCAGTCGACTGTCAAATAGGAGTCAGTCGACTGTTCTGCAAAGTTTCGGCAACTCAACCCACTCTGTCCAGTCGACTGTAGTCAAAAAATCAGTCGACTGTATTCAGCAGCTTCTCAGAAATATTTTGATGCAAAATTAGGGTTCTTCATTCCAGTGTATCATCCTCACAGTGCTGGATTAATCTTGAATCTGCTTCGTTTAGTTGCTTTTAGGCTGTTTCCTATGGAAAAGGGAAAAGAGAAAAGAAGAGTAAATTACCACAGATAGAGAATTTAATTGTCTAATTGCATTCAGATATAGCTCCAAAATATAGACATTAACAGATTTATCAAATACCCCCAAACTTAGTTTTTGCTTGTCCTCAAGTAAAAATAAAAACTACAGACATCGCAAGACTCACTTGACCCTTCCAACTTTTACCTCAGAGAACCTGCTACTTTTAGTGTCAATATTAGAACAAGCATTAAGATAGGCCTAAAAATATTAGTTCAAATGTTAAGCACTTATTCACAAGTATACTCAACTTGAACATCAATAAGTAGGGTGACCAATGCCTATGCAACATAATCATGATTAAGGTTAGCAAGTTCAACTATATTTCAACTCCAAAATCTCACCATGGCATACACTCCCAATAAAAATAATAGCTCACATTAACATGGGTAGTTCAAATTAGATCTCTTGACAAATATTCATTACTTGGATGAAACCATATGCTTGATTTTGCTACTACATCTTCACTCCATTGATTTGCACAATACTTGGATCAAATGGTCTTGTATAGGTTGTAATGGGGCCATGGGTTGGGGTTAAACAATTGAAGGGAAAAAGGAATACAAAATTTCTAAAGAATTAGTAGAGCATCTTGTATTGTTCTAAGAGTGTTTTTTTTTTTTTTTTTGTGCACATGATTCCATGAGGCTATACATCACAGACCTATACTTTATTTCTACCAACACCTCTCAACCACCTACAACTCAGCATTTTTCATTTGATAAATAATTTTTCATATTTCTTATGACAAATCCTCCAACTTTTCTTTCCATTTTTATATATAATTCAACCCCTCACCTTGACATACCACATCTCTTTTACAATTTTTGTTCTACTAACTCAATAGATATAGGTAAGGTAACCTATTTATCTAGGCATGGTTAAGGATGATGTGTCTTATAAAAAGAAAGCTTTTATAAGCTTCAAAGGGACAACTAGTGAATAATTGATGTTGGGTAGGCTATTTATCTTTGGTGATAAATTCTTAGGTGCCTTAATCACTTCCAAGTTTTCATACAAAATCCAAAATAAGTTTCGAAAAGTAACAAAAACAAGTTATAGTTCATCTTAAGAATGTAGATTCATGTAGTCAACTGAGATCTTCAAGTGTATGACTCTCTCAAAAAAATATATGTTAGGCTCAAAACTCACAATTTTTGTATTTAAGTTTACTCATAGTTGAACTCGCTATTCTCTTTCAAAATTCGCCGAAATGACATGGCCAAAAGAATAAAAGTTTCAAGCGTGATCCTTATGATAAGTTATTAACATTTTTAAAGATAAAGACTACAATTAATACTTGTTCTTTACTCTCTACCTATAGTAACTGAGCTCAAGTTCTCATCATTGTTGTTAGAAGTTTTTTTTTTTTTTTTTTTTTTTAACAGAAAATCAAAAGACTCCAAATGAATAAATACCCCCAAACTTAGATGGAACATTGTCCTCAATGTTTGAAACAAAAACTAAAATAGGCATGTGTCACCATCCAGTTTGATGGAAAGAAAATAAAGAAATGAATAAAGAGAAATAAGTAGAGAGAAAAGTGTAAAAACTTTCCTGACAATTGGGTTGCCTCCCAATAAGCGCTGCGTTTCTTGTCTTCAGCTAGACTTGACGAGTTTATGCAATGTATTGAATAGTTTGAAGAGTTATATCTTCCTCTCGTGGCTCAAAACTCATCTCAATGTAAGGCTTCGCCCTATGCCCGTTCACCTTTAATGTTTGATTTTTCTCTTTGCTATGAACCTCCAAAACTCCATGTGGGAAAACCTTCGTAACAATGTACGGACCATACCATCTTGACATAAGCTTGCCTGAAAAAAGTCGTAATTTCGAGTTGTATATCAATACCTTCTGTCCCTCATGAAACTCCTTCCTTGCTAGCTGTTTATCATGGTATATCTTGGTCCGTTCTTTGTACAACTTTGCATTCTCATATGCATCATGCCTCAATTCTTCGAGCTCATTCAGCTGCAATCTTCTTTTGTCACATGCTTGTTTCATATCAAAATTAAACTTTTTAATAGCCCAATAAGCTTTGTGTTCCAATTCCACCGGAAGATGACATGCTTTTCTAAAGACCAGACGATATGGTGACATGCTAATGGACGTCTTGTATGCAGTTCTATATGCCTACAATGCATCATTCAAGCGTAGCGACCAATTCCTTCGGCTTGTATTTACGGTCTTTTCCAAAATGCTCTTGATTTCTTTGTTGCTAATCTCTACTTGCCCACTGGTTTGAGGATGGTTGGGAGTACCCACTTTATGTGTAATTCCATACTTCTTCATTAAAGAAGCAAATGAAAAATTATTGAAGTGGCTACCTCCATCACTAATATTGCTCTTGGTGTACCGAATCTGGTGAAGATGTTATCCTGTAAAAACTTGACAACAACTTTGTGATCATTAGTTTTTGAGGGGATAGCCTCGACCCATTTAGACACATAATCCACACCCACAAGAATATATAAATAACCAAGTGAGTTAGGAAAAGGACCCATGAAGTCGATTCCCCATACATCAAAAAGCTCAATTACTTGAATATTTTTCAGTGGCATTTGATTTCTGGAAGAGATGTTGCCTGTCCTTTGGCATCTATCACAAGTCTTGCAAAAAGAAAAAGCATCTTTGAATACATTAGGCCAATAAAAACCAGATTGTAATACCTTAAGTGCTTTCCTTTTTGTCCCAAAGTGTCCTCCACATGCATATTGGTGGCAATGTTGCAGAATACTCATTTGCTCTTCTTTTGACACACATCTTCTTACAATTTGATCAGGACAGAATTTGAACAAGTAAGGATCATCCCAATAATGGTGCTTGCACATGGCCACCAGTCTCTTTCTTTCTTGACTCGTCATACCTGGAGGAAAAACATGAGCAGTGAGATAATTAACAATATCTGCATACCATGGAAGCTGTAAATTTATTTCAAATAATTGTTCATCTGGAAAGTTTTCATTCAGTGGGGGCATATTCCTCTCTTCATCATGCAGTATCCTGGACAAATGATCTGCAACAACATTGTCACCTCCCTTCTTATCTCTAATTTCAAGATCGAACACTTGAAGAAAAAGCACCCATCTGATCAACCTAGGCTTAGCATCCTTTTTTCCAAACAAATATCTCAAAGCAGCATGGTCAGTGAAAACAATGACTTTAGATCCAATCAAATATGATCTAAACTTCTCTACAACAAAAATGACAGCTAACATTTCTTTTTCAGTTGTGGAATAATTAAGCTGTGCATCATTTAAAGTTCGAGAAGCATAGTAAATAGCATGAGGTACCTTATTTATTCTCTAACCTAAAACAGCTCCCAAAGCATAATCACTTGCATCACACATAAGCTCGAAAGGACGGGTCCAATCTGGTGCCATGATGATGGGTGCGGAAATGAGAAGACTTTTCAATGTAACAAAAGTATTCGTGCACTCTTCTGTCCATGCAAACTCAACATCTTTAGCTAACAATCCACAAAGGGGTCTGGAGATTTTGGAAAAATCTTTTATAAATCTTCTATAGAACCCTACATGTCCAAGAAAACTACTTACACCCTTGACTGTAGTAGGAGGGGATAGCTTCGATATGATGTCAATTTTTGTGTTGTCCACCTCGATGCCTTTTTTGGATACCACATGACCTAAGACAATGCCTTGTTGTACCATAAAATGGCACTTTTCTCAATTAAGCACTAAATTGCATTCTTCACATCTTTTAAGCACAAGCTGCAAATGGTTAAGGCATTCATTTAAACAAGATCCAAATACACTGAAATCGTCCATAAATACCTCGATGAACCTCTCCACCATGTCTGAAAATATACTCATCATGCATTTCTGAAATGCAGCTGGTGCGTTGCACAATCCAAAAGGCATCCTCCTGTATGCAAAAGTACCAAAATGGCATGTAAAAGTGGTTTTTTCTTGATCTTCTGGAGAAATAGCAATTTGATTATAGCCACTATAACCATCTAAAAAACAATAATGACTATATCCTGCTAATCTTTCTAACATTTTATCAATAAAAGGAAGAGGGAAGTGATCTTTCTTGGTTTCGTTATTCAGCTTCCTGTAGTCAATGCATACCCTCCATCCTGTGGTCATCCTCGTAGGGATAAGCTCATTCTCATCATTCGTTACCATTGTGACTCCACTTTTCTTAGGCACTACATGTATAGGACTCACCCATTTGCTATCTGAGATAGGGTAGATGATGCCAACATCTAGTAGCTTAAGGACCTCTGTTCTTGCCACTTCCTTCATGTGTGGATTAAGCCTTTTTTGTGCTTCCCTGCTAGGTTTTGCATTGTCTTCTAGAAGTATTTTATGCATGAACTTGGATGGACTTATTCTCTTGATATCCGTAATGGTCCATCCTAATGCGCTCTTGTGTTCTCGTAATACTCTCAACAACTTCTCTTCTTCTTGCATACTCAAGTTCGCAGTAACTATCACAGGTTACGTCTGGTTTTCACCCAAGTATGCATACTTCAGGTGTTCAGATAGCGGCTTTAGTTCCACGTCTGGTGTCCTGGTAACAGAAGAAACAAAAGTGTTATTAGACACAAGATTTTCAAACACAAGTGCAAACTTACCTGAATATGATTTTGGATTTTCAAGGTAATGTACTATCTCTGTAATCCTCCAATCATCATATTCATGTTCAACTTGAGATAGTGTTAGAGAGTGTGTAATTGTGGCCTGTAGTGGATCGACACTATGTACCTGAAATGTTTGGTCAACAATCTCCTGCACCACATCAATATTATAACATTCATGATCATTGTGTGGTAATTTTAGTGCATCAAACATTTTAAACTCAATCTTTTTACCATTTATTTTCATACTTATAGTGCCCTTTTTAACACAAATTTTAATATCAGCAGTACTCATAAAGGGCCTACCTAAGATGATCGGTAAAGAAGATGGCATTGAAGAGTCTTCCATATCCAAGACAACAAAATCTGCAGGCAAAATGAAATCATTTACCTGAACTTAGACATCTTCTAAAATACCTTTAGGTCTCTTGATGCTGCGATCAGCGAATTGCAACGTGATTGATGTTGGTTTGAGTTCCCCCAATCCTAGTTCTTCGTAAACAGATTATGGAAGAAGATTGATGCTTGCCCCCAAATCTAACAGTGCCTTTTCAAAGAAATGCTCACCAACCCTGCAAGGAATGGTAAAACTGCCTGGATCCTTCAACTTAGAAGGTAATTTCCTCAACAAAACCGCACTCACTTCCTCTGTTGGAGCCATATTCTCCCGAACCTGAAACATTCTCTTGTGAGTACAACATTCTTTCAAAAATTTGGCATAAGAAGAAATTTTTTTAATAGCATCAAGTAGGGGAATATTTATTTCTACCTTCCTGAGAGTTTCAAAGATATCAAGTAAATGTTGTTTTTGCTTGACTAACCTTTGAGGAAATGGTGGCAATACTACCATTTCTTTATCACTTACCATGTTGGAACCTAACGATTTTGCTGGTTGTGTGTCTGATTCATCCGTATTTGTTCCAACTTTGCTGTCGATTATCTTACCACTTCTTAGGGTTGTCACTGATTTAAGCTATTCTTGTCCTCTAGGGTTTGGTATAGTTTGTGATGGGAGTTCTCCTGCCTTTCTTTCACTTAACTCCTTAGCGATTTGACCAATTTGGGTCTCCAATTTTTGAATGGCCTGCACTTGTTGGTTGCTTGTTTGATATTGTTGTTGGAGTAATTGAAGAACGGTGGATTCGAAATCCAACTTCTTCTGTTCTTGAACTGGCCGATCAAACTCATTCCCGATCTGGAAGTTCCGCGCATGTCCTTGTGCGATTTGAGTGCTTTGATTGTTTTGATTATTGTTCCATGAGAAATTTGGATGGTTTCTCCACCCCGGATTGTACGTGTTTAAAAAGGGGTTGTTCTTGGGTGGATACACTCCCTGTCCTGCGTAGTTTGTGTGCTCCTGATCTGTAAAATAAGACATGGGACATGCATCAGTTGTATGTTCAGAATGAGAACAAATTGCACAAATTTCTTTTGCTTGGTTTTTTACGCCACCTAACGTCGAAATTGTATTAACATGCATATCAATTTTTTTGTTCATGTTTACCATTTCTAATTGCATGTTGTTACTACTAGAAATTTTGTAAACTCCTTATTTTTTCGAAAAACCCCTTCCCCTTGTTGAGAATTGTTGTGAGTTCTCGCTGAGTTCTTCGAATAGCTCAATGGCCTCCTCACCACTCTTCCTCATCAAGATTCTATTGCAAGCTGAATCTACAATTGCTTTGTTAGTGTCATTTAAACCCTCATAGAATGCTTGTACCTGATCATCCATAGGCATGTTGTGCATTGGACACTTGAGAAGTTTGTTCCTAAAGTCCTTCCATGCATCGAAGAACAAATTGCCATCTTTTTGTTGGAAGAGTTGAATTTCCCTTTTTAGTTGTTTGGTTTTCTGAGCTGGGAAAAATTCCTTCAAGAACTTTGTTGCCAATTGCTCCCATAATTGAATTGATCCTGCTTCCAAAGAATTATACCACAATTTAGCATTAAGTTTTAGTGAAAATGGAAACAAAATTAACTGATTTGTTCAGGGGTAGGCCCTTGGACGCTTTGCGTTCTGCAAAGATCAAAGAAATCTTGTAAGTGGAGATGAGAATCCTCATTTAGTTTGCCACTAAAGTGCGGAACCATGTTGAGTAATTGAGGTGATAGGTGCATATTCCCTGTGACATTAGGTTGATAAGCTATGCAAGAAGGTTGCTCAATATTCTTCGGAGTGAATTTGTCCTGCATTGGTACTCGATTTGGTACTTCCTCACCCATTGTTGCTTTTGGAATGGATCGCTGTACAGTCGACTGGCTCCTTCCTGGCAGTCAACTTAACTGACTTAATCTGTGCAGAGTGTGCTCTATCTCTTGGTCAATAGGTAGTAGCTTAGAATGAAGTGATCGTCTCCTGTGCATACACCAAAGTCATGTAACCTCAAATTGGATTGTACCTAAAAAAAGAAAAAAAGAATATTCACAGTAAATAAAATAAAGAAATTTTCTTTTTATTGATTTGCAAGTTAAAGTACTAAACAATCCCCGGCAACGGCACCAAAAACTTGTTGATTGCTCAATTATCTAAATGAATAGATAATCTAAACACAAATTAAAAACCTCGCAAGTGTACAAATCGTTTACAGAAGCATAGTGAAAAGCAATGGTCGATCCCACAAAGATTGTAGTAATTAACTCACTAATCAATAATCAGAAATGCTAGTCATAAAGTTTTGTTCTAAAAGTATGTTTTGAAAGGAAATGAGATCTAGATCAAGTAGTCCTCAATTTGAATCACAAAATATCTATTGAATTAGTTGGGCTTGATTTCCACCTATAGTCATGAATGCTAAATTAACTTCTACACTACTCAAATCACTCATGTTTGTTCATTTAAGGGCATGGTATATACTCCTTAAACTTAAGATTTCCCTAGACTAAGAATTAGGCATGGTATCTACTCTAATTCGTTTCTTTATTTAAGTATTTAGCATGATATCTACTAAGTTGCACTTGAAGAAAGCAAAAGAACGATGGAAATTAACAAACACTCAAAACTCTAGAAGTTGGTATCAAATCTAGATACTCCAAGTTGATTAAACCAAGAACCTAAATAATTCTTGTGTTACTAGTTATGAGCATAAGTGCAACTCCCTGTCCCAGTTGTACGTAGTTTCTTACGTGAATTTTTGTACTTCAATTTTCAGATCAGTTTTATTTTTCTTTTGGACTCTTTATCAAAAGTCAGAATATTTTTCTGATCGTATCTATAATTTTGTAATTTTTCGACCGGAGTTTAAATACAAATTTTAAACCCCGATTAATCCTAATCCTAATACTAATCCTAATCCTAATCCTAATCCTAATCCTGCCTAATCCTACGCCAAACTTTCTCATTTTTCTCCTACAACCTAACTTCTACTGACTTCTCCTCCTTGGTCTTAGTTTCCAACCTAATCCCCACTATCCCCTCTCATTTTTTCACACTCCTATCCCTTCGTTGATTTTTCTACAGCCCTCCTATCCCTTCCTTTCTATATATATACACACACACACATGCAGAACCTCCCACCTCATTCCCTTCTTCTCTTCCTCTGCCTTCTTCACACCCTCTGCCTTCTTCACACCCGAGAGCTCAAGCAATACCTAAGCTCCACTTTACCTTCCACCTTCGAGCCAACGAATCCGCTTCTACGATCCCGTGAATCCCGAAAAACAACCCGACGCCGCGCAACCTTGTTGTTGTCGTCGCTCACCGTTGCTACCGTTGCTCGCTAGCTACCGTCTTCCCGCCATTCTTACCGCCGTTGTGCCGCCGTCCGTTGCCGACGTCGCTTCTTCTTTCCGTGGTTAACAACACCACTAAAATCGTCACGTTATAAGGCAAGTACCTTGTACACTCTTTTTGTTCTCATACAAGCATTTTCCTTGGACTCGTGGCAAGTAGTCTAGTTATCATCATGTTTTATTGTCAAAATCAGTCACTTGTTCCATGCTATATCAACTCAAGAGTGAACCGTTAACACATTTCGAATCGTGTTATCGAATATCGAATATTCAACCTTACTATCTCTAAAATTTCTTGACCTTGCACATAGAATTTGACCATGTTCCCAATACTGGAGTGAAGATTTTCTACGTGAAAATCGTAGCCCATCGAGTCCCGAATCCGGACCATCTGACGGTTTCTCAATCGGATGTATAGATTGTGAGATATCGCGATTTTAGTACTGTCATATTGTGAATTTCTGAACCTGCACGGGATCACTAACCGGTCTCTCGTACTGAGAATTTGACCATGTTTTTGACACTGGATCGAAAAACATTCTACATGAAAATCGTAGCCCTTCGAGTCTAGATATCCGAAATATCCTACAGTTTCTCAATCCGATGTATAGATTGTGAGATATCGCAGTTTTAGTATTGTGACTCTGAATTTTCAGAATGCGTGCGAAACATCGAAATCAGCGAAGAATGAATTTTTACGCATAGCTACTGTCTCCAGAATGTATTGTGTGAATATGCGTTGGAACCGAAAGAGAGTCTACTTTCTAGAATCTCTGACGAATCGGATTTGCTTTTCTGTAACAACGGGAAAGTGAATTTGAATGCAGATATGTCAAGTTGTCTAAAAATTCATCTCTACGTTTTTGCATATAAACCCATTACTTTTCATATTTAATGAACTGAACGTATTATTATTCTTGTAATAATAACTTGCATAGATATAATAGGTTGATAGAATGTATTTTATACCACTTGATAATTCTATATTAACTACTCTCGATACATGTACTCGTTTTACGTCTCATGTCCATGATTACTGCCCCTGATATTTTTCTTGATTAAACTATTTGATTACACCGTTCCACTAGTCGTACCAACTGCATGTTCCTAATTAATTATAAAAGAATAACAAGCCGGGATTATAAGGGTACGGCTTAATAGTGGACAATATAGAGAAGTATACTCGGAAGGGGGCCCGTGTTTTCCGAAATAGTGATTCTTGATTCTTGATTCTTGATTACACAATTCTTGATTACATAATTCTCGATTACATAATTCATGATTACATGTCTTGATACTATCACTGGAAGACCCGAGTACATAATCCTATAGAATTCACTACTTAAGTCTAAACGTCACATGATTGATATGCACCGAACTTATGGTATGGGACACAAGATTACGTGCATTAGATAAGTTAATAAAATAGATAAACTTGAGATCCTCACTAAGCATGATTCTTGATTACATGACTCTTCGTTACATGACTCTTGATTCTTGATTACATGATTCTTGATTACATGACTCTTGATTATATGACTCTCGATCCTTGATTACATGGTTATCGATTAACTACGCCTAGATTATCAATTGCTTATACCTTGAAGTGTAGAATACACTAGTTATAGTTATTACTTACATGATCATATTGTCCCAGTTCCTTGCTTCCTTCTATATTGTATTTGTACTTCTACTTCTTGTTTCTTCCATGTTATATCTTGTTATATTACCCTTTTTTCTGCTTGTTGTTACTTGCTGCCCGAAACTTGCTCTAACGGGAACTTTTCTATTTTTCTTTGAGTTAATAATTATACAGGTACTGATGGACCCGACGAGCAGACTCTCTAGACGATCGTTGCTGCTTCCTTACTACTTTATGTTGTTATTTTTTTCAGTCGCTATTTTATCTAGTTGTTATAGCGAACTGCTTATCATATTATTTTAATTCTGGCACCTTGTACTCCCGGGCATCTTGACCCGATGTTGATGTATTATCCAAATGATGGTTATTCTATTTTCAGCTCATGTGATTATTATATTTACCTGCGTGAATATGTTATAAAGATCTTGTTGAGCTTATAATTGTACAGCTTATGGATGATATATATCATTCGCTGGGCCTCAGTTGCGTGCCTATATTTCCGTATAGTGGGAAGCGGGGCGTGACAGGTTTTTAGTGGTATCAGAGCCAGACTCGAACCATGCTAAGCTCAACAAGTATGCACACCGCATTGATCACATGAACATTTAAATAACCCAAATAATGACCTTACTCGATTTTACAGAATATGGTTCGCAGAGGATTTTCAACTTCACGACCCAGAGATGCACCGTCAGAAAACGCTGCAGTTCTTCGAGCAATGCAGCGAATGATGGAGCTCCAGCAGGGATAAAACCAGCTGATGAGAGGCAGTTTGGAAATAGCCCAAGAAGCTGCCAACCGAGATGGACCAATCCTAGGAGCATTACCGCCAAGGCCTGGCACCGTGTCAGATTTCATGAGATTGCGTCCGGAGAAATTTGCAGGAATCGAGTCACCACTGGAAGCTGAGCAGTGGCTAATTAGAACTGAGCAGTTGCTACAGGCCGCACGAATATCTGATGTGGACCGTGTAGATGTAGTCACCATTCAGCTGGCAGACATTGCCCACATCTGGTGGAAGGCGGAGACCGAAAGATTAGAGAAACTATCACTTGGGCCACCTTCGCCGAAAGCTTTTTAACTAAGTACTTCCCTAGCATTACTAAAGTAGAGATGGAACGTCATTTCATTTCTCTAACTCAAGGAAAACGGTCAGTTGATGAACATGCCGCAGAGTTCACTCGGCTGAGTCGTTTTGCATCAGCCATGGTAGCAAATGATGAGGATAAGGCCCGACGATTCTTGTTGGGCTTGGATTATGATATTCAGGATCGTCTAGCTGCCCACCAGCACTGTATCTACGCTTCCGTGCTTGATGCAGCAAGGGTTCAGGAACAAACTCACCGGAGGAGGAATGCCGCTCAGCGGGCAGTACAACCTGCCACCGTCATGAGGCCATCGGGAGGACCGATACGAAGGCCAGTTCAGACCCCAATGATTAGAACACTACCCTACTCACCAGTTCCTATGAAGAAGAACCTGGAGTGTGACTATTGCCACAAGATTGTCCATGTACGAAGGGACTGTAGGGCTGCTAACCGTCTGTGCCTTGCATGCGGAGCAAGCGACCACATGCTCCGAGATTGTCCAAGGAACAGGTATGGTGCACCAGCTGGAGGATCCACACAATAGGGACCACCAGCTCGTAGTCTGGGCAGGCCACCGCTCCCACCACAGAGGCAAGTTTATGATCAAAGGAACATAGCTCCTAGGGGAGGCCAGACTGGAGGACGTGGTCAGGCCAATAATCTGACGGCAGAAGAGGCAGAGACTGCCGAAGGAGTAGTTGCAGGTATTCTTACATTTGAGTCATATTCAGTTCTTGCATTTTCTTTCATTTTGCATTTTTCTTTATTCTTTATCTCATTATTAGGTATCATCCTAGTTCACTCCTTTCCTACCCATGTTCTCTTTGATTCCGGTGCTACCCATTCTTTTATTTCTGCTCGATTCGTCGGTCGGCATCATTTGCCCTGTGATGATATGCCAGTTGCTTTGAATATCACCACGGGAGCAGGTGTCATTGTTTGTTCTAAAGAATGCAGGCAGAGTCCCTTACTGATCCATAGTATGGATTTTAAGGCAAACCTTATCGTCATCAATAACTCAGGGTTTGATGTCATACTTGGAATGGATTGGTTGGGAGCTACTCATGTCGTAATTGACTGCCGAAAGAAGAAGGTGTTGTTCCGAATTTCAGGTCGCCAGGAATTTGAGTTCCATGTTGGCGATACACCGTTTGGGCGTGTCAAGGAGGCTGGAATGCTGAAATCAATGTGCACTGATGGCGAAGTGGCACCTTTGATCATACGGGATTTTCTAGATGTCTTTCCTGATGAATTTCCTGGGTTGCCACCAGACCGCGATGTGGAGTTTAGTATCGAGATCCAACCAGGTACAACACCAATATCGAAAAGTCCCTACAGGATGGCACCCGTGGAATTGGCCGAACTGAAGGTGCAAGTTCAAGAATTACTAGATAAGGGATTTGTCAGGCCGAGTGTTTCACCTTGGGGAGCTTCTGTATTGTTTATTAAGAAGAAGGATGGAAGTCGTAGGCTCTGCATCGATTATCGGGAACTAAACAACGTGACTGTGAAGAACCGGTACCCACTACCAAGGATTGACGACCTATTTGATCAACTTGGAGGTGCTTTTATTTTCTCAAAGTTGGATCTTCGTTCGGGATACCATCAAGTTAGGGTGAAGACCAGGGATATTGAGAAAACCGCGTTTCGAACCTGATATGGTCATTATGAATTCCTTGTAATGCCATTCAGAGTTACCAATGCACCAGCTGTTTTCATGAGTCTGATGAACATGGTGTTTTCACCATTTTTGGAAAAGTTCGTAGTAGTATTCATCGATGACATCCTGGTGTATTCTCGGAATGAGGAGGAGCACGCTAAGCATCTGAGGATCGTTCTACAGACATTGAGGGAGAATCGCCTTTTTGGGAAGCTAAGTAAATGCGATTTCTGACTGGATCGTGTTGCATTTTTAGGCCACATCATCTCCGGAGCTGGAGTTTCAGTAGACCCAGAGAAAGTTGCTGCTGTCAAGGATTGGCCAGTACCCAAGTCAGTGTCAGAAGTTCGTAGTTTTCTCGGAATAGCAGGCTATTATCGGAAGTTTGTTCAGGACTTCTCAAGGATTGCTGGACCACTGAAAAAACTGACGAGGAAGGATCAGAAATTTGTATGGGATGATGCGTGTGGTCAGGCCTTCGAGGAGTTGAAAGATCGACTGACATCAGCACCTGTGTTAACTGTACCAAATGGTTCAGGAGGATTCGTGATTTATTGTGATGCATCTGGTAAAGGCTTGGAAGCGGTACTGATGCTGCAAGGCAAAGTTGTTGCTTACGCATCCAGACAATTGAGGCCTCACGAGCAGAACTACCCTACTCATGATCTAGAGCTCGCATCTGTGATTTTTTGCTTTGAAGCTATGGAGGCACTACTTGCTCGGTGATAGAGTTGAAATCTTCACTGACCATAAGAGCCTCAAGTATGTATTCACGCAGAATGAGTTAAACATGAGGCAGAGGAGGTGGCTGGAATTCATGGCAGACTATGACATCAACCTATAGTATCACCCGGGTAAAGTGAACACTGTACCAGACGCCCTGAGTAGGAGACCAGTAGCTATGTTTCTCACTGAGCAGAAGATATTATTGGAAGAAATGAGGAGACTGAACTTGGAAGTAATTTTGCCAGGTTCAACACAAAAATTTATGATGTTACAGTTGCAGTCTTCATTGGTGGAGCAGATCAAAGAAGCCCAAGCAAGTGATGAGCAGTTACAGAAGTTCAGAAGTCAAGTCGAGGCAGGCTTGAGAACCGACTTGATTATTCATGCAGATGGATCACTTCGCTTCGGAGCACGATTGTGTGTACCTAAGGGAGAAGCCAGACAAGAATTGCTCGCAGAAGCCCACCATTCACCCTATTCCATTCATCCTGGAGGCACAAAGATGTACAGAGATCTAAGGCAACATTTTTGGTGGCACGGCATGAAGAGAGCAGTGGCGAAGTTTGTATCACAGTGTCTGATTTGCCAACAAGTGAAAGCAGAACTTCAGAGGACCGCTAGACTATTGTAGCCTCTTCCAATCCCGGAGTGGAAATGGGAGAACATCACCATGGACTTTGTGACGGCACTTCCGAGGAGTCCCAAGGGTCATAATGCCATTTGGGTGATCGTTGATCCTTTGACGAAGAGTGCCCACTTCATACCTTTCAGAGTGGGTCAGTCCACAGAAAGTCTGGCCGAGAAGTACATACAGGAGATTGTACGGTTGCATGGAGTTCCCGTCAGTATTGTGTCAGATAGAGATACGAGGTTCAGGTCCCAATTCTGGGAGAGCCTTCAGAGAAGTCTGGGAAGCATGCTGAATTATAGTACAGCATTCCACCCTCAGACGAATGGACAGTCTGAAAGGACTATTCAAACTCTGGAAGACATGTTGAGGTCTTGTGTTCTTCAATTTGGAGGTTCTTGGGAAGATCATCTGCACTTGGTTGAATTCTCGTACAATAATAGTTACCAGGCAAGCCTCAAGGCGGCACCATTCGAGGCACTCTATGGTCGTAAGTGTCGATCACCAGTCTGTTGGGATGACATCGGCGAGAGAAAACTTTTGGGACCAGAGTTGATTACGAAGTCAGTGGACGCAGTGTCTCAGATTAGGCAACACCTGAGGGCAGCTCAAGACAGGCAGAGGAAATGGGCGGACACTCACCGCAGACCCTTAGAGTTTGAGGCAGGTGATCATGTCTTCCTCAAAGTATCACCATCAAGGGACATCATCCGTTTTGGAGGCGCAAGCAAGCTTAGTCCCCGATTCATCGGCCCATTCGATATTGTGGAACGAGTAGGCAAGGTCGCTTACAGGCTCGCGCTACCACCGGTGTTATCAGGAGTTCATGACGTATTCCATGTTTCCCAACTCAGGAAGTACATCAGAGATGTCAACCATATCGTCGACTACTCAGAGTTATCTGTACGTCCAGACTTATCATGTGTAGCTCAACCAATTTCTATCTTGGACAGGCGTGAGAAAGTGCTGAAGAATAAAGTCATCAAGCTTGTACGAGTCTCTTGGAATCCTCACTCACCAGGAGAGTCGACATGGGAGCTCGAGGAAGAAATCCAAAAGAAGTACCCCCATATCTTCGAGTAGGTGTCATGCTTTTCTATCCTATATCTCGCCTGAATAAATTTCGAGGACGAAATTTTTTTGTAAGGTGGGTAGGATTGTAACTCCCTGTCCCAGTTGTACGTAGTTTATTACGTGAATTTTTGTACTTCAATTTTCAGATCAGTTTTATTTTTCTTTTGGACTCTTTATCAAAAGTCAGAATATTTTTCTAATCGGATCTATAATTTTGTAATATTTTGACCGGAGTTTAAATACAAATTTTAAACCCCGATTAATCCTAATCCTAATACTAATCCTAATCCTAATCCTAATCCTAATCCTACGCCTAACTTTCTCATTTTTCTCCTACAACCTAACTTCTACTGACTTCTCCTCCTTGGTCTTAGTTTCCAACCTAATCCCCACTATCCCCTCTCATTTTTCCACACTCCTATCCCTTCGTTGATTTTTCTACAGCCCTCCTATCCCTTCCTTTCTATATATACACACACACACACATGCAGAACCTCCCACCTCATTCCCTTCTTCTCTTCCTCTGCCTTCTTCACACCCGAGAGCTCAAGAAACACCTAAGTTCCACTTTACCTTCCACCTTCGAGCCAACGACTCCGCTTCTACGATCCCGTGAACCTCGAAAAATAACCCGATGCCGCGCAACCTTGTTGTTGTCGTCGCTCACCGTTGCTACCGTTGCTCGCTAGCTACCGTCTTCCCGCCATTCTTATCGCCGTTGTGCCGCCGTCCGTTGCCGACGTCGCTTCTTCTTTCCGTGGTTAACACCACCACCACCACCAAAATCGTCACGTTATAAGGCAAGTACCTTGTACACTCTTTTTGTTCTCGTACAAGCATTTTCCTTGGACTCGTGGCAAGTAGTCTAGTTATCATCATGTTTTATTATCAAAATCAGTCACTTGTTCCATGCTATATCAACTCAAGAGTGAACCATTAACACATTTCGAATCGTGTTATCGAATATCGAATATTCAACCTTACTATCTCTAAAATTTCTTGACCTTGCACTGAGAATTCGACCATGTTCTCAATACTGGATTGAAGATTTTCTACATGGAAATCGTAGCCCATCGAGTGCCGAATCTAGAATATCTGACGGTTTCTCAATCGGATGTATAGATTGTGAGATATCGCGATTTTAGTACTGTCATATTGTGAATTTCTGAACCTGCACGGGATCACTAACCGGTCTCTCGTACTGAGAATTTGACCATGTTCCCGACACTGGATTGAAAAACATTCTACATGAAATTCGTAGCCCTTCGAATCTAGATATCCGAAACATCCTGCAGTTTCTCAATCCGATGTATAGATTGTGAGATATCGCAGTTTTAGTATTGTGACTCTGAATTTTCAGAATGCGTGCAAAACATCGAAATCAGCGAAGAATAAATTTTTACGCATAGCTACTGTCTCCAGAATGTATTGTGTGAATATGCGTTGGAACCGAAAGAGAGTCTACTTTCTAGAATCTCTGACGGAATCGAATTTGCTTTTCTGTAACAACGGGAAAGTGAATTTGAATGCAGATATGTCAAGTTGTCTAAAAATTCATCTCTACGTTTTTGCATATAAACTCATTACTTTTCATATTTAATGAACTGAATGTATTATTGTTCTTATAATAATAACTTGCATAGATATAATAGGTTGATAGAATGTATTTTATACCACTTGATAATTCTATATTAACTACTCTCGATACATGTACTCGTTTTACGTCTCATGTCCATGATTACTGCCCCTGATATTTTCCTTGATTAAACTATTTGATTACACCGTTCCACTAGTCGTACCAACTGCATGTTCCTAATTAATTATAAAAGAATAACAAGCCGGGGTTATAAGGGTACGGCTTAATAGTGGACAATATAGGGGAGTATACTCGGAAGGGGGCCCGTGTTTCCCGAAATAGTGATTCTTGATTCTTGATTCTTGATTACACAATTCTTGATTACATAATTCTCGATTACATGATTCATGATTACATGTCTTGATACTATCACTAGAAGACCCGAGTACATAATCCTATAGAATTCACTACTTAAGTCTAAACGTCACATGATTGATATGCACCGAACTTGTGGTATGGGACACAGGATTACGTACATTAGATAAGTTAATAAAATAGATAAACATGAGATCTTCACTAAGCATGATTCTTGATTACATGACTCTTCGTTACATGACTCTTGATTCTTGATTACATGACTCTTGATTACATGACTCTCGATCCTTGATTACATGGTTATCGATTAACTACGCCTAGGTTATCAATTGCTTATACCTTGAAGTGTAGAATACACTAGTTACAGTTATTACTTACATGATCATATTGTCCCAGTTCCTTGCTTCCTACTATATTGTATTTATACTTCTACTTCTTGTTTCTTCCATGTTATATCTTGTTATATTACCCATTTTTCTGCTTGTTGCTACTTGCTGCCCGGAACTTGCTCTAACAGGAACTTTTCTATTTTTCTTTGAGTTAATAATTATACAGGTACTGATGGACCCGACGAGCAGACTCTCTAGACGATCGTTGCTGCTTCCTTACTACTTTATGTTATTTTTTTTTTCAGTCGCTATTTTATCTAGTTGTTATAGCGAACTGTTTATCATATTATTTTAATTCTGGCACCTTGTACTCCTGGGCATCTTGACCCGATGTTGATGTATTATCCAAATGATGGTTATTCTATTTTCAGCTCATGTGATTATTATATTTACCTGCGTGAATATGTTATAATGATCTTGTTGAGCTTATAATTGTACAGCTTATGGATGATGTATATCATTCGCTGGGCCTCAGTTGCGTGCCTGTATTTCCGTATAGTGGGAAGCGGGGCGTGACAATAAGACATTGATCATCTCTATTACTCATATAACAGATTCAATTTTATAATAAACAACCTGATAACTTAAGGTTCTTCAGTTCAGTCGACTGTTGCTAGATCTCAGTCGACTGAACTGCGAACTTTTTAACACATGTTGATTCATATTATAAGTTTGATCAAGACAACCAGGTTTAATCAATAAGTGATAAAAGTAGTGCTTTAGAAGTTTTGTAAAACACTACATGACTAAGGTTTCAATCAGCCCAACAATGAATTTAGTTGCACATAATCCAACTTTTATTGACTAACAATTTTGAATACATGACTCTACCATAGGAACAAAAACTAGAGAGAGAAAAAGTATCACTGATTTGTATGATGTTCAGCTTTGAAGTCGACTTGATCTGCTTCTAAGTCGACTTGATCTCGTCCTCCAGTGGCACTCGATCTCCTCCTTTATTTGATTGTACTTGATCTTCTTTCATTGATTCCATCTCTCTTAGATATATTTTTTTTCTCATTCCAGATATATTCTAAACTCTGTATTCCCACCTTTTTATAGTTTCTTTTGCCCCCATCTACAGATCTCAAGTTCCAGATTTCTATCTTCTCACACATCAGATATGGATTGAGTCAAATCTTAATACTTGCCAAACCCAGGTCTCTAGATTGTTGGAAAGTTGTTACTTGCAGCTAACCTGGATTTTTACCACTCAATCTGATTTATTTGCGGATTTGGATGAGGGTGAATCTCAACTGTTCTTATCTCTAATTCTAGATTTCATGCCCGTTCAGTCGAATATTGGCTAAGAATCAGTCGACTGTTCCCCGAACCTTTGGGAACTCAAACCAGTCATAGCAGCCGACTGTTGAATAGGAGACAGTCGACTGTTCTGCAAAGCTTTGGCAACTCAACCCACTCTGTCCAGTCGACTGTAGTCAAGGAATCAGTCAACTGTATTCAGCAGCTTCTCAGAAATATTTTGATGCAAAATTAGGGTTCTTCATTCCAGTGTATCATCCTCACAGTGCTGGATTAATCTTGAATCTGCTTCGTTTAGTTGCTTTTAGGCTGTTTCCTATGGAAAAGAGAAAAGAAGAGTAAATTACCACAGATAGAGAATTTAACTGTCTAATTGCATTCAGATATAGCTCCAAAATGTGGACATTAACAGATTTATCAGTTGGTGCCTATGTAAGCCCGAATCAATTGCACATGATACACAAGCCGCAAAGACATGAGAACTGGGAATATGGTAGAGCTAAAATTTTCCACATGTACACATACAACCACCCACATCAACAATGTGCCAATTTCCACCATTTTGTTGTCCTTTAACCATTCTAATACCGTTTTTTACTCCAAACTCGTCAGGACGATTACGAAACATTATACTCTCTTGCAAATTTGCTTTCTCATGGCGTATACGATAATTTCTTGAACCAGTGGTGCCCACAACTTTCCTTCACTAATAAGTGTCTGTGCCGATTCATGATGATCCGTAAAGTATAAATTGAGATGAAAGAATATCATCTCGAAAATTTCTGTGATGGGCAAACTACGAACACCTTTAGAAATGAATTGAACACTTCTGATAGATGTTATCATTATGCCATATCGACAACTGCCATCTGCAAAAAGTGTGAACTTCTCACTCGGTTTATCTTTCAACCAATTATCTCTCTTGACATTAGCGGCTTCAAACTCTGTAATTTTTGCCTCAAACTTCTTCGGCTAATTTTGACATGCGATCACCTTGAACTTATCCATAAAAAACTTGCTACCAAATTTTCAATTTTGCATTGGAAATTTATAGCAAAATATCGCATATAGTAACGATGATATGCAAGTGGCTCTTTCAATGTTCCATACTCATTGTCCATAGCCAACAAAATACATGCATGAAAAACAGGAATAACACATAATCCTACATGATCTCGAATACAGCTCATGAACCATGTCCAGGTATCTATGTTCTCTCCATCCACTATTGTAAACGCAAATGGAAACAACTTATCATTTGCATGGGGTGAAAAAGCTGTCAACAAACAACCTTTGCATTTTCCATATAAATTTGTTCTGTAAACACTAATAATAGGTCTGTATGTCTTAAACCCCCTGACCGGGGATCCGAATGCCCAAAAGACTCTCTTGAATGGTTCCTCGGCTGAACCGGACACAACCTTAGCCCAATGGAAGTCTGTTTCGGGATTTGAGATTTGAATTGCTGTGAAAAGAGAAGGCTATCTAGTATAAGCTTCTTGAAAGGAACCAAACAACCGCTCAATAGTTTATGTTTTGCCTTCCAAGCTTTCATGTATGAAATATTGTAATTGAATTGAAGCTTGAGTATCTCAATTATGGCTCGTGGTGTTACTCCTAATTGTGCTTTCATAACATTCAATATCATCGTTAACATGATTTTAGAATCATCTTTACTTTGATCTTGACCCAACGTGAGATTCACACATGTACGCGGACATTGGAATTTCTTCACCACGAAATACTTTTGCAGTTTTGGAACGATAACGTGTAATTTTCACGGACAACCCACCTTATTTACGAGCCTCAGATTTTGTGGAATCTCCTCGGCTGTATATTTGGTCGGTGTCATTTTACATTTCACGATATATAAACTTTGGTTCGATTTCACTGTCACAAATTCTCAATGGTTTTTTTATGATGTACATCTTAACTTGATATTGGATACTATCTTTAGTATGAAACCTTTGACCGATATAGAGTTCATCTATGTTCGATGAGCAGACGGAAGATGGTTGTCACGCTCCGCTTCTCAAAAATACGGAATACGAGTACGTAACGTAGGCCCAGCGAATGATGTAAACACCATTCATAAGCTGTACTAGACTAACTCAACAATATGCAACAACAATACAACCACACAGGAAGAGATAATCACATGAATCAAGATAACTTCAATAAATAATGAAATAATCCAACAATAATAATATCCAACACAAGAAATCCAACATCTGGGAAAAACAAACTCCGAGAACATAAGCCCAAAACAAAATACAAAGTCACAACAATGTTCAAAGAAATAAGCTAGCAATAAATAAATTAAGTAGCGCAATCTTGGACTCCATCTCTAGAATCGTTGCTCACCAATACCTTCAGGGATTGATCCTTCAGTACCATTAAACACCAGGTCTAAAAAGAAAAAAAAAGAGTGCCCTTAGAGCAAGTCGTGGGCAGCAAGTAGAGAAAATAGAGGATAAAGAAAACATGTATATCAAAGAAAAAAGGGGACAGGATCAAAGTCAAAGAACAAAGCAAAGAGCAGTTAATAATATCAAAGGTTTACAATAATCACGCATGTAATGAGTAATGTCAAGTCAAGTTCAATACAGGTTATTAATCATTTTATTAGCCTATCTAGTGCACGTACTACTGCATCCCATACTACAAGTTCGACGCAAGCACACAGTGAACGTTTTAGACTGATGGTGAATTTACGGATCGTGTACTCAGCATTGATAACAATAATTTACAATCAAGAATTAACAATCAATCATTTCAATCAATACTCCTCCTTCCATTTCAAGTATTCAAGTGAGCAAGAAGGCCTTACTGAGTACAATTTCCAATCGTTCACTACTAAGTCTACCCATAGTACCCCGGCTTGTTATTAGTTTATTCCCATCCTAGGTGAGCATGCAAGAGGATTTCAATATTGTATGATATTAAGTGTGACTAATTCTATGCGTTACAGACAAAGCAAGAAGCAACCACATCAAATAAGCATAATTCACACAATCAGGACAACATGACCTTGCTGTACTAAAATATAGATTACGGTCACTAAGAAAAAGCAAATCTGAATCCGTCAGAAGGTATAAAAAGTATACTTCCGTACGGTTCCAAAAAATATAAATAAAGCATATAAAAGATACAGAAACTAGGGTGAAAACTCTATTCTATTCAGGTTTTATGTTCAGGCAGCATGGTATACATTGTGTTCACCTATTTGTTTCAGTTCAGAAAACTCATCAAATAAATCTGTAAAATTTCTGGGTTGTACCTAAACATGTCTGGAATCAGCTAGATTTATTTCAGATTTTTCTTCTACTATTAGCATGGTCAAATAAATTATAGAACAGCAGGATACGTATGCATTTGTGAATCTAAAAATTTTAACACAGCGGTACTAAAATGATGATAAGTAACCTATTACACATCAAAATTCAAATCCGCAAAAAAGGTAGTAAACTAGACATCAGAGTCTAAATTTCATGTGCAGAAAGTTATTTCAAAATGTGACAGTAATATGGTTGAAAATCTGATTCAAAATGAAACAACTAGCAGTCCAGAATTTGTTTCAGCATGAAAGGGGCAATAAATAAATCATGCAATCGTATATTTCATGCAAATTGGTAATCAAAGTGATCCTAGGTGTAAACATGCATATTTCTATGTTTAAGATACAATTTCACAAGCATGGTATTAATTCATCAATCAAACCAATCTAACATGTATAATACATCAAACAAGTCTACAATATGGATTTAGTTATTTTTCATGTAAGTGCATATTCATGAAATAATAGGGACTAGGTTTTAGATCAAAGAGAACGACACGATGTTAAGAGTATATCGGGTTAGCTCGTGTAAACCCTCAATAGACTTAACGGAGTTTCAATAATAGTATGATAACGAAAGGGACTAGATCTACTTGCAGAGATCAAATAAACTTGAACAAAACAAAATATTAGTTCAAGGAGAGACTTGCCTGTTAAATTGCATATTCGAATAATATAAAATAACGGGATTAGAATCTCGGACGACGATCCACAGGAACACAAGCGAGACACGTGGCAAAACACATTTGTTGTTTTTCCAACCACAGCACGGTGTGGGTTGCTCTTGCAAACACCGGATCAGGGGAAAAACAACAAACGTCAAACTCGGATCCACTAAGCCAAAACAGCAAACACCAAACCTGGCCAATACCCTCCCTTTTTCAACCTTCAACAGAGAGAGTAAGAGAGTGCGGGAGAGACTCGGCAATGCCGGTGGCTGGCGACGGCACTGCACTGCGGCTGGGGCGACGACGTCGCTGCGGTCAGGAAGCGACGGCAGCGGCAAGGGTGACGGCTAGAGCGTGCCTCTGTTTTTGCTCGAAAACAAGGAAAGACGCCAACCGGGGGAACGCACGGGCTTGGATGGTGGCGACGAGCGGATGGGGATCTGTGGTGGATGTGAGGGGTGCACGGAGGGGATCATGGTGGCAATGGACGAGGATGGCGATGGATGACGGCGGCGAAGCAATGGGGTAATGGGTTCGAGTGGTGGGTTGAAGGCGATGAGGATGGGGAAGATGATCGGAGGGGCGATGGGGTGAAAGAGACGACGAGGGGATGGTGAAGACGGTGGTTGGAGGTGACGAGGTGGTCAGCTAGGCAATGGGGCGATGGGTTTGGGTGGTTGGCGAAAAACAAAGAGAGAGGAGAGATGAGGGTCGGGGAGAGAGAGAGAGCGGCGGCGAGAGAGAGAGGGTAAAAATATCAGGGTTTAATATGGGGTATTTATAGGAGATTAAGAAAAAGGGTTTTGGATTGTGGTTTAGTGGATTTTTAGGTACAGATTTGGCTCCAAAAAGAGACGAACGAGCATAAAACAAAAAGATGAACATGAAGGGAAACAAATCAAACTCAGAATAGGAAGAGCGAAATTTTGCAACGAACCAAAGATAGCAAAATTCAACCAAAAGAACATAGAACGAACAAGAGGAAATAAAAGAACCCAAGAAAAGCCAAAAATATATATAATAAAGGAATTCAGATACAATAATCAAAAGAAAGAAAAATACAATAAAATCCCAAAATAGGGGTTACAACTGTAGATGTTCATGTATGGTCGCATTGTTAATCCAGTCACCTGATTGAACCTCATGTACAGTTGCACTCATGGATTGCTTCAAGAAAACCACATCGTTAACATTAACATTAACGTTATCATCATTAACCTGATCTTCTCTGTCCTCCTCTTCCTCCTCATCATCCTCGTGATCATCATCTTCTTCCTCTTTTAATAATTCGTAATTAACAATAGCGTTATCGAAGTCTTGCATAACATTATCGTAGTCGACAATATATCGTATCAAGGTGTAAGGATGTACTGGCTCATATTCTGGGGTATTTAGTTCGGTTGGAGTTTTGCTTATATCTTCTTATGGATAGGGCATTCTTGCATGTGACTCGACAGCTGGTTTGGAACTCTTAATGGGGCATGGACTAGGAATAACAAGTGACCGACCAATAAGAAGCTTAATTTGATCAATATATAATTGCAATGCAGTCCAACTACAATTTGGATCAAGCGTCCTAACAATTATGGACCTTAGTGCATTATCATTATCTACATGTACCTTCATGAAATATTATCCTTCTCCTTTTTCGGTAGCATAGCGGGCTTTAATTTTGAGACTACATTCACCTCTATCATAATTAGTAACTTCAAATATCTTATCTACTAGTTGTGAGTATATAAAGTTAGGGGTGCATAAATAATGACAGGTTCAATATCGCTATAACAATATCCTATCTTCGGATCTTGAATTATTTCTCCCCCAAAATATAACCAAATAGGTCATAATCCATACATATACATAAAGAGACGAATATTCGAGTCATTAATTACTCACAAGCATAACCTATGCAAACTATACAACATACATATGGTTATAGGAATACCTTCAAATTAAACAGTAAGTTGGAGCGCAAAGAATATGTCATGGATGATGTATGAGAAGATCGGAGTCAATGTTGGAGATTTTTTAGATTGCGGAGTTGGATTTCAGAGTGAGAGGAGAGAGAAGTAGGAGATATGAAGTTTGAGAGTATCTAGAAGTCGGAATTGTGCTTTAGGATTTTAGGATTTTTGGTTCGGGAGTGGGGGAAGAGAAAGATAAAGTGAAAGGTAAAGGATAAGAGGGAGACCACTATTTATGTGGATGTATTGCCGCTACTGACAACATCAAGTTAAGGTTGTCGTTATTGAGAATATCAACATCAGTAATAAGATGTTTCCACACTTATAACTTTTTCTCAAGTCAGAGAGCTACTAATTGAATGTGAAATGTATCTGTCGTTACTTCTAATAGCGGCATCTACAAATTTTTTTTTAGAGATACCGCTATTGTCAATAACGGTATTAAAATAATATATATCGTTAGTACCAATAGCGTTATAAGCTGACGTGTTAAAAAATTAGCCAGTTTGGTAATTATTTTCAAAAAGTGGGTCAGTACCAAAGAAATATTCGTCGAATGGTTGGGTAAGCATGAGGGGCTGGCAGTGGGTCAAGTCGATTGTAGTAGGTCCCACATAGGTGCCTTTCCAACCAAATACAGTAATCCCTTCCCAACTCACAAAGAGAGAAGACCACCCATCAATCACCCTAGCAACTCTTTATTTGGCTTTTGGACGTTTGCTGCCATCAATTATGCAGATATTAAATAAACTCTGTTTGACCTTATAAGTAAGGATTTTATGTAATTATGGACATGGCCGAAAGTGTGTTACGTACACTATAATATACATTTAAGCTTCCACCTTTTAAAAAAAATACAGTTAACCTGGTTGGATAAATATTTCTTAAAAAAAGAAACGATTACAAAGACTCATAAGTACATATATAGTACACCTTGCAAGTAACAAATATTAGAAATTTGTATTATAGGATTAGGGTTTGCATATATATATATATATATATATATTAATGGTCCATGCTTATAGGATTAGGGTTTGCATGTTCTTAGAGGTTAAGAAAATGAAGTGTACATGGTGGTCACTCAATTGTTATCTGTTTTAGGGTTGAACCTGGAAGCTAGGTGGAACCCACAGTCTTTTGTTTGAGAGCTTAGAGATAGAGCTTGATGGTATATCTATCTATCATCATGGTGGAGAGCATGTGCATAGATCCTCAGCTCTCACTGTTAGTCTCTCCTTTTCATGCAGAAAAGAGGATTGCAATTTGGCACTTTGTTGATTAACCTATGTATTCTAAGGGTGTGGAGCTCATCTAGGAACAAGTATAGTAGAACCATCTTTCATTTCATCAACTTTTCTTCTTGGACCCGCCATCTTGAAAAAGCCCATTGTATATTTTAAAAAATAAATCCATACAATATATTATGCTAAAACACTTTTGGTCTAAGATTTTTTTTTTCTAATTTTTTTTTTAAAATAAAAAAAAGAAAGCAAATGTAGGAGCCTAGGAGGCAATCTCTCATTCCCCTCCATCTAAATTTTGAAATGCAATCATATCTCTTAATCAAATCTTAAAAAGCGTACAATATTGTATAGATGTTATCAGAGAATTTTTTCAAAAAAAGTTTTGCTATTATGTGCAATATATTACACAGGGTTATACTAGTAAACTTTATGTAAAATAAATATACTTAATGTATCAAGAACCCAATATTATAATTAAGTAGTGTATAACAGGAAAGCTCCAAGTGCAACATAACAAAGATGGCCTTCACACATTGCTTAGATAATCTTGTATTTGAACTGTCACTAACACCCTACTCTATTCACCATATTTTATTGTATACGTATACCTTTTAATTTATTTTCTTATTTGGGTTTTTCGATCCTTATATAAGTAATTGATTCTATCTCTTCCTTCTTTACCAATAAAGTACTTGTAAATCATTTTGATCAAGTGGCTAACTGCCTACTCATCCAAAGAGAAGTCTTTCGAGTTGGTGGTTTTGTAGTCACTCACACTAGTTGGGATTAAACTTAAAGGTAACAACTAAACTATTACAACAGCTTTATGAACCTCATGACTAGAAGGGAATTTTTTTTTTCCCGGAAGGAAAGTAGGTAGCATCATTATCTAGGGTTAGGGTTTCATGCATGCGCGCAAAAGAATGTGTACTGAAAAGTCTATTGGGGACTTCTTTGTGGTTTCCTAATTAGGGGTAGTTCAAAAGGGGAGAAGGTTGGGGAATACAGCTAGGAATTCATGCTGACTTTGCGATAACCGATTCAATGAACAAACTACTAAGAAAACAATAGACCAAACAAAATACACAAAAGCGTACAATTTTGGTCCAGTTTGGGCGAACCCTAATCCGGAGGAGAAATAATCAAGATATTATTAAACTAGAGAAGTTACAAGAGTTACAGCCACTCTCAACATATCTATCTCTCAAAGCATCACTAGAAGAAAATCTGCTGTTTACAATGAAAACTCTCAATGAAGTACTAACCTCTGCATTGAGACTTTACAATATTATATAGAGATCTAAAGAAACTCTAGGCTGTAGTTTTGATGCAATAACCATCTGAAATTTTCCGAAGAGCAAGTCACACAACAGGAGCCGTATGATCTTACTTGGAGAAGAAGTTGGGCTTCAATCAGATCACCTAGACCTGACCAAATACTGCCAATACTGCTAGTTGTGGTTGACTGCTCAGAGTAGCAGTCAACTGTAATGTCACTCGGGCAAGTCAGAGAGCAATCTCAGTCGAATGCAAATATTGTGGTCAACTACTCCCTGATTTGTTATTGCCTCCTGCTTGCTATTGTTGTTCATTCTTCCTCCAAAATGCTTCGTTCCTCTTCTCGCTTCACCGTTTTTTCATCACATCAAGCCTAGTATGCAAGACATAAACCTAACAATCTCCACATTAGATTGCATACTCATGCTTCCACCACTACAAAATGCACGGGCTATAACGGCACTTTTACAAGGCTATAGCAGCGATTTTTGGCACCGTTATAGCACATAACGGTGTTTCTAAAATCGCTGCTAAAAGCACGATTGGAACGTGCGTCGTTATAGCTATATAGGCTATCACGACGTTTTATGTCGCCACTGCTATAGGTGCTAATTTATAACGGCGTTTCTAAAATGCCGGCATAGGCCCATTTCTCTTTTGATTTGTAAAAAATGGACTAGCTATAGCGGCGTGTCAAAAACACCGTGGTAGATGAAAATTCCAAAAAATTTAATCTATAGCAGCGCTTTTGAAGCGCCGTAATAGAGTTATTTTTTTTTGAAAATTCTAGTATCTATGCCGGCGTTTTAGGGTAAATGACGGGATAGGTTTTTTTTTTTTTTTTTGAGATTTTATTATAGAATTTCAAATTAAAAAACCAGTAATTAATCGCATGTTTCAAATACCTATAGTCATATTAAGTTTAAATGCTTAAATCTTAAAATCAATAATAACATCATAATCAACAACCAAAAGTCACATATCACAAAAAATAATAACTGAATAGAAAAAAATATCTAACTGAATAGAAAACAAAATATTTAAGTGACAAAGGGGCGTATTTACTGTCCTATTTGAATGGGCTTAGGATTTGATCAGAATCATGTCCTATTTATAATCCTAATCCCGTGGCAGTTGTTGCAACTGTTCAGACAAAATTGTCATGACAGTTGTAACTGCCCGTATCAAATCAGAACTGACGGCAGTTGTTGCAACTGTTCAGACAAAAACTGTCATGACAATTGCAACTGCCCGTATCCAGCTCGTATCAAAATATATAGAGCTGAATTCTTACAAAAAAAATAAGTTTACTAAAAGCCCAAGTCCAGGCCCAGGCCCGGGGCCGGGTCCGGTCTGGCCGGGCCGGGCAGGGCCGGATGGGCGCGCGTGTGTGTTCCACACCGATGCCCAAGTTGGGTATGTTCTCCCTCCGGAGAAAATATTCGTACCCCTAAGGGCACAACCCTTTGGCTCAGTTTTTAACTTATAACTTCATTTGCTTTTTGCTCCTTACCGATATGGGACTAAGTTTAGATGTCACATATCAAGCAAAAGTTCAATTCTTAATTTTAACAAACTAACTTTGGAGGCGAATATTTCATTCATTTGAAATCAGTTTTGGACATATGAGTACATCATTTTGTATGTCTTGATGAGTACAATATGATGGAATCGATTTCTAACAATCCCCCACGTGAATGAAAATTTTCTCTCACCTTACAACAAGTGCATATCACAGTGTGCAATTTGAAATAATATCGCATCGTGGATAGGTAGATATTTCACTTTAAACCTTTCCTAGTTAAAGTTTATCGGACATACTTGGCAAATCGGTGAAATATTTCATCTTGAACCGTCAGCCGTTAGTGTATGCCCAAGCAATAAACTCTACACAACATTGTGTTCTTTACATCCAATCTCTTGGTTGTGTTCATTTTGGCCCTGAACAAATCTCAGTTCTGCGAGTATTTTTAGAGAACTCCAGCCTTTCAAAGTTCTCATAGAGCCGACCCATCTCACACTTACATAGGTGACCGCATTCATAAAGAGTACCTTACAATACTCCACTTGTGATTTTCAAGATATGACGTCATTAAAAGCGTAGCTTATCCTTTTAATACTTCTGTAGGCATGCATTTATTTCGCACCCTAGGAATGAGATCAACCTGAGTCCTAATGCATTACTGTTTGAGTTACTCATAACTAGTTGTCCTATTAAACCTGGTTCGTGGGATCTCCAGTCGTCAGGTTAGGTTTCCGTACAAGGTAAATCGTATTGTTTTAGGCTTTTAACTTCATTCCCCTCGATGCACAGTTAATTTTCTATCTGGATAATTCCTTAGTAAATGGATCCGCTAAGTTATCCTGTGACCTCACAAAGTCAATGGAAATAATTCCATTGGAGAGTAACTGTCGAATAGTAATATGACGTCTACGAATATGTCATGATTTGCCATTATATACAGAATTGTGTGCTCTTACTTAGCGCTTGCTTGATTATCGCAATGGATACAAATGGCCGTCATTAGTTTAGGCCAAAAAAAAATATCTTCTAAAAAGTGGCGAAGCCATTCAGCTTCTTCACCTGCTTTATCTAAAGCAATGAACTCGGATTCCATTGTGGATCGTGCAATACACGTTTGTTTAGAAGATTTCCATGACACAGCAGCTCCTACTAGGGTAAAGATATAACCACTTGTGGATTTTGATTCTTTCGAATGTGATATCCAATTTGCATCACTGTATCCTTCAAGAACGGCAGGATATCTACCATAATGCAGTGAAAAGTTTGTAGTATTTTTTAAATACCCAAGTACTCTTAGTAATGATGTCCAGTGACCTTTTCCTAGGTTACTGGTGTATCTGCTTAGTTTACTCACTGCATAAGCAATGTCTGGTCTCGTGCAGTTCATAAGGTACATTAAACTGCCTATTACATGAGAATACTCCAGTTGCATTATACTTTCACCAGTATTTTTGTGCAAAACTATAGATGGTGAACAAGGATTTGATACTCCTTTATTCCCATGTTCCTTGAATCTGTCAAGCACTTTTTCTACATAATGTGATTGAGATAATTCAATGCCACTAGGTATTCTTATTATTTTGATACCCAAAATAATATCTGTCATACCTAAGTCTTTAATGTCAAAGGTGTTGATTAGCTTTTCTTTACAGTCTTGATGACTTCCAGGTTAGGACCAAAGATTAGCATATCATCCATATATAGGCAAACAGTCACACAAGATTGTCCCATTTGTTTGTAATAAACACATTTATCACATTCATTAATTCGAAAACCATTTTTCATCATGACATTGTCGAATTTTTCATGCAATTATTTTGGAGCTTGTTTAAGTCCATAAGGGATTTAACAAGTCTGCATACTTTATTTTCAGCTCCCTTTGAAACAAACCCTTCCGGTTGCTCCATGTAGATCTCTTCTTCGAGATCCCCATTTAAAAATACTATTTTGACATCTATTTGATGAATTTCAAGATTATAGATAGATGCTATTGCTATCAGCATTCTTATAGAGGTTACCTGCGTAACCGGTGAATATGTATCAAAGAAGTCTAAGCCCTCCTTCTGGCGATACCCTTTAGCTACTAATCTAGCTTTGTATTTGTCAGTGGAACTATCTGGTTTCATCTTTCGTTTGAAGATCCATTTACATCCAATTGGTTTATGACCTGGTGGAAGGTCAACCAATTTGCAGGTGTGATTACTTAGAATTGATTCAATCTCACTATTGATAGCTTCTTTCCAATAGGGAAACTCCGATGATGAGACTGTCTCTTTGTAGGTCTGAGGTTCAGCCTCTAACATGTATGTTAGATAATCTGGACCTGAAAGACTTAGAGGTTTTAGGTCTTACACTTCTTCTTGGTTCGGATTCACCATTTTCACGATGAGTTTCATCCTGTTTCGCAGTTAACACTTCACTTGTTCTTTTGAGATCAGGGTTTCCATTATTTCTTTTGTGTGGAAACACATCTTCAAAGAATATGGCATCTCTTGACTCAATGATAGTGTTTACACTGATGTCACGTACTTCAGACTTGAAAACTAAGAATCTGTATGCACTACTATTTTCGGCTTGACCTAAAAATAGCAATCTACAGTTTTTGGTCCAAGTTTGGTTCTCTTAGGAAGAGGAACCGAGATCTTAGCCAAACACCCCGACACTTTGAGGTATTTGTAATTAGGCATATGTCCTTTCCATAATTCATATGGAATGGAATCAGTTTTCTTATGTGGAACTCTATTTAATATGTGATTTGACATATATAAAGCTTCTCCCACAAGTTTGTAGGTAGTCCAGAAGTTATAAGTAAGATATTAATCATATATTTTAACGTTCTGTTCTTTCTTTCAGCAATTCCATTTTGCTGAGGTGAGTATGGGGCAGTTGTTTGGTGGATAATTCCATACTTTTCACACAATTGTGCAAATGGAGACTCATATTCTCCACCTCGATCAGACCTCAGTATTTTGATCTTTTTGTTAAGCTGATTCTCTACTTCAGCCTTATATTTTGTGAATGCTGCAATTGCTTCGTCTTTACTATTTAGTAAATAGACATAGCAATACCGAGTGCAATCATCGATAAATGTGATAAAATATTTTTTTCCACCTCTCGTGGGTAAGGATTTGAAATTACATAAATCAGTATGGATTAAGCATAACGGCTCAGTACTCCTGTCCACTGTGTGGAATGGTTTCTTGACAATTTTTTCCTTCTACACAAGTCTCACACTTGTGATTTTTGTCAAATTTAAAGTTTGGAATCAAACCTAAATTTGCAAGTTTTTTCATCTTTCGAAAATTTATGTGTCCCTAATCTATCATGCCATAAAATTGTTTCAGACTCAAGCAAATAAGAAACTGAATTTTTATTAATCATAGATTTTGAGTACATTGAGTTATTGCCAATTACGGCTACATTAGCTGTGAATAATCCATCACACAGATATCCCCTCCCAATATAAACTCCGGCCTTGGTCAGCACCAACTTGTCTGACTCAATTACAATCTTGAAGCCTTTCTTGGAGAGCACGGATCAAGAGATAAGGTTCTTGCGGATGTCTGGCACGTGAAGCACGTCGTTCAGCATGACGTTCTTTCCAGATGTGAACTTCAGGGTGACTTGTCCATAGCCTTGGACCATCGACACAGCAGAGTTGCCCATATAGAGTTTTTCGTCGTGGTCCAGTTTGTGATAAGTCGAGAACAGTGACTTATCAAAACATATGTGCCAAGTAGCACCTGTGTCTACCCACCATTGTCCGGGATGTTGGACAAGGTTACATTCAGAAACAACAGCAGACAAGTTCAGGTCATCGATGCTTGAAATGATGTTCTCAGTGACATTTGCTTCTGAAGTGCCATTAGATTTCTTGAAGCTGCAGTCTCTGGCAGAGTGACCAGGCTTCCCACAAATCCAACAATTTCCATTAAACTTCTTGTTGGGCTTCTTGTCTTTGAATCCTTGATCTGAAGCTTTCCTCTTCTGGGAATGTTTCTTGTTGTTGGAGTTGCCCTTCCGCTTGTTGGAACTTTCCACAACATATACTTTAGCCTCATCGCTTCTGAACCTTATTGTACCTCGGTTGTTTGCTTCAATCTTCAACCTGACAACAAGATCTTCTAAGGATATTTTCTTCTTTTTGTGCTTGAGGTAATACCTGAAGTCTTTCCATGATGGTGGTAACTTTCCAATGATTGCTTCCACTAGAAAAGATTCGCCAACCTTATGGCCTTCGGCTTCCATCTCGTGGATAATGATTTGAAGCTCCTGCATCTGGATAGTGACGGACTTAGAGTCCACCATTTTGTAGTCCATAAATTTATCCACGATAAATTTCTTCAAGCTGGCATTCTTAGTCTTGTATTTGTAGGCCAGAGCGGTCCACAAGATTTTTGCAGTAGTGATTGGACAATATATCTTGTACAGAACTTCATCCAAACAGTTAAGGATGTAATTCCAACAAAAAAAGTCTGAATGCCTCCATGCATCCACTGCTGCAAATGTCTCCTTGTGAGTTTCTGGAGTTTGCCCCTCAGCGGGCTTAGGTTCTTCCTTCTCGAGGAACCTATCCAACCCGAGAGTTGTGAGATAGAAGAGCATTTTGCTCTGCCAAGTCTTGAAGTCAGCCCCTTTGAAATTCTCGGACTTATTGTGCATACTATTAACCATTTTCGGGAGTTCTGATTTGGTAGTCATATTGTTGTCTACAAAAGAAAAAGAAGAACTAAACATCTTAAGTTGTTATAACTTATGTAGACAAATTTAATTTTTAATGTAAAATTAATTACAACGAATTAAATTCCTACTAAAATTTAATAATACTTATACAGTTACGCAAACAGTATAACTCACTATCAACAAAGAACAAAAGGAAGATACTGAATCTTCAATTCGAACCTTGATAATCGTGAATTAAAGAGACTGTTTCGCAAACAGTATATATCACTATACACAAAGCACAGAAAGAAGATATGTTATCTTCAATTCCGACCTTGAGTATGGTGAAGAAAGAAAAATATAGACTGAGGCTTGTTGAAATAATGTCCTTAAGACGTTTAATTTTGCCACTGCAATGGTGTACACAGGTTTTAACGACAGTCATCTCCCAAGATACAACAGTCAGAACTCCATTAACTTACACTCGAATAATGGAGGCTCGGTCGAGAAAGGATATGATGACAGCATTTTGTGATACTGCTATGTTGATACAGGATGATAGGAAAGATATGAATGGGCTTAGGATTTGATCAGAATCCTGTCCTATTTATAGCCCTAATTCCGTGGCAGTTTTTGCAACTGTTCAGACAAAACTGTCATGACAGTTGCAACTGTCCATATCAAATCAGAATTGACGGCAGTTGTTGCAACTGTTCAGACAAAAACTGTCATGACAATTGTAACTGCCCATATCCAGCTCGTATCAAAACAGAGCTGAATTCTTGCAAAAAAAAAAGTTTACTGAAAGTCCAAGCCCAGGCCCGGGTCCAGCTGGGCCAGGCCGGCCGGGCGAGTGCGTGTGTTCCACACCGATGCCCAAGTTGGGTGTGTTCTCCCTCCAGAGAAAATATTCGTACCCCTAAGGGAACAACCCTTTGGCTCAGTTTTTAACTTATAACTTCATTTGCTTTTTGCTCCTTACCGATATGGTACTAAGTTTAGATGTCACATATCAACAAAAAGTTCAATTCTTCATTTTAACAAGCTAACTTTAGAGGCGAATATTTCATTCATTTGAAATCAGTTTTGGACATATAAGTACATCATTTTGTACTTCTTGATGAGTACAATATGATGGAATTGATTTCCAACATAAACAGGTGCCAATTTGATTTTACTGATTTCTGTAAATTCTGTAATGTCAAATAGTGAATGGAAGAAGCTAAAAGATTTGGGTATTCATGTGTAGACACACAAAGATAGTTGCCTATTCATATTGTGTGACATGCAACCTATTCACTGTTGTCTTCACCAAAGAGTCTAAAGTGCATGAGGAACTTGGTTTCATTACTTGAATTACATCAAATTTGTGATGTGGTTGCCTTAATCCTGTTCCCTTAGTTATTCAGAAGGCATTGTTCTCAAAAAGATTAACAAGACTATGCCGATGAGATTGTTAAATTGCATGGAATTTTTGAGAAAGTATAACTGATAGAGCTCATGATTTTATCACTTTTCGCTTAAAACTAATAGAAATATTGCAACTTTTTGCTTATGTGATTTTATCTAGTGAGGTTGCAGTATTTTGAGATGCTATTCAGTTGGATAAGTTATATATCAATGCAATCCTTTGAGGTCATGTTGTTAGGGTTTGTGGATCCAATACACGATAATGAGTTGAAGAAAATAATCGGAAAAGAGAATCGAAGTGGGAGCAACAGGTCAAGAGTAGCAAGTGACTACAGCAGAGTTGCGGTCGACCGCGCGGTCAACTGCACTCCCCGACCGCCCAGGCAAGATGACCGGTCGACAGTGCAGTCGACCGTCCCACTCTCTGACTCAATTCTGTACCTTGAAGGAATGACCGGTCGGCCGCACAGTCGACCGACCCGCTCTCTGTTGGATTTCGTGCAGTCGAGGGAGAAGACCGGTCGACCGTCAAGATGGACCGGTCGACCATTCTGACTGTAGAACCCCGTATTTTCAAATATTATTTTAATTATTTGAAAATGAATTTAAATGAATTTTGAAGATTTAATTGATATTTTCTAAAAGATTTATCTTTTGTACACGTGCAAATGACTTTTGAGATGTTTGAAAAATTTAGTTTTCTTTATGAAAAGTCATTATTTAATATTTGGGATTTATTTACTATTTTTTCCGATTTTTCTGAAATTAATTTGATCTATTTGCAATTTTTGATAAAAGAAGGACCTTTTCGCAAAATTGACATTCTTAAGGGCTAAAATACAAAATTGGCATTCTGAACGTTTTAAACAGTATTGGTTAAGATTTAGAAGTATATTTTCTTTTAAATCCTAATTTTAATAAATTTTAGATGAATTTCCAAGAGAAGATACATATATATATATATATAATTGTATTTTGGAGGGATGGTTTTGCAAATGTATTCCTAAACCCTAAAAATGATATTTCCGGCCTATATAAGGGAGTTGCAGCCGTCATTCGCTGCACAACTCAGATCTCATACTATTATTTTCTTGGTGATAAAAGAGGATTTTGGATCTCGCAAGAAGGAGTTTGGATCTAGCAAAGGAAGGCTTTTTGTGGATCTTCTTGCTTCTAAAGGTGAGTGATATGAACTTAGTTTTGTTAGTGTGTATGATGGTGTGCTGTTTTGTTTGATGTATCCGTATCTTGTATGTGATCGATGCAATAGTCGTTATTCGTATTATGCATGAGAAATCCACGAATGTTTAGTAGATCTTGTTTAACAAATTCTTTATTGATCGAAAACATGTTAAGATTCCAGTATGGTTTGATCGGATGTATGAACATCTGGATCTTGTGTTTATAATCAGATCTTGGTTATTATTGGTGGAAGAATTAAGTATTAAGGAAACACTAATGTAAGATTTAGGAATTTGAGAACAAGAGAATTGAGTTTTGAGTTATTGAATGATTGAATAATGGATCGACAATGAAGAAGTAATTGAGATTGTCATTTTACATGATTAAGAATTATTTTCATGAACAAGAACCTGATCAAAACTCCGGTTTTGATCTTTGTATTCAAACCTAACTTATGCGAACTGTAGGCCGACAGTCGACTGGTACGACCCCAGCTGCTGTATCTTTAACTTCTCTCGAAAATCCGTTCTGGACAGTCGACTTAGACCCTTCTCAGTCGACTGGTACACTTAGAATTTATTTTTCAAAGTTATCGTAGAATTTTTCTCGGGTAAGTCGACTTATGTTTTTATAAGTCGACTTATGTTCTTATAAGTCGACTTATGTCCCCTTTTAAGTCGACTTATGTTTTGATAAGTCTACTTAAGATTTTTATAAGCCATCCTATATTGTTGATAAGTCAACTTATGTTTTTATAAGTCATCTTATACTGTTAGCACTTGGAATGTTTCTTGAGAATTGTTGATGATTGTTTCGGGTAAGTCGACTGATGGTTTTCTTGAGTCGACTTACTGCACTTATTATAATCTTGGATATTGGTTCTCGGGGCAGTCGACTTACTATCGCATAAGTCGACTGGTCCTGAGGAGTTCTTCATAATCTTGAGTGTTCTTTCAGTCTTTAGTTTGTTTGTAGATGAATATGTTCGTCGGTGTAAGAGTCACTACAGTGATTGCATACCGGGTACGTATTCGATCTATATCCTCTTAGTTTGTTTGTAGATGGATATGTTCGTCGGTGTAAGAGTCACTACAGTGATTGCATACCGGGTACGTATTCGATCTATACCCTCTTAGTTTGTTTGTAGATGGATATGTTCGTCGGTGTAAGAGTCACTATAGTGATTGCATACCGGGTACGTATTCGATCTATACCCTCTTAGTTTGTTTGTAGATGGATATGTTCGTCGGTATAAGAGTCACTATAGTGATTGCATACCGGGTACGTATTCGATCTATACCCTCTTAGTTTGTTTGTAGATGGATATGTTCGTCGGTGTAAGAGTCACTATTAGTGATTGCATACCGGGTATGTATTCGATCTATATTATCTTTGATTTTTTTTTGTAGATGGATATATGGGTATCCGATCTATGGCATTATTGGTGATCGATTGATTGGACATACATCGTGGTATTGAGATTTATTGATGGTTGGACACAGTCTAAGATGTGAGGATTACTGTTAGTTCAGAACAGTCGACTGGTTCGTTAAACAGTCTACTGTACAGTGCAGTTGAGCTGTACTATTTTGAGAGTGATTGATTGATGGATACTTGATCGTTGGTATTGTTTCTCGACTTGACTTCACGCTTGTACTGGCCTATCGTTTCTTATTGCACATTACATGTTCAGTTTATGTATTTTTGTTCAGTACATGTTATTCGAGAATTTATGTTTATTGTTTATTTATGTTTGTTGTTTATATCACTCACACCATTTATGGCTGACCCCTTTAGTTTGGGGGTTAGGGTTCAACTCTAGCCTCATGTGTTACAAGTAGCTGCTTAGAGTTGGGAGCTTGGATGCTTGGGGTAGCTTTGGATTTTATGAGTGTTATAATAGAGCCTTGGGTAATTTTGTAAGGAGAAAGGGTTGTAACAGTTAAATATATTTTAAGGTGTTTTGTATTTCCGCTGCAATTGAAAAAGAATATTGTAATAAGAATTTGGAATAAAATGACTTGAGTTTTTGGTCTATGCATATTGTTACATTAAAGTGGATCGCTGGAAAACTGCCACGTATTTTCTAAGTTCTCATATTTGAAATTCGGGGCGCTACAGATTGGTATCAGAGCATGCTTCAATAGTAATAATAGACATAGTATGAAAACCAACCTAGGTGTGGACACTAGAGAGTGAGTACCTAGGTGTGGACATTAGAGTGTGAGTATCACATAGAGTTAAAACATGATGTTTGGTTTGGGGTATGGTTATGGTTTTGCCATAGGATTTTGATGTGAGTTTGAATTGCGTGTGTGATGCTCTAACTTTTCCCTCATTTTGCAGTATTCAAAATGGTTGCACCCAGGGGCAGAAATGGTGACAATAATGAGGACGGATCGGGTAGTTCTCGAGGAGCAGGAATTGACCTAGAGGCTAAATTTGCCAAGGTATATCAGACCCTGAATGCGCTGATGGCATTCCACTTGGCGCAGCAGCAGAATCAGCAGCAGGCTCAGCAGTAGAATCCGCCGCCAAATTATGGAGCTGGTCAGGGATTGGTGAATGTCGATCCCATCAAGCAGATTGAATCCTTTAAGAGGATGAGGCCGCTAGTCTTTGAGGGGCAAGCTGATCCAACCGCGGCAGATGACTGGATTAGAAAGATGCAGACGATTTTCGAGGTGTCAGAGACTCCGGCAGCTAGCAAGGTGAAGTTAGCTTCGATGCAGTTGGAGAAAGACGCTGGTGTCTGGTGGGAGTCGCTGAAGAGGAATTTGGGAGATCAGCAGCTGACATGGGAGGCTTTTCTGGATGAGTTCAGAGATCGCTTCTTTCCTCTTGATGTACAGGAGAAGAAGGCGACTGAGTTCTTGAACCTTCAGCAGGGCAGCATGACTGTTCGGGAGTATGAGACGAAGTTTGCTCAGCTTTCGCGGTATGCGCCAGAGTTGATCGTGGATGAAGCAAAGAAGTCCAAAAAGTTTGAGCAGGGCTTGAGGCCAAACTTGAGGTCAAGGATGGTTCCATTGGGCATCAGAAGATTCGACAAGCTGGTCAGGAGAGCAGCTATGACCGAGGAGGATATGGACCAGTCTCGGGTAAAGCAAGAGGCTTGGAACAAGAAGAAGAGGCCAGCAGATGACCAGGATGAGAAGGAATTTCCAGTAAAGCAGAGAAAGCCCAATGAGCCAGTGCAGAAGGCACCGACAACTAAGGAAGTGACTTGTTTTTACTGCAAGCAGGCAGGACATTACAGGTCAGAATGTCCGAAGTTGGCAAGCAGACTTGTTTTCAATGTGGTCAAGTAGGGCACATTCGACAACAATGTCCACAGCTGAAGAAAGAGAAGGCAGAGAAAGACAAGGATCCGAAGCAGGGACGAGTGTTCGCATTGACTGAAGAGGATGCGGGCAATCCAGGAGTATGATCTGTGTGTGCAGGAATTTATTCTTTTGTATTAGGTAAAACTTTATTTTGGAAATAATTGAAGATTGAGTATTTTCTTCATGTAACAAGTTTATTTGGGTTGATGGAATAAAGACAAAGTTTTATTTGATACTGTTTTCTTGCATACAATTGTGTCGTTCATCTACTGCTAGTCTTGGTATGGATCTTGAGGAGTTTCCAGGAAGGTCTTAAGGTGGCTATCCTTAGTCATGTCCTTTCTAAGGAGGGAGTGGCCACTGATTCTCGGAAGGAGGAAGCAGAAGGTCAGAGTTGGATGCAGGAGTTCGGTAGTTGTTGCAGCGTGGCTTTATCAGAGTCGCGCAGCGGAAGTTTGATTTTCTGAATTCCTTGCATGATTGTGATTATTTGGTGTGATGTGTTTGTTTTGTTAGAATGCATTCTTTGGTGTGATTGTATTTCCTAAAGATTTATGTTTCTACCCATGAGTTTTCAATCATTGTTAGTGGGTTGTTCGGACCTCATTAGCCGTAGTTCTGAGGACAGAACTCTTCTAAGGAGGGAGTAATGTAGAACCCCGTATTTTTAAATATTATTTTAATTATTTGAAAATGAATTTAAATGAATTTTGAAGATTTAATTGATATTTTCTAAAAGATTTATCTTTTGTACACGTGCAAAACACGTGCAAATGACTTTTGAGATGTTTGAAAAATTTAGTTTTCTTTATGAAAAGTCATTATTTAATATTTGGGATTTATTTACTATTTTTCCCGATTTTTCTGAAATTAATTTGATCTATTTGTAATTTTTGATAAAAGAAGGACCTTTTCGCAAAATTGACATTCTTAAGGGCTAAAATACAAAATTGGCATTCTGGACGTTTTAAACAGTATTGGTTAAGATTTAGAAGTATATTTTCTTTTAAATCCTAATTTTAATAAATTTTAGATGAATTTCCAAGAGAAGATACATATATATATATATATATATATATATATATATATATATATATATATATATATATATATATATATAATTGTATTTTGGAGGGATGGTTTTGCAAATGTATTCCTAAACCCTAAAAATGATATTTCCGGCCTATATAAGGGAGTTGCAGCCGTCATTCGCTGCACAACTCAGATCTCATACTATTATTTTCTTGGTGATAAAAGAGGATTTTGGATCTCGCAAGAAAGAGTTTGGATCTAGCAAAGGAAGGCTTTTTGTGGATCTTCTTGCTTCTAAAGGTGAGTGATATGAACTTAGTTTTGTTAGTGTGTATGATGGTGTGCTGTTTTGTTTGATGTATCCGTATCTTGTATGTGATCGATGCAATAGTCGTTATTCGTATTATGCATGAGAAATCCACGAATGTTTAGTAGATCTTGTTTAACAAATTCTTTATTGATCGAAAACATGTTAAGATTCCAGTATGGTTTGATCGGATGTATGAACATCTGGATCTTGTGTTTATAATCAGATCTTGGTTATTATTGGTGGAAGAATTAAGTATTAAGGAAACACTAATGTAAGATTTAGGAATTTGAGAACAAGAGAATTGAGTTTTGAGTTATTGAATGATTGAATAATGGATCGACAATGAAGAAGTAATCGAAATTGTCATTTTACATGATTAAGAATTATTTTCATGAACAAGAACCTGATCAAAACTCCAGTTTTGATCTTTGTATTCAAACCTAACTTATGCGAACTGTAGGCCGACAGTCGACTTGTCTACTATTCAGTCGACTGGTACGACCCCAGCTGCTGTATCTTTAGCTTCTCTCGAAAATCCGTTCTGGACAGTCGACTTAGACCCTTCTCAGTCGACTGGTACACTTAGAATTTATTTTTCAAAGTTATCGTAGAATTTCTCTCGGGTAAGTCGACTTATGTTTTTATAAGTCGACTTATGTTCTTATAAGTCGACTTATGTCCCCTTTTAAGTCGACTTATGTTTTGATAAGTCTACTTATGATTTTTATAAGCCATTCTATATTGTTGATAAGTCAACTTATGTTTTTATAAGTCATCTTATACCGTTAGCACTTGGAATGTTTCTTGAGAATTGTTGATAATTGTCTCGGGTAAGTCGACTGATGGTTTTCTTGAGTCGACTTACTGCACTTGTTATAATCTTGGATATTGGTTCTCGGGGCAGTCGACTTAGTATCGCATAAGTCGACTGGTCCTGAGGAGTTCTTCATAATCTTGAGTATTCTTTCAGTCTTTAGTTTGTTTGTAGATGAATATGTTCGTCGGTGTAAGAGTCACTACAGTGATTGCATACCGGGTACGTATTCGATCTATATCCTCTTAGTTTGTTTGTAGATGGATATGTTCGTCGGTGTAAGAGTCACTACAGTGATTGCATACCGGGTACGTATTCGATCTATACCCTCTTAGTTTGTTTGTAGATGGATATGTTCGTCGGTGTAAGAGTCACTATAGTGATTGCATACCGGGTACGTATTCGATCTATACCCTCTTAGTTTGTTTGTAGATGGATATGTTCGTCGGTATAAGAGTCACTATAGTGATTGCATACCGGGTACGTATTCAATCTATACCCTCTTAGTTTGTTTGTAGATGGATATGTTCGTCGGTGTAAGAGTCACTATTAGTGATTGCATACCGGGTATGTATTCGATCTATATTATCTTTAGTTTTTTTTTGTAGATGGATATATGGGTATCCGATCTATGGCATTATTGGTGATCGATTGATTGGACATACATCGTGGTATTGAGATTTATTGATGGTTGGACACATTCTGAGATGTGAGGATTACTGTTAGTTCAGAATAGTCGACTGGTTCGTTAAACAGTCGACTGTACAGTGCAGTTGAGCTGTACTATTTTGAGAGTGATTGATTGATGGATACTTGATCGTTGGTATTGTTTCTCGACTTGACTTCACGCTTGTACTGGCCTATCGTTTCTTGTTGCACATTACATGTTCAGTTTATGTATTTTTGTTCAGTACATGTTGTTCGAGAATTTATGTTTATTGTTTATTTATGTTTGTTGTTTATAACACTCACACCATTTATGGCTGACCCCTTTAGTTTGGGGGTTAGGGTTCAACTCTAGCCTCATGTTTTACAGGTAGCTGCTTAGAGTTGGGAGCTTGGATGTTTGGGGTAGCTTTGGATTTTATGAGTGTTATAATAGAGCCTTGGGTAATTTTGTAAGGAGAAAGGGTTGTAACAGTTAAATGTATTTTAAGGTGTTTTGTATTTCCGCTGCAATTGAAAAAGAATATTGTAATAAGAATTTGGAATAAAATGACTTGAGTTTTTGGTCTATGTATATTGTTACATTGAAGTGGATCGCTGGGAAAGTGCCACGTATTTTCTAAGTTCTCATATTAGAAATTCGGGGCGCTACACTGATGCTGATTGAGGAGCGGCTGAGATTAGAGATGTGGAATCCTATATATATTGTATTGTGTACGATTTTAGGGGTAATTGAAACAAAGCCAAAAGAAAATAGAGATCTACAGCCATCATTAAGAGGGAGGGAGATAAAGAGAAATCCTACACCTTGGTGGTGAGTTCTTGAAAGATTTGTAAACCTAATCTTCATATTTCTAGTGAAAATCGCAGGATTGCCTTTGCGCGGGAAAGTAGTCATTGTTTGGGTGAACCTCGATAAAATCTTGTGTGTTCTTGTGTGTTGCTTTTGATTGTTCTTTCTTCTCTTGTTTTGATTCTATAGTTCTTGCATCTCGTCGTCGTTATTGAGTTTATTCCGCAGTTAGAATTAAACACATGTAGCTTTCACAAGTTATTCAGTTGGTTTCTACAGTTATTCAGTTGGTTTTTACTTTTCCTTCTCTCTCAACACAAATTTTATACAATGATGCATAATTTTTATTAATAATCCTTCCTCTGTTTCGTTATGTTATTTACTACAAGTTCTGACTCCATAACTGGATCCTCTTTCAGATCAACAACTGATGGCGATGTTTAAACTACAAATATCATCTCAACAAGCAGAAGTTGTTCTTTCCTAGGGTCGGGTAAAAACTTAAGAAAGTATACTATAGCAACAAATCCTTTATTACATTTCCTTTTTTTTAATCTTGATTTGCTTAGATAGTTGAAATTTATTATAACCCTATTGAAATTACTTGATACGTTAACATTAAACCTTGTACATATATGTAATTATTGGAATCAATTGAATTTGTGGATAATTTGGACTGAATTTTTAAATATTATTATACTTGATTATTGGAATGAATTTGTGTTGTAAAGTACTTGTCTACTGTTTAATATGTTTGATTTATGAATATGTAGAAAATTTTGAATTGAATTACTGATATTTTGATTTGATAAAATCAACAACAACAACCTAACTATTAACCCCCCCCCCCCCCTGAAAGAATAAAATAATAACAATAACAATAATAATAATAATAAATGGCCTGTCCCGGCTTTTTCAAATGCCGGGATAGGTTTTTTAATGAAAAATAAAAAACACCGGGATAGCGAAAAAGATAACCCCGGCGTTTTCAAACGCCGGGAAAAAATTTGTGCATCCCCGGCGGGGGAAATATGGCGCTTGCGGTGGCGTTTCACGAAGTGCCAGGGCGATCATTTCCGGCATTTTTAAATGCTGAAAAATTGAAAAATAAACATTGGGAATTTTTCGTCGTTTGTAGTGTAGCCGTAAGTTCAGCAGTTACAACTAAACTAATATAATAATAATTACTTGTGTTGGAAATAGATTTTGCATTTTTTCGGGCCAGATTGCGGTGGGCTCCGACCACCGGCAGTGCCGGAAGTTGATGTGATTACGTTCCTCTCGTCGAGTACTATTTCGTAATGTACTCACTTGTCAAAAACGATTTCCGTATGAATGAGAAATGTAGGTCCAAAGTTAGGTACTCGAAATGTACTAACTTGGGAAGTTGAAATGGATAGTCCTACATCGGAAGATGGGAAAGATTTTCTCTAGTATATAAGCTAAAGAAATGGACTAAAGGGTGTAGCTCTGGGGTTACCACTAACGTGTAGTGGACAGAGGACCTAGCCAAAATAACAAACACACAAACGCGCGCGCCGGCTTGGTTTGGTTTGGTCTGGCTTGGCTTGGCCTATATTTTTTTTACCCTGCTCCAAAATTTTTCCCCATTTACTGTTGAGGCTTTTTAAATTCTGTAACTAGTCTCATTACTCTGTAACAGCAAAGTAATGGCTCATCAGTTACGTTTTTGAACCATTACCCTAATGTTACAGAGTAATGGACCATTACTCTGCTGTTATAGAGTAATTGACCCTTCAGTAACTCCCCTTCTTCTATAAGACCAGTACTTTTTGTCTGCCAGTACACAGAGTTTTTAACATTCTGAATCTCCTTCTTCTTCTTCTTCCTTTGAGTCAGAGTCTGAGAGTACAACACAATCACCGGTTCGCTGAGATCTCTGAAGCTAGGGTGCTGGTCTTCAGGGAAAGGTAATACAGTTGTATCCTAGGAGGCAAATCGTCAACCACCGTCACACTACGTGGCGAATTTTGCTTTAAGGACAAAGATCCTAATCTCAACTCTGTATTGAAGTGTTGGTTTGTTTTTTTATTTCCTGTAATTGTATTTCTTTACAAATATTATTAGCATTTTCCTATTTATATGAAATCAAGTTCTAACAACTTGAAGAAAAACATTTCTTCCAAGGAAAGCTTCTTGAATTGCTTCTTTCTTTTTTATATAGATAATACAAGAAGTTATTTGAAATATTTTGGATGCTAAAGAATTCAACTAATATAAAATAATAAAGTTGAAGAGGCTTAATTATGAAATTGCAATCAAATGAGGGGCCACGAAGCAAATTACGCTAAATAAAACTGAGGGCATCAAAAAATCTTTGTTAGTTTTCAGCTTTCCTTATTTGAGTAGTAATTCTAAGATTAAAAGCTATGACCACTAAGGATGAAGAGTATCTTTAGTCAAAGTGTACATATATATTTAATGATACATGGTGGTTATATTCCTTTTTTTTTTCCGAAAATATATATATATGGGAGCTAGCCCTTCCATTGCAAACGGATCTTTTGCAAACTCAACATCTTGCTGTTGGATCAATCTGATCATGATTATATATATATATATATATATATATATATATATATATATATATATATATATATATATTGGAAGCAGCTAGCCATTCCATTGCAAACGAATCTATTTGCACAAACCATTTGCAAACTCAACATCTTGCTGTTGGATCAACTTGATCATGATTCAATGGCTTAGATCGACCCCCCCCCCCCCCCCTCTCTTACTTAAACCAGGGGAGTATTTTCTCTTTCACGTAAACCAGGGAGTAATTTGGGTAATTCACCCCCAAAATACCACTTTACTCTCCTTCTCTATTCTCTCTTACTCTCCTTACTCTCCTCTATCTTCTTCCCGAACGCACCGAAACCCCAACACCCCAAACCCTCCACTGTCGGTGCCTCCTCCTCCTCCCGACCGACCACCTCATTCTCGCTCTCTCACTCACTCTCCTTCACTCTTCCTATTCTCTCTTGTAAATCACCCTGGGGGGGGGGGAGATAAATAGGGTGATTGTGCGGAATAAAACATTAATTAAAATGAAATGCAAAATAAATAAAAAGAGTTAAGAAAAGCAAACACAGATAGCACAACTGACGCAGCGATGTAACGTGGTTCGACCCTCAGGTCTACGTCCACACCTCCTACTTGTAGCAGTTCTTCGCCACAAGCGTTCCACTATACTCAAAACTTTTGTACAGTGATTCTCAGATTTAGATCGAGAGACCTATTACACCCACAGGACTTCTAACACAAGTCCCGTCAATCTCACCGAAGTGGAAGAAAAGAAAAAGCTCAAGATCCTAAATGATCTTGACTGAAGAATACAAAAAGATTGTCACACACACTCGGATTGATTGTTGAAAGATTAGTTCAGAAGATTTTTCTCAGAAGTAATAGGTGAGGAATACTCAGTGGATTCAGCCAGTTAAATAGATTAGGAAGTGTATCGATCAAAATTGGAACCGATACATTCCTAAAATGTGAACAGCGCAAAGTGCGGTCGACCGCAATCTTGGTGCAGTCGACCATTCATCTCTCTGATGTAAAGTAGAGAGACGAAGGGTCGACTGCTTCTTACACAACTGAGAGTTGCAGTCGACTGTGATGCGGTCAACCGTCATGAGGTGTGGTCAACCGGTATCCCGCTGTTCATACCAAATCCACTTTATATTCTTACCAGAAGAACTAATCAATCAATCATTCAATTTTACATAGATTTAAATCTAACAAATATAGAATGATAGCAACTGGTCTTTGGTAGCTTTCTTGGACACTAATCAATCAACTGCTCTTTTTGAATATCTTCTTCTTTTGCTTGATTTCTCAATCTTTCTTTATTACTTTCCTTCTTTGAATATTCTTAAATCTCTCTTGGATCTCTTATGGATATTATTTGATCCTAAAATTCTGAATAACTCAATTTAAACTTATTAGTATTTATAGACACGTTTTGTGCACGCCAACCTAGGAGTCAACAATCTCCCCCTTTGGGTGTGAACAAAACATGTCTTTGAATATTAAAAGTAAAAAAGATTCACCAATTTGGCATAAGATTACTCTTCCTGAATTCAGTACTTCCTGTAATACAGATTTTAATAGGTAAGGAGAGATTTGTAAATACTCCCCCTTGATTTAATATTGCGTGGAAAATAAAACTATTTACTTATGTTTACTTTCATGCATTTATAATATTCATAATATTCTCACCCTTTTTTGGAACACACCAATAGGGGGGCAAAAGACACGTATAAATTACTCCTTACGAAAACTATTTGTAAATGAAAAGAAACTTTCATTAAGCATAATAAGAGATATAAAGTTTGGAGAGACAAGAAATTTTTTATAAAAAAAACGGAGGAAAATCTACTTACATGATATTGTTGATAGCGAGGCTCTTTGATAAACAGGGAGAGCTCTTCATGGTATCATAGATTTAAGATTTTCCCAATACAAATGCGAAGCATGGATAAGAAGAACGAATTTCAAGAAATTGATGTTATAGAAAAAGTAGTAGAGAGTTTAAAAAAAATTGCAACTTTTAACCAGAAAGAAAACTAGCGACCGCATGGTCGACCGTAAAACCAATAAGTCAAAAAATTTCCAGAAAGCAAACCGGTCGCGGTCGACCATAAAACCAATCATTAAAAAATTTTCCAGAGAGCAAACCGGTCGACCGCAATCCGATTTCAAAAACACAATGAATCACAGAGAGCAAAACGGTCGACCGTTTATCATGTAAAGTCCAAAACATAAAACACAGGATGAGCCGGTCGACCGCAAATACTGAAAGCCAATATTTTGAAAGTTGAATATAAAACAAAATTTTCCCGAGAGTAAACCACTCGACCGTGCAGTCGACCGTACACCTTTACAGGTGTACAATCGCCGGTCTAGTCGACCGAAATGAAATTTCAAGCTGAGATATCAATAACATTTAGTTATCCTCTCAAAAAATGAAATCGTTTTTCATCTAAAGGTTTGGTAAAAATATCAGCAAGTTGCGAATTAGTACAAACATATTCAAGAATAATATCTCCTTTTTGAAAATGGTCTTTAATAAAGTGATAACGAATATCAATGTGTTTAGTGCGACTGTGTTGATCAGAGTTCTTTGTCATATGAACAGTACTAGTGTTATCACATTTAATTGGAATGTAATCAAAAAATGCCTTTTAGTCCTGTAAAGTGTGTTTCATCTATAGTACCTGCGCACAACAATATCCAGTGACAATATATTCAGCTTCGGCAGTTGTGAGAGTTACAGAGTTTTGCTTCTTGGATGTCCATGAGACAAGACAGTTGCCCAAGAAGTGATATGTGCCACTAGTACTTTTTCTGTCTGTCAAGCTACCAGCATAATCTGCATCAGAGAATCCTACAAGAGAAAATTTTTATTTTTCGGATACCAAAGTCCAGTATTTAGTGTGCCTTTGAGATATCGAATAATACGCTTAACGGCAACCAAATGTGATTCTTTGGGACACGATTGGAAACGCACACATAAACAAACACTAAACATAATATCTGGACGTACGAGATGTAGTAATATAAAGTAAACTACCAATCATACCTCGATAAGTAGAAATATCAAAATTGTTACCAGATTCATCGTTTGAAAGCTTAGTAGTAGTGACCATAAGTGTTTTGTAAGCATTTGTATTTTCAAGTCCGAACTTTTTGACTAGTTCCTTTGCGTACTTGGATTGATTTATAAAGATATCATCCTTTCTTTGGTGTATTTGAAGCTCAAGAAAATAAGTTAGTTCTCCCATCATACTCATTTCGAACTCATCCTGCATTTGCTTTAAGAATTCCTTGCAAAGATTTTCATTAGTGGATCGAAATATAATATCATTAACATAAATTTGAACGATTAAAATATCTTTAGAAATATGTTTTACAAATAGTGTAGGGTCTACTTTTCCATTAGAAAAATCAATGTGAAGTAGAAATGAACTTAGTCGTTCATACCAAGCACAAGGAGCTTGCTTCAAACCATACAATAATTTATCAAAACGAAATACATGGTTTGGGTGTGTAGGATCAATGAATTTCGGTGGTTGTGCAGCATAAACTTCTTCCGAAATAAAACCATTTAAAAATGCACTTTTAACATCCATTTGAAAGAGAGTAAAATCCATATAAGCAGCAAATACAAGTAAGATACAAATGGCTTCAAGCCGTGCAACAGGTACAAAAGTTTCATCAAAATCTACACCTTCTTGTTGGTTATAACCTTGTGCAACAAGATGGACCTTATTTCTAATGATTGATCCGGATTCATCTAACTTGTTCCTAAACACCCACTTAGTTCTAAGTATAGTTCTATTGTGAGGTCTAGGAACAAGTCTCCATACTTGATTCTGTTCGAATTGATTAAGTTCTTCTTGCATTGAAATGATCTAGTCATTATCTTGTAAGGCCTCCTTAATATTCTTAGGTTCAAGTATGAAAACGAAAGCAAAAAAACACATGAAATTTTGAGCCTGTGCGCGAGTGGTTGCCCCTTTGGACATATCGCTTCCTATAAGAGTTGGTGGATAGCTAGACATGATTTTTCATGCGGGACGCCTTTCACTTGTGGAAATTTAATGTTGTACATGTTCATCTTCCTTGACATCAATTTGTTGTGTAGGCATTTCTTCTGTTTGCGATTTGGATGCATCTTCATCTTGATGAGATTTTTGATTTTGAGCATTCATATTCGGGTCTTTTTCAATGTGAACCTGTTTCTTTTCAACCCAAACACCTGTCTCATCATCATCAACAATATGCAATATTTCTTTGGTGTAGGAATTAATTTTATCAAAAATAATATCAATGGATTCCTGAACTATGCATCTTCTTTTATTAAATACACGATATGCTTTGCTACTAAGAGAATATCCTAAGAATACACCTTCATCACTTTTACGATCAAAATTTTCCAAATTATCGAGAGTATTTAAAATGAATATTTTACATCCGAAGACGCGAAAGTAACTTAAGTTGGGAATTTTACCATAATATAGTTCAGAAGGAGTTTTCTCAAGATATTTTCTAATGATTACTTTGTTAATTGTATAGTATGCTGTATTGACAGCCTCTGCCTAAAATGATTTAGGTAAATCTTTTTCACTAAGCATGGTTCGGGCCATTTCTTGAAGAGATCGATTTTTCCTTTCAACAACCTCATTTTGTTAGGGAGTGCGAGGACAAGAGAACTCATGTTTTATTCTCATTTTGTCACAAAATGAGGTGAAGAGTTCGTTTTGAAATTCTCCACCATGATCACTACGAATAGTAACAATGGACATGCTTTTCTCATTTTCCACTCTACGACAGAATTTTTGAAATACATACAATGTGTCATCTTTTTGTGGCAAAAAGACAACCTAATTAAATCTACTATAATCATCAACAATTACAAAGACATATCGTGCACCTCTATTACTACGTGTCCGTGATGGTCCACAAAGATCCATGTGCAAGAGTTCATGGGGTCTAGAAGTTGATACCATTTTTTTGGGTTTGTGAGAACTTTTAGTTTGCTTACCGAATTGGCATGACTCACACAGTTTATCTTTCTCAAATTTGATTTTAGGGATCTCCCTTACAAGCTCCTTGGTTACAAGTTTGTTGAGATTGTTCATGGCCATGTGTCCAAGTCTTCGATGCCATAACCAACCATTCTCATTTCTTGCGACAAAGCACCTCATATTTTCCTGCGCTAATTCATTAGAATTTATAACATAAACATTGTTACATCGGTTAGCGAGAAGTAAACAAGATTTATTGCTATCTAGTACAGTGCATGTATTTTTGTCAAAAGTAACGGTGTAACCTTTATCACATAATTGGCTGACACTAATTAGATCATGTTTCAATCCTCTTACCAATAGGAGATCCTCAGTGGAGCATGATAAACCAAAGTTTATTTTTCATTTACCAATGGTTTGACCAGTGCTATTATCTCCAAATATGATGTCCTTCCCACTTTTCCTTGATAGTGATGAAAAGTCTCTGCTGTCACCTGTCATATGATTTGAGCATCCACTATCAAGGTACCACTGATCTTTAGTCTTGATACGCTGAGGTACCTACATCAAGATTAGTAGGTATAATTTTGAGTGTCCAAGTTTGTTTTGAACCTGCATTTACATCATTTCTTATCCACCCAAAATTAGTATTCCATTTTAATGAACAGTTATACGAAATATGTCCTAATTTATAGCAGTAATGACATGTGATACGACTGTGTCTTGAGTCATGCACACTTGCATAGTTTTGAGTTGGTTTGTGATTATGCTGGTGATTGTGCAAGTTTATATGACATGATGATTTAAATTTTTGACGGTGTATTGATTCTTCGTAACCAAGCCCTCGATTATCATGATAGGATCTTGAATTTTTTGTAATAAGGTAACTGGACCCTTCATATTTTTTCACATTTTTCAAGCCCAGTTACTCTTTTACATAGTCTTTTCCTAGTCATCTCATCGTCTTTTGTATTCCAACGAAGAGTGTCTAGTGTCTAGTGTAGCATCAAGTGCTTCATTACATCTTTCAACTACCTCATCAGATTTCCTTTGCATTCTTTTAAATCATCTGTGAGTTTGGTGATATAAACAGATTTTTCATAAATTTCTCTTAAGTGATCATCATGTGTAAGGACTCTCGAATTTGTTGTTTTAAAAGTTTATTTTCCTCTAGCAATACATCATGATCTTTTCTATATAACTCAAATTTTTACAAGATCAAGGCATTCTTATTTTTCAGTTTTTGATTTTTTGCAACACAAGAGTCATGTGTTTCATTTGGAATTTGTTTATATTGCCTAAGTTCACGACTTAATTTCTTAGCATAGTCTTTTAAACCATTACACATGTCTACTAGCTCATCATAAGTGGGTTCTTTGATTACCTCTTCTTGAGATGGTGATTGCACCTCACCATTCCAAGAGCTATGAAGCCGACGTCATCATAGCCTTGCTCTACCTCACTTGAATCGGAGTCTAACCATGTTGCTTTCAGCGCCTTCTTTTTGATACCTGAGTTTGAGCGATAGTAGTCCCTATTCCTGTCTTGTGAGACGGAACAATTTGCATGGATGTGTCCAGACTTCTTGCATTTATAGCACACATCATCTTTATCTTTATCCCTTTCTCCTTGGTACTTGATATATTTTTTTATGTTTGAGATACTTACGAAATTGCTTGGTCAATAGGGCAATGTCCTCGTCTGATCCTTACAATCTGAATTTGCTTTTGATGGTCGAGATTTTTCTGCTTTTAGTGCAATAGTTTTTTCTTCAATTTTTGGTAAAATCCCTATCTTTTGTCTGTATCTTTTGGTTTCCGACATTTCCATCTCGTATGTCTTCAGCTTTCTTTGGAATGTGTAGTAGTCGAAACTCTTTTCTTCGAGGGACTCCCTCATTGCAGCTGCCTTTACATCCCACTCTGGCATGAGACAGCTTATGAGTTTTTCGACCTTTCGGTTATCATTCAACCCCTTACCTAAGCTCTCAAGTTCGTGGGCAATGATATCGAAACGGGCGAGCATTTGATCCACATTTTCCCCTGGCAACATGCGAAACACATCAAACTTATAAAAACAAAAATTAGCTTTAGCTTTTACCTCAGAAGCGGTTTTCTAATGCCGCTTCAGCATGTTGTTCCAAATCTCGTATGCTGTCTTATAGTTTCGCTCGCATCGCATTAGTTTTTCGTTATTCAATCCTGCATAGGGAGCCGTCATGGCTTTGGAATTTGCTGTCTTGAGAGCCAGCTCCGCTTTTATGAAAGCTGTCTTTCTGTCGCTAACCGGAATATCTATTTTATTGATGCACACATTCCATACTTCTTCTCCAAGCATTTGTAGAAAATAAGACATACGAACTTTCCAAACATCATAACATTTTCTATCAAAATATGGTGAGCATGTAAGGCTTGTTCCATTGGAGACAAATGGCTCCAATGGGTACAAGTTTTCGGGAGGAGGGATTTCGACCATTGGACCTTTTGCTTAAGCTTTTAAGCTTTTGATAAGCACCTCACTCTGATACCACTGTAAATCACCCTGGGGGGGTGAATGGGGCGATTGTGTGGAATAAAAATTAATTAAAATAAAGTGGAGAGTAAATAAAAAGAGTTAAGAAAAGCAAATATAAATAGCACAAGTGACACAGCGATGTAACGTGGTTCGACCCCCAGGTCTACGTCCACACCTCCTACTTGTAGCAATTCTCCGCCACAAGCGCTCCACTATACTCAAAACTCTTGTACAGTGATTCTCGAATTCAGACCGAGAGACCTATATATTACACCCACAGGACTTCTAACATAAGTCCCGTCAATCTCACCGAAGTGGAAGAAAAGAAAAACCTCAAGATCCTGAATGATCCTGACTGAAGAATATAAAAAGATTGTCACATACACTCGGATTGATTGTTGAAAGATTAGTTCAGAAGATTTTTCTCAGAAGTAATAGGTGAGGAATACTCAGTGGGTTCGGTCAATTAAATAGATTAGGAAGTATATCGATCAAAATTGGAAACGATACATTCCGAAAAAGTGAACAACGCAAAGTGCGGTCGACCGCAATCTTGGTGCAGTCGACCGTTCATCTCTCTGACGTAAAGTAGAGAGATGAAGGGTCGACTGCTTCTTACGCAACTGAGAGTTGCAGTCGACTGCGATGCGGTCGACTATCATGAGGTGCGGTCAACCGGTATCGCGTTTTTCAGACCGAATCCACTTTATATTCTTACCAAAAGAAATAATCAATCAATCAATCAATCAATCAATTTTACACAGATTTAAATCTCACAAATATAGAATGATAACAACTGGTCTTTGGTAGCTTTCTTGGAAACTAATCAATCAACTGCTCTTTTTGAATATCTTCTTCTTTTATTTGATTTCTCAATCTTTCTTTATTACTTTCCTTCTTTGAATATTCTTGAATCTCTCTTGGATCTCTTATGGATATTCTTAGATCCTGAAAATCTGAATTACCCAATTCAAACTTATTAGTATTTATAGACACATTTTGTGCAAACCAAACTAGGAGTCAACATCTCTCTCTCTCTCTCTCTCTCTCTCTCTCTTTCGTTCCCGAACTCACCGAAACACCAACACCTAAAAACCCCCAACTCCAAACCCCTTCTCCTCCCCCTCCTCCTCCAACCCGACAGTAAGTTTGTAGACCTCTCTCTCTCTTGCTGCCCGCTGTGTCTCTCCCGACATTCTGAAGACTCCCCTGACAACCTGCTCCTCCTCCTCCAATCTTCGAAAGATAATCGAGAACTCGAAACTATATTTCACCGTTTAAATTGATACACATGATCTTCAACATCTAAGTTGTAAAAATCCGTATTGTGTAAGGTAATCGAAAATCCTAGCTTCATAGATGTAGTTGTATTTTAATTTTTTAATTTAATTTAGTGATGAATAGTTATGTATATGTAGTTGTTTAATGTGTATTGCATATATTTTTTGCTGATTGTGAATTATAGAATTAGTTGTTGTTGTTCGCTCAATTTATATATAATAGATTTGCCCGTGGACACGTGCCTACGGCACGTCTTCGGAACGATACATCATATGAAAAGCATTGTAAACAGTAAAACAACAATTATGTAGCTCAAGTTTGAATAGTATGACAATAATTAGTTGTAAATAAAAGTCCATGTTTCCATTAGTATATGTTGAAAAATAATTATAAATGGGGGTATAAAATCCAACTTATTAGAACTTTGAGGATGGAAAATGATGAAATTTAACTATTAAGAAGATATTTTCTATTTTCAATGTAACATGAGCAATAAAAAACCATAAGAATTTTGAAAATTTATAAACCTAAAATCTGAAAATCTAAATTTCTGAGTAAATAGAGAGAGAATGAGAGAGAGAGAGAGAGAGAGAGAAATAAATAAATAAATAAATGAGTTGTTTTGGGGGAATTTGAATTTGAGTTTTGGGGACAACTTTTGGGAGGGAAAATATGTTTTGGGAGCTTAGATCTGGACCATTGATTTCCTTACTATTGAAGGAGAGCCACTTGATAGCTTTCTTTGTGTTTTATTATATAGATAGTTGTTGTTGTTGTTTGATATTAGTAAAACCGCACAAACGGCAACCAAAAATTCTGAAACATTGTGAGGGAGTCAGATTCACCACACACAAGCTATTCACCACACACAAGCTAACGCAACTTCTAGAAATGAGTTTCGACTCACAGTTTGCAAGATACAGCAACGTATCGCTTTATTTCAAGAAAAATTAAAATAAAGTGATACATGGTCATATCTCGTAAAACGTAAGTCGAAACTCACTTCCAGAAGTTGTGTTAGCTTGTGTGTGGTGAATTCGAGCTGTTCGCAAAGTTTTGAAATTTTTGGTTGCCGTTTGTGCGATTTTCTATGTTAACAAACAACAACAATCGTACACAAAAACTATTTTTAGTGCGAAAATATAGAAAACCGCACAAACTCAACCAAAACTTTCAAAATTTTACGAGTAAGTCAGATTCACCACACACAAGGTAACACAACTTTTAGAAGTGAGTTTTGACTCACGGTTTGCAAGATACGACTGTGTATCACTTTCATTTACGAAAGATAAAATAAAGTGAAACACGGTTGTATCTTGCAAACCGTGAGTCAAAACTTACTTCTACAAGTTGTGTTACCTTGCGTGTGATGAATCCGGTCTACTCGCAATGTTTTGTAATTTTTTTTATTTTTGTTTGTGCGGATTTCTCAAGTATTCAAACAACAACTGCGATTTTGGTTAAGCTGATTATGAATACTTGAGAAAGCCACACAAATGAGCTCAGAAAATTACGAAACTTTGCAAATAGGTCTGAATCATCACACATAAGCTAACACAACTTGTAAAAATAAGGTTTAACTTATGGTTTGCGAGATACGACTGTGTAACACTTTATTACAAGGAAAAATAAATAAAGTGATACATGATCGTATCTTGTAAACCGTGAGTCGAAACTCACTTCTACAAGTTACGTTATCTTGTGTGTGGTGAATCCAACCTACTTGCAAAGTTTTCATTTTTTTTCTTTGGTTTGTATATTTTTCTCATGTATATTATTTTGTATGTATATTAAGAATATTGTGACTGAGAATTGGTGTATTATTTTTAATTAAAAAATGGTCAGAATGAGAGGGTCCTATCTAATGTTGCAGTTATTATTTATGAATTTATATAATTAAGGAAAACCTTTCTAATGATCGAGCCTTCTGTCTACGTTTGCATTAGTTTTAAATATCTTGGAAACTATCTTACTCTGGTCTACAAAGCAGTAGAATTTTTTTGAGAAGTAATTACTAACTCCAAATGAAACTTACTGTTTTTTTTGTGGGGTTAAAATATGTTGCTAGTGAGTAATTTATTCCCTCTATTTTATGTGAAAAAGAAGGTTGTCAGATTGCTTAGGATATAATGACAAATCGTAGTGAAATTAGGTGTCTTACATAATTTTTCTTTATATAATGTCTACACATATATTTGCTGCTTTCACAAGATGCATGCATGACGTTCTACCACACCACGTGAAATTCTATTAGTTCGCTGTAGATCAACATAAAAATGAGGACCTATACTTAATTTAGTAGTAACACATATAAGTCCTTCATGGCTTACTTGCGCTATAGACAAATTTGAGGAAGACAATGTGACTTAACTACATAGAAAGCTGCATTTGTAAATTACCAAGAAAACAACTGCCCAATTTGTAATATGTAGGGTTAATTGTATTAACCTCACTCAAAGAGTGCTTAGAGCCTTTGTTAGACCGGTGAATAATGCACAATTATTAGCTTATGTAGCTCATAAATAAATTAAGTTGTAGTTGTGACTTATAACATACAAGATTGGTTTCATTTATTTATATAAAATTCAGAAAATTTTCATTTTTCCAACAACTTGATATAGGAGAAATTCAAACTTATTCACTTCTCTATATTTTAAAGACGTGAAGTTTCGCTTGAAGAATATGTGTGCTTAATTATGATTTTTGCGTAAAAGTTGAAATTTGCTCACACCACAAAATAAATAGTTTATCCTGGCATTTTTGTGCCGGCGTTTTAAAAAAACTTCAAGATAGACCCCTGCAAAATCTAAGAAGTCTTTCACAACATTTTTTAACGGCGTATGCGAACAACGCCACAATAGATAATATCTATCCCGGCATTTTGTAGAGAAAGGTCGGGATAGTGTCTAAAAACACCCAAAATCCCCACAGATCTCTTAAAATTCACACAGATATCTAAATCCCCAAATCTCTCAAAAATCCCACAAATCACTGAACCCTCAAATCGAAACTGGTCCCTGTCATCGTTGTCGATGCCGCCATCGTTGTTTTTGTCACCGTTGCCATCGTTATTGCTGTCATCGTCGTCGTCGCTGTTGCTGTCGTCGTCGCCGTCTTCAACCCAACGCCAACACCCCCCGTCTCCTCTCCTCTCATTTCCTTTCGATTTCCAAGCCATCGACCTCTATCTCCACCTTCCTCCACCGTCGAGCTCTGAAAGCAGCTAGGGCATCCAGATCCTTCAATCTCTCTAATCGATCTCTTAGGTTCGGTAGATCCCACCCTTTCTTGAACTTGGTGTTAATAATTCAAAGTAAATCACAAAATTGTGTTCATTAGCTTCCATTTGGATTTAGAACCAGATGCTTGGATTCACCACATGAAATTTTGATTGCTACCACCTGAATTTTCCCGAGAGCGGTATAATTAACCTTACCATGCATTTAAATCCCATTGTATTATTCGGTTTGGTTGAATATTGTATGTATACTTAGTGTGCTTATTATCCAAGTGAATGTGTGTGCATATTATCTTATCATTTCATGCTACATGAACCCTTTTTTTTTTGTGTGTGTGGCTAATTTATCGGAAAATACCATAAAGTTTATCACCTTTTATTGCAAAACACCTTATATATATTTTATTATATTGAACTACCATCAAGCATATTTTAGCCTTCACGACAAACAAATGTTGTTTTGAGGGAACACTATTAGACAAACATAATAGAGGAGGCGGAAAATTAAGATACGTTCCTGTTATATCTCCCATCTTTTCACCTTAGAAACTTGGAAATTGGATGCTCCAGGGTAGCTCGGATAGCAAAATGCTGATGAGTACAATAATTTATATGAATTACTAGTTAGTAGGTATTTTCTAATAAATTAACCCTATATATGTGGATATGAATTGCTAGTTGGTATTTGTATGTCGAATACATTGTATGAATTTGTCATTGCAGCCCCGATTAGTGAAGGACTTTATATTTACAAGTTTTCAGTTATTAAGAATAAGAAAACCCTGGGAGACATTAGGCTTGGTAAATAAAATTCGGAATCCTGTTGGTCCGTGTCTGATTTAATTTAATTTAATTTAATTTTTTTAATGTGGAACATGTTAATCTTTCGTTATCGATGGGCAAGGAGTTGTTGAGATTCTTCATTAATATCTACGTCAACGCAAGAGTATACTAATGTAACCCTGTTTCTCCAATTTCGTATTTTCTGTGTATTTTTGGTATTTTAAATTTTGTAAATTATTTTTCCGCTTTCAAATTCTTTTCTTAAAATATATTGTCGGACCTCCTATCAAAGTTTATTTTAAACAAATAATTTTATTTGTAACTATTCACTATGATTCTCATATTGTAATACAAACCCTATTTATGTTATTATTATTATTGTTATCAGTATTATTATTATTACATTTATTCTTATTTGATTATTATTATTATGATTATTGTTATTATTGTTATTATTATTATTATTATTACCCTTGATTGATAAAGTTAATATTCTATTTTTATTGTTAATTGTATTTGTAGTATTCAAATAAATTCTATATTATAATGCAAAGTACATTTTATTATAGACTATATTTTATTGGTTAGCCTAATTTTTTTCCTATCGGATTTTAAACCCAACACCCTATAATCCTATCTCTTATTGGATCCAAACTCATCTACCCAACAACCCATACCCATTAACCCCATATATAAAAACTATCCTAATAATCTAACCCTAGCTAACCCTACCCTCTAATCTACTGTGCAGACCCCAACCGCCAACCCCTTTCCCCTACTCTCTCTCTCCCCATCTCTCTCTCTCCCCCTCCATTCCTGTTTCTTTCCCTGTTTCAACCTCCACTGAGCTTCGACGCCCCTCCCACCGCTCACTTCGTCGTCCTCACCCCACCAGCGACCAGAGCCACGACAACCACCCCAAGCCACCGTAGCGCCCCCTGCCTCGCCATCAGCTCAGTCTCGAAGCTCCGAGCCCTTCATCATCGTCGACCCCGCTGCACCTCTCCTTGTCGCAGTCGTAACCCCGACTGCACCACCTCTCGACCTCCATCAGCTCGCCGCCATCCTGTCGCAGAGCTCTTCCCCTGTTCCGTCACCTCTATTTTTGAGCGAAACAGAGTTCGCTCGTCGCGTTTCCCTGGTTGTTGCGTCGCATCCCAACCGCAACACCGCCGCCGCCAGTCGCCGCTATCCTGTCTCCAGTGGTCGCCGTCCCCTCCCACAAACTCTCTCTCTCTAAGTCGCTGTGAAGAAGAAGAAGATGAGTAGGTTATTGGGTTGTTGTTGGTTTGTTGTGGGTTTTCTGTGTTGGAAGAGAGTGGGTTTGTGTTGGTGTTTGGGTGTGTTTGTTGTTCTGGTGTGGGATCCTGTTTGCTGTTCGGATCCGCTGTGTTGTGTTTGTGTGGTTGCTGTTGTGGAGTAGGAGATCATGATTGGTGTTTGGGTTGATCTGGAGTTGCTGTGGGTTGTGTGCTGTGTTTTTGTGTCTTCGCTCTTGTTTGCTGTTGGTTTTGTTGATGTTCTCTTGCGGTTGGTTGCTTCGTTGTGCACATATGAGCGCACGTGTCACCGGGATCCTAATTCCGTTATTCTTTTATATTTAGAATCGTCTCCTAACAGGCAAACGTCTCTTAAAATTATTTTTATTGTTTCTAGTTCAAGAAAACACTCCTTGAAATCCGGCAAGTAGTAATCAAATTGAATATCATATCTAATTGAACTCCATTGTTTATTTATTGTACCATGTTATTGCTTCATAGTCTTCTCATCGTGCTATTATTGTTGATTTCAATCCCAAACTGTAAAATTTATTGTACTTTGTGGTATCAATATAGTATACTTAGTCCATATATTATTATGTTTTGCATGTAAACTGTGTTTTCCATATTTAATAAATTGGACCATGTATATTTCATGTATTGTATAGTCTTGATATCATCTTAAAATTGTATTAGTGCTACCGGTCTCATCGATTGTACCTGTTGCATGAGTATTGATACCATCATCCATATTGATCACATGCATGTTCATAAATGATTGTTAATAAAAGAATGTTAAATCAAGCCAGGGTTAAGGGTTGACCAAAGTAGTTGATAATATAGTGACTGTACTCGGATGATGGCCAGCAATTATTACCGATATTGGCATCGTGTAAGAAATTACATATGTCCAGTATTTTACCGTTATCGGCATCGTGTAAGAAATTACACATGTCTAGTATTTTACCGTTATCGGTATCGTGTAAGAAATTACACATGTCCAGTGTTATTACCATTATCGTCATCATATCCAGTACATGAAATATAGAATCTAGTACCTTAGTCTAAACGAAATTGATTGTATGTATGGAGCCTGTAGTATGGGATGCAGTAGTACGTGGATTAGTTAGGATTAAAATGAATAATAGACTTATAGACATAAATGAACACTGAACATTGATACTAATACTGAATACTAATTATTAAACATTGATTCCTGATTTATGAATTATTGATTATCAATTTTTGATTTTGTTACCGTTTATCATTTATTGACTTCGATATCATTCCCATTTCTGTTTTTGTTATATAGTCCGTTATTCCCTATTTTACTGCTTCTTACTACTTGTCGCCCGATGCCTGCTCTAACGGGTTCTCTTCCTCTTTCTTTTGAGTTATGTTATACAGGTACAGTGATGGGTAACTGAAAGGAACTCGTCGAACTGTTACCGCATTACATATTCTCGAGCTATTTGGTAAGTTCTTATATTCCAGACTTGGTTATTGAATTTTATTCTCGTTTATGTGATTATGTTTTCTGCGTGGTTGTGTTTATTTTTTTCATGTTGTTAAGTTAAGACTGGTACAGCTTCTGGATGATGTTAAAATCATTCGCTGGGCCATATCACGTGCTCGTATTCCCGTATTTTGAGAAGCGGGGCGTGACAATGTTTTTAGTGGTATCAGAGCAATGTTAGACTCTAACTAGTTTGGAGTTGGACCCTAATTAGTTAGGTTTAACCGGTTTGATTCAACAATATGTACAACACGCGCGAATCACATAAATAATTGATAACCAACATATAATCTGGATTCCAACATTTTTGATCCACTTTTTGATCCTTTCATATTCAGTTCTTTCATTTCTTCGTTGTTTCGTCTCTTCCATTCATTCACATTCATTGATTCCTTACTGTGTATAATTTTATTTTTTTGTGCCCATATTCCTTTGATTCTGAAATTGTCCATTCTTTTCTTCCCGCTTGGTTCGTTGATCGTGTAACACCCCACATTTTTATTTAAATTTTAAAGGCATTTTTTTGATTTTTGCATGTACGATGCACGTGCCAATTTATCCATCTCTTTTCTTACTCTCATTTACAAATTTTAGCATGCACAAGTTTTTAATTAGCCTTCTTTTGATCCATGGACCTAAAGATTAAATCTTAACCCATTAGACTAATTAAAGAAGAGCCCACTAGATTAAATAAATTAATAGATTTAAAATAAAATCCCATGGGACAAGCCCAATAATAAAATCTTAATTTTAAGTTGAGCTTGGACTAATACATGACAAGTTTCAACTTTTTGTACACATTTAGAACTACAAAAATATATTTTTTTTGTATATGCATGTGTGCATGCACACACATAGGGTGACTGGTTTTTAAAGCTAGGTTTGGCCGAATTTCGGTAGTGGAGGAGGGGGTTGAAGTTTTGAAAGGTTGGGAGTATGAAAGGTTGGGAGTTTTAGGAGTTAGGAAATGAATAGTTGAGTGCGCAATTAAGAGAGAGTTATTAGGTGGAAAATTTTACTTTTTAGACTCTCACCTCACCCTATAAATACAACCTCATTCCTACTTCTCTTTTGCACCAAAAACAAAATCAAAAGAAGAGAAAGAAAAAGAAAGAGAGTAGAGTGTTCTCATTTTGGAGGAGTCTTGCTTGGAGAGGTTCTTGCTAGGAGGAGAAGGTCTTGCTAGGGAAGCTAGGAGCTAGTAGAGGTCTCATTTCATTTGTGGTTTTTCATTCTTCTTAAAGGTGGGTGATTTCCTTCTTTCTAAAGTAGAAATTGCATGCTAATTTATTTTAAAAGAGTAGTATGAATTAAATATTATGAGAAATGTGTAGATAAAATCCATGCTAGTATAACATGTAATAATCTTGTTGAGTTTTAGTGAATAATTGTTACCATGCTAATTAAAAAGAAGAGTTTGAATAAAGAATTAATAGCATGAATTATGTTAGAATACTTATGAATCTATGTATGTCAAATGTGTAATATGTATGAGAAATTGTTCAAAAATGTAATATTTCGACATATGCTTACAGACATGGTGATTAAGAAAGAAAAAGGAAAGAGAAAAAAATAATTTTTGTTATTGCCAAGAAACAGGCCGACATACGTTAGAAATACAAATTTTTGCATAAAAGAATTTCTTCAAATAAACATGCTTGATTTTTTTTATTACAAAAATTTAATTAGTATAATGATGTACATGAACTAGTTTTTCTTAATTTCGAGTTTTGAGAAGAAATGCAAATTTTGTATGTAAAAAAGAAAGAAAAAATATATTTTGAAAACGAAGATATATTCTAAAAATAAGTTTGAACTTGTTGATTATTATTTTAAGATTTCATCTCAGTTCAAAAGAGAAGTTTATTCCAATATCCTAAAGGATTGGATTATTGGTTAAACGAGTTTTGTTAAAAGGAACCAAATTCAGAATAGTATAAACAAAAGTATATTAGTATAACTTTTAAACAGATAATACACTTGGACTTACTAGTTAGCCAGTATACCACAGGGCACTATTTATAAGAGGTCTTGGGTTCGAAAATTGATAGCTAACTTTTATTTTTTATTCATTCAATTAAATCCGGAGTAAACGGTTTGTTTAAAGAGGTTTTCTTTTCGGTTTATAACACAAAGTCCAGATGGACTTGGTGGCTAGCCCCTTGGGGCTTGGGCGCTGCGTGTGTGTGTCGGCTGACCCTGGTTCGAAACCCTTAAGCCACCATTTATATTTTTTTGAATTTTGAGTTTCATCTTCATTTTTGGGACTTTACCGATTGAAGAAGGTTGGAAAATAAACTCATTTTTTAAAAATAAAATCTCCTAAAAGATTTATTAGAAATAATTTTAAATTTCAACCTTGTATTTTTTTAAAAAGTGAAAAGGAAATTGAAATAGTAAATGTGCTTTGTTTTCGAAATTATTACTTGAATAAATAATTCCTTTTGAAGAAAAGAAAAAATATGTAATGAGATTCTCTTGTTATAAACAACCCCTTTTGTTTAGTAAGAAATGCTAGATGAGATTAAAATTTGTGAGAATTCATATAGAGTTTTGGAAAGAATTACTATATCACTTGTTTGCTTTGATGAGATTATATGAACATGCTTGTTTGTGATTAAGAATTTTATGTGATTAATTTTCTAAAAGAGATTTGAATCTATGCTATAAACTCATGAAAAGAATTGTTGCCTTAGAAAGATAATGAATAAATTGAAGGAATGATGCTAAAACATGACATATACTAAGCTGTGAATAGGTTGAAGCTAAAGAATAATTTGAGTTAAGACATGACTATTGAAAAGTGTGAATACCCATGATTCTTGTACAAGAAAAATTATGATTTAGAGTTAGTAAGACCTCGGCTACTGGCATTAGTGAAATAAAAGATTTGAGATATAATTTTGAGATATTGCCATAGAGCTATCTCGTATTTTTTTGAATAAGTCCGGTAGGGGCTAAAACTAATTCTAGGAGTGATAACTTATTTATGTCTTGAACTTAAGATTTAGGAACTTAAGAGAAGTGCGGTAAACCTGGGGAAACGCAAGTGGGGCACTCTATATAGTCGGACAGTGTACTCCGGGACTATAGACTCAGTCGGGCGGTGTACTCCGGGACTGAGGTTGCTTCGATGGGGACGAATTTTTATTTGAAATCCGGGACTATGCGTAGTCGGACGGATAGATTATCGTACTCCAGTGTATATACGTATACCGGGACTAGAGGGGCACTTACGGGGTATTCGCACGATGAGGAGTCTGTATAACAGTCGGACGGTGTACTCCTGGGCTGGGATCCGTACTCGTAGAATATCTGAACCTTGTTCTTACTATTGGGTAGTATCATGGCGAGGGATCGAACCCTACAAATGTGGAGTACGTAGGTGCTTGCCCTCGGACATATGTAGTATGGGATGCATAGAATCTGAACAAGTATGCATTAGTGTCATCTTAGAATAAATTGTGTGCATTAGGCATTAAGGCATAGCATACACTTACATATTTAGAATAATCACTTTTGACACTATTGTTCATTCAATTTTTGTGGTTTGTTAAAGTAATGAGATCGTTATATGTACGGCATAGAGAGGATGGCCGAGTATAACATTTTTCGTCATTTGTAAGTAACTGACGTGCCCACTGCTTAATATGCAGGTAATGGACTTTTTATGAAGAAGTAAAGATGTTAAGATGCAGTGATGACTTACATTGTTAAAGTTGTACAAGTTGTATTTTATTGTTGTATTTCTTTCATTCTTCCGCTGTGTAAACAAAAGTGTAAAGAACTCTGATGTTGTTGAAAAAGTTTTAATTTTCTTGTAAAATTGTACTAAGTGAAGTAAAGATCCTGTGAAATCTCGAATTCGATCTTATTTGGAATTCGGAGTATTACAGATGGTACCAGAGCTAGGCTTCACAAGTAGTACAAATTTATAAGGAACGATACCCTAGAGTGGACACTAGAGTGTGAGTTTCAACTTATAGAGATTTAAACTTATGTTTGTGTTGCTCTATGAGATGACATTTTTCTCCTCCTTTTCCCTATAAGATGGCCAATCAGCATGATCCCCAAAATGAGGCGCCTTGGTTTGTCCACTTTGAGGATGAAGAGGAAGAACCAATGGAAGAAGAAGAAGAGGACCCAAAAGAAGAACCATTTGAGATAGAAGAGGAATTTTCCGTGTCTAGGGAGATCACTCCACCTCCACCTGATCTTCCCGAAGAACCCTCGAACGAAGAACTTGTTCCAGATAATCCAAATGACGTGGTTGGTTCTCTTGGATGGGAATTGGACGCTCAAAAGTGGAGAGTTAACCACTTGGAATCACAAAAGGCAAAAGATAAGGAGTGCATCTGGGAGCTGAACTTTCAAGTGTGCGAGCTTGAGAAGGTCTGACTCGTGAATGATCGGCACTTTGCCAAGTTGGACCACATCACTCGTTGGGACAAGAAAGAGCGACAGCAGAAATTTGAAGACATGAGGAAGGAAATCCAGGAGCTAGCTCAGAGAAGCCAAAAGGAACCGTAGAATCTAGGATGTTTTCTGTAACGGATGTATTGGAACAAAATTTTTCTTTATGAATGTAAAAAGTTTAAATTTTAGAATGAATAAAGTTTTGTTGAAGCGATGTTATTTGTGTTATCTATGATGATTAATGATGAATTTTATGATTCAGAAATGGCACAAAAGATCTTGAATGGCAAAGAGCAAAACAGTGAGAATGGGTTGTATCTAGAGACTGAACTGGCTCGAGTCTATCAAACCCTAAATGCTTTCACCACAAATATCGCTGGAAACAGGGGACCAGGGCCAGTTAGTGCAAATTCTAGAGGCAATCAGGTTGGTTGAATCGTTCAAGAGGATGAAGCCACCTGTATTTGAAGGACAGGCCAATCCAGACGTGGCTGACGACTAGATCAGACAGATCGAGATAGTTTTTGATGTACTAAAAACCCTAAAGGTCAGCAAGGTGAAATTGGCTACCATTCAACTAGAAAAGGATGCAAGTGTTTGGTGGCAATCGCTAAAAAGGACCTTGGGCAATGTACAACTCTCTTGGGAAGAGTTCCTTGATGAATTCAGGAGCCACTACTTTCCATTGGACGTTCAGGAAAAGAAGGCTATGGAATTTCTGAGCTTGCAGCAGTTAGGTATGTCAGTTTGGGAATATGAGACCAAGTTCAACCAGCGTTCCAGATACGCACCTGAAATGGTACATGATAGAGCTAAGAAAGCATGCAAATTTGAGCAAGGTTTGAGGCCAAGTTTGAGATCTCGGATGATACCTTTGGGTATTCGGAGATTTGAGAAGCTAGCCAGGAGGGCCGATGCAACTGAGTCAGACATGAACCAATTACAGGCTGTGCAAGTCAAGAGAAACAATTGAAACTTGGGTAAGAGGCCTGCAGCTCCGAGCAACTACCGAAGTCAGCCCCGAACACAATGCTTCAAACCAACTGGAGCTAATGCTGTTGCAGTGTCCGGAAAGGTACCCACGTGCTTCATATGTGGAGAATCAGGCCATTTAGCTCCTGGGTGTACCAAGCCGCAGCCGATCAGGACTTGTTTTCTTTGTGGCAAGGAAGGCCACATCAAGCCATTTTGCCCTCAACTTCAATGGGGAGGACCAAGTCAGCAGCAGTCCAACCCTGGGCAAAAGCAGTTCAGGCAGGGGCGGGTGTTCGCTTTGACGGAGGCAGATGCTGACGATGTGGATAAAGTGATCACTGGTATGGAGGATGAAGCCTATTTGATTTGTTACTTTTTCTATTTGTGTAATAAAATGTTATGTAATGAGAGCACTCATATGTAACAGGAGACATTCTAATAAATGAAATAAAAGCATCAGTGTTTTTTGATACGGGATCATCGCACACTTTTATGTCACCCTTATTTGCAAAAAGATTGGGAGTCAAACCTAAAATTTTTCCTAGCAAGGTTCTATCTGTCGCTACTCCGTCAAGAGAAAACATGACAACTGATCGATACTATGAAGGGTGTGATTTTGAAATCGGAGGCAGGCTCTTAGGCATCGACCTCATTGAATTGGCAGTTCTGGGAGTCGACATCATTATTGGCATAGACTAGATGTCAGTTTACAGTGCCACTATTGAATGCAAGAGCAAGGAAGTCATGGTGAAGGCTCCAAGAGGACCAGCAGATACATTCCAAGGTAAGAGGAAGTGTAAGCAGTTGGTAGCAGCTTTGTCAGAGCAGAAAGTTCCAGAAGAAGTGAAGCAGATCCCAGTTGTTCGAGATTTTCCAGCTGTATTTCTTGATGATCTACCAGGGCTTCCCCTTCATCGAGATGTAGAGTTCAGCATCACTTTCAACCAGGAAGTGCACCTATTTACAAGGCACCATACAAAATGGCACCGGTTGAGCAAGATGAGATCAAGAAGCAGATCGAAGAATTGTTAAGCAAAGGATTCATCAGGCCAAGTGCATCACCATGGGGAGCCCCAGTTCTTTTAGTGAAGAAGAAGGATGGATCAATGAGGATGTGTATCGATTACAGAGAGCTGAACAAGGTTACAGTACAGAACAAGTACCTAATTCCTCGAATCGATGATTTGTTTGACCGTCTACAAGGAGCAGCTGTATTCTCCAAGATAGACTTACGGTCAGGATATCACCAAGTCCGAGTGAAAGAAGAAGATGTATACAAGACGACTTTCCAAACCAGGTATGCTCACTATGAGTTTCTAGTCATGCCATTTGGAGTCACAAATGCACTGGCTATTTTCATGGACATGATGAACAGAGTTTTGCGGCCTTTCATCAATTCTTTTGTCATTGTATTCATTGACGACATATTGGTCTATTCCAAGTCAGAAATGGAGCATGCCGAGCACTTAGCAGAGGTTCTGAAGAAGCTACACAAGCATCAGATGTATGCGAAGTTATCCAAATGTGACTTCTGGAAAAACCGAAGTCGCATTCCTGGGTCACATCCTTTCTAAGGAGGGAGTGGCTACCGACCCGCCAAAAGTTAAAGCTGCGAAAGATTGGCCAAGACCAACCACAGTGAAAGAGATCAGGAGCTTTCTGGGTTTAACTAGATATTACAGACGGTTCATTCAGGGTTATGCCCAGCTAGCTGTGCCACTCACAGGGCTCATAAGGAAGAATGTGAGTTTCAAATGGTCGGAGCAGTGTGAAGCTAGTTTCCAAGAGTTAAAGGTGATATTGACTACCGCTTTCATTTTGGCACTGCCAAGAGCAGGAGTCGACTATGATATCTACAACGATGCTTCCCATCGCAGATTGGACTATGTGCTGATGCAGGAAGGAGGGTAATAGCTTATGGGTCTAGGCAGCTAAGACCACATGAAAAGAATTACCCAACCCAAGACTTGGAGCTGGCAGCAATCATCTTTGCTTTGAAGCAATGGAGGCATTACGTGTACGAAGAGAAGGTCAACATGTACACGGATCACAAGAGTCTGAAATATATATATATCAGCAAATGGACCTAAATCTGAGGTAGAGGAGATGGTTAGAAGTGTTGGAGGACATCCGACCTGAGATCAAATACCATTCAGGCAAGGCAAATGTTGTGGCAGATGCGCTCAGCAGAAAGTGCAGTTTGTCTCGACTGATCGCAACTCAGAAGGAATTGGTAGAGGAGCTTGATCGAGCAGAAATTGAGGTGGTTTTGCAAAGTGTGGGAGCTTCCTTAGCTCAATTGAGGATTCAACCCACTTTAAAAGACAAAATCATCGACATTCAGAAGGCAGACCCAGAGATCCAGAAGATGATTGAGCAGGTTGGTGTTGGCAAGTTTGCAGAGTTCCAAGTGAAGGATGCAGTGTTGTGGTATGGATAGCAGCTGTGTGTGCCACATCTAGCAGAACTGAAGGAGAGTATTCTTCAGGAAGCACATGCTACTTTGTTATCCGTGCATCCAGGGAGTACCAAGATGTACAATGACATAAAGTTATACTTCTGGTGGCCAGGGATGAAGCGAGATGTAGCCGAGTTTGTTGCTAAGTGTGCAGTTTGTCAGCAAGTCAAAGCAGAAAATCAGAAGCCCGTCGGTTTTTTGCAGCCATTACCCAACCCAGAATGGAAGTGGGATTGTATCAGCATGGATTTCATCACAGGTTTACCCAAGAGTTTCAAAGGAAACGATACAATTTGGGTGATAGTGGACCGACTCATCAAATCGGCTCACTTTTTGGCAATGAAGCTTACTTGGTCAATGAAAAAGCTGGCAGAGATGTATGTTGGTGAGATTGTGAAGCTTCATGGAGTTCCACTGTCAATAGTATCCGGTCGAGATGCACGTTTCACTTCGCATTTCTGGAGAATCTTCAAGCAGCTTCGGGGACAAAGACTGATTTGAGTACTGCCTTTCATCCTCAAACTGATGGGCAGACTGAGAGAGTCAACAGGGTGCTGGAAGATATATTGAGATGCTGTGTGCTGGATTTTGGTGGCAGCTGGGAGAGGAATTTAGCTCTTGTGGAATTTGCCTACAACAACAGTTTTCAGGAAAGCATTGGGACGGCACCGTATGAAGCTCTATATGGAAGGAAATGCAGGATACTGGTTTGTTGGTACGAAGTGGGGGAGCGACAGCTGTATGGACCAGAAATTGTGCAGCAAACCTCAGAAAAGATCGAGCTGATCAGGAAGAGGTTAGTTGACGCACAGAGCAAGCATAAGAGTTACGCCGAAAAACGGAGGAGAGACCTGGAGTTTGATGAGGGTGATTATGTCTTTGTGAAGGTGTCTCCGACTAAAGGGGTGATTCGGTTCGGAAGGGGAGGAAAATTAGCCCCGAGATACATTGGACCCTACAAGATATTGAAGAGAATTGGGAAGACAGCTTACCGATTAGAACTAGCAGAAGAGTTGGCCCAAGTGCACATTGTCTTTCATGTGTCCATGCTACGAGGTTATGTCCCAGATCCGAGTCATCATTTGCCAGAAGTGCCTAAAGGTTTGCAATTAGATTTGAGCTATGCTGAGCGTCCAATTGAGATCGCGGCTCGTCGAGAAAAGGTCTTGAAAAACAAGAAAATACCTATGGTCAAATTCATTTGGAGGAAGCAGTTTGTTGAGGAGACCACTTGGGAATCAGAGGAAAAGATGATGAAGGACCACCCTGAAATCTTTAACTAAAATTTTTGTAAACTTTTCTTTTCTTCTTCGTATTTTCTCTTTCCTAAATGTAGTTCCGGGGACGGAACTATTCTAAGGAGGGAGTGTTGTAACACCCCACATTTTGATTTAAATTAAAAAGGCATTTTTTGGATTTTTGCATGCACAATGCACGTACCAATTTATCAATCTCTTTTCTTACTCTCATTTACAAATTTTAGCATGCACAAGTTTTTAATTAGCCTTCTTTTGATCCATGGACCTAAAGATTAAATCCTGCCCATTAGACTGATTAAAAGAATAGCCCACTAGATTAAGTAAATTAATAGATTTAAAATAAAAGCCCATGGGACAAGCCCAATAATAAAATCCTAATTTTAAGTTGAGCTTGGACTAATACATGACAAGTTGTAACTTTTTGTACACATTTAAAACTACAAAAATGTATTTATTTTTGTATGTGCATGTGTGCATGCCCACACATAGGGTGACCGGTTTTTGAAGCTAGGTTTGGCCGCATTTTGGTAGTAGAGAAGGGGGGGTTGAAGTTTTGAAAGGTTGGGAGTATAAAAGGTTGGGAGTTTTAGGAGTTAGGAAATGAAGAGTTGAGTGGGCAATTAAGAGAGAGTTATTAGGTGGAAAATTTTGCTTTTTAGACCCCCCACCCCACCCTATAAATACAACCTCATTCCTACATCTCTTTTGCACCAAAAACAAAATCAAAAGAAGAGAAAGAAAAAGAAAGAGAGTAGAGTGTTCTCATTTTGGAGGAGTTCTTGCTTGGAGAAGTTCTTGCTAGGAGGAGAACGTCTTGCTAGGAAAGCTAGGAGCTAGAAGAGGTCTCATTTCATTTGTGGTTTTTCATTCTTCTTAAAGGTGGGTCATCTCCTTCTTTCTAAAGTAGAAATTGCATGCTAATTTATTTTAAATGAGTAGTATGAATTGAATATTATGAGAAATGTGTAGATAAAATCCATGCTAGTATAACATGTAATAATCTTGTTGAGGCTTAGTGAATAATTGTTACCATGCTAATTAAAAAGAAGAGTTTGAATAATAAATTAATAGCATAGATCATGTTAGAATATTTATGAATTTATGTATGTCATGTTAATACTGATTTGGGGAAATTAGGGATTAGGGTTAATCTCTAGCCGCTTAAGATATTATACTCTGCTTATTAGTATTGGAATATCACAGAGCACTATCTCTAGACCAGCTTATAAAGAGATTAGACTGGGTTTAGGGTACTGGGCTTTTAGCCCACTCAACCCGTTCCAATAATTAATACATAACACGTGTAAACCCGTGTTGCCCCATAGAATAATATACACAATATTATCCTATTATACTGAGAATATACTTATACATCCAACAATCTCCTCCTGTATTCTCAATATATTAGGCTAAGCAATGTTATAATATTGGATCACAAAAATTCAAACATTATTGAATCATAAAGAACATGGATCATAGACTAAATCAATTATAACTTGAATAGTTCAAATATGACTAAACCAAAATAATCAAATAGTTCTAAAACCATAAATGAATAGTTCACAAAGACTAAACCAACAAGAGGAACCTGTCATAGTTTCAAAATCAACCAAAGCAAATAAACTTCAAGTATAAAATATGAGTTTTAAGCTCATGAACACAAGAGTCTTAAACTCAACAGAAGTTTTATCAAGCAAGTCACAAAGTTATTCCTCAGAGAAATAAACCAAAACTATATCCTTGCAAACTGCTTTATGTTTACTCCTCCATTTTGAGCAAATCATTATTTTGAAATCTATGTTGACAGATTCAACTCCTCCATCTTTGCTAGCTTATTGAAAGCAAGAATATCAAGAGACATGTCTCTAAGAATTCTAGTGAATGTCATAAAGTATCTAATTCCACTAAAGAACTTAGTACAATTCAACGATAGCTTAGCAAGTTGTAACACAAGCATCACAATCAAGTTTATTTAACAAAATAAAGAACAAGAACTATTATAGTTTCTGCACAAGAACTATACTATGTTTCATATTGGAATGATAGAATAGTCAAATCAATTATGGTTAATTCTGATCATCAAAATTGGAATGAAACATGAATCCATAAAAGAGTTATATCATCAAAATTGGAATGATATAACAACCATTCTAAACATCGGAAACACATCGACAAGTTTTCATGCTTTCTTTTGGAATAATGAGATGATTCTAAGTAAATTATGAAAATATACAGCATCATCAAAATTGGAATGAAATTATATATTAACAGAATTTACATAGAACTTTTCAAATTATCTAAAGCATGTCAACTGCCTAAAATTGATGCTTCAGTTTGAACTTCTCTATGGCTCCAATTGGATTCTAAATTTCAAAACAAGTTGGATGTTAAAGCTTTTGACTCAAAAGCTTTTAACTCCATTTCTCCCACAGTTTTGATAATTAGATCACTTTCAAGTCTCTTAGCAAGAGCATTGACCATATTTGTCACAATTGCACTTTATCTATGAGAAAGTTCAACTAGGCTTCTTTCAGTCTTAATATACTCCTCTTACTATTATAGAGTGAGTAATGAGCTACAGTGCATTATAGCTTGATAGTCGCATAACAGAATTAGAGAATTTACATTAAACTTCTCAAATGGATGATTAGCAATAAGTCATTCAATCCACTCAGCCTCTTTCCCTGCAGAGGATAACACATAGAGGTCTGCTTTCTTGGATGAGAACACAATGCTTGTTTGCCTATTAATCTCCATAATTTTTTGCTCCTCCTAGTGTGAACACATATCCACTAGTTGTCGACTTTCACTAAACTTTGAGTAGCACAAAGCAAACTCTTGAGTACCACTCAGGTATCTCATTAGCCTCTTAAGGGCACTCAAATGTGTATGGGATTATTAGTGAATCTGCAGATCATACCTACCTCAAAGGCTATGTCTATTCTAGTGCAGATCTTTATATACATGGGACTTTCAATTCTTTTAGAATGATCTACATGTATCATAGTTGCACCATTAGGTGTCAACCTTTTATCATAATCATAAGGTGTTTCAAAACACACTTTCAATCACTATATCCCCACTTTTGAAACACATTATTGATTTATCGAATTTGACTAAGGGTTATCCCTTTCCAACCAAAACTCACCCTTATACATAATATGGTGTACACACCACTTAGGTGCTAAATTTATTTGGATAGCACAATTTTAACTCAATTTATAATACAGATGTCACTTCCAATCAACAAGCATGTCAATAAAACCAAGTAAATAATAGCCATTATATTTGACACACCACAAACTTAAAGGCACTGATCTGAATTACTTGATTTATATACTAGGCTCTTTGAGAAATTTGTCAAATTATTTATACGATAGCTACATTACATGTTTCAGCATACAATGATTTTACTAAATTGTAATTCTTGTTCACTAAACATATTAGTCCAAAACTTTCCAGTACAAAACTGTTCAGTACGAAATATCAAGTAGAAAACTTTTAAATATCTTTTATGAATGACAAAATTTTCAATAGATGTAAGGGTAAGAAGAATACTTATTGTAGCAATATGACAAACATGTGAGTAGACATCAAATAAATCTACCCCATTTTCTCAGTCAATTTGTTTGCTACTAAAAAGCATTAAAATTGCTACTGAACAATTAAAAATAAGTTTCTTCTACAAAATCACACTTACTTACTATAGTTTTAGCCTCTTTTGGCAGATCAACTAAATTGAAGTATTATTGTGTGACACAAAATCATCTCATTGTCCACTAGAGACTCTTCTTAGTTCATTTGTCATTCAGGTTTTAAGTGTCAGTAAGGCTAGTTCTTGATTCCAACTGTGAATCATTGAACGTGTCTGTAGGACTAGATTATTTTATACATTTATCTTTGATGAACACATCTTCAAAGAACTTTGCAAGTCTAGACTCTTCTAACACAAATTAGATAGATCCAACATCTGTCCATAGAACTACGTTCTACACTTTCTAAACACACAAATATTTGTTGTAGGTCCTACTTTAGGCCTTCTAGGGTTATGTATTCTAACATAAGTATCACAACACAAAATTTCACTTTAACAAAACTATTTGTATTTTCATGCCTTGATCTACAAGGTGTATTCAATTTAGAGTGTAGTAACACATTTAGAGATATGATTAACAATACAACATCAAACAACAGTCAATAATATAGAATTCAATATTTCACTAAGAGTTTGATTCTAACTTTTATCAATACTGTTGGATTGTTGTAAGTAGAGTGCAGTAGAGATTATACCCAATGCAAACTTCTCTAAAGTTGTTAAACATATTCACCACCTCTATTAAATCTGAACCCTTGATTTTTAGCATTCAACTATAATTTTTAATTCATTAAGAATAATAAGTGCTTCATTCTTCATATATATGACAGACTTATATTAATCATCTACAAAAGCGATTAAATACTTCTGACCCATAATCGTCTCATCTAGTCACAAAGCTATTGAGATCGCAAATATCAGAATGTATCGACTCAAGTAGTTGTGTGCTCCTAGATACCATACTAAATGATTTTCTAGTGATCATAATCTGAGCACAACTTTCATATTTGTCATATTTAATGAAGTGTCATTTAGCAGAGTCATGAGTTTTAACAAGAATAGACAATTTAATATATGGTTCTCAAATACTAGCCAATTTGCTATGTTCAGGAACAATACACAATTAGAACTGTTATTATTAATTGTCTCATTTGTTAAACTCAATTTATACATGCGGTTGACAAAATATGCACAAGAGTTAATACAAAATTACTCTATCACATTTTACAAAATTGTTTACTTTCTCTAATGGTTCTAACAATGTCCACTTACTCAAACACAGTAAGCAAAATTTTCTTTATTCGTTCTTCATCATCTTCGAAACGCTAAACGAGATAATGACTAACATGTTATAATTCAACTTTGCACACATAGTACAATGAATGAAAAAGAACAAGACGTAACTAATGGAGTCATATCCTACATTAAGAGATGTTCTCTCCTAAGTTATAGACATTTGTTATACATCTTATACATCAAAATTTTATTTGAGAGGCAAATATATAATCTCACACAAAACTGCAAACAATGGATTTTTCAAAATATCTATACACATAGTATGATAAAGCACTTAACAACCCTAAACATGCTAGTTTTCAGAGCGAGAATAACTATGATCTAAAACTCTCAATCATGTAATCAAACGCACAAAGCGTTCACACATTCACCATATGAAAATACTAAGCAAGATTGAGAAGATCATACCGATATTTCAAGTTAGAAATGGTTTCCAAATTCGATGGAAAAGCCTGCCTGGTGCAGACTTATTCAACCGTGATGCATATCCATCGTCTCCAACATACACAATTTGTAGGTAACATTAAAGTTCCTACATTCATCAAATTGTTATAGATTAGCCAATTAAACAAATTATTAGCATTGTTTAATTCTAGCAACAATTTAATTGGAGATACAAATTTACAGTCAAAATCTATAATTTAACTTATCAAAATGGATATTTGATCCTTAGCGCAAAGCTAACAATTATTCAAACTTGTGTTTAATTAAACAATGGTTAACACGGTTTTCGTACTTTAGCACATAGCAACAACAATTAATATATATGCAGGTAAAAACTTATCTTTAATTTTAGATCTGATCCAATCCAAACTTATTTGGATCCAGTCCAAACATCATCCCCATTGCTCGCACTATCTCCAGCAATTACATACACATCTCTTATTGAGCTTCTCACTTTCCAATTCCTCTCATTTAGGAACCTCGTACGGACGATTATGTTTTTCATTGCAAAAGAATAAACAATAAATTCCAAACAATAGAAGATTCTTTTTGAATAATTACTAATTAAGTAATTTGGTAAAGAGAAAATGGCTTGAGTTTAGAATGAACCAAATCTGAAGAGCACACAGTCGTGAGTCAAGAGGAAGAAGAGAACCCGATCTGATCCAATCAATGCCCCCAAACAGCAACAGCAACCGATCAAGGAGAGAGCTCCACACACAGCGAGCTACCAATGGATCAAGAGAACCAGATCTGATCTTGGTCCCCCAAATACCAACAGCAACAAATCATGAAGAGAACCACCCAACCTGATTCCGATCACAGTCCCAAACACCGGACAACAGCTGATCGAGAAAGAAGGGGGTTTCGCTGGCGGCGACGAAGAGCGATTTGGATCTAGCGCTCGAGTCGTAGAACGCGGCCAAAAGGGGGAAGAGCTTCGCTGGCGATGGGCGACGGCGAACAGGATCTACGACGACGACCCGATCTAAGATCTGGCGGCGCTCAACTTCGAGAATGCGGCCACAAGCGAAGTCCTTGCCGGCTATTGGTGACCCTTCGGTCTGCGACGACAACGGCAAAGCTGACGAGGTCGACGACAAGCGGCTTCTCTGGTCGGAGACAGCAGCCGTGGCGTCGGGTGCCGGCGATGACGACGGGGCGACGGGGGTGAGATTTCGACGAACAGAACTCAAACTCTCTTAATCTCAATTTTATAATATCTTAAGATTGTTAATACTGATTTGGAGAAATTAGGGTTAGGGTTAATCTTTAGCCGCTTAAGATATTATAGCCTGCTTATCAGTATTGGAATATCACAGAGCACTATCTCTAGCACCAGCTTATAAAGAGATTAGACTGGGTTTAGGGTACTGGGCTTTTAGCCCACTCAACCCGTTCCAATAATTAATACATAACACGTGTAAACCCGTGTTGTCCCATAGAATAATATACACAATATTATCCTATTATACTGAGAATATACTTATACATCCAACATGTCAAATGTGTGATATGTATGAGAAATTGTTAAAGAATGTTATTTTTGACATATGCTTAGAGACATGGTGATTAAGAAAGAAAAAGGAAAGAGAAAAAAATAATTTTTGTTATTGCCACGAAACATGTCGACATATGTTAGAAATATAAATTTTTGCATAAAAGAATTTCTTGAAATAAACATGCTTGATTTTTTTATTACAAAATTTTTATAAGTATAATGATGTACTTGAACTAGTTTTTCTTAATTTCTAGTTTTGAGAAGAAATGCAAATTTTGTATGTAAAAAAGAAAGGAATAATCTATTTTGAAAATGAAGATATATTCTAAAAATAAGTTTGAACTTGTTGATTATTATTTTAAGATTTCATCTCAGTTCAAAAGAGAAGTTTATTCCAATAACCTAAAGGATTGAATTATTGGATAAACAAGTTTTGTTAAAAGGAACCAAATTCAGAATAGTATAAACAGAAGTATATTAGTATAACTTTTAAACAGAAAATACACTTGGACTTACTGGTTAGCCAGTGTACCACAAGGCACTATTTATAAGAGGTCTTGGGTTCGAAACTTGATAGCTACCTTTTATTTTTTATTCATTCAATAAAATCCGGACTGTACAATTTGTATAAAGAGGTTTTCTTTTCGGTTTATAACACAAAGTCCAGATGGACTTGGTGGCTAGCCCCTTGGGGCTTGGGCACTGCGTGTGTGTGTCGGCTGACCCTGGTTCGAAACCCTTAAGCCACCTTTTATATTTTTTTGAAGTTTGAGTTTCATCTTCATTTTTGGGACTTTACCGATTGAAGAAGGTTGGAAAATAAACTCTTTTTTTTAAAAAAATAAAATCTCCTAAAAGATTTATTAGAAATAATTTTAAATTTCAACCTTGTATTTTTTTAAAAAGTGAAAAGGAAATTGAAATAGTAAATGTGCTTTGTTTTCGAAATTATTACTTGAATAAATAATTCCTTTTGAAGAAAAGAAAAAATATGTAATGAGATTCTCTTGTTATAAACAACCCCTTTTGTTGAGTAAGAAATGCTAGATGAGATTAAAATTTGTGAGAATTCATATAGAGTTTTGGAAAGAATTACTATATCACTTGTTTGCTTTGATGAGATTATATGAACATGCTTGTTTGTGATTAAGAATTTTATGTGATTAATTTCCTAAAAGAGATTTGAATCTATGCTATAAACGCATGAAAAGAATTGTTGCCTTAGAAAGATAATGAATGAATTGAAGGAATGATGCTAAAACATGACATATACTAATTTGTGAATAGGTTGAAGCAAAAGAATACTTTGAGTTAAGACATGACTATTCAAAAGTGTGAATACCCATGATTCTTGTACATGAAAAATTATGATTTAGAGTTAGTAAGACCTCGGCTACCAGCACTAGTGAAATAAAAGATTTGAGATATAATTTTGGGATATTGTCATGGAGCTATCTCGTATTTTTGTGAATAAGTCCGGTAGGATGTAAAACTAATTCTAGGAGTTATAACTTGTTCTTGTCTTGAACTTAAGATTTAGGCACTTAAGAGAAGTGTAGTAAACCCGGGAAAAACGCAAGTGGGGCACTCTATGTAGTCGGACGGTGTACTCTGGGACTATAGACCCAGTCGGGTGGTGTACTCCAGGACTGAGATTGCCTCGATGGAGACGAATTTTTATTTGAAATCCGGGACTATGAATAGTCGAATGGATAGTTTATCGTACTTCAGTATATATACGTATACTGGGGCTAGAGGGGCACTATCGGGGTATTCGCACGACGAGGAGTCGGTATAACAGTCGGGCGGTGTACTCCGGGGCTGGGATCCGTACTCGTGGAATATCTGAACCTTGTTCTTACTACTGGGTAGTATCATGGCGAGGGATAGAACCCTACAAATGTGGAGTACGTAGGTGCTTGCCCTCGGACCTATGTAGTATGGGATGCATAGAATCCGAACAAGTATGCATTAGTATCATCTTAGAATAAATTGTGTGCATTAGGCATTAAGGCATAGCATACACTTACATGTTTAGAATAATCATTTTTGACACTTTATTGTTCATTCAATTTTTGTGGTTTGTTAAAGTAATGAGATCATTATATGTACGGCATAGAGAGGATGGCCGAGTATAGCATTTTTCATCAGTTGTAAGCAGTGTTTTAAAAAGCGGCCTAGGCGGCTGCCTAGGCAGCGCCTAGGCACTAGGCGGCTCTCCAATGCCTCGACTAGGGGCTAGGCATTTAAGAAAATCGAAAATATGTTCTAGGCGGATAAAAACGGATCTAGGCAGGCTATTAATCGGCCTAAGCGGGTCTAGGCGTACTAGACCCGCCTAGACCCGCTTAGGACTTAAATATTAAAAAAAAAGACCCGATCCACTTTTCTCTTTCTCCTCTTAATCAGTAAATCCCCGTTTTAAAAAAAAAACAAATCAATTTCGACCTCCAAATCAATAAAAAAAACCCCAAATCGCCTCGTCCTGCCTCCCTCCTCCTTCGCAGCTCGCATATCGCAGTTGCAGCTCGCAGCACCTTCAATTTTGACCTCCTCCGCCTCCCTCATCCTTCGCCTCCCTCCTCCTCTGCCTCCCCCTGACGTCAACACTACGTCCCCCATCCCCCGACTCAAGCCGCCCACTTCCCTACACTATACTTTAAATGATGAATTAGCATTATATTTCTTAGATGTACTTTAAGACAGACAGGATGCAACTCATGATACATTATATACTCTGTGCAAGTTCTGTTATTAAAGGAGCTCAGAGCTGTAATCTTGGATGGATATGGATAGTCCTCATGTTCATCGATACAATAATACAACGATTCGACTATGTGAAGCCCATCCCACAATTGCAAGGAGAAAAAATTCAATAGTAAGAATGAGTAGCAATAAAGAGTAAAAAGATGTTAAGATGCAGGTAATGGACTTTTTAGAACATTGGTTGTAAGTGACTGACGTGCCCACAACTTAATATGCAGGTAATGGACTTTTTATGAAGAAGTAAAGATGTTAAGATGCAGTGTTGACTTACATTGATAAAGTTGTACAAGTTGTATTTTATTGTTGTATTTCATTTATTCTTCCGCTGTGTAAACAAAAGTGTAAAGAACTCTGATATTGTTGAAAAAGTTTTAATTTTCTTGTAAAATTGTACGAAGTGAAGTAAAGATCCCGTGAAATCTCAAATTCGGTCTTATTTGGAATTCGGAGCGTTACAATCGGCATCGGTGGATCTTCAACAACATGTTAGAAGCTTGTTTAATTCCTACGTTACTATATATTTTTATGATATATTTATTGTATAAATTTGCTACACTGCATATTTATTTCTCATTCACATTTGCATCGTGCTTATGCATGTATTTCATTCCGTTTTCCCCCCTACTTTTATGAATCATTTTCACTACTAATATTTTCTACTATTGTGTTGGTATTTATAATCTATACATCTATTTTGATATTCCATTGTGTGACTTTCAACTCCATTTCTTACTTTTATACTAATTTTATATCACGAATTTTAAAACATAACATCATACTTAAATTAAATGTCCCATATCCCTGTGCATATGGAAAGTTACATCTTCCATTTTACCATGTCGGTGCAACCTAATATCGAGATGGCAAATATGCAACTCGATGTCAACGGAGGCAAGTTGCAACTGGATGTCGGGGAGGCAAAATGTGCAACCAAATATCCATACGGCAACCTGCAACCTGATGTCGTGAAGGAAAACATGCAACTTGATGTTAAGGAGGCAAGATTTTCTACCTATTTGCTAATTGATATTTCAAGACTTTTTACTTATATAATGAAAATAAAGGTAAAGAAATATTTTCTTTGCGACATTTTGTTTATACAATTACACTTTATGTTTCCATACAATTTGAACTGGTATAGTTAATTTTACTCTATTTTGTGTTAACAATTTTTTCCACATTTATGTTAAGATTGAGTACATCAACTATGGTCTAAGTTTTCGTTCTTTTGTGAATTACTATTTATTGCCACCGTTTTTCAGTTCTTTAACATTTTTGGTTTCTCACTTACTTTTGTTTTCACGTCCTAATTAATGATTTGACGCTTACTTTTGTAATATTGAATGAACTCATTTTAAGTCTTCTTGCATATATATATTTTGGTCTATTTTGCTCGTTACCCTTTAATGTGTTTTTCGAGTATTGATTATAATGTCAACATTCACTAATTATTATATGTCTTTTACATTCATTGTTATTAATATTTTCTTTACTTAGCTATATTTGTTCGTATTTTTATGTATCTTAACTGGTTATTTTTCCAAAACTATTTTTTATATAACCTTTAAAGTTTGTATTCCTTGTTGTTTGTATGGTTATCAACCTCTTTATAATTGGGTTTTATCTCTTCACTTTTGACTCCTTATTCTATGTGAATAGTCTTTCTATTTCCTTACGATTGGGGGTTAATGGATTATTTTGATTTCACTTTCCATTTATAATTTATCGACTATATATATTCCTGTTTGATTTATTTATAGAGTTGATAAGCCAAATTCTTATTTTGCTTTATAATGTTATTATTATTGCTATGACTTTCATTATTATTATTGGTATCATTATTATTACTGATATTACCATTGCTATTATTATTGTTGTTTTCATTATTTTATTATTGTTGTTAATATTGAATTACCGTCATACAAAAAAATGTTGATCCCAAATTATATTCTGTTTTGCATTATTATTCTTACAAGTATTATTAATATATTTTTTATTGTTATTGTTATTATTATTATTATTATTATTATTATTATTATTATTATTATTTTCATGAATGTGTTGAATCATATCCTGTCATGTATGTATTATCATTATTACTAGTATTGTTAACATTTTTAATTGTATTATTATTACTATTACCAGTATGATTATGATGATTTTTATTATTGTTATTATTATTTTATTATTGTTATTATTATTCTATTATTCTTGATATTATTATTTTTATTATTAACATTTGTTGTTATTATTAGTTTTGTTAAAGCCTATTAGTTTTGATCTATAGCATATCTTTAATTATTTAAATTGAAGCCAAACTTTATATTCATTTTGCATTATTTATTTATATCTATCTTGAGCCCATACTCTCCTTGATCATGGTTTCTCATCCTTGTCTTCCTGCTCGGTTCGTCGATTTGTGTCATGTGGCCTACAATGATATGTATGTTGCTTGGGACATCACCATCGGAGTTGCGCAGCGAAAGCGTGGTGGGCCCATAACCCACAGGCCCCAGGATTCTCTTATCTCTTATCTTTCCTTGCACCTCTTGCTTTCTTTTCATACATTTGCATTGTCTTACTTCGCTGAATCTTTATTCAACAACATTCTAGATCACCCATTCCTATATATGATTTTCTTATTTTGGTGTTGCCACCATTTTGTCTTTTCCCTTGAACCCCATGTTTTGTTACCCCCATAAGAGTTTTCTTTTGCTCTGTCCTATGTACCGCCTAAGCAAATTTCGATGACAAAATTTTATTGTAAGGTGGGTAGGATTTGTAATCCATGTTTCCCCAGTTCCGTACTTTCTGTGTATTTTTGGTATTTTAAATTTTTGTAAATTATTTTCCCACTTTCAAATTCTTTTCTTAAAATGTATTGTCGGACCTCCTATTAAAGTTTATTTTTAATCAATAATTCTATTTGTAACTATTCACTATGATTCTCATATTGTAATACAAACCCTATTTATGTTATTATTATTATTGTTATCAGTATTATTATTATTACTTTTATTCTTTTTTTTATTATTATTATGATTATTGTTATTATTTTTATTATTATTATTATTACCCTTAATTGATAAAGTAAAAATCTATTTATATTGTTAATTGTATTTGTAGTATTCAAATAAATTCTATATTGTAATGCAAAGTACATTTTATTATAGATTATATTTTATTGGTTATCCTAATTATTTCCCTATCGGATTTTAAACCCAACACCCTATAATCCTATCTCTTATTGGATCCAAACTCATCTACCTAACAACCCATACCCATTAACCCCATATATATAACCTATCCTAATAATCTAACCCTAGCTAACCCTACTCCCTAATCTACTGTGCAGACCCTAGCCGCCAACCCCTTCTCCCTACTCTCTCTCTCCCCATCTCTCTCTCACCCGCCATTCCCTTCTCTTTCCCTGTTTCAAAACGAAACAGAGAAGCACCCACTCGATCCCCCCTTTGTCTCCTCCACCGAGCTCCGATGCCCCTCCCGCCGCTTACTTCGTCGTCCTCACCCTGCCAGCGACCAGAGCCACGACAACCACTCCAAGCCACCGTAGTGCCCCCTGCCTCGCCATCACCTCAGTCTCGAAGCTCTGAGCCCTTCATCGTCGTCGACCCCGCTGCACCTCTCCTCGTCGCAGTTGTGACCCCGACTGCACCACCTGTCGACCTCCGTCAGCCCGCCGCCATCCTATCGCAAAGCTCTCCTCATATTCCGTGGCCTCTGTTTTCGAGCAAAACAGAGCTCGCTCATTGCGTTTCCCTGGTCATTGTGTCACTTCCCGTTCGTAGCACCACCGCTGCCAATTGTTGCCATCCTGTCGCCAGTGGTTGCCGTCCCCTCCCACCACTCTCTCTCTCTCTCTCTGTCGCTGTGAAGAAGAAGAAGGGGAATTAGGTTATTGGGTTGTTATTGGTTTGTTGTGGGTTTGCTGTATTGGGTGTAGGGGATTTATTGGTGTTTGGTATTTTGGAGAGATGATTTGTGATTGGTGTTTGTGAAGAGAGTGGGTTTGTGTTGCTGTTTGGGTGTGTTCACTGATCCGGTGTGGGATCCTGTTTGCTGTTCGGATTCGTTGTGTTGTGTTTGTGTAGTTGCTGTTGTGAAGTAGGAGATCGTGATTAGTGTTTGGGTTGATATGGGGTTGCTGTGGGTTGTGTGCCGTGTTGCTGTGTCTTCGCTTTTGTTTGCTGTTGGTCTTGTTGATGTTCTTTTGCAGTTGGTTGCTTCGTTGTGCACATATGAGCATACGTGTCACCGGGATCCTAATCCTGTTATTTTTTTATATTTAGAATCGTCTCCTAACAGGCAAATGTCTCTTGAAATTATTTTTATTGTTTCTAGTTCAAGAAAACACTCCTTGAAATCCGGCAAGTAGTAATCAAATTGAATATCATATCTAATTGAAATCCATTGTTTATTTATTGTACCATGTTATTGCTTCATAGTCCTCTCATCGTGCTATTATTGTTAACTTCAATCCCAAACTATAAAATTTATTGTACTATTGAACATTAACATATACTGCCTTGTCATTGCTTGATTTTGTACTGAGGTTTCGACCCGGTTCCCGACACAGAAACTTAAGACATTGCATATAGATTTGTAGTACACTTAGTCCATATATTGTTATGTTTTGCATGTAAACTGTGTTTTCCATATTTAATAAATTGGACCATGTATATTTCATGTATTGTATAGTCTTGATATCATCTTGAAATTGTATTAGTGCTACCGGTCTCATCGATTGTACCTGTTGCATGAGTATTGATACCATCATCCACATTGATCACATGCATGTTCATAAATGATTATTAATAAAAGAATGTTAAATCAAGCCGGGATTAAGGGTTGACCAAAGTAGTTGATAATATAGTGACTGTACTCGGATGATGGCCAGCGATTATTACCGTTATTGGCATCGTGTAAGAAATTACACATGTCTAGTATTTTACCGTTATCGGCATCATGTAAGAAATTACACATGTCCAGTATTTTATCGTTATCGGCATCATGTAAGAAATTACACATGTCCAGTGTTATTACCGTTATCGTCATCATACCCAGTACATGAACTATAGAATCTACCACCTTAGTCTAAACGAAATTGATTGTATGCATGGAGCCTGTAGTATGGGATGCAGTAGTATGTGGATTAGTTAGGATTAAAATGAATAACAGACTTATAGACATAAATGAACACTGAACATTGATACTGATACTGAATACTAATTATTAAACATTGATTCCTGATTTCTAAATTATTGATTATCAATTTTTGATTTTGTTTCCATATATCATTTAGTGACTTTGACATCGTTCCAATTTCTATTTTTGTTATATAGTCCTTTATTCCCTATTTTACTGCTTACTACTACTTGTCGCCCGAAGCTTGCTATAATGGGTTCTCTTCCTCTTTCTTTTGAGTTATGTTATACAGATACAGTGATGGGTAACCGAAAGGAATTCGTCGAACTGTTACCACATTGCATATTCTCGAGCTACTTGGAAAGTTCTTATATTCTAGACTTGGTTATTGAATTTTATTCTCGTTTATATGATTATGTTTTCCGCGTGGTTGTGTTTATTTCTTTTCATGTTGTTGAGTTAAGACTGGTACAACTTATGGATGATATTAAATTCGTTGGGCCATGCACGTGCTCGTATTCCCATATTTTGGGAAGCGGGGCGTGACAACTAATCTGTCCTATGTGTATCTGGCCACCACGTAACCTAGACTCCCACCACTCCAATATCTCATACTACGACACAATCTAAGTTTCATCACTGTGTTAATGTCTAAATTGCATCTGAAATCTATTAAAATGGTGTAGATGCTGTTTATTCTACTAAAATGCCTAACATCTTACATACAAATGTATATTTATAGATGATAACTGAGAAGGATACCCTGGAGTTTGGAAAGGTGCTTCGCAAAGCTAGACAAGATTATGAATTCCATGACAAGTATGTCCTTGTTAACCCTTTTTCTCATATCTTCATGGTAATGCTCTCCAACCCACCGCAAATATATGTATTAATTACTTCAATAATGTGAGTTTCTTTTTTCCCTCTCTTATACCGCTCATGCTGAAAACTCATTCAGCCTGGAAGTTCTGTCGATTATGTCCTGCGAAATATTCAAGAGGAGGATGTGAAGAAAATTTTGGGGAAAATAATTCTTATTCATCTGTTGTTTATTCATTACTGTATACATCTATATATAAGGATTATATTCTTGAAGAAGAAGAAGAGAGATTGAGAGAAGATTGGGAAGATGAGAGATTTGGGGAATCTGTTTCCTATATTAGGAAACAGAATATACAATTACTATATTTCAACACTCCTCCTCAAATTGGAGCATAGATATCAAGCATGCCCAACTTGTCAACAAATTTCAAGAAGAGCCGAGTCAAAATGGCCTTGGTTAGGATATCTGCGAGTTGATCTTCTGACTTCACTTTTGATATCTCAATAACTTTCTCATCTAATTTTTCTTTGATGAAGAATCTGTCCGCCTCTACATGTTTCGTCCTATCATGCTGAACTGGATTAGCCGCAATATCACACGCTGCTTGACTGTCACAATATACCTTCATAGGTTCCTTTGGACCATAGCCTAAGTCCTGCAACAGGAGTTTTAGCCATAAAGCTTCTGTTATACTTAAAGCTACTACGCGATACTCAGCCTCTGCACTAGAGCGTGCAACAACATTTTGCTTCTTGCTCCTCCATATAACTAAATTTCCTCCAACAAAGGTGAAATATCCTGAAGTGGAGCGCCTATCGATTGTAGATCCTGCCCAATCAGCATCAGTATATGCCTCAACCTTCAAGTGACCATGTTTCGCAAATAAGACTCCTTTTTCTGGAGCTGACTTAATGTATCGCATAATTCTCATTACCGTGTCCATATGTTGTTCCCGAGGTGCATGCATAAACTGACTTACCACACTTAAAGCATATGACAAATCTGGCCGTGTATGTGCAAGGTACATTAATCGTCCAACCAATCTCTGATATCTTTCCTTATCACAAGGCACTTGATCAACTTCATTACATAGTTTCAGTCCTTCTTCCAATGGTGTACTAATTCGGTTGACAAGCGGACATTTCAGTTTTCTTCAATAAATCCAGAGCATATTTTCTTTGAGAAAGAAATATCCCCTTTCTTGACCGAGAAACTTCAATACCAAGAAAGTATCTCAAAGGTCCAAGATCTTTCATTTCGAACTCTTGTGACAAGTAGTTCTTTAATGCCTTCATCTTCTCAGGATCATCTCCAGTTACTATCATATCATCAACATAAATAATGAGAGCAGTAATTTTACCTTTTTTCCTTTTTAGGAATAGAGTATGATCAGAATTACTCTGATAGTATCCGAATGTCCTCATTGCTTTTGTAAATCTCCCAAACCAGGCTCTTGGCGACTGCTTCAGTCCATACAATGCTTTCTTCAGACGACATACTTTATTGCTGTGTTGGACTGGTCTGTTCGACCTTGGTGGAAGATCCATATAGACTTCTTCTGTCAACTCCCCATGCAAAAATGCATTCTTCACATCAAATTGCTCCAACGGCCAGTCAAGATTGGCAGCAAGTGTCAGGAAGACTCGAACAGTACTGAATTTTGCCACTGGTGCGAATGTATCTTCATAATCAATTCCATACGTTTGAGTGTACCCTTTGGCAACCAGCCTTGCTTTGTATCGCTCTATTGAACCATCAGACTTATACTTCATTGTATAAATCCATCTGCATCCTACTGGCTTTTTTCCTGCTGGCAGCTCGACTATCTCCCAAGTCTTGTTCTTTGTCAAGGATTTCATCTCCTCATCCATAGCTGCTTTCCACCTTGGATCAGTAAGGGCTTCCTGCACATGTTAGGAAAAGATACAGTAAATAATTGATTCACAAATAACTTATTTGATTCAGACAATTGGTGAGTGGACACATAATGACTCATGGGATACTTGACTTTACTAGTGGGATTAGGCTTGTAAGTGGGTTTTGGGATACCTCTAGTAGTACGGTTTGGGAGTTCTCTTCTTGGAGCTTCGGACAGCGATGACGATTGGTTTTGGAGTTCTACTGGGAGTAGAGATAGATCTGATGGTACTGGTGGTGGAGATGGTTCCGATGGTGCTGGTGGTGGAGATGACTCATCTTCATGGAGGTTCGGCACTGACTGCAGATCTTCGTGGAAATTTTCTTCCTCAACTAAGTCTTCATTCGAGTGATCGTCATTACTTACATCCTGATTTTCTCCCCTTATATCTGATTGTTCAGTTTGAATAGTAACCACTTCATCATAGGCAAAAGTTTGAACTTCACTTCGGTACTCCTCCTGAAGTTCAACCTCAGAGGAAAAATACATCTCATCTTCATGGAACACAACATCCATAGTCACAAACATCTTTTGAGTTGGTGGGTGATAGCACCGATACCCTTTCTTATTCTGTGCATATCCCACGAAAACACAGCGGACAGCTCGAGGAGTTAACTTATTGCATTCATGTTGATGAAGATGAACAAATGCAACACACCCAAACACATGAGGTGGCAAGTTGAAGACTTTGGTGCATTCACAGCTTCAGTTAATGCTTGAAATGGGGTGAGGAAATTTAGAATTTTAGAGGGAACTCGGTTGATTAAGTATGCAGCAGAAGTAAGGGCTTCTCCCCAATAAATGAATGGCATATTTTCATGGATGAGAGAAGCATGGACCACTTCGAGCAAGTGTCTATTTTTTCTTTCTGCAACCTCATTCTGTTGAGGTGTATATGAGCATGTAGTCTGATGAACAATTCCGTGTTCCACCAAATATTGTTGCAGATTTGAACTCAGGTACTCTCCGCCATTATCACTCCTAAGAACTTGAATCTGTGATTTATATTGAATCACAACATGCTTGTGAAATTTCTGAAACAAACTACTAACTTCACTTTTTGACTTCATCAAACAAATCCAGGTCATACGGGTACAGTCATCAATAAAGGTCACAAACCATTTGGCTCCTCTAAATGTAGTGGTTTTGGATGGACTCCAAACATCAGAATGAATAATCATAAAAGGAAGGGAGCTTCTACTTGGACTTGGAAGAAAAGAGACACGATGACCTTTTGCGAGTTCACACACATCACACCGAAAGGCAGATATATCCAACTTCAAAAATAAACTTGGAAATAATTTCTTCAAGTAACTAAAAGAAGCTTGCCCTAGACGTCGATGCCATAACCAAATATCTGATTTCTTCTTCTCATCTTCGGAACCTTCCACACTTAGAGCTTGAGTCAACTTGCTCGAACATTCAGATTCTAAATCCAGGTAATAGAGCTTCCCGTGTCTAACCCCATAACCAATCATCTTGCGAGTCCGAATATCCTTAAACACACAATGTGAAGACCAAAAAACTGCAATACAATGTAAGGCAGTGGTTATTTGAGCAACAGATAATAGGTTGAAATTCAAAGATGGCACAACTAGGGCAGTATCTAAGGTTAGGTTGTTTGTGAGGTGTATGGTACCCTCACCAGTAATAGTGGCAGGATCACCATTGGCAGTGGACTCAGTTGATTTAGTGGATGGTTGAAAATTTTGAACTTGTCTAGAATCAAAAGTCATATGGTCGGTAGCACCCGAATCAATTATCCATGTACTATTCATAAAAGAAGCAGAAATATTAAATACCTTACCATCATTAACTGCAGCTGTGACTAATGTAGAGGCAAGTCCAATACTCTTCTCAGCTCTATCAGTTTGTCCCATGGTAGCGGCACAAGAAAAACAACGGATCTGATCGACACAACTTGGCCAAGAACAGTAACTAGCAACACAACAAACAGCACCAACAGTAACACATCAAGCACCAACACCAACAAACAACAATCAGGGATCGGGAGCTCAGGAGGACGACAGGGAGGATCAGGATCGGGATCTTCTTCTTCCTCAGATCTGATTTGATCAATCAGCAACTCAGCAGACAACTCCCTCAATAAACAGCAAGAGAGAGACAGCAGCAACAGTAAAAGAGACAGCCAGCAAGGGGCAAGGTCGGAGCTGGAGGTCGGCGTTGCAGTGGCGTCGACGAGCGGGGCGGTGGCGCTGGCGACACAAGGGCAGCGATCGAAATAGGGAAGAAGCAGAGTTCGAGGTTGGGGGCGTCGAAGTTGAGCGGGAAGTTGGGTTTTGGCTGACTTTTGATCAGAGGAGAAGGGGTCGGGGGGATGAGCTGGTGAATTGAGGAAATGAGGGAGTCGACGATGGCAAGGATTTGGCAGAGTCGGAGTCAGACCAAATCGGGTGGTCGAAGGAGTAGAAGACGGTGATCCGACAGTCGAGAGAGCGGAACGAGTTCGAATCGACAGCGGAGCTTTTGGATCTGGCCGAGATCGCTTCGATCACAATCTGGTAGTTTGTCACCGGATTCGCGATCGGAATATGCTTGAAAATGTCGGAATTTTCCACAGCGTCGGAATCAAAAGGTGAGGATCGGATGGGAGGTTGAACGGAGAAGGGGATGAACAGGAATTGAAGAAGATGAAGATGAACGGGATCTGGAGATCTGTAGTCGACGAGGATGATGATCGGTGATGGGATCAGCAACGGGATGATGATCGGTGACGGGATCAGCAACGGGATGATGATCGGTGACGGGATCAGCAATGGGATCTTTGGATGACGAGGAGGCAGATCTGATCACCTCTTCTTCTTCAAATGGCCTAGATTTGGTTAGGCTCTGATACCATGAAGAAAATAATTTTTGAGAAAATAATTCTTATTCATCTGTTGTTTATTCATTACTGTATACATCTATATATAAGGATTATATTCTTGGAGCAGAAGAAGGGATTGAGAGAAGATTGGGAAGATGAGAGATTTGGGGAATCTGTTTCCTATATTAGGAAACAGAATATACAATTACTATATTTCAACAGGATGTCGATTGTATTCCACCAATAGCACTTAAAAGCAGGATTCAGGTACATCATCCTATTGATTTCTTTGTTATCTTACCACTACTCAATCATTCAAACCTAGTATTTCTTTTCTTTTCTTTTCTTTTTTGAACTGTTCTATATATCTATGTTCATTAAAATGAAGAACTCTGTGGTAGGTTACTTCCGGTTGGCATCGATGCCACCAGGTGATGATGTAAGCAAAATTTCTTACTTAAATATTCATAACATGTTCTTTCCATTGCATGTTTCTCATTTTCCTATCACAAGTAGTTTAACACTATGTTGATTCTGACTGTATATTAATGGTTTCTTATTTATCATTGTTCATTGCAGAGTGGACCAATTATCTATCATTGTTAACGAGCCAATATTGTTAACGAGCCAAAAAAACAGAAGAGTTTGGTTCTTGATTTTAACTTTGGTGTTCTTATGTATATATCTCGATATATAAATAAAAGGTTTGATTTAGATGATGATTTTGGTTTTTGGGTGCGATGTGGATCAAATGTATGCTATGTCTAAAGTGCCACGAAATCTCAACTTCATTGATGGCAAGAGTCATGTTCACTTCGATCATGAGTATGCATTTTAAATTTAGTGGCAATTCCTTGAAGGCTTTTGTTTGATATATTTATGTTCTTAATGTCACTGTAATTCTTTTTTTTGTTTGTTATTGTAGTTCTCATCTCAGTGGTGGGAGAGAGGTGAAAGCAACTACGTTATTTGTACTGGTAATTCTTTCTTCTCTAATTTGATGCATTTTTTTTGTAATCTTTTTTAATCTTTTCAATAAATTTGTTCACTCATGTGTTTCGGTTGGTAATTTCCGTGATGATTCTATATTCTTATTTATATAGTTTGATGATTTTTCTCAATCTCTCGCACACACATTGTATGCTTTTTGATAGCAGTGGATATGAGTCTGTGCCTCAATTGTAATTACTAATCAAAGAAACAAGCCCTAGATCCAGTGAATGAATATGTTGCAATTGCGGGTTGGAGAGGCCAAGAGTCGAAGAGCTGATGCCTAATAGGCAGCTTCAAGCTTTCTCAGTAAATCCTCACCTTAAATTCTTTTGATTCTCAGTTTCGAATTGTTCAATTTTATTTCATATTTATCAGATAAGATATTGATAAAGTTACATTACTCTTCAGATCGCTAAATTGTTAAATGAAATAGACTTTAGCCTATGTGTTTGTTGTATACCTTGATTTGCTTAATAGTTGAATAAGAACCATGATATACTAAAACACCATTATCTAAGACTCAGAACAGAATGCAACTGAGCAAGTTTAACCTAGCTAGTCATCTCCTTCCGTTGTTACTACTCGATGCATCATGCATGTGTCCATAATCCACTCTCTAAAATCTATATGTATCATGCATGTGTCCATAATCCACTCTCTAAAATCTATATGTGGAGGAATTTTTCATTTTATATATAGAACCAAAGCTAATCCGATGCATGTTTCCATAGTGCATTTCCTGCTGTGTACATTAGTGTTGGGGTTTGTGGATCCAATACACGATAATGGGTTGAAGAAGATAGGCGGGAAGTAGAGTCGAAGTGGGAGGAAGAGGTCAAGAATAGTTGAAGGCTACAGCAGAGTTGCGGTCGACCGCACCCCCCGACAGCACCCAGGCAAGACGACCGGTCAACCGCGCAGTCGACCGTCCCGCTCTCTGACTCAATTCTGTACCTTGAAGGAATGACCGGTCGACCGCGCAGTTGACCGATTGCTTTCTGTTAGAACTCGTGCAGTCGAAGAAGAAAACCGGTCGACCGTCAAGATGGTGTGGTCGACCGTCCCGACGTTGATTGATGAGCGGCTGAGATGGAAAGTTGTGGAATTCTGTATATATTGTATTGTGTACGATTTTAGGGTTAAGTGAAAAGAAAATAGAGATCTACCAGTCATCATTAAGAGAGAGGGAGATAGAGAGAAACCCTACACCTTGGTGGTGAGTTCTTGAGAGATTTGTAAACCTAATCTTCATATTTCTGGTGGAAATCGCAGGAGTGCCTCTGCGCGGGGAAGTAGCCATTGTTTTGGGTAAACCTCGATAAAAATTTTGTGTGTTCTTGTGTGTTGCTTTTGCTTGTTCTTTCTTCTATTGTTTTGATTCTATAGTTCTTGCATCTCGTCGTCGTTGTTGAGTTTATTCTGCAGTTAGAATTCAACAAGGTGGTATCAGAGCTATAGGTTGGTAGTATTGATTGAGATAGGGGGACAAGAGTAGAGTCAAAGAGTTCGATGGAACGGATTTTACAATATGGAAGATCCAAATAATTATGTATCTCCGACAGAAGGATCTAGATGATCCGTTGTTTGGTGTGAAGCTCGAAGGGGAGGAGGTCGATCCGGTTGCATTGACGGGCTTGAATAGATTGGATCAAAAAGCGCTTGGGCAAATTCATTTGTTACTGAGCAGGAAGGCACTATTTCACATTGAGAAGGCAAGAACCGCAAAGGAGGCAATGAAAATATTGACAGACATGTTTGAGAAGCCGAATGCAGCGAATCAGATTTTACACCTAAAGAAGTTGGTCAACTTGTAGTTATTAGAAAGGAGTTCGGTTGCTGAGCACATCAACAATTTCTGTATGGTTTACAATCAAATGGAATCGTCGGGTTTAAAGTTTGAGGAGAGGGCACAATCGTTGTTATTGCTATCCAGTCTTTTCGATAGTTACGGCACAGTAGAGCAGACTATTACTAGCACCATGACCGATACAAAAACCCTAAAGGATGTTATAAGCAGCATTATGAATGAGGATGCAAGGAGGAAAAGATATGGAGAGACTTCAGTGTCATATCCTAGCAATACCGCGCTGTCAGTTGATAATCGTGGTAGAAGTAACAACAGAGGGAGGTCGCAGAGCAGGAATCACAGGTCCAAGTCAAGAACCGGACATCACAAAGGTGAGTGTTGGTACTGCAAGAAGCCAGGACACAGAAGAGACCAATGCAAGGAGTATAAGAAAGCACAAACAGAGTTACAGGTAGCCAATGTGGTAAGTATTGAACTCCGTCTAGATGAATTGTGTTTATCTGCTGGATTTAATATTTTGCAAGATAATTGTTGTATAGACTCAGGTGCTTCTTATCATTGTACCCCCATGAGGTATGTTTTTGAGGATTACAGGATAGGTAATTTTGGTGCAGTTTCAATTGGTAATGGGCAGATATGTCCTGTTGTGGGTAGAGACATTGTGAGAGTGAAGGTTCGCAATAGTGGGCAATTGGTCTTGTATGATACACGACATATTCCGAGATTGAAGAAAAACTTGATCTCAACTAGCAAACTACACAAAGAAGGGTTTACAACAACTTTTTGGCATGGAGAATGGAAGGTGACTACAGGTACCAGGTTGGTGGCAAAAGAAAAGCGTGGTGACACGTTGTACTTACTCAGGGGAGGTAATTCAGGTGATATCATTGCTGCAGCATCAGTAGGTAGTTCCTCTTCAATTCTATGGCATGTCAGGTTGGGACACCTTGGTAAAAAGGATATCAAGCAGCTTTGTTCTAGGGATCTTCCGCTAGGGGCTGAAGAAGGTTGAGATGGATTTTTTTGAGAATTGTGTGATGGGCAAACAGAAAAAAGTTAGCTTTCAGTTGGGTGGGCGTGAGAAGAAGCTTGTGAAGCTAGATTTGGTACATACAGATGTGTGGGGTCCAGCTACGGAATTCTCTTATGGTGGTAAGAGATACTTCGTCACATTCATCAATGATGCTATAAGAAATGTTTGAGTTTATGCAATTCGTGAGAAATAAGAAGTATTTGAGGCATTCAGAGCTTGGAAGGCCAAGGTTGAGAATGAGACGGGTTGCAAGGTGAAAGCAATAAAGTCAGACAACGGAGGTGAGTACACAAGCAAAGTGTTTATTAACTATCTGGCAAAGAAAGGTATCAAAGGAATCAAGACAGTTCCTAAGACTCCACAGAAGAATGGTGTAGCAGAAAGGATGAACCGCACGATACTCGAAAGGGCGAAATGCATGAGACTTCATGCAGGTCTTCCGGTCCATCTTTGGGCCACTACTGTTGATACGGCAGTGTACTTGATTAACCGTTGTCCATCTAGTACCCTTGATAGGGCTATTCCAGAAGAATTATTGTCAGGTAAAACTATTAATTATTCGCATTTGAAAGTTTATGGTTGTATGGCATATGCACTAATTGACAGGGAAGAAAGAAAGAAGTTGGACAGTCCAGGAGTTGTGTGTTCATTGGCTACGATGGCTATGAGTATGGTTACAGGCTCTGAAATTTTGTGGATAACAAAGTCATTCGCAGTAGAAATGTAGTGTTCAATGAAGAGGTCATATACAAGGACAGACACACAGGTCAAGACAGTACAACCAGTTTAGAGTCGGATTGGGGTTCAGACTCAGACTCAGATTCAGGCTCTGAAGGCGGTCCTAGTGGTGGGGGCCCTACAGTGCACCAGTAGGTACAAGTACCACAGGCAGCACAGGAGGCTCATGATGAGCCTATTAGGAATGAGTAGGTTATCCAAGACGAACAGGTACAGCTAGAACAGTTCGGGGAACCTGAACCGGTCGGTGAACCGATATCCACGTTGAGGAGATCGATACGAGAGAGGAGGCCAACCAGGATATTTGATCCATCAGCTAGTGTTGTTCACAAACATGTTCTGTACACAGATTCGGGGGTGCCAAAAACTCATGAGGAGGTTTTGAGGGATGAGGCTCGAATTCAGTGAGAGTTAGCCATGAAGGACGAGATGAGCTCCTTGGAACAGAACCAAACTTGGGAGTTGACCAAGTTACCTGCAGGAAAGCGCGCTCTTATGAACAAATGGGTTTTTAGAGTCAAATATGAGGCAGATGGCAGTAAAAGGTACAAGACAAGGCTTGTTGTAAAAGGATTCTCTCAAAGAGAAGGTGTTGATTATAGTGAGATCTTTGCACTGGATTTGAAGATGGCTTCAATTAGGGTTCTACTCAGTATTGTGGTAGTTGAAGACTTGCACTTAGAGCAGTTGAATGTAAAGACAGCATTTCTCCATGGTGATGTCGAAGAAGAGCTGTACATGAAACAATCCACAGGTTTTGAAGCTAAAGGAAAGGAAGACATGCTGTGTCGATTGAAGAAGAGTCTTTATGGGCTCAAACAAGCATTGCGGTAATGGTACTTGAAGTTTGATTGCTTCATGAGAGGAAAAGGTTTTGATAGGTGCGAAACGAATTATTATGTGTATGTTCGTAGATATGAGGACAATGATACAGTTACCTTGGCATTGTATGTGGATGACATGCTGTTAGCAGGTTCATGTATGGAGAAGATCAAGGAAGTGAAAAAGATGCTAGCTTGGGAGTTTTCAATAAAGGACTTGAGTGAAGCAAAGAAAATCCTCGGCATGAAGATTAGTAGAGACAGGAGTAGCAAGAAGCTTTGGTTATCACAAGCGGACTATGTGAAGAAGGTGTTGAAGAGATTCAATATGGATGGTGAGAGGCCAGTCACTTGTCCCTCGGCTGCTCACTTGAAGTTATCAATGGACTTGTGTTCTAAAACAGAGGCAGAGATGGAGAAAATGGCTGCTATTCCTTATGCCTCAGCCGTTGGGAGTTTGATGTATGCGATGGTGTCTACAAGACCAGACATCGCACAAGCAGTGAGAGTTATCAGCTGTTACATGAAGAATCTAGGTAAACAGCATTGGGATGCAGTAAGGTAGATTCTTAGATATCTAGCAGGTACTTCAGATCACTCTCTTTATTTTGGAGGAGATTCTTTGCATATACATGGTTATGTGGATGCATATTTTTTGGGCGATCATGATGGTTGCAGAAGTACCACAGGGTATGTATTTACAGTGGGTGGAACATCTGTTAGTTGAGCTTCGCAGTTACAAAAGGTTGTAGCACAGTCAACCACGGAGTCAGAGTATATGACACTTACAGAAGCGACGAAAGACATGTTGTGGATTTCGGAGCTTATGAAATAATTGGGCAGGAAGCAACCCATAGGTGAACTATGGTGTGACAGTCAAAGTACAGTTTTCTTGGCGAAAAACTCAGCATATCACTCTAGGACTCGGCACATTCAAATGAGCTATCATTTTGTCAAAATGGCGGTTGAGAAGAAATGGTTGAAGCTAACTAAGATTCTTGGCACTAAGAATCCGGCAGAAATGCTCACTAAGGTGGTGGATAGCAAGAAACATCAGTTTTTTTATATCGCTATCGATTGTCTTCAGGTTAATTGTTGAGGAGACTCGCACAGGCACAGGTCTAGACTAGGCCAATGGAAGAATGAAGAACAGGTTAGAGACTTCATATATATGTCTCCAAGTGGGAGATTGTTGGGGTTTGTGGATCCAATACACGATAATGGGTTGAAGAAGATAGGTGGGAAGGAGAGTCGAAGTGGGAGCAAGAGGTCAAGAGTAGTTGGAGGCTACAGCAGAGTTGCGGTCAACCGCACCCCCCGACCGCACCCAGGCAAGACGACCGGTCGACCGTGCGACTCTCTGACTCAATTCTGTACCTTGATGGAATGACCGGTCGAACGCGCAGTCGACCGATTGCTTTCTGTTAGAACTCGTGCAGTCGAAGAAGAAAACCGGTCGACCGTCAAGATGGTGTGGTCGACCATCCCGACGTTGATTGATAAGCGGCTAAGATGGAAAGTTGTGGAATTCTATATGTATTGTATTGTGTACGATTTTAGGGTTAAGTGAAAAGAAAATAGAAATGTACCAGCCGTCATTAAGAGAGAGGGAGATAGAGAGAAACCCTACACCTTGGTGGTGAGTTCTTAAGAGATTTGTAAACCTAATCTTCATATTTCTAGTGGAAATCGCAGGAGTGCCTCTGCACGGGAAAGTAGCCATTGTTTTGGGTGAACCTCGTTAAAAATCTTGTGTGTTCTTGTGTGTTGCTTTTGCTTGTTATTTCTTCTCTTATTTTGATTTTATAGTTCTTGCATCTCGTCGTCATTGTTGAGTTTATTCCGCAGTTAGAATTCAACAATTAGTACAAACTATATCTGGAGGATATCTTTGTTGCATACATGGCTAATGCTATGAATTTGACTATAGAATACTTTGTGAAAAATCAATCATCTTTCCCATCTTTCCCACAACTCACTCTGGAAAAACTGAAAAAATGGCAATCACAAAAGGAGCTCTCGAGTTTGCTAATGAACGATGGCTTGCCCATAAAGACCTTGACGATAATGGCCTTGAGAAAAGAATAGGTCTCACCATCTCCTATCCATTTCTTTTCTCTTCATCTATGTCGCTTCACGTTTGTGATCTTTTTATTTATTTGAAAATGGGAGGGACTTTGCTGACTGCAAGCGCCCACACAATAACAACAGTGATAGGATCTGGTGTGCTCTCTTTGGCTTGGGCAATGGTGCAGTTGGGCTGGATGATAGGGGTAGATGTTCTTGTATCTTTCTCTTTCATCACTTGATACTGCTCCTCTCTTCAAGCTGATTGTTACCGGTCACCTGACCCTTCTGGTGGGAAAAGAAACTACACTTACATGGAAGCTGTGCGATCGAATCTAGGTAAGGTTCTGAATTTAAATTATTTCTATGCATATCCTTTGGTTAATCCGTTTACTTTCTCTTAAAGGCGGAGTGCACGTTAAGTTATGCAGAATAGTCCAGTATGCAAATCTCGTCGGAGTAGCAATTAGTTATGCAATCACAGCGGCTATTAGCATGGCGGAAATATCCCTCTCACAATTTCATTTGGCATTTATACATGTATGTAAATTGGGATTAAGATGTTTGCTCCGTTTGTATTATATTCATTCAGGGATGTCAGAAGATCCTACTGCTTTTAAAAGAATGGTCACAATGCAAATTGCGATGAAAAACTTACCATCTACATAATAATCTTTGTTAGTATTGAGATAGTCCTTTCTCAAATCCCTATTTTCCACAAGATCTGGTGGCTCTATGTTGTTTTATAACTATATATGAAATTTTATGTATGTTTGTATTTTTTTATTAAAAAATGTTTTAAAATTCAAAAAAAGTTATTTAAAAAATACCTATCTATCCTGGCCGGCGTTTTAAGACAAAAATGTTGGGATTGGGTGCTTTTTTAAAAAAAAAAATTAATAACCTATCCTGGCGTTTTTGACCAATAACGCCGGGATAGATTACCTTTCCTTCTTTTCCTAGCAAAAGCTCTATACCGGCATTTTTTCAAATAAACGTCAGGATAGAGACAGGCTATAGCGGCGTTCCTAAAAAACGCCGGGATAGACCCTATATCTGTCCGGATGCTCGCTATTGCAGCGATATCAGAAACACCGCTACGGTCTATCTAGGCATTTATAAACGCCGGGATAGCCCAAAAAACACCATGAAAGCCTGTGCGGTTTGTAGTGTCATGAGGTAGTCGGCCTACATATATATTTTGGTCAAACCATAACCAATCTAATGGTGAGTCACATCACATGCATGGGTTGTGATAATAGCAAAATTCGCAGCAAATCAAGGCTATACAATTCTAGTACAGAGCTTCAAGTTTCTACAAGCAGATTAATAGTAACGGGTCTTCCTAACAAGTCCAGACATGCTCCAGGCTCACTAACAAAATATGGGCCGCATTCAAGCCCATTAAAAGCAACTAGGTCCACTAAGAGAGACATCCAGCCTATTAAGACTGTAACTCAAATCTCTTATCCCCAACAAAATAGTAACCGATTCTCTCTCTTGAGAAAGGAATGTACAAAAGATAACAGATTTATGTCGATCTTCTAACTGATTCTCAGGCCTATAAATACCATCCCCCCTCCCTCAGTCAGAAGATAATCAATCTTTTCTACTTCCAAACTCTCTTACTATCTCTGGTTCTGATTTGAGCGTTGGTGGTCTGTCATCGGGGCCAACCCCGGTGTTTCAGGCTTCTTTGCAAGTCCATCGGGCGCATTAGCAACCACCGGATTTTTATCTATGTGCTCTTTCCACAATCAAGATTCAATCTCGAGAGATCTAACCACTTTTCATGCCAACGATTAAAGTTCAGGTATTTAGTAGTTTCCTTAAAAATATAAACTCACTATCAGTTTGCAACCACACCAAAATAAGCAGCAACAGATTGGTGCCGTATGTGGAAAACTACACAGATCTACATCATAGATCAGAACTTGCCGTGCAAAACACCAAGTTTTCTCGTCATGCGATCGAAGGAAAAAGGGAGAGCAGCGGCCTCAAGCCGACTAGCGAACCATCTTCATCAGCAAACTCCTCATGTGGAGAATCATATTCCTCCTCATCAACCGGATTATCCCCAACTACCCCATCAAGCTCCTATCAGCAGAGATGCACCGAGAGGCTCTCGACAAAGCCACCATGAACCACATCATGAACGACACCCTCTATATGAACATGTCTCAATCTATTCTACTGCCAGCCACTTGATGCCCTTGCGGGGTCCCCGGGGGATCAAGAGACCTCCGCCAAGTCATTAACTCCAAACAACAGTCCGACATCCGGATTCGCTTGAATGATAGGTGTTCCCAAGTCGAGGCCCCCCGTTTAGAACATCAAAATCGGAGAAGCAGTTATCCTCGAAGGCAGATATCAAGATGATCCACCTCTCGTAGGGGGATGCAGTGAAGAAAGTGTTGGTGTATGCCCTAAAGGCCAGTGGTGTATTGACATTACTACTTTACATTGCATCATGACATTCATCTTCTATTAAGACATTTTATTTATTGTGAATTAAATGAACATAATAAGTCCTTAGAATAGTAAGTTCAATATCATAGGATATCAAGTGCATGACTTGATTGTGAGATCCTATTAACTGAAATCAGAACACTATTTTTAAATATCCATAGTTAAGTATTATTATGAATTAGGATGATAATACATAGAGACTAGTGTGTGCGTAGATTGATGACCATTCTCACAGATCATGGATATGAGATATCAAGTATTCACATGGGTACATATTAGAGTAATAATGTACTGGACTGATCCACCATGAGAACGCCGCATGGATCGTTATGTGTCATAAGTGGTTCTCACAGTGACCATGGTGTACATAATCCTTTGACTTGAAGTCACTATGGTTCCCTACATGAGAAGTTATATGTTTTAATGCCATCATACATTGCATGTAATAAGATAATTGTAAAGGAGACTATTGGATATACTACAAATCATGCGAAGGGATGTGCGTGACTTAGATAGGATTTGTCCCTCCTACATAACATGAGCGATATCTACGGGACCCTTGATTGAGTGAAACTGCATAATGCATGGTTGTGCTCAAATGAGTCAATATGAGATATTGAGCTTATTTGTTTTAGTTATTCTACTCGGACATCAAGAAAACAAAGATTGAACTATACAAGGGTAACACGCTCTATACCTTGTGGTCAATTAAGATATTTGGACAAAAGGAATAACTATATGTTAACATTGATCACGGATAGGTTATGTAAATCACTGACATTCCCGATACTTGAGTAGCAGTGATGTATTGTTAGATACCGCTCAGTATTTGTAACACTAGAATAGAATTTTAGTATTACTGTTAACGTAATGAGAACCTACAGGGTCACACACTTTGAATGGACCGAAATTGGAATTTAAATTCATGAGATGAATTTAATTGGGATTCCTAGTATGATTTGGACTCCTGATATGGTTGGGTAATTAATTAGATTAAATGGGCCAAGTAAAGTTAGAAGGGCCACACACGAATCTGACCCAGGTCAGATTGTGAGCCCAACCACCTCACCACTATCTTATGGTTGATTTTCTACATATATATATATACGATATATTTCTGTCGAAATGACACAGGAGAAAACCCTAACCATCACAAAAATTGTGTGAGAGAGAGACCGTGAGGAACATTCCCTTCCCGCAGCTAGCACTACGGCATGAGGGAGAGCTTGATTTGATTCGTTCGTGTGGATACAGTAGAGGCATCGCAACATTTTACAGTGCTATGATTGGCATATTTTGGAGACACCAGATCCATCTTTAAGGTATAAATCCTAAAAACGATTTATGATTTTCGCATGGATCCATGGCTAAGTTTCGATATTTTGTAAAAAAAAATTCCGCTGTATAATATGTGATTGGATGGAAATTTAATGATTGGATGGATGGAAATTTAATTGCCCTCGAAACCTAACAAAAAGAAGTCCGCCTGGTGAAAGTTGAAAGCTTCATGAGAAGAACAAAGGGAAAGATGCCTCAGTCGCTAAGGTCGAACTTGAAAACTTCAAGCACAACATCCTCCAAGCTATCCGAGGTACTCATGATCAGGGTCAACACTCGTGGAGCCGTCAGTCTAATCCTTCAAAAGAGGGAGAGTCCAGCGACTCAATTAGATGCAAGGGGAATGACGATCAAGTCCTTCACCGCATCTGAGAAGTAGAAGATCGCATAGAGCAGATAAAGCATGAATGGAACCTCTCCAGCTGGACTTACTGCCCCAGCCAACCTCCTTCAAGCAAATCCATCTCCAATGCATCTATTCCCAAGAACTTCAAAGATCTTCAGTTTGAATCTTACGATGGTGAATCTAACCCGGCCGAACATATTGAGAGTTTAGAACACTCATGATGATCTATAACTCCACCGATGCGCTCATGTGCCGAACATTTCCTGCAACCTTGAAGGGATTGGCGAGGGAGTGGTACTCTTTCCTTACTCCGGAGTCGATATTCTCCATCGACCAACTCTAGGGACTCTTCATAGCACACTTTGTCACTAAACACAAAACTAAAAAAATAAGCGCTTCTTTGTTGGAATTAAAGCAAAGAGACGGAGAGCTACTAAAAGACATTTTCAAGCATTTCATAATCGAGGTAAGGTCCATTTTCTCCCTAGACTCGTCAATGGCAGTTGCTGCCTTCCTCACAATATCACCCATAAGGACATGAAGGTCTCCCTCGTGAAAATGCTACCTAAGAATTTCATCGAGCTCCTGGAAAGGAGTGACAAGTACATCAAAGATGTGGATTCCAAAGACCAGAAGGATCCATCTTCCAAGAAAAAATCGAAGAATATCAGTGAGGAAGGACCTAGAAAGTTTAGAAAGACGGTGCAGCTCAATGCTGCCCTCCTCCAGCACCACGCTTCGATAATTTCACACTCATTAATGCAAGCGTATCAGCCATCCTCATAGAAGTCGAAAAGGATGAAACAATCCACCCACCCCTCAAGATAACCAAAGCCAGTAAGAGAAGAGACATGAACAAGTGGTGCGCATTTCATATGGGCCATGGACACACCAACGAAAGCTGCCGAGACCTCAAAGAAGAACTTAAAAGACTGATTCACTGGGTTATCTCTCCCAATTCATCTAGCAAAAGAACAATGACAAAACCCTTTTGGTAAGGGGGCTAATAAGCGTCAAGAGAAGCCCTCCGAATCACAAGACTAGGAGCACATGGCAGTATTCCACTCCATTCATAAAGGCCCAATGGGGGGAGATTTGAACTCCTCCCGCAAAGCGTTCGTTAGAGGTTAACTTGGTGCATAACATCCCGCTTGCCAAGAGCCTAGGGGTCCCAATATCTTTCTCCAATAAGGACTTAACGGGTGTTTTGTGACGCATCCGTCATAAGTCTTTGCTTGGTAAATCATGAGGTACGACACATCCTGGTGGACAATAGTAGCTCGGTAAATATCCTTTTCATGAACACATTAAACGGTCTCAAGCTCTCCTGAGACAGACTCAAGCCAGCTGGATATACACTCAACAGGTCCTCTAGTGTCCCCATTCAAGTTGAAGGAACCGTCACACTCGATGTGACAGCAGGAAAAGCCCCCACTACTCAACAGAAGCGCTGGACCTTATGGTAGTCGACGTTAGAGCTGCATAACACAATATTTGGCCGTCCGGGCTTTGTGGCCTGTCATGCAGTTTCTTCCGCCTACAAAATGGAAATGAAGTTTCCCATAACAACAGGTGGATGCCAAGTTCTAGGAAGACAACAGGCAGCACGCGCATGCTACACTACCACAATGGGGAGCTTGGTTCTCCTCCTCGACGCCATAGAACTCCCTGCCAGAAAGGAGTCACAATAACTCCAAGCCCGTTAACGAGCTTGAAGATACCACAAAGAGCATCCAAACCTACCAAGCTCTCTCCAGATAGGTCCAAATTCGTCATCGTCAGAATAAAGTAATAAACTTGAATCCCCCACCTGAAGCTACACCGCTCATTCAACTGAAAGAAATAGTCCTGCTTAAACACATTGGCAAACTTGAAGATCTCCTCCTCTCTGCAAAAAAAGTGGAGGCACGTTCCAAAATAAGCAAGTGTAGGCAAGGTTTACAAAGTTGTTCGCCTAACAGCTCATCAACTTGAAGACCTGGTGGGGGGCAAGAAGATATCAGCAGGGACTTGGAATGTGGAAAGCCTCATGAACTTTAACAATGGTGCTTAACGCTCCCTCTAATAAAGACATCTTTCCCTACCGATCACTAAATTTAATAAAGGCTAGCCACTAGAGCAGCCACTTAATGTTACTTTCAATAAAATTTAGTATTTATTTTTTAAATATCTTGTACAATTCTCTGGATGCAAATAATGAGTTAAAATGCCAAGCTTACTCCTAAAAACGACACTGAAAACTTATTAGAAACTCCTTATAAGATGAGTTTGGAGTCCATACCCATGCCTTAGAATTGCTCTAGCAATTTGCAATGAAGCATATCCTGAGCTCAACTTGCCATTTGACCTCCTCCTGCAACCCATTAGAACCTTCAACAATAAGTTCGGAGTCCATACCCATGACTTAGAGTTGCTCTAGAAACCTACGAGCAAGCACATTCAGAAATCAACTCACCATTCGATATACTCATGCAACCTGTTAAATCCCTGAAACAACAAGTTCGAAATCCATACCCATGGCTCGGAGTTTGCTTTATCCTGCAAACAAACAAGTTCAGAGCTTAACTCGTCAGTCGATTTGTACCTGAAACTTGTTAAAACCCTTAAAGATGAATTACAGGTCCATAATCGTGGATTGTAGTTTCTCCAGTTAACCTACAAGCAAGCAAGTTTGGATCTCAACTCGTCACTCGAGGCAAATCTCACAATTCGTTGGAGGACCCATACAGCAAGTTCGAAGTCCAACTCCCTCCTAGATTTGCTCCTACAACTAGCTAAGTACAAAATGACAATTCTCAAGTCCAACTCCCTTACAGAGTTGCTCCTACGACTAGCTGATACCCAAGACGATAAATCACAAGACAAGGCAGAAGTACATAAAAAATTTTCAGTAAGTGTCATTACAACTACAGAACTACAATGAGTCTACAATTTATGCTAAAGTATCGCTACAAAAGTCATGCAAACACCAAACAACAAGTTGTCGTACATGGTAGGGGATGTTCCGCCTATGAGATACAAATCTCCTCATAGGCCTTCTGCATGCTAACAGCACCCGTGGGCCACCTGAACTCTTGACGATAAAATTCAAGACAAGCATTCTTTATACAGGCAAGCTCCAAGTCTTTCTTGATTAACGCGACATTCACCCGGGCAAGCTCCAACTCCGTTGAGTGCAGCTTATTGCGAAGGAGAGCAAGCTCGGTGCTTCGAGGACCTCATTTGGTGTACACGACTACTGGTCAGCAAAAAATGGAATTACTTAAACGTTGAACAAACACAAATGACATTACTTCAATATCAAGAAGAATCAAAACACCGAAAACTCATCAACCACAAACAAGGAGCTTAGCTCTCAACTCCTATTCTGAGTTCTTCAGACAACTTGCTATCTCCATACAACGAGTTCGACGGCCCGCTCCTCACTCGAGTTCTGTCAACAACTTGTTAACTCCATACAATGAGTTCGATGTCTTACTCTCCGTTCGAGATCCGTTAACAACTTGTTAACTCCATAACACGAGTTCGACGCCCCGTTCTTCGCTCAAGCTCCCTCAACAACTCGTTAACTCCATACAATGAGTTCAATGCCTTGCTCTCTACTCGAGCTTCGTCGAAAATTTATTTAACTCCATACAATGAGTTCAATGCCCTGCTATTTGCTCGAGCTCCGTCAACAACTCGTTAACTGCATACAACAAGTTCAATGCTTTGATCTTCACTCGAGCTCCATTAACAACTTGTTAACTCTATACTACAAATTTGGTGCCCCGCTCTTCGCTCAAGCCCCGTCAATGAATTGTTAACTCCATACAACGAGTTCAATGCCTTTCCCCTTGCTCGAACTCTGCCAACAACTCGTTAACTTCATACCATGAGTTTGATGCCCCGCTCTTCGCTCGAGGTCCGTCAACAAATCATTAACTCCATACAATGAGTTTAATGCCATGCGTTTCGCTCGAGCTTCATCAACAACTCATTAACTCCATACAATGAGTTCAGTACATTGCTCTTGACATGAGCTTCATCAACAACTCGTTAATTCTATACAACGTGTTTAATGCCTTGCCCTTCACTCGAGCTCCGTCAACAACTTGATAAACTCCATACAACGAGTTCGTGTCCTACACTTCGCTCAAGTTCCATTAACAACTCGCTAACTCCATACAACGAGTTCGGTTCTCCACTCCTAGCTCGAGCTTTGTCAACAACTTGCTGACTGCATACCACGAGTTTGGTGCCCCGCTCTTCGCTCGAGCCCCATCAAGAACTCGTTAACTTCATATAACGAGTTCGATGCCCCGTTCTTCGCTCGAGCTTCGTCAATGACTCATTAACTCCATACAACGTGTTCTGTCTTACTCTTCGCTTGAGTGCAATCAATAACTCAGTAACTCCATACAACGAGTTCGATTCCTCGCACTTTGCTCGAGCTCTGTCAACAACTCGTTAACTCCAAACAACGACGTCAATGCCTTGCTCATAACTCGAGCATCGTCAACAACTCGTTAACTGCATACAACGAATTCAGTGCCTTGCCCTTCGCACAAGCCGTGTCAAATACTCGTTAACTCCATACAATGAGTTCATTATCTTACTCTTTACTCAAGTTCGATCAATGACTCCTTAACTCCATATAACGAGTTCGGTTCTCCGCTCTTCGCTCGAGCTCCGTCAATAACTCGTTAACTTCATACAACGAGTTCAATGCCTTATTCTTCACTCAAGCTCCATCAACAACTTGTTAACCGCATACAACAAGTTCAATGTCTTGCTCTTCGCACGAGCCCTGTCAAATACTCGTTAACTCCATACAATGAGTTCAATGCCTTGCTATTTTCATCCGTCAACGACTCATTAACTCCATACAATGAGTTCAATGCCTTGAGCATGTCTCGAGGTCCATCAACAACTAGTTAACTCCATACAACAAGTTCTATATCTTGCGCTTCACTTGAGCTCCGTGAACAACTCATTAACTCCATATAATGAGTTCAATGCCTTGTTCTTCGCTCAAGCTCTGTCAACAACTCGTTAACTCCATACAACAAGTTCCATGCCTTGCACTTCGCTTAAGCTCCATCAACAACTCGTTAACTCCATACAAAGAATTCAATGTCCTGCTCTTCGCATGAGCTCTGTCAAATACTCTTAACTTCATAAAATAAGTTTAACGTCTTCCTCTTCGCTAGAACATCGTCAATAAGTCGTTAACTCTAAAGAACGAGTTCGGAGCCCCGCTTTTCGCTCGAGCTCCGTCAAAAACTCGTTAACTCCATAGAACAATTTGGACTCCCCTGATCTTCACTCGAGCTCCGTCAAGAACTCGTTTACTCCATAGAACGAGTTCGATGCCCTGCTCTTCGCTCGAGCTCCGTCAATAACTCGTTAACTCCATAAAACAAGTTTGGCGATCCTCTCTTCACTCAAGCGCCGCCAGAAAACTCGTTAACTTCATTGTCACAAACAACAAGCTCCACATCCAACTCCATCTTCAATGTCAACTTCGTCTTAAAGTTTCCTTTACAAACTTGTTGGGCGCAAACAACAAGTTCAAATGTCATTCTCTATCCTAGAGTTGTATTTACAAACTTGATGGGTGCAAATAGCAAGTTCAACATCAACTCCATCCTCGAGTCATCTCTACAAACTTGTTGGGCACAATCAACAGGCTCTATGTCCAACTACATCTAAAAGCTGCCACCACAAATTTGCTGGGATCAAACAGCATGTTTAGTTTCAACTTCGTCTAAGAGTTGTCTCTACAAACTTGCTGGGTGCAAACAACAAGTTCAACAGTCCATCCTAGAGTTGCCCCTACAAACTTGTTGCGATTAAACAATTAGTCTGGAGTCTGACTGTCTTCTAAAGCTTGCTCAACTCTTCTAGTTTGGTGTCACACCCTGCTTCCTAAAAGAGAATATGGAATACGGATACGTGACTAAGCCCAGCGAATAATTTTCATCATCCATAAGCTGTCAGGATCTTTACAACATTTCACAAGAATAATCAGAGTCAGAAGCAAGAAAAGTCAGCCACGCATGCATATATGAATCAAAATACCAACAGGATTACTTGAAACAAAATAAATTAATCTCAAATAAACCAGACCTGAACAAGTCAATAATCCTGGGTCACATTGCCCAAATACAAATAAATCCAATTAACATATACAATTGTTCAAAAGCAATAGGAAATAACAATAATTGCAGGAAAATCATGATAGCAAAAATCTAGCATCTAGAATCTCATATCACCTACTCCATTAGGCAACTGTTCTCCAAAATCTGCAATTTAATAAATTGCAAGAAGAGGAAAAAGAAAACAAACTCTCGTCAATGCAAGTTACAGACCGCTTGTTATGCAGGCACAAGTACATGAAAAAGAATAAACTACATAGCATGGAATAGACATGATAATGAAATACAACTAGCTTGAATCATGAACAAAATCAAGTAATGTGATATGCAACAAAGTGTCATGCAAGCAGGTAAACAAGCATACAGATGAACAGGTAAACATGTAATCAGGTATACAGGTAAACAGGTGTCTAGTATCATGTACAGGTATCATATAACAGGTATCATGCAACAGGTATCATGTATGTCAAGTCTTGTATTTGTTACTATCTAGGTTGCACTTCATGCTTCCCTCTTTTTACCACATGGTTGCTACATTCATACAAATTTCGTTTAGGCCTAGTGGTAGGTTTTTATAGGATCGTGTACTCAGGCATCAGGTAAATAGGTGTTGCTGCTGATTTTGGTGTGGGAGCAAACAGATATAATTTGTGGATTCTTGAGAAAACGAACAAGGCAAACCTGTTGAACTGTTGACCTTCACCGACTTGTTGACTTGGTCTCTTGCCGCTGCTGTGAACCTGCAAAAAGTGCGAGACACCGGGATGGATCCCGGCAATGCACCCTCCGACGCTCTTGTCAGTAATCTGAATGATTAAGCAAGAACTTAAACTGGAAAAGTATTGATTACCTCTTAATGGTGGTGGATGGGGGGTATTTATAGTCGCCTTCGGAATTAGATTAGGAATGTAATCCCTAGAAACAGATTAGGAATGTAATCCCTAATTCCCAGTGAAAGGATAGATACGAATCAGAGCCGTTGATTAGAATTAATCAGAAATCCTAATTTTACCCTGCTGGACTAGGTTCGCTACGGGTTGAAACCCGCACCCAGTTGAGAAGGATCCGTTTATGGGTTATTGGGCTTTGAATAAAGACCCAGTTCCCATTTCAGACCTGTTAGTAGGTGAAATTACCGTTTTATCCCTGAGCTTTAAGATTCATGTCCGATTTGAATGGTCCCCGATTTAATCCCATTTTTAGCCATATCACAAGCCCTCCACTCCTGTAGACTGAGTTTTACAGTCTTCGAGGAGTAGTTTTGTTGCTCTAATGGCGTACGGAATTTTATCGGTGTTCTTAAGAGAGTTCGGATCTAGCTCGGGGTGCAACTGTGTTATTCTAGACTTGTAAAATGCCCAAAAATATCCTTACAATTTTCTGGATTTTGGTGATTTTTCCAGATTTTTCTGAATTTTTTCTCATTTTTTTGAATTTTTATTCATTTTCTGAATTAAATAATTAATTATCAAAAATATTAATTAATTATTCTAATTAAATAATTATATTTTTCAGAATTTTAAAATAATTTTTCTGAATTAATAATTACTTTTAGAATTTTTAATTAACTTTTTTCGATTTTAAAATAATTTTCAGATTTTTTAAATAATTAAAACGAATAAACAAATAAATTAATTAATTAAATATTACCTATACACGTGGTGCATTTCTGGACGTCGATCGTGATCAGATGGCGCGCATCGCAAAGCAGATCATGCTCTGGACACGTGGCGCGTTTCTGAGCGTCGATCATGATCAGATGTTCGCGCATCGCAAAGTAGATCACGTTCTGGACACGTGGTGCATTTCTGAGCGTCGATCGTGTCGTAATGCGAATTTTGAGAAGATCGGACGGTGCGTGTAGTTCGGTAGGGTATTTTCTCCAATTTCAAGGTCGGTGCCTCGTCCACTCGGCTCGGCACCTCGGTAATTGTCGAAGCGTTGGATATGAAGCCACGTGGCGATGCTGCGTGGCATTTTTATTATTTTCTTTCTTTCTTTCCCACCTCTATTCCTTCTCCACTACTTTTTCTCTTCTCATCTGCTTCTTCTCCTCCGTCTTTCTTCTTTGCATCTACTTCTTCTTGCGAGAGCGTGTTCGAGCTCGAAGCTCGTGGAGGAGTGGAGTTCGGAGCTCCGACGATAGACCCACCTCGGGAAGGAGATGGGTCGAGCTCGGAGATGGGGGAGTGGAGCTCTCCCGTGGGTTCGTCGAGGAAGTTCGAGCTCGGAGCTCGTCGACTCAGTAGAGAGGAGCTTGGAGTAGAGGTGAGCTGTGAGCTCAGTGGTGGTCGTCGAGCGAGGAGAGCTCGACTGCGAGCAGTGTTGAGGAAGGGGGAGACGGAGGTTGATGGTGCTCTTCGGCGAAGTGAGCGGAGCTCGGTTGAGGGAGACGAGCTCGGCCATGGAGTTGGGTTCGAGCTTAGAGAAGGAGCTCGACAGGAATGGAGCTTCGGCGAAGTGGGTCGGCATATTGAAGGGCTCGATGCTTCGGAGCTCGACGAAGAGGACGTCGGAGCTCGAGCTCGGCTGCTGTGAGGGGTTGGCACAGAGAAGACGTGATGAAAGGGAGCTCGAAGCTTGGTGTCGGTGATGGTGAACTCACTGAGTTGACGACGGAGACGGAGCATTCGAGCTCAGCGAGGGGAGCTCGCGATGGTTTGGCGAGCTCGGTAATAGGGTATGTCGCCTCGTCGAGGGTGACAGGCGAGTTCTGTGGAGTTCGGATCTTATCGAAGTGAGAGGATACGATGGAGCTCGTAGACGGCTTCGACGAAGGAGATGGAGGTGTCGACATCGAAACTTTGGGTTTAGGGGTTTTGAAGAAGTTGGGTTGTGTTCCCTTGGTTTGGTTTTTGGTGCCAGAATGGCTGAAGAAGAAGGAGAAGAGTAAATAAGGGTATGGGTCAGGTTGTAGGTAACGGATCTGAACCCGACCCGTTAGTCTCTTTTTCTCTCTTCCTCCTTATCTGCCTCCTTATCTGCTTGGTTGTTCGACGAATCCGAGATCGAATTTTGAGGCATTTTTTTTGCCGCTTTGCAGTTCGGTAGATCGGTAGCTCGAATTTCAGATCCGAGTTACGTGGCTCAATCTGGACGGTTGATCACAATCATGGCACGAATCATGAGATAAGAGGCTCAAATTTTGAGAAAAAGTTATCTTGTCGTTTTGTGGAGATGTGGCACGATCTGAGCCGTTCATCATGTTGTAGCATGTTTTTTGAGACAATCTGACGGTGAAACTGGCTCGGCAGCATTTTTCTCCATATGTGGAGGTCGGTACCTCGTCCCTTCGGCTCAGTAGCTCGGCCATGGCGGAGCTCGGCCCTGGGAAGAAAGAAGAAGGGGAGGAGAGGCATTCGGGTTCTCTCCTCTGCCTTGTTCTTTCGCACAGTGAAGAAGAGGAGAAGTGTTGGGTACTTTTGGCGGGAAGACTGAAGAAGAAGGAGAAGAATGAAGAAGCCAAGAAGGGTATGGGTCGGATCGTGGGTATCGGATCTGACCCCGACCGGTTAGCCTCTTTTTCTTCTTGCTTGTTCGGCAAATCCGAGCACGGATTTTGAGGCACATTTTCTGCCACTTTGCAGTTCGGTAGATTGGTAGCTCGGATTTCAGATCTGAGCTACGCTGCTCAATCTGGATGGTTGATCACGATCATAGTGCAAATCACGAGACAAGAGGCTCAAATTTCGAGAAAATGTTATCTTGTCGTTTTGTGGAGACGTGGCGCGATCTGAGCCGTTCATCATGTTCTAGCACATTTTTTGGCATGATCCAACGGTGAAACTGGCTCGGCAGGTTTTTTCTCCATATGTGGAGGTCGGTACCTCGTCCCTTCGGCTCGGTAGCTCAGCCATGGCGGAGTTCATTGAGGTGAGCTCGACGACGGATAAGGGGTCGGAGCTCGACGAAGAAGGGGGTCAGCATATGGGAGAGGTGAAGAGCTCCGAAGCCTGGTGATGTGCTCTCTGTTTTTGGAGATTTTTGAAGAGGAGCTCCACTCCTAGGGGTAGAGAAGATGTGCTAGGGAAGACCCTTGTAAGAGCCATGGGAAGACCCATTCTTTGAAGTGAGTGGAAGGAGAAACTTTATGGGAGAGTTTTGAGCTCCGAACTCGCTTAGAAGAGGCCCGCTTTGGAGGCGAGCGGAGCGAAGAGCATGGCTCTAGGAGAGATCCATTTGGAAGACGAGTTTGAGGGGCAACTCTAGGTGAGAGTTGTGAGCTCCGAACTCGTTGGGAAGAGGTCCATTTTGGAGGCGAGCGAAGTGAAGAGCCCGACTCTAGGAGAGAGCCATCTGGAAGACGAGTTTGAGGCGCAACTCTAGGAGAGAGTTGTGCTCCGATCTTTTCGAGAAGAGGTCTGCTTTGGAGGCGAGCGGAGTGAAGAGCTCGGCTCTGGGAGAGGGCCATTTGTGAGGAGGAACTATAGGAGAGAGTTGTGCTCCGAACTTGTTGAGAAGAGGTCCACTTTGGAGGCGAGCGGAGTGAAGAGCTCGGCTCTAGGAGAGCCATCTGGGAGACGAGTTTGAGGAGCAACTCTAGGGGAGAGTTGTACTCCGAACTTGTTGAGAAGAGGTCCTCTTTGGAGGTGAGCGGAGTGAAGAGCTTGGCTCTGGGAGAGAGCCATTTGTGAGGAGGAACTCTAGGAGAGAGTTGTGCTCCGAACTTGTTGAGAAGAGGTCCGCTTTGGAGGCGAGCGGAGTGAAGAGCTCGTCTCTGGGAGAGTGCCATTTGGGAGACGAGTTTGAGGATCAACTCTAGGGGAGAGTTGTGCTTCGAACTTGTTGAGAAGAGGTCCGCTTTGGAGGCGAGCGGAGTGAAGAGCTCGGCTCTGGGAGAGAGCCATTTGGGAGACGAGTTTGAGGAGCAACTCTAGGGGAGAGCTTCAGCTCCGAACTCGCTGTTTAAGTGATAGAATCAACGGTTGTAGGAGCAGTTCCGAATGGTGAACCACTTCTAACTTGCTGAAGAGCAAGTTATTTGAAGCGGAATCGAGCCAAGTGTTGGACTCCAAACTCGTCGTTTTAAGAGAGTATCAACGGTTGTGGGAGCAGTTACGAATGGCGAACCACTTCTAGCTCGCTTAAGAGCGAGCTGGGGAAGCGGAGTCGAGCCAATTGTTGGACTCCGAACTCGTCGTTTAAGAGAGTACTAACGAGGTGTAGGAGCAATTCCGAATGGCGAACCACTTCTAACTTGCTGAAGAGCAAGTTATTTGAAGCGGAATCGAGCCAAGTGTTGGACTCCAAACTCGTCATTTAAGAGATGGCTAACGATGTAATATCCCGGACGGATATTACCTTATATAAATTGATATTTTATTATTATTTTATTATTATTTTGTTTTAATTCCAAAATTGGAATATTTTGGTGATTTTCACCCGGTTTGTTCATAGACATTATCTGTATCCAGATATCGGTCAGTATACATCCGTTGTATCAAATTGATACCGTGACCTTCCGAACTAATAATAGAATTTATTTTATTATTATTTCCGAGATCAAATTATTTTTATACGGATTACGCGAAGATTTTCGGTATACAGACATATATGCGCACATACGTGTAGTATGTCGATTAGTACATTATACAAATTGCGTGTTGTGTATTTTTGGACAACACTTGTCTTTGTTATGACAAAACCTATTAGATTGTTAGGGTTTATAAGTTGTTAACCTAGGTTAAATGTGCATGAGAGAATTAGGAGAAATCTTCTAGAAGCTCTCTACCTCACATAACACCTCCCCCACATTCACCTCCACCTCACACCCTCCCTAGAAGAGGCCGGCCCCCAATTCATGGGGGGTCCCTTGTGCAAAAGTGTGTGTGCACATTTTCATTCTCCACCCTTCTTCCCACCTATAAATACCTCCTCCCTTCACCTTAGTCTCATTTTTAGAAAGACAAAAAGAAGGAAAGGAAAAGAAAGAGAGAACCATTCTAACTTGAGAGTTTTCTTTGTAGGTTTAGAAATTTCCTAAGAAGCTTAGGAGGAAGGAGAAGGAGTGCTAGGCAAGTCCTTCCTTCAAGGGAAACTAAGGTGGGGGTTTCTCTTTGTTTGTTTGTTTGTTTGTATTGTTGTTTTGATGTTCTTCTTCTTCTCATCCTCCTTGTTTTGTTTCTTTTGTTTGGGTGCTTCCTTGAGATATTATTGTGTGTTGTTTGTGGTGTAAGTTGTAAATTTGGATGGTAAAAGAAATGTGATAAGTAGTAGTAAAGAACAAAAAGATGGAATTTTGTAGTAGTAATTGTTGTTTTATGTTTACTAATTGGACTAAAATGACATAAGGCATATGGACTTGTACATACAACCATTTGGGGTTGTAGGACTTGATGTGAACTCATGCACAAAGCATATGAACCTTTTATACAACCATTTTTGGTTGTAGGACATGTATTGAACTTGGACTAAAAAGATAGCATATGGTTGGTTGAACCAAATGAAGGTTCTTACTTTATTTTTATTATTGTTATTTTCTTTTATAATCTTAAGTAAGAGAGAACTCATTGTAGATATGAAAAAGGAAACTAATCTAAAATAACTAGTTGTAGAATGAATAAAAAGATCTCTTTGTTATGATCACTAGTGTTAATAAGAAATAAATACTAATGAAGATTTGGTAGAAATGTTAGTAGATGTTCATATTAAAATAAAGTAGTAGTAGTAGTAGTAGTAGATAATTAAAAGAAGTAGTTGTAGATGTTTTATGTTCATATTAAAATAAAGTAGTAGTAGTAGTAGATGATTAAAAGAAGTGATTGTAGATGCTTTATGTTATGTTCATGGTTAAAATAAAGTAGTAGTAGTAGTAAATGTTAAAAAGAAGTAGTTGTAGATGGTTATGATATGTAAAATATTACTAGCTATTCATGATTAAAATAAAGTAGTAGTAGTTGATGTTCATGTTTTAAGTAAAATAAGTGTAGTAAATGTTCATGTTAAATAAAGTAGCATTAGTAGATGTTTATAAAGTTGCAAAAGATGTTCATGTTTAAATAGAGTTTTAGTAGAGGTTTATGTTCAAATAAAATTGTAGTAGATGTTATGTTTCAATAAAGATAGTAGGTGTTCATGCTTCATGCTAAGTTAGTAAGTATCATGCTTAACTATTATTCATGCTAAGCATCTATACATGCTTAGAATGTTGTAGGATTCATGTTAAAATTACCTGATCATGTTTAGGAATGATGTATACCATGCTAAGTGTATAAACATGCTTAGAATGTTGTAGGATTTATATTAAAAATACCTACCATGTTTAGGAATGATGTATACCATGCTAAGTGTATAAACATGCTTAGAATGTTGTAGGATTTATATTAAAAATACCTACCATGTTTAGGAATGATGTATGTCATGCTAAGTGTATAAACATGCTTAGAATGTTGTAGGATTTATATTAAAAATACCTACCATGTTTAGGAATGACATACATACTTAGAATGTTGTAGGATTTATATTAAAAATACCTACCATGTTTAGGAATGATATATGCCATACTAAGTGTATAAACATGCTTAGAATGTTGTAGGATTCATACCAAAATTATCTATCATGTTTAGGAATGACATACATGCTTAGAATGTTGTAGGATAAATGCTAAAATTACTTACCATGTTTAGAAGTATGTATATATATATATATATATATACTTGGGAATGTTGTATGTTCATACTAGTAGTTATCCATGCTTAGTAAGATATTCATGCTTAGTAGTTATTCATGCTAATAAGATTCATGCTTAGATGAAAGTAGGAAAGTAGTATACCATGCTAGATTAATTTATCTATGTTTAGATAATTGTAGGAAAGTGGATATCATGCTAGACTAATTTATCCATGCTTACATGCTAGTAGGAAGGTTGTATACCATGCTAGATTAATTTATCTATGTTTAGATAATTGTAGGAAAGTGGTATCGTGTTAGATTGATTTATCCATGCTTACATGCTAGTAGGAAGGTTGTATACCATGCTAGATTAATTTATCTATGTTTAGATAATTGTAGGAAAGTGGTATCATGTTAGATTGATTTATCCATGCTTACATGCTCATAGGAAAGTTGTATACCTATGCTAGATTAATTTATCTATACTTAGATAATTGTAGGAAAGTGGTATATCATGCTAGATTGATTTATCCATGCTTACATGCTTATAGGAAAGCTATATACCATGCTAGAGCAAATAAATATTCATGCTTACATGATATCCATGCTTAGATAAGTATATGTTCATGCTATGTTAGTAGATGATCATGCCAAATCATTATTCATGCTAAGTTAGTAGATGTCATGCTAATTATTGTTATTTTAAGTAGTAGATGACCATGCTAATGATTGTTTATGCTAAGATTGGTAGATGTCATACTTAATGGTTGTTCATGCTAAGTATTGTTTATGCTAAGTTAGTAGATGATCATGCTTAGTCATTAATCATGCTAAAGATTGTAGACATTCATGTTTAAATAATTGTAGGAACCATGCTTATGGTGTATGCCATGTTGTGGGTTTAATGTTTATGTTCTACCCATACTAGATTGTAGCAATTCTATGTTTATGTTCTACCCATACTAGATTGTAATAGTAGATGTTCCACTAAGTTGTCTTCGTGATTAGATCATAGTAATTAATCATGCTTAAAGTAATGAAGATCCATGTGTAAGGTGGTAGTAGAGATGCATACTCTAAAGTAGTAGGCATTCACGCTCAAGTTGTAACCTATGCTTGACCGTAGTGGACTTCATGTCTAGATCATAGTGATTTTCATGCTAAGATTGATATAAGCACATGCTTAATCATATTCATACTTAGGAGTATTGTGGTGAGTGGTTATGTTATATAATTAGATTGTCGTAGGAAGATGCTTGCAATTGTATGCCATGCTTAAGGCACTCTAGGTTGAAGTAATAAGGATTGGGAAGACCACTAGTAGTAGTCAGTTGATAATGGTTGTTATGTCGCCTTCGGTTTTTCATTGGTAGAATACCGATCATAGACTATTAGTAGATTCTTTTGTTGCTTCTAATAATAGAAGATCAAGTTTGCTAGTAAGCACGTTTGGTTGCTCCTAGGATTGATTACCTGTATGGTTGTTTGCATATGGTTGTGCTCGTACGTGGCTCGACTGGCCCGTATGTAGCTGTGGGTCTCATACGTAGTTTATTTGGCTCGTATGTAGGTTGTTGTCTCGTACGCGGCTCGACCAGTCCGTGCGTAGCTGTTGGTCTCATACGCGGCTTATTTGACTGGTATGTACGTTGTTATCTCCTACGAGGCCCACCTGGCTCGTAGGTAGCTATTGTTTTATACGTAGCTTATTAGCTCGTATGTGGTTGTTACTCGTGTATAACTTGTTAGCTAGTACACTGTTCGTTGTGCTCGTCTAGGGTGATATTACCACCCTAAGGGCTATCGACCATCAAGACATATGTTTTCTTACCCTAAGGAACTGTGGAGGAGTCACTCCTTGTATACCGTCGAATCTTAACGAGGGTAGGTTGATCGAGGACCGGAGTATAGACGGAATCCAAGTTTAGGGTAGCGGCATGCATGTATATTCGCACGGCCGAGGTCTTGGATCGATGGGCCAGGAACCGGATCTCGAAGGATTCTGGTAAGTCTAGGTTGAGCAGCCTAGCAGAGTTGTCTTGCGAAGTCTAAATTAAGGCCTAGCATGTTATGTTTATAATATTATCGTCCCTAGGATTGTCGAGTCAGGGACATTATTAGGGTAGTGACTTATAAAGATCATTACTTAAACCCTTTGCCGAGAGGTGTCGGTTGTAGGGGGCACCTTATGACTCACTCGTCTCTGGAGGCTACTAGGTGGTGTTATTGGGTTGTGTCTTCCTGTCAAAGGGATACGTACGGTGCCGTCTCACAAGTTGGGAGCACGGGTTACGTATCTCGCGCTGTTAATTCCTGAAGTACCGTGGCTGGGGGTGCCACAGGATGCATTGTGCAGTCCTGCGCTTGCGAGACCCCAGAGGGTGCCACAGGGTAGGCTTCGCGCTGCCCTGCGCTTGCGAGACCCTATGATTTTGGTTTTTGGAACGACGCCCGATACATTGGGTTCGTCTGTTTTTGAGTGAGGTCCGGTTAGCCGGGTAGCAGTGGCGAACATAGACACCACTGGCGGACTGCATTAGTGGGACTTGACCACGTCTGCAACCTCAATTAATCACGTGTAGGTGTCAGAAACAGGTTGTGTACAATTAGAATTCATAATGCGGGTTCAAATCCCTATATATGGAGAAACGGCTTGAGATGGGGTCGCATATAGTATGGGCTGCATGTTGCTTCGGAGACTCGCTGACATTAGAATAGGAAGCATCCTAGTTCTATGTAAATATCGCATTGGAGTCTAGTCATAGCACTCACGAACACTTAAACTACACCAACACCATTGCCATGTTTTGTATGTTATTTGGGAGATTCGCTGCTTTGATATCAGCCTTTAAGCGTCAGTGAATACTGACTTCCCCACTTCCATAGGTACTGGATTGCCGAAGTACAAGGGCGAGATTCAGGAGGACTCAAGGCAAGGAAAGCAAGGAGTCAATGTCATATTTAGTTCTGCTGTAAAATGTGTGTTGATCATCTATTAGTTGGAAAGTACTCTGATGTAAATTGTTGAAGGTTGTAATACTTGGAATTGTAAAGGTATTATTGTAACACTATTGTAATGTATTGCAGTTGTATGATATTCAGACTTGTAATACATTGGGTGTTGAAAATAAAAGTTTTAAATTCTCCTATTTTTCTGTGTATTGTGACTAATTGAAGAAAAGACCCTAGCTCGTATCACGGTTTCCCAGTATATGGAAATCGGGGCGCTACAAACGAGGTGTAGGAGCAATTCCGAATGGCGAACCACTTCTAACTTGCTGAAGAGCAAGTTATTTGAAGCGGAATCGAGCCAAGTGTTGGACTCCGAACTCGTTGTTAGAGCTTAGTGAGTTGTGGGAGCAGCCATGTAGAAGAAGCTGGACTCCGACCTCACCATTTAACGAGTCGTAGATGTGACTCGAAGAGATAGAGAAGAGGCAAGAGCAATAATTTTCAATGAAAAATGTAAAGTTTTATTGAGATAAACTAAGTGGCCTGCTTCAATAGGGCGAGCCATTATTACATGCTATTGGCCGAGTTACAGACATCGGCCTTATTGAAAATCAAGATCCTACTTCTACAATAAGGTGAAGACCTCTTGGGAGGAGCAGAGTCTTGAAGCTCGGCGGGCCTTTCTGTTCGTTTGTTGGCTCCTCAGGGGAGAAGCTCGACCCCCTCTTTTTAGACGAACTCGGTCAGATGCCCCCGCTGTATGAGTTCTTCGATCTCCTCCTTGAGAGCCCGACAATCATCTATGTCGTGGCCGTGGTCCCTGTGAAAGCGGCACCACTTATCTTTGTTCCTCTTCTTTCTAGGGGGAGCGCGGAGTAGTCCTTCCTTGTCTACCTCCATAAGAACTTCGGATATATTAGCAATGAGGGAAGTGAACTTCTCAAAACGTGGAGTCGAGCGGCGCTGGCCATTACTATCCTTCTGGGATTTTTGGGACCCCTCTTCACTTGTGTTCTTCCGTTAGTTCCCAGAAGATGTCTCCTCAAGAGCAAGGGGGTTGAGAGCCTCTTCTGCCCTGTATGTACTTCTCCACCCTAAGTAGGAGCTCTGAGAAGTCCCGAGGAGGCTTCTTGGTAAGGGATGCCCTGAGGTTGGCATTAGTGACGTTGTGCGCGAATGCGGCAGAGGCTACTGACTGGTTGAGGGAGGGAATGGACCGGGCTTCGGTGGTGAAGCGTCAAACGTAATCTCTTAGGCGTTTACCCTTTTCTTGGTTGAGGGTCACTAGAGATACACTTGTTTTCTCAGCTCGGCGGCTACTCACGAAATGAGTAAGGAAGAGCCCTTCGAACTGATCGAATGAGAAGATGGAGGCCGGGGCGAGTCGGGAGTACCATTCTCGTGCAAACCCCTTCAGCGTGGCAGGGAAGACCTTGCAGAGGAGGGCGTCTGAAGCATGGTGGATCATCATGAGAGTTTTGAAACTCTCTATGTGATCCGCAGGGTCCGACTCCCCGGTATAGAAGTGAGGCGACTTGAAGTTCTTTGGGATGGGGGCCTCAATGATGGTGCGGGAGAATGGAGGTCTGCTCGGGCGGAGGTTTATCGCCTGTTGCTCTTCTTCCATGTCAATTCGGTCGAGGTGCCTTCCATCTCGTGGAAACGGTGGTAGACCGAGTCTTCTCTTTGATCATACCTTGCCGAGCCCCAGGACTCATCTTCGTACGAGGGTGGACTGGGGCTGCGGCGAAGGTAGCTTGGAGATGGACGAGGACTGAGAGTGTGAAGGTGGTGGCTCCTAGCTGGCTCATGAGTAGGTGGCCTTTGGTCGTTCTTTAGGGCGATATTGAGGGCCCTTAAGACTGTCGCTTAGAAGTCTTGAAGATCTGCCCTTTTGACTGGTGCCTCTCCAGCTTGGCGGTCCCTATGTGTGGCTCAGCTTACTGGAGAATGAGTTCTCCGCCGATGATGCTGAGGGGATTCTCTTCGCCTCCTCGAGGGAGGGGATCTTCTAGTCCTCGGTCGTCGTAGGGTTCGGATTCTTGAAGCCCCTGAGTTCTTGGGTTGATGGACTCGACCAAGGGCTCGCCATCCATTCAGGCGAGTTCTAAGGTCGACCTCCTTTTGGCGGTCGGCAATTAATTGACGAAGATCCTGCTCGGGAGGGCTTTGAGAAGCCAGGGATTCATCTAAAGGATTGGGACCCGTGACTTGGTCATGAGGAAAATATTGCTTCGGATGACTCTGACAGGAGCCCCCCTGTGCAGCCCCTCGAGATCCTGGAGGCGCCTGTTGAGTAGGAGCACCTTGAACCGGAGGAGGGAGAGGAGGAAGAGAAGTGGTTCTTCGGTTGGAGACCGCTGCCTTCCCCTTCTGTTTTGAATGCATGGCTTGAAACTAGTATCGTTGATGAAGTTAGATCAAGTTGCTTTTTCGGTTCCCACAGACGGCGCCAATCTGTTGCTGCTGATTTTGGTGTGGGAGCAAACAGATAGAATTTGTGGATTCTTGAGAAAACGAATAAGGCAAACCTGTTGACCTGTTGACCTTCACCGACTTGTTGACTTGGTCTCTTGCCGCTGCTGCGAACCTGCAAAAAGTGCGAGACACCGGGATGGATCCTGGCGACGCACCCTCCGACGCTCTTGTCAGTAATTTGAATGATTAAGCAAGAACTTAAACTGGAAAAGTATTGATTACCTTTTAATGGTGGTGGATGGGGGATATTTATAGTCTCCTTTGGGATCAGATTAGGAATGTAATCCCTAGAAACAGATTAGGAATGTAATCCCTAATTCCCAGTGAAAGGATAGATACGAATCAGGACCGTTGATTAGAATTAATCAGAAACCCTAATTCTACCCTGCTGGACTGGGTTCGCTGCGGGTTGAAACCCGGACCCAGTTGAGATGGATCCGTTTATGGGTTATTGGGTTTTGAATAAAGACCTAGTTCCCATTTCAGACCCGTTAATAGGTGAAATTACCATTTTACCCCTGAGCTTTAAGATTCGTGTCCGATTTGAACGGCCCCGATTTAATCCCATTTTTAGCCATATCAATAGGTAACAGGTAAACAGGGATGAATCACGTAGTCGTGAAATTGCGACAGTAGGAACAGATATGAATCATGTAATCATGAAGCATGGCAACAGATAGTAATAACAGGCATGAATTATGTAATCATGAAACATGGCAACATATAATAATAACATGCATGAATAATGTAGTAGTGAGTTCATGGCATAATATAATAATAATAGGCATGAATCATGTAATCGTGAGTTCGTGGTACAATATAATAATAACAGGCATGAATCATGTAATCATGAAACATGGCAACAGTTAATGAGATCACGGGCCCCCTTCTGAGTACACATACCTATATTGTCCACTACTGAGGTCTTTTCCTTAACCTCAGCTTGATTATTTGTTATTATTATTAAACAGGCATGTATGTGTCTCATAACAGAGCAAGAATAACATGGCATAAACAAGTAACAGGTTCAGGATGAAGGATATGCATGAACATGTGAAAGACAACACATAAAAAGACAGAACTATGAAATTTCTAGTTCAGGACAGCAAGACAGTACTGCACTAAATCTAGAATTTCCATTGCTACAAAATTGCAAATCTAGATCCGTCAAAAAATATGGAAAATAGACTCCCGTCCGAATCCAGCAAGTATATATAAGTCATAGGGTACTTCACAAAAACATAACTCAAAACAGGTTTGAATCCAGAAAACGTGTTCAGCTAGAAATCAGAAGTTTGTAGTCATAAACAAAAAAAACAGCATGAAAACTTAATAATTAAATCCACGAAAAATCTGGGGTATTCCCTAGTATGTTTAGTATCAGAAAATATAGTTTCATAATTTTTCAATATAGATAGAATAGTCAGTAAAATAAGAAAGCAGCAAGATACGATAGTTTTACAAATCTGGAATATTAAACAGTGCAGTACGAAAACAGCAATATCTCACAAAATACAAATCAAAATCCAGATCCGTCAAAAGGGTGATAAAATAGATAAAATAGGCTAATTTTTCATGTTCAGAAAGATTTTTCAAACAGGCAAGTAGAATCAGGTCGAAATTTTGTATCTTTACTGAACAGCAAGAAAATTCTGCTAGTATAGTTATTATTTGCAGGTATAAAATAGTTGGTAAAACTCATTAATTAAATCCACAAAAATTCAAGGGTTAATCCAAATCAGGTCTAGTTTTACTCAAGAAAATATTGAATCAAAATAATACTTTAACATCAGAATAAAAATATTTTACTCCACAAAATTCATATAAAACGAAATCTGGAATTTTTCTACACCACTATAGTAAAATAGACATAACTCGCAACTCATAAATCGAAACTGAGATCTGTCAGAAGGATTAAAAAATGGGCAGAATTCTCTACATTTCATGTTCACAAATAATTTTAATATACTGACCTTAATAGGGTTTAAATTATTGAACAAAAATAGGAAACCGGCAAAACAGAATATATTCTTCATGCACAAAATCAACTAGTTCATACGAAACTCATACAAAACATAACCAAACATGAAATATGGTGTACTAGATGTCCAAGCAACATGTTATAGGATATTTTACAAGTCTACGACAAGTATACTACAAATAACACAATCAAGCGCACGATATCATACAAACAACATGCATGTATACAGCAAGAAGTGGTCATCCCTAGGTTATTTCATGTCATGTGTGTCATGTGGCAACTACAGGCAGTCAACATAATAGAGACAATATATAACAGGGGTTCCACACAAGAATTGTCTCTAGAACATAACTACACTACAGGCGGTATTTAGTCCTTGTATTACACAAAGAAAAGAATACAAGTTACTTGCCTTAGAGACGACGACGGGAACGACGATGTAAAGAGAATAATGGGAACGAATTCCCAGGACACGAACTCAACGAATGAACTCCGAAACATGCCCACGAACACTACTTGAATCAACACTCGCACACAACCCAATACGAACACACGAACCACGAAGCAACGGAGGGTATGCTCGAGGAAACGACAACAGCAAGATGTTGCCGCTGTTATTAGTCATCGGCAGAAGCACAGCTGGTGCTGCGGAGAAGAAGGGCGACGCTAGGGAGAGACAGGGTTTTGTTGCAGGGCATCATTGCGGTTGCCTACGTCGGAGCTGGCACCGCTCGACAGGAAGGAGAAGCACGCACAGGGGTGCTCGATGCTGCTGTGATCGCGACAGGAAAAAGGCAGGACGAGGGAAAACAGTGAGAAGGGAAGAGAGAGTTGGGGGGTAGGGCGATGCCAAAAGTGGGGAAAGAGGATCGGGAAAGACGAGTGGTGCAAGGCGACTAGGTAGGGGTGAACAAGATATGAATGCATGGGTGTATATATATATATAGTTGGGTGAGCTAGGGTTTCTGAATGACGGCTGATGGGTTACAACCGGGTATAGCTTAGCTAATGGGTTTGGGTTGCTGGTGGGTAACGGGTAGGGTAGCAGTAGGTTTGATGGGTAGGAGTTAATGGTTATTAGGATTTTATAGGTATTAGTGTGAAGGGGGTTTCAACTGTGATGGGTTTTGGGTGTATAACAATGAGTAATGGAGTTTGAATAGAATTTGAGTTCAGAATAGGTTAGAATAGATACCAAAAAAAATGAGACGATCCAAAAAAAGAGACGGGCACAAAATTGATAAATAAAATAGGGCACGAACAATTTAAACAAAGAGGATCAACAAAATACAAATTCGATCACAGAGATGAAACAATAGACTGACAATCAAATCAAGAAGATCAAATAAATGCGAAAAATCAATAGGCGAAAATATAGAAAAAGGAGATTCAATATACGGTCCAAAAAAGATACAATAAGAGAAATACACCAAAAAGAAAAATACACCTAAAAATACATAAAATGGAAAACAGGGGTTACATTTGGCCACACCACACAAGATCAAATGGCCAAAATACTATGTGCTCAAGACAACAACACTCGCCCTAAGTTGGACAACGAAGCGCTTGGTTGACAAAACGCTTGATCGAAGAAATGAGCGCTCGATGAAGCGCTTGGTTGAACAAAACACTTGGTCGGCAAGGAATTAGTCGCCAAGAAGTTTGGTCGGCCAAGGAGTTGGTCGCCAAGAATCTGGGTCGGCAAGAAGTTGGTCAAATGAAGAACACTTGGTCTGTAAGAAGTTGGTTGAAGAAGAATATCTTGGTCAGCTAGGTATTGGTCGACGAAGAGGAAGTTGGTCATTGGGCCTTAGCTTGGTCTGTAGAGTGTTGGCCACCAAGAAGATTATTCAACGAGCAGTTGTTCGACAAAGACAAGGAGTTGGTCGACGAGAAACTTGGTCGAATAAAGAGTTGATCGACGAAGCAAGTAACTCGGCAAAGTTGTAGGTCTGCTAGGAGTTGGTTGCCGAAGCTTGTAGCTCGATGAGATTGTAGGTTGACAAAGAGCTTGGTCGACAGAGCACTTGATCGATGAAACGAGTGCTCGACGAAGCGCTTGGTTGAACAAAACACTTGGTCGGCTAGGATTTGGTCAACGAAGCATGTAGCTTGACGAAGTAGCTCAGCGAGACAGTAGGTCGACGAAGTGGTTGGTCGACGAGATGAGTGGTTGGTTGACAGGTGGTTGGTCAACAAGGAGTAAGCAGACCAAGCTGTTGGTCGCCAAGAGTAGGTCGCCGAAGAGTTTGTTCGATGAAAACAAGCACACCAACCTCCTAGGTCGGCCACATACAAAATCTAGGTCGCCCAAGACCCCAATAGGTCGTCGACATGGCTCACTGGCTTAGGCACTCCACTCCCATTCATGAGGTTGTGGGTTCGAAACCGGGCATCCCCACTTCTATTATTCATTATTTTGCTGACCAATGAGACAAGCGGGTGGGGTTCATCAACCTCCAAAAACAGGTCCAACCCCTACCCAAAACCCAGATCCAAGCTCTTTGTTGCCGAAACTATCATCCGACCAAGCTACCATCTCCGATCAATTTTGACCTCCAATCGTCCAGTTGCGTGAACACGCGCGTAATCGAGGGCCATCCAATTCACTCAGCGGGCGAACCCATCATGTGATCGACGTCCCAGATCGTGCCACATCATCACATCATTTTGGCTCCTCATTCCACTAAGCGAGCAAGCACAAATGCAATGAACGATCCAGATTGCTCCAAAAATCGTGTCATCTCGATAAATCAATAAAAAAATCCCAGAAAATTATTTAAAAATTAGAAAACTAATTATTATTTTTTAAAAATTATTAAATTTGGAAATTTAATTAAAAAATCCAAAAAATAATTTATAATTCGAATAATTAATTGAAAATTTAAAAAATATTAATTGGGGAAAAGTCATTAAAAATTCTAGAGCAATCCGAAAAAATTATGGGAAACTCCAGGAAAATTCGAAAAAGTTTAGAAAAATATCCACTACCTCCAGAAGCTCCGAACAAGTTTCAGGTATCTTCAATTATCCTTGAAAGCCAAGATAGTACTCCAGAACTTCGAAATAAGATAAACTACTCCCCGAAAGCAGAGAAAATCGTCCTCCGGTGGGGGGGGGGGGGGGTATGATATTGGTAAAAATTGCAGCAAATCAAGGTCGTACGATTACAGTACAGATCTTAAAGCTTTTACAGGCAGATTAACAGTAACGAGCCTCACTAATGGGTCCAGATATTCTCCAGACTCACTAACAAGACATAGGCTGCATTCAAGCCCATCAAAAGCAACTAGACTCACTAGAGAGTAACATATTCCATATCTTAAGGGGGGGATATACATACGATTACATATTATGTCGATTTTCTAACTGAATCCCCGACCTATAAATACCCTCCCTCCTTCCCCAGTTAGAAGACAATCAATCTTTTTTACTCTCAAACTCTCTTATTCTCTACGGTTTGACTTGAGCATTGGAGGGTCTGTCGCCGGGGCCAACCCCGGTGTTTCAAGCTTTTTTGCAGGTCCATCGGCTACTTCAGCAACCGTCAAATTCCGATCCATGCACTTTTTCAACCGTCCAGATTCAATTTCAGGAGATCTAACAACTCTTCACGGAAATGATCAAATGTTAGATCTTTAGTAGTTTCCTTCAAAATATAAACTCACTATCTATTTGCTCTCACACCAAAATATGTAGCGCCAGGTTGTTATAACCTTGGAATATATATATATATATATAGAGGGTAAAAGGGATATGAGCAACTTGCTCGTTTAGTAAATGAGCAATTGATGATGTGGCATGCATAAGATACATTGGACAACTAACTACTTTTAGAATTTTTCAATTACATGCATGCTACCTTATCACTTGCTCATTTACTAAATGAGCAAGTTGCTCATACCCCTTTTCCCATATATATATTCTCTTAGTAATTGTTAGCAAATATGAAGTACAAAGTGGGACCGTGCACCTTCCAACAACTAGGTTCGGCTTATTTGGGCAGTGAATGGCCGTTGAGAAGTTAGTTAGTTATGCACCATGTGACAATTCATAATTAAGATTAAAGAAACATATCTCGATGTACTATGGGCCAATGGCAATAAACAAGAGTTAATCCTTCAAAAAATAAACAAGGACATTAATAAATATTCGATTTCTACATATATATGCAAATAAATTAAGTCTTGAGATTTTATTTTATTTTATTTTATTTTATTTTTTAAGGTGGAATCTAACTACCCTGTTTTATTACCTTGAGAATTGAGATACAAGATTGTGCTATCTTGGTCTTGGTGATTGTGGTGGTAGCTGAGAAATTTCAGAAGCTATCTTTGGTTAATTATATATAAATTTCAAGCCTATTTCCTAATTAAGTTGATCACATGCCACATGGTTAGCTGACAAATATTGGAAACTTATTAATACTAATAGCTAACTTCCTAGATTGAAAACTAGATATTGCATGCATATGTATGTGCCCTTGGAGGAAGGAGAAGGGTTGTGAGTGGATTTGTGTAGTAAATTGTGAAAGTGGATATTTATTTTGGATATTGGATATTTATTTTGGATAATGGGTGTCTCTTCATTCACCAAGTTAACTCTATAAATACCTCCTATTGTATGGATATTTTTCACAAAAGATCAAAAGAAACAATAGAAGAAAAGAAAGAGAGAAAAGAAGAGAGTTTGGAATTTTTCAAGGAGGCTAGGCTTGTGGTTTTGCTTTGCTAAGAGGAAAAGGACACATCTTGTTGAAGGTAGGAGTAATCTAGTAGGAGTTCCTAATTTCTTTTGGATCAATAAGGTGAGTGTTTTCTTCTTACTTTCTAATTGGGTGTTAGGATGCATGCTTTAGATGATTTATGTTGAAATAGTAAATGTAGCCTGAGTTGTTATAATTCTACTTCCTTTATGTGACACACATTATATTGTTATGGTTGATAAACATGAAAAATTGTTGCATGCTAAATGAAAATTTCATCATGATATAAATAAATTGTTGAATCAAATTCTATTTTATTAGTTTGTTGAAGTGGTTAGCCACAAATAACATGCTATGATTAGAATTGAGTATTTCATATGCAAATTGTTAATTTTGTGCTTAGAAAATTATGTGGATATTCGAAATGAATTATAAAGTCGATAGGAAGAATGAGAATTTCTAAATAAAAAATGCATTCATGATGTGGTAAATTTTTCTAAGTAAAAACTATGAATACTAGATTTATAAAAAAAATAGTTATTTGAATACTAAATTTATAAAGATGATTATTTGAATTAAATTGGGTATAATTTGGTGCTAATATGAGTAAAATTTATGCAAAAATATTTCTGGAAACTTAGAAATGAGTTTTATAAACAATCAAAATGAAGGGGAAGAAAAGAAATCGAAAATATTTGAAAGTGTTCAAAATGAGATTTAACAGAAAGATAAGTTATATGAATTTTGCGCTTTGCGTCACCACGTACCACTTCGGGGTCTCTCTAGTCGCGGGTTCGAGCCAGAGAAGACTCTGTCTTTTTTTTAAAAATTGATATTTATATAAAATAACAGTAGGAGTAGTATTTAAAGCACTGCGTTGCATTTATTTCACAAACTGAGAGTTGGCCTAGTGGTTGGGCTTGCTGGTTGCTTGCTTGAGATCTCAGCTTCGAATTCGGGTGTTCTCTTTTAAGTTTTTATTTTTTATATTGAGACTTTTCAAGTCTTTAAAATTGGGGAAAATCATATAAATGTTCTAGAATATTATTAAATCACTTGAAAATTATTTTATAGTATTCTAAGAAATATTTTTGAGAAATAAAGATCATGTTTATTATATAATGATGAGATTTAAATATCTCTTTTAAGTTTTTATTTTTAATTTGAGACTTTTCAAGTCTTTAAAATTGAGAAAAATCATATAAATGTTCTAGAATATTATTAAATCACTTGAAAATTATTTTATAGTATTCTAAGAAATATTTTTGAGAAATAAAGATTATGTTTATTGTATAATGATGAGATTTAAATAATGAACTTCACATTTAATTGAAACAATAGCTAATTAACATAATTTTGATAGAACCTCTAGAAAATAAGAAAGGAGGCGACTTTGTGGCGATCCTATCCTCCGATCTCCAGATCTTTCCTCCCCAGATCCGGCTTCTCCTTCCATTTTTCCTCCTCCCCCCCTTTGTTTATCTTGTTTTCCTCCATCTGCTCTCCCGGCCCAGATCCCCAGATTTCCTTATCCCTTCCATCGGGGGTTTATCCCCCTTCTCACGTGCCCCTTCTGAAGGTTGGTTCGCCGTGGTCTTGCTGGCTCCTTCTGTCCCCTCATCGCCATTTGGAGAGTCACCCTTTCCGCGCTTGTAGCGACACTCTCCTCGCTCGGTGGTGTTTCAGCGCTCCCAGGTCGACTACCTCGATTCCCTGTGTAGTTTTCTGACATGCCTACCTCTGTGAGTATTTTTTCTCAATTTTTTTGGGTTTTTTGTCATTGATTGCGCTGTTCTTTCGGCGCATTGGATTTTCGGTCGTTTGGAGAGTCGCCGTTTCTTTTCTCCTGGCTGTCTCGATCCTTTGTTCGGCCACGTCTTTGATTCTTTTTTCAGAGGATTTAGGAGTGAGGTTTCCTCCTTCCTTTTCTGTGGTTGATTGCGGTGGTTTAGGTGGTGATTCTTCTTTCACTTTCGAGTTAAGAGGCAGCGCGTTATCCGTTGGCCTTCGCTTGAGTGTTTATGCTCAGATAGCTCCCTTTTTCGATTTGCTTTACTTCTTCTCTCACTGTATTACCGCCGGTGTCTGTTACCACAGTAGTGGTCGGCGGTATTCACTGATCTCCATTATCGTTTCCTTCTTCTCTTCTCTATGAATTGTGTTGGTTGTGGGCCTGGGGTTTTATGGGCTCCTCTTGGGTGGATGTTGTTAAAAAAAAGAAAAACAAATAATTTGCCGACCCCTTTTACAGCACCCCTGAGGCCTTTGGTTTTGGGCCCCCGCGGGGATGATTCTTCTGTGTTGGTGACTGAGTTGGCCCAACCCGTTATCCGGAAGCTTCCTCGACGCTCCCCTGCGTCCTTTTACCGCCCTTTCATTTCCCCATTTTCCTCTCAATCTAAGTCTTCCTTTTCCCCCCTTCCTCCCATTCTCCTATCTGCTTCTGTTGTCTCCAAGTGGGGCATATTAGGGCTTTTTGCACCAATAAAATGAAGTGCCTATTCTGCTTGAAATCGGGTCATGCTCGTAATCGATGCTTTGCTTTACAACAAATCCTAGGGTTGCTTAGGGGAGTTCACATCTCCGACCAAGTGATCGCAGCTCTCGATTTTCCCTCTCTACAATCGAAGCTTGCCGATCAGTTAGCGCCTAAGCCTAAGAGAGCCAAAGTCTCATCGTCTTCTCCTCTTCTCCCTATGCCCCTCGTTTTGCAGTGCTTAAATGCAGCGGTTAATCCCCCTCCTCCTGAGCCTGCCTCAGTCCCATCTCACCTGGCCAAGGCCCCAGCAACTGTGTTGTTCTTACCTGCCGTCGAACTCTCCGATAAGATGAGCAGGTTCGAGCACTATGGCGCGGTTTCTTTTACTGGTGGGTCTGTTCCTAACTTTACTTTAGATGCTTTCCTTCGCAATTTCTGTAATGTGCAAGACTGGGTATGGGCGATAGACTGTTGTTCCAATGGAGAAGTGTTCATTAATTGCCCTTCTATTAAAAGCCTGGATGCTCTGATGTCCATTTCCTCCCTCTCTATTGGAACTATCAAACTATCGGTTCGCAAATTGAGGTATCTCTATCCTTCCCCTCCTCCCCTGATCCCCATTGATGTCAAAGTCACTTTACTGGGAATGTCTCCATTTTGTGACTCTCATCGAGTGGTAGCGGACTTGTCTAAATGTGTGGCTGATTTGAAGTACATTTCATCCTCAGCTAAGCTAGCCTCAGGGTGCCTTCAAGTGGATGCGGTGTTTAATTTCCCTACGGTGAAGGATAGAATTGATGCCTACTCTATTAGAGATCACATAGCTATTTTTGCTATTTTGGTCATCTATCTTGATAGCTCTATCGGTGGGCATTCTTCAGCTCCCCTGTCCCAGCATGACCCCAAATCTAAGGCCATATCTCTCCCTTTACCCAGTACCTTCTCCGTAGGGTACCTCGTCTCAGTCGACTACCCCTTCTTCTAAATGGAAGCTGCCTCTCAAAGTGACTCCCAGAAAGAACAACCCATCTCTTCGCACTGGATCTGCCACTCCCTCTAAGACCTTTACCACTCCTTCCAAGGCTCATAACTTGGTCTGGATCAATCCAGACATTGCTTCGGCTAAATCTCTCCCCCCATCTCAAGTAGATCGTGTGAACGACAACCCAAGCTTCCACTGCACCCTCCTGCCATTGCTCCTTTGGCTATCTGTGACACTACTTCTCAGGTTGCGGCCCCTGATAAACTGAACTTGAGTGTGAAGTCGGAGCAATGGCCTAAGTGGGAGGTGAATCCCTTTTTCGCTTCGGACTGGGATAGGTTTTTAACAGCGGCTCACGACACCCCTGCTTTGGGTCCCCCTCTATCTTCTAAGTCTGGCAAAGTCTCTTCCGTCCCTTCCCAGAAATCAGAGGCTTGGGTTGATAAAGACAACCTCTTGGAAGAAGAACTGGCCGAGTTGGATCACTCCCTCTCGCACAAGCTGGTACGTTCCTCTTCGATTTCTTTGGTCTTCCAATTACTTTTTTCTAATTGTCATGTTTCCCTTGACCTGTGCTTGTCATTATTGAGATGTTATTCTCCTTTGTTGGTTAGATTTAACCTCGATTACTGCCTATCCTCTTACCGTCATCTTTACGTTCGGTTCAGGTGTCCTGACCCCATCTCTAGCACGTTTGAACTTTCCCGGTTGCGGGAGACTCTATTCTCCCCCCGATCCTTTACCTATGCTCAACTCCTTGAGTCCCACTTCCCAGATTTCTCCTTTATGGACTAAATCGGGCTACTCTTCAGCGGAGTCTGGCCTTATGGTTGAGCATCCCCATTCTTTTAGTCAGCTCTCTTTTAATCCCTCCTCTAAGAAAAAGATTATTCAGGTTAAGAAAAAAAAAATTAAAAAGAACCGTTCTCGGTGATTCGTTCTAGTGCTCGTATTTGGACCAATAGAGCGTCCATGGCAGTGCAGGTCCGGAATCTGGATTTATCTCCGCCTCCTATCTCCTCTGATGGGAAGGCCTATTTGGGTTCCTTATACCAGGTGCATTTTTACTCTCTTTCTAATCTAGACATGCTTTTCCTTACTAGGAAAATGGGCTTCCTAGTGGATCAGGATAAATTTGTAGACTTTGACTCTATTAGATGCTGTGAGATCTCTCAAGCGTTTGAGACTAGTTCCTCCAATGATTAGCATCTCTTGGAACATTCGGGGTTTGGGTAGTAAGTCGAAGATGCTTTCGGTTTCACAGCTTATCTCTTCTTCCCACTGTGACATGATTTCTATTCAAGAGTCGAAACTCCAGTCCCCTTCCTCCTCCATCCTTCGTCCGATTGGAGGATCTTTTATCTCTAATTGGATCTCTCTTGACGCCATTGGATCTAGAGGAGGTATCCTATTTGGGTTCAAAGAGTCTAATTTCTCCCTCATCTCTATTAATCGTTTAACTTTCTTCCTAGTGGTCCGACTTTGCTGGATCGAATTTAACTGTGATCTAACCGTTGTGTCCGTGTACGGTCCATCCACTGCGGACCGACGCGATGTGTTTTGGAACGAGCTGACTTCATTCCAAAACAACATTCATGGATTTTGGCTTTTTTGTGGTGATTTCAATGTCACCAGATTCTCTCACAAAAGATCGGGAAACTCGATCTATTCGTCGGATTCCTCCCACTTTAACGACTGCATCCGCTTGCTCCATCTGATGGATCTACCTCTAAGCGGCAGAGCGTTCACTTGGTTCAACATGAGATTGTCTCCGTCTATGGCTAAACTCGACCGTTTTTTTATTTCCTTTGATTGGATTAATTTCTTCCACAACTCGTTCGTATCGGCGTTGCCTAATCCCTCTTCTGATCATGTGCCTATTGTGTTGTCCTCCAACTTCAATTTTTCCAAAACTTTCAAATTCCGCTTTGAGAAATTTTGGTTGCAAGACCAAACTTTCATCAATCTCATTACTGAATGCCTTTCAGCCATTACGGGTTCCTCTGGGCTAGGGCGTATTCTTATTAAACTTCATGCCATCAAATTCGGCAGCAAAATCTGGTATAAAGAGAGAGTAGACAATGATTGTTTTCTTAAGAATGTCTTCCTGTCTACCATTGAATCCATTGATTTAATGGAGGAGCGAGGTCCGATCTCTGATTCCCTCCGTTCGGAACGGGCCTCTTGTAAAAGAGGTTATGCAGAATTTCTACATCATGAGCATATTAAATGGGCTCAGAGGGCCAAGCTTCGTTGGCTTAAAGAGGGTGACGGCAACACCGCTTTCTTTCACAACTTCGCTTCGCATCGCCAACGGTGCAACCGTATCTTTTCGATCGATGACAATGGATCCGAATTTACTTCGGATTCGGATATTCATTCTACTTTCCTTCGTTTCTTTAAAGATCTGTTGGGATCTCAAAAGCAACACTCGTTGCATCTTAACTGGATGCTTTTATATGGTCAGCCCACGCATGATCTGTCTGGTCTGGAAAACCCCTTCACTTTAGAAGAAATTAAGTCTGCGGTGTTCTCCTTAAATAGTGATTCCGCTCCGGGCCCTGACAGGTTCCCCGCATTCTTCTTTCAACATTTTTGGGATTGTCTCAAAAACGACCTTCTCCAAATGTTCTCTGATCTCCCCCAGGGGAATTTCTCCTTCGATAGGATTAATTATGCGCATATCGTTCTCATTCCCAAATTCTTGGGAGCCAATTCGGTTGCGGACTTTAGGCCTATTAGCCTACTCAACATGACCTTCAAGATCATCATAAAAGTGCTTTCTTTCCGTCTTAGTTCTTTGATATCTCCTTTAATCGATTCTTCGCAATCAGGATTCATTAAAGATCGTTTCATCCTTGATAGCGTGGCGTCGGCCCAAGAAATCATCTCCAATTGCCATAGGACCAATTCGGTGGGGATTCTGTTAAAATTGGATTTTCAAAAAGCTTACGACAACGTCAGTTGGGACTTCCTTTTTCGAAACACTTTTTCATCGTGGATTCGGTCCCAAATGAATTGCCTGGATTAAATCCGGTCTATTCGCTAGGTACCTTGTCAATTTAGGTCAACGGTACGGAAGGCCACAAATTCAAGTGTAAGTGTGGCCTTCGTCAGGGTGACCCGATCTCCTCTCTCTTATTCTCTCTAGTTGCTGATGTCTTCAGTAGGCTGCTTCGCAAAGCCTAGGAGGCAGGATGTGATTGAAGGACTTGGGAGTTCTACTAGTTTCCGAGGTGTGTTGAACCTCCAATACGCGAATGATACTATTATCTTTGCGAAACCCAACGGAGGGTGCCCTTCGTAACCTTAAGCTTTTGCTATATGTGTTTGAAAGCACCTCCAGATTAGCTATTAACTTTCAAAAGTCCTCCGTTATTTGGCTTGGTGGGTCTCAAATCCATCAAGCATAAGTTGCGTAGTTATTTAACTGTAGTCCTTCTTCTTTTCACATCCATTATCTAGGCATTCCATTGAGATGGGGAAAGCTTCTTAGATCGGATTGGATGCCGATGATCGAAAAAGTTGAGTCCAGACTCAACCGTTGGTCTGGTAAGCAACTGTCACGTGGGGGCAGACTTATTCTTGTTAATTCAGTCCTTTCTTCGATTCCTTTATACATGATGTCCTTCTTTTTTCTTCCTTCGTGGGTGATTAAGATGGTTGACCGGAACAGAAGAAATTTTTTGGTCAGGTGTGGATTTGTTTAAACCAGGCACTCATCTATGCAACTGGAAGATCATCTGCACTTCCAAGGCAGCTGGGGGGCTGGGGGTCTTAAATCTCAGACACCAAAACTTAGCCTTATTGGGCAAATGGGTATGGAGATTCCTTAAATTTGATCACCTGCCCTAGGCCCGAATTATTTCCCGTAATTATTTTTCTCGTCATCCCATGTGGGACTTCCTTACCTCCCTATCCCGTAAAGCTTTTTCCTTTTGGAAAGGGGTCTGGAAAGTTGCCGAACCGTTCCGTTGCGGCTTAATCCACGAGTGCGTAGTCGGATCCAAGACCAAATTCTGGATTGATCTTTGGTTTGGTAATATCAAACTCGCTTCAGCTTTTCCTTCCCTCTTTCAATTAGCGTCGAACCCCTCGGCCTTAGTGGAAGATTATGTTGTGATCTTCAATAATCAAAAGTTCTGGTTAATTCAGTTCATTTCTGTGCTGTCGCCGCAACTCCAAAACCTGTTCGATGATATTAACCATTATCCTTGGTTTCCTTCTGAAAATTTCAAATGAAGGTGGACCTCCTCGGGTAATTTCCCCGGTTAAGTCGTAATACAATTTCCTTAACTTCGGTGGGATCACCTCTCCATTGGCAAAGTCCCTTTGGAGTAGTTGTACACCTCTCATATCCAAAATTTTAGCCTGGCTAGCGCTAAATAACAAGCTTCTTACTGTCGAGGTTCTCAATAAGAGGAACCTTGCTTTAGGTCAGTTATGTGCATTTTGTTCCATTCATTACGAGGACGCCGATCATCTGTTCTTGAAGTGCCCCTTTCTCCATCCCTTATGGAGTATCGTCATCAGGGCTTGGCTAGTGCTAACTATCCCCACCGATTTCTCGTTCTGTTGGCAACAACATCATATCAGGAAATATTTTCGCAACTCTTGGATTCTTTCCATGATTGCGATTATTTAGGTTATTTGGTCAGCCTGGAACAAGCGTATTTTTTCAAATTCCGTTTTGCCGATAGAGAGCATTATTGATGATTTTCTCTTCTTTACTAAATTTTGGCCTGCCACTTTATCTCTTGATAAAGTGGAAGCTTTACATTTAAATCGCCTGGATGAGGCGATTACTTTTTTTTAATTCTTCCACCTATTAGTATTTTTGCCTCTTCATATTTTCTGATTTTCTGCTCTTATGTCTTCCGTTTGCAGCTCTAATGTACGGTTGGTGCCCTTTGCTTTCGTCACTCTGGGTATTTTGGTTGGGCAATTTTTGTTGTGGTCGTTAGCATTGGTATCCTCTGGCTACTTCGCTGATGGGTCACCCTATGACTCTTTATTCATGTTCTTTCCCCTTGGTGGTTGGTTTCTTGCTGATCTTTGTTTGTTCTGGGGTGCTTCTGTTGGCTTTGCTCGGTGGAGGCCTCCGGCCTTTTCATGAGTGGATTTGTGTTGACTGTTATCTCCCGGGCTTGGCTGCCTTGTGTTTTTTGTATCTTCGCTTTATTTCTGGACTTGTTCTCTATTCTTTGTGCGTGTGTAGGTGGGGAGCTCCTTAGGGAGTCGGTGCTTGTTATGGTGTTTATTTTGTTCTTTTAGGAGGTATCCCGACCGCTCTTACTGGGTCTAGGTTCTTTTGCTGCCCTTGTTTATTTCCTCTGATTTACTGTTAACTTATTTACTATGTTATGAAGTTGCGCACTCTAACATCCATGTATTTTCTGGGTTTATGTGGTGGATAATATCGTTCTCTTTAGTTTCAATGCTGCATACTTGGTTTATTTTCATTGCCTTTTCTTTTCCTAATTCTTGACAGATTGGTAGATTGTTATTATTGTGGCTTTTTCTATCTCGTTCTGGGTCAGCTTGTTATCCCGGTTGATGACGGGGTGTTTTTTCTCTTGCTGATCCTTTTGATTTTCAGCATGTTCTCTTCTTTTCTTTGCGGCTTCTTTTTCTTCTGTTGTTTTGTTGGATGGCATTTGCGGTGAGCTATTGATGTTGTTCTGTGGGTGTGGCTCCTATTTTGGCTGGGGTTTTTCACCATCTTGGTCTTCTGCTTCATCTTCTATCACGCTCCGCTTCCCAAAAAGAATACGGAATACGGATACGAGACATAAGCCCAGCGAATGATTTTCATCATCCATTAGCTGTTCAAAAATCTTTACAACATTCACAAGAATCATTAGAGTCGGAAGCAAATGAATCAACCACATGCACATATAAGCCAAAATACCAAGAAGAATATTTGAAACCAAATATATAAATCTCAAATAGTCATGATCTGAATAGGTCAATATCCTGGGTCACATTGCCCAAATACAAGAATAAATCCAAGTCTCAAAATACAATATTGTTCAAGCAAGCTACAAGAAATAATAATAATAAAATGCAGCACTAATACTTCATGTCACTGATACCATCTGGAACCTGTTCTCCAAAATCTGCAATTCAACGAATGCAGGGAAAAGGAAAAGAGAAAACAAGTACCTTAAAATTGCAAGTTACGGACCACTTATAATGTAGGATACAAGCACATGGGAAAACTAACTAGCAACATGGTATAAGTGTGATGTCAACATAAACGACTAGCATGGCAAGGTGAACAAGTGTAAATGGCATGAATCAAGTGTCAAGAAATCATGTATCATGTAAACATGCATCAAGTGTCAAGTATCATATAATCATGTATCAAGTGTCAAGTATCATGTAATCAAGTATCAAGCAAGCATGATCATGTTCAAGTATCATGTTCAAGTATCATGTATCAAGTCTTGTAATTATTACTATCTAGGTAGCACTTCATGCAGCCCACCTACATGGTTGCTACAATAAAAAGTTTCGCTTTAGATTTCATAGTGGACTATAGAGGGCAGTATACTCGGGGACAAGTCAAGTAATCAAACTCCAAGCTCCAAGTATCATGTATCATGTAACCACGTGTCAAATCATGCAAGTGGCAAGTATCGTGTCTTGCATGTAAGTATCAAGTAATCACGTGTCAAGTATCATGTCTCAAGTAATCACGTAGGATAAGTGGATCCCCTTCCGAGTACACGCTTCTGAATTATCCACTACTAAATCTGTCCCTTAAACTTCGGCTTGGTTATTTATTATTATTGTCAAACAAGCATGTATATGTGCAAAATATATCAAGAATAACATTGCATGATCATGTGACAAGTTCAAGTTGCAAGATAAACATGTACGAGTGCAAGATATCTCATAAAAGACTAAAATAGACAAATCTCAAGTTCAGGATAGCAAGACCATACTGTAGTAAAACAGTGATTCCCAGTGTTAAAAGCATGAAAATCTGAATCCGTCGAAATGTCTAGAAAATAGACTCCCAACTGAATCCAGCGAGTATAAATGAGTCATATATTAATTCACAAAAATATAGCTCAAAACTGATTTGAATACAGAAAATAGGTTCAGCCAGAAATCTGGAAAACGAATTCAAGAACTGGAAAACAGTATGAAAACACATTAAATAAATCCACGAAAAATCTGGGGTATTCCCCTATATGTCCAGTATCTAAATATAAAGTTTCATAATTTTCCAGTAAAATTAGATCAGTCACAAAAAATAAGAAAACATCAATAAACGAGAGTTTGGCAAATCTGGAATTTCCAACACTGCTGTACAAAAACTATAATATCTCGCAACCAGTAAAACGAAATCCAAATCCGCCAAAGGGAGATGAAAATAAATAGAATGAGATAAATTTTATATTTCACAAGTATTTTCCATACAGTAAAAGGAATCGGGGTGAAAATACGATTCTTTACAGAACAGCGAACAAAATACAGCAAGTATAGTTTTCATAAACGAGCATAAAACGATACATAAAACTCACCAATAAAATCTACCAAAATTCTGGGTAATCCCTAACTAGATAAAGAAACACTGATCAAAGTTTTGGATCAAGATAATATATGTAGCATCAGTATCAAAACCATTTAGTCATCAATGTCATCAAAAAACGAAATCTAGAAAAGATCAACACCTCTGTAGTAAAACAGTCATAACTCACACATACGAAAATGAAATCGAGCAAGGTCGGAGCGATTTGAAAGTAGACGAAATTCTCTAAAACTCATATTTTATACCGATATTAAGTTACTGACTTCAAGACAGTCCAAAACAGCAAACAAAACAGATCAGCGACAAAATACAGATTTTTCCCTTTAACAATAACTCAACATATATCATACAAAACTTGTTCAAAATACAACCAATCATGAAATCGAGTCTGCCAAGTGTCCAAACATCATGAATTAGGGCATCTAGTATGTCCACACCAAATATATCACATGGGTCTCAACCAAATCACGAATTCTCACAAAAGTTCCATATATATGATCAAATTAAGAACGAGTAAAACCTAAGTTAATTCATGTCCATATTGTGTCGTGAGGCAACTGTGGTCAAATTTTCACAATAGAGACAAAACCCATCAAGAATAACACAAACAAGAGTCGTCTCTAGACCCAACTACACTATGGGTAGTATTTTTGACTTGTATCATACAAAGAAATTTGAGTACAAGTTACTTGCCTTAACCGAAGACGAAAAACGGCGAAAGTCAAGATTAACGGGAGTGGATCCCGACAATAAACAAAACACATGAACGAAAATCCGCGAACGAATGAATCCAACCAACTCGAGCGAAAATCTCTACACGAACAAAAACTCCAAAAGACAGATGATCCAAGAGGGATGACGACAATAGTGGCTTGCGACCACAAGAGAACACCAAGAGAGAGGATGAGAGAGACGTGCAAGGGGTAATATGGTGGTGAGGTGGTGTGAAGGGTGGTCGGCCAAGAAGGGGGTCTCGGGTTTGGAGGGGATGGGGCATCGGAGTGCAGGCCGAGGATGGAGGGGCTCGGACTGGGTGACGGGATGGCTGGGGTGTGCGGCGTTGGGTTGCGGTGCAAGTAAGGAGAGGGAAAGAGAGTCCGGGAGAGAGAGGTATAGGGTTAGGGTATTAGGGTTAGGGTTTGTGTGAGGGGGGAGATATATATACATGGGGTTCTAGGGTTAATGGGTAATTGGGTTGTGGGTAATTAGGAGTGGTAGTAGGATTTGTTTAATTGGGCTTTAATTAGGATACAAATTGTATAGAATATCAAATAGGATTGGGGATTTAATTTGGCTTTGGTAATCTTATTAGAGATCAAACAATGGGATTGGGAATAGGATAACAACCAACCACCACCACAAGCACCCAAAAAAAATAAAAATAAAGAGAACGAGACCAAATGAAAGAAAGATCAAATAATAGAAGAACGAAACAAAAGAGACAACCAATCAAACACAAAGAGCTCAAAATGAAATAAAACGAATATATATTGAAAACAACTCCAACATACGGTTAAGAAAGAATACAAGAGAGTAAATACACCAAAATGAGAAAAATACACTAAAAATACACTAAAAAGAAAAACAGGGGTTACATCTTCACTCTGTTCTCGTTGGAGCCGTCGGTTGCTCCATTGCGGTGCTTGGATGCTCCAGCGCGCGGGCTTGCAATTGTGTGATCGCGGTGTCCTTCTAGTCGGGGGTGGCAGTGAGGGCTGTTGTCTTTGGTTCGCTGTATTCTGCATTCTGGATGGTTGATTGTGGTTGGCAGTTTTACTTCGCAAGATTTGGCTGTTTAGTGCAATTCTCTTCATTGCTTTGTAATTAATTTTTGTGGTTGTTTTTTCTCGTCTTTCTAATTTTACTCCGTGTAAAATTTGGCTGATGTTTGTTACTCTACTATTTTATTTATATATGATTGGCTGGAGTCGTTTGACTCTATCCACTTTATCAAAAAAAATAAAATAATGAACTTCTTTAAGAAATTGTGTTTTTAATCTTAAAACAATTTTTTGAATTGAGATTCATAATTGAAGTATAAATAGATGTGAAAAGGGGGTTTTATTAATCAAAGAGACTTATAGTTTATTAAAGTGAATTGTTGGTTGTGTGATCAACCAAAAAGTGTTACTTAATGATTGATAAATAAGAATGAATGAAATAATTAAATGAGATATAAATAAATGAAACTGACAATATGAATAACTAGTATCATGCACGTGCGATGCACGTGGGGAAGAAGGAAAAAGACAAAAAAAAGAGAAATAATTTCCAAACTGATCCACTGTTGAAAATATTTACCAAACTGGTCTACTGTCGCACGTGCACGCGGAGGAAGAAGGAAAAAAGACAAAAAAAGGAAAATAATTTCCAAACTGGTCTACTTCCGAAAATATTTACCAAACCGGTCCACTTTCGAAAATATTTACCAAAGTGGGTCATTTTGTCAGCACGTGCGCTGCACGTGCTTGCTTCAAAATGACAAACAATGACACTAAGGTCTTCTCCCATTATAATATTAGAGATGAGGGTATGAGTACCCTATAATGTTGAACATGAAAAGATGTTAATTCTAGAGGCTTAGTGAGACCCAGGTGCCGCCAAGTAATGATAATGATTAATTGATTTTAGAAGTGGCCAATATGGGCTGTCATTCTCGGTATTTTTTGTGTAAGACCGGTAGGAGGGTAAGCTATCTCTAGGTGGTATTATTTATTCATGTTTAAACTTAAGGATAAGCACTAAGGGGAGATGTAATGAAACTTGGGCAAACATAAGTGGGGTTGCTCTATATAGTCTGACGGTGGACTCCAGGACTATGAACCTAGTTTGACGGTGGAGTCCGGAACTGTGGTTGCTTGCGATGGAGAAGAACCTTAATCAAATCCGGGACTACGATTGATTTGACGGTGGACTTTGATGTGAATTTTTGCAAGTGTACAAAATCGCACAAGTAATATAGATAGGTGAGTAGAGTGTCGAACCCACAGGGACTAGATATTTTACTGATTACCGATATCACTAGATTAATCACTATTTGGAAGATCGAATTTAATAAATAATAAAACAACTTATTAAATTACTTTAATCTAATTAAATCTAACTAAATTGGTGAAGAGGGAGAGGGCTGTGAAACTATGACGCTCTCGTACTTTATGAATGGTAGAATTAGTTCTAGGGCTCTTGGTTCACCTCGTTTATCACACACACAAATTATAATTCCTTATAAATAAAAATATTATCTTTCCCAATTGTCGACCAAAATCCTAAAGATATTAACCACTCTATCAACGTAGTCTAAAAATTATTCTCAACTAATTCTTCGCCTATCCATCAAATTATTAATTGAGAAATTGGATTTCTTAATGGTCATGTCCTCCAATATACGGTGTTAATTTTTATTAATCACAAATCACATGCTCGGTCTCTTTATGATTTGAAAAATCATACAAATGTCTATCCACCAAGTTGTACGCATAAATAATAAAAATTAAAACACAACCAGGAAAAATAGAGTAATAGTAAGGAATTAAAATTTGTGTTCTACAAAACTCGGCTACACCTTAGCCTCTAGAACAATAAATTCAGTTCATATTTGTTTGGGATTGCATCAAAAAATATAGAGAAGAAAAGATAAAAGAATACAAAATTTAATTCAAACCCCTTTTTATGTCTAAAAAATTGCACCGAAGGAACTGCCTCGAAGAACGTGCCAGCAGCAGCCTTGGAAACCGCGTGCCACGTCAGAGGAGGTCAGCGTCGCAGGTGCCACATCAGCGTGCCTGGTCTGCCCTGAGCCGCAGTCGCGTCGACGCCACGTCAGCACCTGTCACGTCGCTGTCGCTGTCGAGGTGTGGGGCCCAGCGCCAGGTCAGCACCTTTGGAACCAGTGCGCCTGCGATCTGTCTTGAGTGAGTTACAGCTACTTCGGCTCTCTCTCTCTCCTTGATTCGATTACGCCCACACATGTGCTGCAGCCAGAGACGAGAGAGAAAGCTGTGACTTCCCTCTCTCTTCTCTTTTTGTTTATTTTATTATTTCTTTTATGATTAGCCGTCACCTCCTAATTGATTCTCTCTCCTTTGTTTTGTATTTATAAAGAACGGAGAGAACCATTATGGTTTGCACTTTTGCAGAAAACCCCACTCTTTTCCTTTATTTCCTTCCTTAATTTATCCAGAATTTTATTTCTTTCTTTTTCTTTCTTTTCTGCCCACCACGTGCTTCTGCGTACACAAAATAATACCAGAAATTAGGATTTTTAAATAAAATAAAATTAATTAGTTTAAAATGAATTAAACTAACTACAAATCATATTAGAGTATAAAAATCCTTTTAAAAATTATTTGTCGCACCTTTTAGTCAACAAAACAATAAAAATCAATAAATCAATTATTTTACTTTGTTTGTTGATTTTTTTCCACAATTCTTTACTTTTTGCATCAAAATTATTATTTCTTCAAAAATAATTAATTAAATGAGATCATATAGAAATAAGATGAATTATAGACAATATCAGCGAAAACAAGCCATTTTAATAGGTAAATGAGTACAAATATTTGCATATAAATTAGACACATCAAATACCCCCAAACTTAAGATTTTGCTTGTCCTCGAGCAAAAAGTAGAATCATGAACAAGGGAATAATAATAGTAGACTCAACCCATCACACTAAGAATTCTTATCATGCAAGCATCAAAATTTCAATTAAAAATATAAACAATTGCAAATAAAGTCAACCTAAGCATACCCACTTTCTGCAGTGCAATTATTTATTCATAACTCCCAACCCAATCGCATTTGTCATGCAATTAATGTAATTGTAGTATGCAACAACTTAATCTGTGATTATCCCTTCTCTCTACTACAAACCGAGTAGCAAACTAGAGTTTTTTTTTTTTTTTTTTTTTTTGTCTTTTCTTTAAGTTGTCACTTGCCTTTTTACGCAAATGCAAAACATTTGTGATGAATTCACCAGGTTACTCAACAAGTCAGAAACTTAAAGTGCTTTGCATACTCTTATTTCAAGTTGCTGTTCTACGTAAGTGTAGACATTTGTGATGAATACCCCTAGTTACTAAGCAACTCAAAACATTGGAGTAGATTGACTTTATTCATAAACATTTTTTTATTTTATTTTATTTTTTCATTATTACTCTATTTACTTAAACTCTGTTTAGGACTAGATCAAAGGGGATAATCACAAGAAAAGCGTCACATTTGTCTTTTATGTATAATAGCATGACCCACACAATTTTTTAAGGAATTTTGAAACTCAATAATCCTAAATTAAATAAGTATGCTTAATATTGCTTTATAAAAAAAATTGTTTATACCAAAAAAATTATTTCAATGCTTATCACAATAAAGAACTCAAAAGTGTAATGGTGAGCTTAATTGAAATCCTTTTAATATTTTGTTTTTCTTTTCTAAAAAAAATAAATCATAAATTTGTAAACCTTCCCCCCAAACTTGAATATCACATTGTCCTCAATGGGAAAGGAAAAGAAAAACAAAAAGAATGCAAAAAGTTTAGAATTTCTCCCCTGATTCGTCTTTAAATTTCTGCACGCGCAGTGTTCAGTGTTTTGGCAATATCTGGAGCTGTAGATGTCCAAATGGGCTGAATTTTTTTTTCTGGAAAGCTAAGAAGATAGGCTACAACTTATCTTTGAATCACTTTTCCAGATTCTGACTCCATGCTGCTCAAAAACAGCCATCAATGCATGTGTTCAAAACAGCTCCGCTCGGCGACTTCCAAAATTTATGCATTCCTACAAGATAAAATCAAAAATTAAAATAAAATAAACTAAAATATAAATCAAAACTAAATGCAATAAAAGAAAACATGGGTTGCCTCCCAAGAAGCGCTAAGTTTTAAGTCTTCAGCCAGACATGGGGGTGAGATGGTTATGTAACGCCTAGATCCAACAACATTAACACATCTTTTCTAATTTTTCTCTTCAGATGTGGATCTGGTTCAAGTTCCAATTTGAGGCGTTTCCTTTTAGATGATGATGTCTTTGATTCCCCCACCTTTTTGGATTTATGCTGCAAAAATGAATAAATAGAAGGTGCAGCATCCAAATACATGATATGTTCAAAAATATTTTCTTTCTTAGGTTCAAAATTTGTTGAATTTGTTGGACATACTTCTATTAGTGATTTTTCAAATTTAGCCTTATCTTTCTTGCCCACAATTAAATGAGTTTTACTTACTTGAATAGATGACTGTTCTTCAGGAGGAATTTTTATGGAATTAAAAACATCATACATTACTTGCTCACGCTGAATTTGTTCCTCCACAATTTGTTCGTACTCTTCTTCATTTGCAACCAGCTTTTGTTCGAAAATTTCATCTTGTGGTTTCTCAATTGTTCTCCCACTTCTATGTGTTATTGCAATGGCATGCTCATCGGGATTAACAACTGTGTTGCTTGGTAGTGTTCCTGCAGCTCTTTCATTAAAAATATTAGAAATTTGACTAATTTGTACCTCGAGATTGTGGATGGAAGCCGAAGTTGAATTTGCAATATTTTGAATTGCTTGATCTGTCTTCTGAATGTATTGTTCTGCCCTTTGCATGTAATGCTCAAACATATCTTCAAGCGTCGGCTTCTTTTCTTGCTGTGGAAAATTTTGAGGTGGTATAACTGCTCCTTGATTGTTGTTCCATGAAAAATTAGGGGTATTTCTCCATTCTTGATTGTATGTGTTTGCATAATGATTGTTTTGCATTTGAAAGTTTGACACAAAATTTTCATGTTCAACATTTGATGGAGCAAAAGGGTTCCCCGCTTGACAATCTGAACTTGAATGATTTCCTGCACAAAGATTACAAATCATATTAGATTGAATAGCATTAAAATTCATATTTTCTACTTGTGTAGATAAAATATCATTTTTTGTATTTAAAGTAGAAAAAGGATCAAGTTCAAAAACTCCAGCCACTTTTCTTGGCATTGCTCTATCTGAAGACCACTGGTAATTATTTGATGACATCTCCTCTAAAAGATCATAGACTGCTGTGTAAGTTTTGCTCATGAGTGCACCACCTGCTGCTGCGTCAACCATAGATCGATGTGTAACTCCCAAACCATTATAGAATGTTTGCATTTGCAGCCAATTCGGTAGTCATGATTATGACACTTTCTTAATAACTCTTTGTACCTTTCCCATGCATCATACAAAGACTCAGTCTCAAATTGAATAAATGTGACAATATCATTCCTTAGTTTTGCTGTCTTTGCTGGAGAAAAATACTTGGCTAGAAATTTTTGTGCAAGTCCCTCCCAATTAGTAATACTACCTGGTGGTAGATAGTGTAACCAAGCCTTCGCCTTATCTCGTAGTGAAAAAAGAAAGAGTCTCAATCTAATTGCATCATCTGATACACCGTTGTGCTTGAAAGTATCACAAATTTCTAAAAAATCTGCAATGTGAGCGTAAGGATCCTCGTGTGGTAGTCCCCAAAATTGAACAGTTTGTTGAATCAGTAGAATCATTGCCGGTTTAATCTCAAAATCGTTAGCTTCAATAATCGGCTTCTTTATGCTTGACTCATAAATTGAGGGCATAGCATAGTCTCTCAAAGACATGTTCTCATCGTTCGCCATGATAATGTACGTGTATGTCCTGAAATGTAAGTATCGAAAAAGAAAAAGAAAAAAATAGAAAAACTAAAAAAAACTAAATTAAGAAAAATAAAATAAAATAAGTAAAAGTTAGTCAAAATAAAATAAAGATGTAAAATAATAATAAAAAAAATAATTACAAAAAATCCAAACTAGCAATAATCTAGCAATTTTCAATATCAATAAAAGAATAACTAGTCCCCGGCAACGGCGCCAAAAACATGATGTTAATTTTTGCAAGTGTACAAAATCGCACAAGTAATATAGATAGATGAGTAGAGTGTCGAACCCACAAGGACTAGATATTTTACTGAGTACCGATATCACTAGATTAATCACTATTTGGAAGATCGAATTTAATAAATAATAAAACAACTAAATTACTTTAATCTAATTAAATCTAACTAAATTGGTGAAGAGGGAGAGGGCTGTGAAACTATGATGCTCTCGTACTTTATGAATGGTAGAATTAGTTCTAGGGCTCTTGGTTCACCTCGTTTATCACACACACAAATTATAATTCCTTATAAATAAAAATATTATCTTTTCCAATTGTCGACCAAAATCCTAAAGATATTAACCACTCTATCAACGTAGTCTAAAAATTATTCTCAACTAATTCTTCGCCTATCCATCAAATTACTAATTGAGAAATTGGATTTCTTAACGGTCACGTCCTCCAATATACGGTGTTAATTTTTATTAATCACAAATCACCTGCTCGGTCTCTTTATGATTTGAAAAATCATACAAATGTCTATCCACCATGTTGTACGCATAAATAATAAAAATTAAAACACAACCAGGAAAAATAGAGTAATAATAAGGAATTAAAATTTGTGTTCTACAAAACTCGGCTACACCTTAGCCTCTAGAACAATAAATTCAGTTCATATTTGTTTGGGATTGCATCAAAAAATATAGAGAAGAAAAGATAAAAGAATACAAAATTTAATTCAAACCCCTTTTTATGTCTCAAAAATTGCACCGAAGGAACTGCCTCGAAGAACGTGCCAGCAGCAGCCTTGGAAACCGCGTGCCACGTCAGAGGAGGTCAGCATCGCAGGTGCCACGTCAGCGTGCCTAGTCTGCCCTGAGCCACAGTCGCGTCGACGCCACGTCAGCACCTGTCACGTCGCTGTCGCTGTCGAGGTGTGGGGCCCAGCGCCAGGTCAGCACCTTTGGAACCAGTGCGCCTGCGGTCTGTCTTGAGTGCGTTACGGCTACTTCGGCTCTCTCTCTCCTTGAGTCGATTACGCCCACACATGTGCTGCAGCCAGAGACGAGAGAGAGAAAGCTGTGACTTCCCTCTCTCTTCTCTTTTTGTTTATTTTATTATTTCTTTTATGATTAACCGTCACCTCCTAATTGATTCTCTCTCCTTTGCTTTGTATTTATAGAGAACGGAGAGAACCATTAGGGTTTGCACTTTTGCAGAAAACCCCACTCTTTTCCTTTATTTCCTTCCTTAATTTATCCAGAATTTTATTTCTTTCTTTTTCTTTCTTTTCTGCCCACCATGTGCTTCTGCGTACACAAAATAATACCAGAAATTAGGATTTTTAAATAAAATAAAACTAATTAGTTTAAAATGAATTAAACTAACTACAAATCATATTAGCGTATAAAAATCCTTTTTAAAATTATTTGTCGCACCTTTTAGTCAACAAAACAATAAAAATCGATAAATTAATTATTTTACTTTGTTTGTTAATTTTTTTCCACAATTCTTTACTTTTTGCATCAAAATTATTATTTCTTCAAAAATAATTAATTAAATGAGATCATATAGAAATAAGATGAATTATAGACAATATCAGCGAAAACAAGCCATTTTAACTGGTAAATGAGTACAAATATTTGCATATAAATTAGACACATCAGACTTTAGGTTCATGAATAGTCAGGCGGATGGGAGGTCGTTTTCTAGTGTATATGCGTATACCGGGGCTAGAGGGGCACTTGCAGGATGCTCGCACGACGAGAATTTCTGTATAAGCCTAACGGTGGACTTAGGGACTGGAGTCCGTACTCGTAGAATGTCTAAAACTTAATTTTGTTACCAAGTAGTTTTTCAGGGAGAGGGATTAAAACCTTTTATGGTGGAGTACGTAGGTGCTTTCCCTCGGACCTATGTAGAATGAGATGCATAGGATCCGAACAAATATGCATTGGTGGCATTGTAGAATAACATCTACCTTAGGCATTAAGTCATTGCATACACTGACATGTTTAGGATAGTCACTTTTCACACTTTGTTTTATATTCAAGTTTGTGTTTGCTAAAGTAAGAGAATAATTATATTATGGCATAGCGAGGATCGCTGTTTTATAACATTGCACGGTTGTAAGTAACTGACGTGCCCACAATTTTCTAGTGCAGGACTCCAATTAGCAAAAGGACATGAAGACAAATTGATGCTAAAGATTATTTCCATGATTAAAGCTGTTGATGTTAGAGTTGTATATATCATGTTGTTATCATTTAATTTCCGCTGTGTATTCCGTAACAAACATTGTTGTATAATAAAAAGTTCTAATTTCCTTCTAAAATTGTACGAATTGAAGTAAAAAATCCTGTTGAACTACGAATTACTTGTAAATGAAATTCAGGGTGTTACAGAAAGTGAGAGGCGAAGAGACTTTGTTTTAGGGATTAGGTTTTTTTAAAATGTATAATAATAAAAATCATGCATAGTGTACATGTTAGTTAAATAAGATTCCCTACTTTTGCTCTCTTTGCTCTATTTTAAAATAGAGAAATGATGGAGGGGGTAGGCTCTTTCTCCTATTAGTATAAGACATAGATAATAATATTGATTAAAACGTGCATCGCACGTTATAAATACTAGTTATACTAATAGGAGAGACTGTACCCTCTCTCTCCTTTTATTTTGAAACTAGTAATCTGCACGTGCGATGTACGTCATAATAAATTATTTTTTTCATTTTAAATTAATTACTAAGACATAATCTGACATCAAACCTGAGACTTCCCTTTATTCTTCATATACTCTTTGCAAATTATCCCTATATCATCAACATTTATTTTATATGAGTGTCAATTTTGTAAATAATTATGTAGTAAATAAATTTGAACTTTAAGGGTATTATAGTAACTAACAATAGTTCAGTAAATAAATGGTTAATATAACTCCCACTTAAAAATAAATGGTTGAGATTAGATGGTTGGTTGTTTACAAATTACAGGTTGTTTACAAATGACAACCCCAACTCTCTCATTATAATGTACTAATAATCTGCACGTGCGATGCACATTCTAATTAATTTTTTTATATAGTAAATAATAAGACGTAATTTGGCTTCAAACCTGAGACATCCCTTTACTCATCACACAATCTTTACAATTTATCCCTAGTGGCACAAACTTTTATTTTATATGAGTGACACTTTTGTAAATAATTATGTCGTAAAGAAATTTGAACTTTGATGATATTATGGTAACTAACAATAGTTGAGTAAATGAATGGTTAATATAACTCTCACTTAAAATGAATAGTTAAGATTAGATGGTTGAATGTCTACAAATTACAGGCTGTTTACAAATGACAACCTCAACTCTCCCATTATAATATTAGAGATTGGAGATCTGTACGTGCGATGCACGTAATAAATAAATTGCTTTTATATAGTAAACAATAAGACATAATCTGGCGTTGAACCTGAGACATCCCTTTCTCATCACATGCGTTTTACAAATTATCCCTGGTGGCACAAACTTTTCTTTCATATGAGTGGCACTTTCGTAAATAATTATATCGTAAAAAAATTGAACCTTGATGGTATTATGGTAACTAACAACAATTGAGCCTTCACTTAAAAATGAATGGTTAATATAACCTTCACTTAAAAATGAATGGTTGAGATTAGATGGTTGAATGTGTACAAATTACAAGTTGTTTACAAATGACAACCTCAACTCTCCCATTATAATATTTGAGATACTACTAATCTGTACCTGTGATGCACGTTTTAATTTAAAAAAGTATATAGAGTAAATAATAAGACGTAATTTGGCCTTAAATCTGAAATCGCTTTTTACTCGTACATACTATTTACAAATTATCCCTAGTGGCACGAACCTTTATTTTATATGAGTGACACTTTTATAAATAATTATGTCGTAAATAAATTTGAACTTTGAGGGTATTATGGTAACTAACAACAATTGAGTAAATGAATGGTTAATATAACTCCCACTTAAAAATGAATGGTTGAGATTAGATGGTTAAATGTCTACAAATGATAACCCCAAATCTCCCATTATAATATTAGAGATTAGAGATAGAACAAGGAGGAGAAATGTATAAATTCTCATTTAAATTGGCACTTGGAGATGCACGTTTTCATAAAAAAATAAAACAAAACAAAATAAAATCCCCGAACCCCTCCAAGGTAGCCGCGATCTCTTCCCATCCCACTTTCAAAATTCAAATCCACCATTCCTCCCCATGCCCCCTCTCCCCCCACACCGCCTCCGCATGCACACCGCACCATACCATCGCTCTCACAGATCCATCTCACATGAGGAAGGGAGGGGGTTGTCGAGCCATAACCACATTTAGGAGGGGCAGTACTAGAGCCGTAGGATGTGCTGGCGATACTAGAGGTGGGAGGAGCAGGTGATGCCGAGATGATGTGGTGGACGTAAGGGTGATAGAGGAGGCTGTGGCTCTGGAATGGTGGTGATTTTGTGGGATTGGAGGGTGAAGGGATTTAAGGAGGAGATGAAGGAAATCCAGGTAAATGAGGAGAGGATGAGGGCGGTGGTGGAGGAGGTGGTGGTGCAGCTCGGGCAGCAGTGGTAGTAGGAGGAAAGACGACGGGTGGGGTGGGGTTAGGGTTAGGGATTGGGATGGTGGAGTGTTGATGCTTTGAGATTGGTGACAGTATTGGAAAATTGAACACTAGTTGACAAGAGTCAAAAGAGAGACTGACTGGAAGGTGTTTAATGATATTCCCCTATGAAATTTATGTTTCGTGGAGGGTGTTTGATGGAATGCCTCAATAAGATGTGGTTGCTTGGGTGCTTTGATTTGATAGGTTTGCAGTTTGGGGCATGGAGGACTAATGGACGATGCTTGAAGTTTCTTTGAGTTGGTCAAAGTGAAGAGATTCAGTGCGGAGGGCTAATGGACGATGCTTGGAGTTTCATTGAGTTTGTCAAAGTGAAGAGATTGGTAGACTATGTAGACCAAAGCGACAACATGATATTGAGTGGTGGCCGTGATTGCTATTCAGGTCTTCAAAATTTTGAGGTGACAATGAAACAGTTGTTATTCATTAAATTCGAATAGAATAGTTATACTAATTGTTTGATAAACTGCATGCAGCAAAATTGAACAAGCATGCTTAATTATTTTTATTAGTAATTCTTATATTTACCTTTGATATTTTGTAGTCAACACTGTTTGTTAGACTATCCAAATGAAAATTGGAATCTAATTAGTCAAATATTTTCATTATTTGAGTAAGAAGATATAGAATTCTATCTCTATATTGGTCATATTATAGTTAGATGATTTAGTTTAGCTATATCAGTAAAAATATAAACAATATATATAATTTTGTTTTAGTTTTATAATCTGAACAATTTATGAATTTATCGAATGTTGAAATGCTTTATGTTTTTGATGTTTAGAAATCTTAGAATATTACATGATGTATATAAATGGGGGGAAAAATATGTACAGGTGAGATCCAACCGTAATCTTAGAATATTACATGAATGTTGAAATGTTTACGTTTCAACTTTCGGTTACCATTTTTATTTTAAGGATAATCTTCATGCATATATGTTTTGAAAATAAAGTATGTCAATTAGCATGTTTCAAGAGAATGTATCATTTCTCTTAAAAGGTCTGTGCAATATTGCACAGGGTTATACTAGTATAGTAACATAGAGTTTGACTTTGAAGAGTTTTTACAAATAAATAACCTCAATAACACATTTGCAAGTTCTAGCATATTGTGTTTTTGCACCCAAAAAAAAGATTGCATTTTACTCATTGGTGGATTACTTGTGTCATCTTCTTTATTCTTGCACATCAAGTTGAAATTTTAATGCAATAATTGCACTTTATGGCTTCTAACTCTCCTGTGACATCTCCTCCTGCCTCAGGCTCGACAATGCCATCACGACCTAAACCTTACAACCACTCTCCTCCCCTTCTGCCTCCCCACACACCCCATGGCTGATCCAGTCACCATCCCATGTGAACCCTTTTCACATGCCTCTCCCTTAACCCTAAATCCCCAATTGCAATATACTCCAATCTTCTCCAGCCACTCCACCCAATCTTAACTCCCCCTCTACCTCCAATCCTTGGATCCACGTCACCTACAATAATGACAGACGATCCACCCTTAGAAACCCCCTCCCACCCTCCACCCTTCACCCTCCCTCCTCTTCTCCCTAAACCAAATACACCCTAAACCCAACAAACAGCATCCCTCCATCTTCTCCCCCTTTCCAAGCTTCTCCACTTCCACCAAAAATGGCCCACTGCTCCCACCTGCTCTCGTTGCCTTGATCGAGGCCATATGGCTAGCTAGTGTCGGAATTGGACCTCATGCCTTGAATGCCAAAAAATTGATCATTATAAGGCCTTCTGCCACAATTATTACTGCTCACCCATCATTCTTCGATGACCACCATCATCACTCTATAACCCCTCCCCGTTGAGGCACCCACCAAACCCCTCTTCACAAAACACCCATGAAGCCCTTCCAAACTCCTCATCGCCACTTTGTAAGCCCTCCTACTCGTCACCTTCCCTCCCACCACTACACCAAATCCTCCTCCTCCCCTCCTCCTCCCCCCCCCCCAACTCCTCACTGAAGTAACCCATCTCTCTCTCTCCACCTCCAACAGCCATCCCAACCTCCACCGAAGTAACCTGTCTACCTCCAACTCCTTGCTCATTCCTCATCTTACTAGGCATCCATCTTCCTTGCTGACATCCCTCCTTCCATATACTCCCTCCTTCGTTTTATGGCGGTGGCTACAGTCTTCAAAGGCTCCCCATCAACTGATCAATTCCGACTTTGCCTCACTTAACACTAGAAGTGGAATTGGGAATGCTCCCAATTACCGACAAACTCTCCCACCATTGCCCTAAATCCCCCCCCCCAATTACCAACAACCAATTCCTAGTACCATTCCCCACTCGTGATAAACTCTAGCACTTGTTTGGAGGGAAGCTTGTACCTTAAAACCATATCGATTAATTTTATGAGATGGCCTCTTGATTTCAATATCGTTAGGCACAATAGGGCTTTAGAGGTGTCGACTGAGATGGAGGGATTGCCCCAATTTGCTTGGAATCAACCCCACATTTTGCAAGCTATTCAGGGTTTTGCTGACTTGGTGCGACTATCGATGGCCACTGAAAAATGGTACTAACCGTGGTCTTCCCTAGCCCTTGTTTGTTACTATGATCGCAATTGCATCCACGCAACCGTGGATTTATTCATCGGTGACTAGAATTACCAGGTCCACAATAACATTAAAGGGGAAGATTTGGATCTATCTACCAACACTTATCGCCCTCCCATCACCATTCAACTGCCACCCCTTCATCGGCATTCTCATCCCCCTCCACCTATCCCTCTTAGCCCAATACTCCATTCTTCTACACGTGCTAATCAGAGAAAGTTCACTTCCCCCGCGAAAAGCAAAGAGACCAAGTGTGGGTTTGTGATGACAGTGTTTGACTCTTGCAAACCGGGTTCAGGATCAGTTGCACTTGTTCACTCTAAATTGGGTCTAGTCGGTGGACCCCACATGTTCATCAATTGTTGGTTAGTGGATTGCAAACCGACCCAAATCATATTACCCTCTACAACCCGATTCTCTCTACCGATTGCAAGGAGACACCTGCTTTCTTTGAACCGGTCAATCCCCTCTGGAATGTGCCTGTTGTTCGGTGCCAAACTGACAATCCCTATCCCACTTTCATGCCCAATTTTTTTCTTTCAAATCTCACCTTTACTTTGAATCCAACCTCTGTCTAGGACTCTCCTCTTGTTGGGCCTGACCCAATCTACAATGATCTCCACAATATATCCACACCGCTTCTTTCTCACACTCTGACCCAACTTCCTCCACTCCTTCATCTCAGCTGCCCACTCAAATCTCTATAATTATAATCCTCACCTAAGCCGTTACAGAGCGTAAGAGTGAGAACATAAGGAACATCCTCCTTCCCCCAGATAGCACCGTGGCATGAGGGAGATTCTGATTTTGATTGTGTGTGTGTGTGTGTGTGTGTGTGTGTGTGTGTGTGTAACGGCTAGGGTTTTTCAATCACTATCTACACACACACACACAGTGTGTGTGTGTGTGTGTGTAGATAGTGATTGAAAAACCCTAGCCGTCACAGAGCGTGAGAGTGAGAATGTGAGGAACATCCTCCTTCCCACAGCTAGCAACATGGCATGAGGAAGAGCCTGATTTTGATTCTTCATGTGGATACCATAGAGGCACCGCAATATTGTAGTTCTCGTGATTGGCAGACTGTGGAGATAGAACTTCCATTGTTGTGGAAAAAATCCTAACACGATTTATGGTTTTGCATGGATCCATGGCTGGGTTTCGAATTTTTTTTGTATTTTTCCGCTGCCTATTACTCTATTGTAAACCACGAAACCCAACAACTTTCCCTCATGGCCATTATCCTTGATCTCGACATTATTCATGATACTACGCCACTCGATGATACCGAACTTGCTACCCGCAATGCCAAACTCTTTGAGCTTCATTAAGTTGAACATCTTGAGGAGATTATTTGGTCTTAGAAGGCCAAAGCCCAATGGCCCAAATCAGGGGATAGTAACACTGCCTACTTCCATCGGTGTGCTAACCTGCGGCGCCATGCCAACACCATCCTCCTCATTAAGGAAGGATCACATACCTGGACCACTCATGATACCATCTTTCGTGCATTCACCTCTCACTTCCGCAATCCTCATATGGTCTTTTAATGATGGGGATACCTCTACCCTCCAACTCCCACCACCGGTGTGCTGGTCTTGAGTAATGTTTTACTGAGGATGAGATCAAAGCAGCCATTTTTTGATCTTGCTACTAACAAAAGTTCAGGCCCATATGGTTTGAATCGCTGCTTCTACCAAGTGTTTTGGCCCTCTATCAGAGGGGATCTTCTTTCTCTCTTTGAGGATTTCTACCATGGCCATTTATACCTCACCCACCTCAACACTCCTTCATCGCACACATTCCCAAAAAAGAGGGGTCTCCTATTTAGGGGACTTCCGTCCTATCACCCTCCTTAACGCCCTTTACAATTTCATCTCCCAAGTCCTCACTACCAAGCTCTAGGAAATTATCTCATCCGTCATCTGACCCTCCCAATTTGTCTTCATCAAGGGTAGGAGCACACTGGATAGTGTTGCCAGTTTCTTATGAGCTCGTGGTTGCTTGTCATCGTCAACACTTGCCAACTATATTTATTAAGATGAACTTTGCCAAAGCCTTCCATAGTATTGATTGAGGTTTCATACTTGACGTTATTAAGGCCCGTGGCATTGGTGATGACAAGATCTCTTAGATGAGAGCTTGCATCATTTCGACTACCTCCTTGGTCCTTGTGAATAGGGAGAAGGGAGGAGATATTCATTATGGACGAGGGCTCCAGCAATGTGACCCCCTATCGCCATACCTTTTATCTTTGTTGTCAATGTGTTCACCAAATCTCTTAATAAGTCCACAAAGAGCAATTTTATTCAGCAGGTCAGGGACTTCCATAGTCTCGAAATGGGCAACTTCCAATATGTTGACGATACCCTACCATTTTAGATCTCTAGCCATATGTGATTGAAATGGAAATAGAGTTTCATGTTTTTCCCACCATTTTAACACCTCAATCCTAGCATTAGAACTCTCATTATCTTGTGAATTATACCAGTTTAATTTATTAGGTGTATTAGTCCTAGGTTATTTAGACTGAATATGAGCAAGTAAATTTGCAGTGACATCTTCTAATGTGTTACCCTTACCTCTAGAAGAAGAAAAATAAGTTGATATACTAGTTTATCGTGTTGTACCACTAGATGCATAAGTTCTATCATAAAAATTATACAAATTATTCAATGTGAACTCAAATCTTGCTAAACAATCATTACATTCATATTGAGAGTCTTCTCCAAGTAAATTAAAAACCATTTCAATTAAACTCTTTGTACCCACTAATTTGATACGAGGATCCATTACATTAACAATACAATACAACATAAGAGGAAGATTAAAATACTTCAAAAGTTTATCATAAGCAGGAATAACTATATGGCCAATGTAAGGATCCAAAATCATATCTTGAAAAGTTTGCATCAGAGTAATTATGGAAATAAAAATACTACTAGAATTGGAATAATAAGATTTTGAAATTTTCAAAGTTGCAGTCTTAAAAGGTTCCAAAAAATTTAACCAACTTTTAGCAAAATACTATGAATCATGAGTCATTTGAAAATATTCCATATTTTTTGTAATACAAAAATCATTTATAACAACTTTATATTTAGTAACAACATTCAATAAGTTAAAAGTCGAATTCCATTGGTGTTTAACATTTCTAGGAAATTTTCTAAAAAGTACTCCCTTAAGTTACACCATTCTTTGAATTGTTGAAGCATGGTACCGCTCAAAGCAATGAAATATACACAATTTCTAATTGCATTCACATATCGATCAGGTTACTTTCTATGCATCTTGTACAAATAAGTGAAGAATATGACATGCACATCTAACATGAAAATTTTCAAGACATGGAGGAGCTAAATGTTGCACTAATGTAGTAATCGCACTAGTGTTGTTGGATGCATTATCAAAACTAATCGAAAAAAATTTATCGCGAATTTGAAATAAATCACGAACTTCTAAAATATGTATTGCGATAAACGTACCACTATGGGGGTACGACAAATCAGCTAGTGATATTATTTTCATTTGAATGAGCCAATCACTATCGATCCAATGTTAAGTTATGCTCATCATTGGAATATCGTTACAACCTTTCCAACCATCGGCCGTTAACGATATTTTACAAGTTAAAGAATAGAAAAGTGCAATTAAAGCGTCTCTCATTTCTGAATAGAGTTTAAAACAATCGGCCTTAAGTGTGTTTCTAGGAATTCTTTTGAAATGCGGATATAGTGCATTTTGGTTAAAGGCCTCTAGGTTCATACTCTCAGAATAGGAAAATGAAAACTCTTCCTCAATAACTAGTCTAGTCATTTTCCGACGAACGATTTTGGGACCATAGCTATGACTATCTACTTGCTCGGTCCTAGGGTTGATATTTTGTTAGGATAGTTGGTCTTGTACTAGTTCAGGGGGTACATTTGTACTGTGTCGACTAATTGTACTCTTCCCCTCATCCTTCTTCCATTTGTAACTTTTGTTACATGTGTTACACACCTTATCTCCAAAGCTCGGATTGTCCACGTTTTTGACAAAGTCAAAAAATTTGTGGATTTCACTAGTTTGGCCTTTATATTTTCTATTAGAAGTGGGATGTGCGGGTTCGGTGTCTTGTGTTTGTGTGCCACTAGCTAGAATTTCATCATGTTGTGTGTCAGGATCATAATCATGAGGAGGAACACTTTCATAATCTATATTAATATTACAATCATATTCGGTCTCTTATTGTGGGATTATTGGAGGGAGACGAGATGAACTAGTGGATTCTTTTTCACTTTGGCTACGGTAGCTACCGCATGATCGGGACATGAAGTAGTGTAGTAGTAGTGTATGTGAAAAAAACAAAACAAAATATAGGAGTGTTGAGATAGTTGAGGTAGTAGTAGTGTATATAAAAATAAAATCTAAAAAATGATAGGAGGGTTGAGATAGTTGAGAGAGTAACGAAAAAAAACAAACAAGTTAACTATAAAAAAATTTAAACCACTGACAATAATAAAGAGTTGAGAGAGTTGAGAAATTTTGAAACCGTACTTTACGAATGTAGAGTTGAGAGAATTGAAAATAATAAAGAGATTTGAGTAGATGACGATAATTCAAGAGATTGAGCTTCTTCACTTGATCAACTATGTAGTCACTTGATCAACTATGTAGTACAGGAAATTAGAGAAGTAGTAGTAGTAGTAGTAGTAGTGTGAATTAGTGAAGAAAAATGAGTGAATTTAGTGGGGGTTTATAGGAAAGAAACCAGACACAAAATACAAAAAAAACAAAAAACAAAAAAATAGCCAGCACTGCCAGCAGCAACACTCATTTAGTGGGGGTTTATAGGAAAGAAACCAGACATAAAATACAAAAACAAAAAAAAAAAACAAAAAAATAGCCAGCACTGCAGCAACCCCGTTTGACTTGACCCGGCAAACCGCTGGACCCGGCGGGGTGTGGGTTTGTGAGACCCCGTATTTCCGTATAATAGTATATGGAAGGAATAGTATATAGTATGTATATATATATATATAAGAAGTAGTATAAAAGAAAAGAATGGATGGGAGTGGTGACGTGGCTTAAGGAATGGATGGATGGATTTGGAAAAAGAATGGATGGGTTGACTAGTTGACCATGAAGGAATTAATGAATGAATGAATGAAAGATGGAATAAAAAGGAAGTGTGTGTGTGTGGTGTAGGAGTGAACCGGGTTGACCCTTGGGAATATAATCCCATATCGATGGTAACATATGGTAGGTGTAAGGATATATTAGGAAGCCAAGGATAAAGGAGTACCCAACGTCCGGACACCCTTTTGAGGCAGCCTGTGGTGGGCGTGGCTAGAATTTAATTAATTGTGTGCGTACGAGTTGAGTGCGGGGCGTTACAGGGTTGGGTTCGGCTCGGGTTTCATCGGGTTACGGGTTAAACGAGCCAGGTCAAGCGGGCTTTCTCGCTAAGATTTCAACCCGGTCCGACCTGGTATATTGAGCGGGTTTGACCCGAACCCGGACAGGGTCAAACGGTTTCAGGTCAAAGGTGGGTGGGTGCAGGCAAGAGGTCGCCGGTTGACCTGGCCCAAATGCCAACCCTACCCACTTTGGTGTACACTCCGTGTGCACTCGCCCTTCCGACCATCCCATGGATGATCCAAACTGTTCACATTGATCTACACGCCTAAATTAGTTTAAATATATAAAATCAAGTCATTTGAAATTCATTTGTCCTTCCATCATGTCATTATAATATAAAAAAATATTCAGCCATACAATTTTGTACCACTTCAATGCATGAGCAAATGTATTTCAAATTACTTGATTTTATATATTTAGACTAATTTAGACGTGTAGATCAATGTGAACGGTTTGGATCATCCATGGGATTATATGTACATATATATATGAACATTCCATTGTGTATTCGGTCTTTCGGCATTCGTATCGACAATCCGAACCATTCACATTGATCTACACGTCTAAATTAGTCTGAATATGTAAAATCAATTCATTTAAAATTCATTTGTCCATTCATCATGTCATTATAAAAAACGATATTCAACCATACAATTTTGTAACATTTCAATGCATGAGCAAATGAATTCCAAATGACTTGATTTTACATATTTAAACTAATTTATATCTGTAAATCAATGTGAACGGTTCAGACTGTTGATACGAATGCTAAAATGTGTGTTGACACGACATTTTAGCATTCGTATCAACGGTCTGAACCGTTCACATTATATATATATATATATATATATATATATATATATATATATATATATATATATATATAGGGGGAAAAGGGTATGAGCAACTTGCTCATTTAGTAAATAAGCAATTGTTTTTTTTTTGGGAGGGAAAAGGTGGAATCTGGCCACCCTGTTTCATTAATAAGAGCTTAACGAAACAAACCCAGAGTACTAGGCCCAAGTACAAACTACAGACAGAAAATAAAACATACATGAAGCAACATGACGCGTACAAACAACAAATCCCTCCAACAACCCTGGAGGGTGGGCCGACAAAAGCTCGGTCCATCAAAATTGTAAGTACGTCAGTTTAGCTTTGTACAGTGCCTCCACGGCACATGCACACCCACCTGAACCAAGTCTGGCAGGATTTTATCGCCCGCCGATCCCTGCCTTCACCTCGCTGGGGGGACCCCATCTTTGGGCCCAAGCCCCGCAGATCGAAAACTGACCCCATGGCACATACACAGCAATCGCACTCTCCCACCATCTCCACCACTCATCCTACAAACGTGCCAGTAGCTCCCACAACTGCTATCAAAGAGATGGCCGTGAAGAAGATACTTTCAGCTCTCACACTATAGCGCTTTCTCTGGCGATTTCTCACCAAACAACTATCTCGCTCACCCCACCAAGCACCATGCTCCAAGAGGGAGTCGTGGAGAGGATACCTTCACCTCTCTCACGCTCAAGCTCTCTCCGACGAATTCTCACCGCACAAACTTATCTCGGCTCATACTCCAAATCCTAGGGAAGAGGCGATGCTGTCACGAGCCGGTAGTCTAACCTGGAGGAAGCTCAATAGTCTGATAGTAGGCGCTGTGAAGACTGCACCGGTGACATCGTAGGACACTCCAGACCAACCATACCCAAACCCCACACCCTATCACTCCCAACACCAACAAACAACTGGCCTGGCCCCACGGGCCCCAAACCGAACACCCGACCTCACACACTTGAACCCCAGATCCATGGTGTTCGCGACAATAGGCGCGGGAGGATGCTCTGGCGCGACATAATCGCTCCGCAACAGTTAAGACAAGCACCCCGGAAGTTGAGACAAGTGAGCGTCCATCACGGAGGGACCCCATCTTTGGGCCCAAACTCCACAATCGTCCGTAGCATCGCACGTGTAAATTACTAGTATGTAATAAGCGGTCTCATGGGGGGACGTCTTCGGGCCTTAGCCCCACAACCAAAATACATCGTACCCAACCCAGACAGCTCCACCAACCCCCCAAACAAATAAATACCCTGCCGTCTCACACAACGGCAGAGGCAAGCACACTCCCGGCTTCTTCACACGCACTACCAACACTCGAAAAACCAAATTATAGCCGCAGATTGCCGTGATTGGCCCCAAGAGTTTGGACATGGTGGCAAGCGTGAAGAACAACCGGTGAAACACCTAGCAAAGCTAACCAACCCCAACCTAACCCAAACCCCAACCCCAATAAACCCACCCCTAACTCCAAAAGCATTACAGATCCGGGGGGAGAGCTCTTCTGCAGCATAGAGGCAGTGGGGGGCAGAAATGGAGGAAGAATAGCGGCTAGGCAGTAAATCAGCTCTGGGTGGGGGGGCAGAAACGGAGCAAGAACGACGGTTAAGCGGTGGATCAGATCTGGGCCTTCGGTGCACCTCACCTTCGGCATCAGATCTGGGCAATCAGAGGGTCGTCGTCGTCGGGGGGGGAGGGGCGGGGGGGAGGGGGCATGCCAAACCATCAAGCTTACATAGTTGAGATCAAATCTGGGCCATCGGCGCATCTTGCCATCGGCTTTAGACCTGGGCAATCACATCAGATCTGGCGGCGCACCTTGCCATCGGCCACGACCACGACGATCTCGCCCCCTTCCCCAGATCCACGCATCACCGTTGCAGGGGGAAGCTCCGCGACCTGAGGGAACTGGGCTTCGTCGAACTGTGATCATCAGTGAGGGGCGGTGCACCGATTAGAAGAGGGAAGGAGGGTATCACGGCGGGGTAGGAGCACCGGGGCGGCGGCTGTGCACCCTAGCCGCCGCCCCCACACACCTAGATCTAGAGTTTCTCTGGTTAAGGTTTTTTGGTAGGGAAAGTTTCTATCTCTAGAACTTCTAGAGAGAGAAACCCCTTAAACGAATATGATTGATGTAAATAATTTTTTTTTTTTTGAGGTAAAAGGTGGAATAATGTCACCCTGTTTCATTAATAAGAAATTAATAAAACGATATACCGGGAGAAATACAAAAGTACAGTGCAGGAAATCAAATACAGTGCAGGAAATAAAACATAAACCCCAATAAAACCCTGGGGGAGTGGGTCTAATCCTCCATGCATCAAACAACCAAAAGTACAGTAGGCCAAATACAAACTAGCAGAGACTGCAGCTATTGAAACTCTGATGTGTATGGATTGCGCCGACCCCTCAGTCCAGTGTCGGCCCAAACTCTACCTCCTCATCATCAAAATCCTCCACCTGGAAGAATTTGGCAATCCTCCCTCTCGCTCCTGTGGCGACAGCCGTAGCCCAAAAAGAGATAAAATGCATGATATGAGTAAGATTACCAGAAATACTATTACATGAGGCACGAAAATATAAGTTGTTTCTGTCTAGCCATAACACCCATATAGTTGCCGCAATGGCAATGTACCACGCATCCTTCATTTCATGGCAAATCGAGGCAAATTTGGGGCCAATCCACAAATCCTCAAATTCGTTGGGGTAGTCACTTGTTCCTAGGGCTCTTAAAACCTCTACCATAGTCGCCTTACTCCTTGGGCAGTGAATAAAAAGGTGATTCAATGTCTCCATATGCATGTTGTAGAACCCACAGTCAGTTTCAATCTGAGGTTGTCTTTTGGCCAGGTTCTCTCTTGTGAGGATTGCATTATTGAGCACTAGCCAGAGGAAGACTCTGACTTTCAGTGGTGTTTTTGCCTTCCATAACACCTGTGTCCAGCTGGGTCTACATCCCCGAAAGTGAATTCGATGGTACAGGGATCTTACCGTGAAAGCTCCCTTGGTCTCAAGTCCCCATCGCATCTGCTCTGGGCCTTGGGCGCACATCGTCCCGGTCCATGTGATGTGTGTTTGCAATTCCAACAGTTGCTGATGTAATCCTGGGGTAAGATTTCCTCGGAACGACGGCCTCCAATTTCCCCTCTTCCAAGCCTCGGCCACAGAGATATTGGGTCGATTCGTTTTGGCATACAGCTCTAGGAAAGTTTCCTTCAGTGTATGAGCACCACACCACTTATCCCACTAAAATCTGGTAGACCGTCATTATCGATAGTCGACGTAACTGCTGAATTGAACGGTCCGCTAGCTTTGGTAATTCCTTTCCAGAATCGTAAGACCTTAGCCCCTACTCGAAAGCCTAGGCTTCTCGTACCTTTTTCCCGAAGGTATTGTTGAATGAAATCCTGCCATCCTTCCCCACCGTGGTGAAAAACCTTCCACCACCATTTCCCCAAAAGGGCAAGGTTCATATCTCTAAGGTCGATGATGCCTAGCCCTCCATGCTTCTTCTTCATGCAAGCAATACTCCATTTAATCAGGTGGTAACCTGCCCATATTCGAATCTGCCCCTTTTCAAAGAAATCTTTTTCGGATTCGGTCAATCCTTTGGATAACCCACTTTGGAAGCTCAAAAAAAGACATGTAGTAAATGGGCAGATTAGACAAAACTGAGTTAATGGGTACCACTCTGCCTCCTAGTGACAGCAATTTTTCTTTCTAGCCAGACAGTCTGTCCTCCACCCTATCTATTATCGGCAACCAGTCCGACTTAGTGAGTCTCCCTGGTCTGAGTGGGAGCCCTAAGTATTTGATTGGGAACTCATTCGTCATATAGTTTAGTATAGTGGCATGTTCTCGAGCTTCTTCATCAGAGAGTGTAATGGGGATCAGAGCACTCTTGTGGAAATTTATCCTGAGATCTAACCAGGCTTCAAAACAGTAGAGGGCCCCTTTAAAGCAGATTGTTTCTGATCTGGTCCCATTCCCAAAAAGTAGGGTGTCATCAGCATACTGGAGAATCGCGCACCCTTGGTTAGAGGTGCTACAGGCCATGGGCTTAATCCAACATTTTCTCCGATAATTTTCTAGCATACCCCTCAGCACATCTGCTATAATAGTGAATAGAAGTGGGGATAACGGATCCCCTTGCCGGTGTCCCTTCTTGCAAGGAAACGACAGACTTGGCCGCCCATTCACCGATATTGTCGTTTTACTAGTCTGTAAACACTGTTTGATCCATCTTACCAATTTATCCCTAAATCCTCTTCCTCTGAGAGCTTCCAGCAAACACTCCCCGTCGACGGAGTCGTATGCCTTCTCAAAATCCAACTTTAGGAGGAAGTTCTTGGAGTTGCTCATATGGCAGGTGGTGGATCACTTGTTCAGCAGTGGCCACACAGTCTAGGATACATCTGCCCTTGATGAAGTCCGTCTGGGTTTTGCTGATTATACTGTCCATAATGCTTCCTAGGCGGATGGCCAAGACTTTTGTGATGATCTTAACCGAGCAGTTTATGAGGCTAATCGGTCAGAAATCCCCCACATACTTAGACTCTTCCCGTTTGGGTATGAGGACAACTTCTGCAAAGTTGAACATGCCCAATCTGAGCTTATTGTAGGAAAATTCCTCCATCAGTGCCATAATATCCTCTTTAATTTCTTCCCAAAAAACTTGGAAGAACATCATTGGAAAGCTGTCTGGCCCAAGTGACTTGTCTGCTCCCATTTGGTTGATGGCCTTTTTCACTTCCATTTTCGAGAAAGGTGCTTCCAAGGTGGAAAAATTTTGCGCTGAATCGTTCTGGTGTGCCTGCCAGAAATCCTCCCTCATTGGGATCCTGAAATCATTCTTCCTCCAAAGAAACCATTGTAGTAATTTTGAAATGTCGTGGAAATCACCTTTTTGTCTTGCGATGCTCCCGTATCCGTCTGTATTGACAGTACAAGATTGGAACTACGTCTTGCTCTTACCACCCGGTGGAAGTAGGCCACATTCGCGTCTCCCTCTTTAAGCCACGAAATCCTTGACCTTTGTTGCCATTTGATCTCTTCCAGTTTTTATAAAGATTGGCAATATTTTTCCGGAGCTCTAGTAGCCTGTTTCTTTCTTCTTGTGACAATATTCGCGACTCTTCCATCCTTTCTAGCTCATTAATTTCTCCCAAAAAGGAATCTTTTGCGTGCCAGATGGTCGAAAATCTAGATCGATTCCACCTGCGTAGCCGCTTTCTGAATCTGCAGATTTTTTCACACCATCGGGATGCAGCGTCCGTACCAGCAGTTGGGAGCCGCCTAATTTTCCATCACCATGTGGTGGAATCCCTGAATTTCCAGCCAAGCCTTCTCAAATCTGAATTTCCTTGGCCTCTGAGCCCCGTGTATCCCTACATCGAGAAGGATCGGGGTGTGATCTGACGTGGGTCTAGGAATCGATCTAGCGTTTGCTAACGGAAATTTAGCCTTCCAATCCATCGATACGAAGATCCTGTCCAATTTGGCCATCACCGGAGCCGCTTGCATGTTAGACCGTGTGAATAGTCTGTCATTAATTGGGATATCGATCAGCTCTAGCTCCGTAATCACCCTATTAAACTCCTTTCTGTGTTTGTTGCTAGGAGCCTCTTCCCTTGTGCTCGAAAGCAAATCTAGTGATGTTGAAATCCCCCCAACAATCCAAGCTCCCGACTACCGATGTCGAATACCGACAAGCTCTTGCCAAAAGGCATCTCGATCTGTAGCCACATTCAGCCAGTAAACGACAGTGACCGTCTGCATCCAATCATCAGACCGCCATTTCAGTCGGGTGGTCAGGGAGAACTTGCCACTGTAAACCTCGTTGCAAGTGAGAATATCCGAGTTGAACCGAATATCTATCCCTCCTGAGGCTCCCGCTGACGGGCGTAACACCCATTCCTTAATTCTATTGCCCCCAATTCTTTTGAGTTTGAACCCGTGCTGAAGTTTGGTCTCCTGCAACCCTACCACTTCCGCCTTGGAGTTGCTAATGACGTCCCTAACCATGTCCCCCTTTTCCCCTATCCCCCAGCCCCCTAACATTTCAAAATAGTGTATTCATTGGGGGACTATGTCAGGGATGACCGTTGTTGTGGGAGTGGGGCTGACTTCATCCTCGGGGATGTCAGTCGACCCGGCACAAGATCCTAGGGCATTCTCAAAACTAGTCTTAACCCTTTCGGTTTCCCAACCTCTAATTTTATTGAGTAGTAATGCATTACGCTCAGTATCACACACCTCCAACCCACACGTTTTAGCAAGGAAAAAAACTTCAGAGTCTGACATGAAATTTAAAATAGTAGCCAAAAAACTTCTTGTACCTCCGTTGTCGAATTTTGCAGCTTTGGCTGCTGCCGCTACCTCCAGATAGTCGTCCAGGGACTCCACATGAGCCCTCTTAGGCGATCGCTGAACTCTGAACCCAACCGTCTTGCGCGACGTTCTAGTACTATCTCCAGGTGCTGATTCTGAAAGTGTGGACATGACCATCTCTGGTTAGATCTCCCTCTATGTGTCAACGATGAACTCTAGATCCTCTAGCTCCTCATATGTGAATGAAAATTCTTCGTCTAGATTTAAGCGGCCTTCAGGGTCCTCATCACTATTTGTATGCTGAGCTTCCCGTTGTATCTTAGATTCTCTCATTGCGGACTCCTCATTGAGCCCACAGATTGGCGACTCAATAATAATAGCGGTGCTTTCCGTCGCGGTCCCCTCGATGGGCCCACTACGTGTCTGACATTGTGTCTGATTATTCAAAATTGTAGAATTACTAGTCCCAGATACAATAAAGTGCGTTTCGAGCCCCTCTTTGGGCCCATTAACGTCTATAAATTGAGCAAAATGTAGCCCACCCTTTGTAAACGTATCGGAGCTACATAAGAGCTCTCCTCCGCGTTCCATCATATCGCCGCTCTCGAAAAACACACCCTCCGTTTGTTTTATTCGTGCGGTAACCTCACCCCCGTTGCCAGCTGACAACCAGTGGTTGGGGGCGAGAGCGGCATAGTCAGCGAGCGTGGGTAAAGAAGCAATTGTTGATGTGACATACATGTGATTGAAAAATTCTTAAAATGGTTAGTTTTCCAATGTATCACATGCATGCCAAAAAATCAATGAGTAAGTTGCTCGCAGTTTATTTTTTGTGTGCCCCCCCCCCCCCCCCCCCCCCCCCCCCCCCCCCCCCCCTCTCAAACTTACAATAAAATGTTTAACTGGACTCTTACGTACTGATCTGCCACCCATTTGAATCTTATAATCATTTGTATTTTTTGAAAAATTGAACTGAGGGCTTCATCACATCCTGGATAGGAACATAGTAAAGCTTGAGAGTATTTTTTGAAAAATTGAACTGAGGGCTTCATCACATCTTGGATAGGAACATAGTAAAGCTTGAGAGTTACTAACTATTACATTAATTTCTTATTCTGATATAAAGTAAGGAAGAAGAGCAAATTGCACAGATGAAGCACTCATTGCCAATCATGGAATTAGGGTCCACACTTGTTATTTCTCTATCACTGGAATGGGGAGAGAGACGACTGATTGAGAGAGGCCGAAGGAGATCGGAGTGTCTTTAATTAATTTGCTTAGCTAGGGGGGCTGAACTAGCTAGCTATGCTCTTAACTGTGGGTAGAGATGGCAACGGGTAGGGCAAGGAGAGATTACAGGGTTTACCCTTACCCTATCATAAAATTCAATTATTTTATTCTTACTCTTAATGGATAATTTAGGAAATCACATCACCATACCCTAACGGTTAAACAGGTAAAATAATTAATATAATTTTTTTGAACAAAATTAAGTTATAAAACAAAAATTGTAAATAAAAATGAATATCTTCCTTGGTAATTCAATTTATAACTTAATCATATAAAGAGTCGTATAATTCACTCCTCTACACTTTCTACTCATTTTATATGTCATACATAAATGAGTCTATAACATATATTTAAATGAGTAAAAAGGTAAGCGAATAGGTATATATATGTTTACTTTTACCCTTTTCATATCTTATTTTTTAAATAGGTATAAAAAATCTATCCTTATCCTACCCGTGGATTAAAAGAAGCCTATCTGCACCCTTACCTTTAGGATAATTTGGTAAGAATAAACGGGTGTATCCTTACTCATTGCCACCCCTAATTGCAAGTAATGGGCATGATGATTATCTAAAGATCGACTAAAGCCACTCAAAAATCTAAAAATTAACTTGCGACACCAAACTCAAGAATATCACATTGTTATTCAAAAAATTGAATTTTAGAATTTTTTGAATTATCTATATCGCATGTTCTCTCGCAATCACACATGTTTTTTTTTTAATTCTTTTTTTATCTCTACAATATATTATGCTAAACTACCTTTATCTAGGATTTTTCTCATTTATTCTATTTTAAATTAAAAAATGAGAGCAAATGTCGGAGACAACTCCCCACTATTGCTCCATCCAAATTTTGAATTGATATCCCTTAATAAAACCTAAAAAATCATGCAATAATGTATAGATGTTATTAGATGAATTTTTCCAAAATAGTATTATTATTTTCTCATTTTTAAAAGTTATGTGCAATATTGTACAGAGTTATATTGTCTATACAATATATTATCCTAAGACCACTTTTGATCCAAAGTTTTTTTTCGCTTCTTTTTTTATGAAAAAAAAGTGCAAATGTAAGAGGCACTGGCACTATCACAAAAATCTAAAACCCGGAACTGATTAGGACATGGCATTGAACCAAAATCAACATGGTCTATTACTGGTAGGGTTTGGATCCTAAAATCGGACCTGTTCATATTTTTGGATAGGGTCTGGGTCCACTAAAAATGGACCGGCCCATATTCGGACTCGGTCTATTGCTGGTAGGGTATGGGTCCTAAATTATGACTCATTCATATTTTCGAACAGGTCTGGTTCAGCTCAAAATAAACCCGACCCGGATCCGAACCCCCCTCCCCCAAAAAAGTTAGGAGAAGAGACGAAGCGGCATTCCCAACCTCCCTCTCCTGCCCGAAACACTTGCTCGCCGCTACCTCGGGCCCGATGGGTAGCATTTTTTAACAGAAATTGATCTGGTCAAATTTTTGGACCAGTAGATAAGTCGGTCCGGGTTCGATAGTGAAGGACCCGACTGACTTGATAATAGTGATAGGGGTAAACCTCCCACTTTCTCTTTTTCCTTATAAATGTTAAACTAGAATAATATCCATTAACCAAACCTAAAAATATTGCAATATTGTTTACATGTTATTATATGAATTTTTTTAAAAAGACGCTTTTTAATTTTCTCATTTTTGAATATTCTGTACAATATTGCACAAGGTTATACCAGTTGAAAGTTAAAAGAGAAATTGTCATGTTTTTTACTTTCGAAGTCTGAAAAAGGATGTGCAAGAAAATTGCTTTTTCTATTCAATGATGTCATTGTGCTGGCAACGGGCCTGATTAATCTAAGGGATTTTTAAGGCCCATTTTCAAAATCGATTATGGTGTCTGGAAAAGCCCATGATCTGCAAACCTCTAAGCTTAAAATTTAGACTTCATGGAAAAAATATACAATACAGAATAACGCAAAAACATTAAGGATACGAGCAATCCAAAGTTTCCAGCGTGAATCGAATGAGAGAATGAAAAAAAATAAATAAAAAAAGTGAAGTTTACTAGTTTTTCTTGAAAATTACAGTCCGCTTATTTTTTGTTTCTCTTAAAAATTAGTGTTGCGTAGTGCTAGCTAACTTAGGAAACAGACCACCCCCGTGAGCCACATTGAAAGTGAATAGCTAGTAGGTCTCAATTAGCATTGGTAACGGGTCGGATCGGGTCGGGTAGCTCAATACCCGGACCCGGATCCGGTTATTGACGGGTCCAAATACTGGATCCGTACTCAGACCCATGAAATTCGGGTCCGGGTCCGGGTCCGGTTCCCTACAAAAAATGATATCCATTCGCTTTCGGGTCCGGGTCCGGGTCCTATTTCTAATCACGGGTCTGGTTCGGTTCCGGGTCTTTAAAGCATAACACAATATTACATAATACGACTCGTGACTGCCATAATCAGTGAGTGCCACTCACTGACTCAAAATCTTTACCTCTAGTCACTACAAACATTTCAGCTGCTGATATGGAGTTAAACATAAGTTCAGAGGTGGGCATGTGAACATGCATAAAACTAATTGTTTGGCTGACATTTGTTACATTGTTAATAACATTACTCCTATCAGTCTAGTATTATTGCTTCAAAGAAAAAACGGAGCATTGCAACATAGTCTGTCATCCGCAGTCAACACTAATCACGTGTGATGAGCACATGCCAAAACTATCTAGAGTATGCTTAACATGTTTGTACTGTAATCAAACTTTGTCATGTAAAGATACTTCATAGTTGACATTGGTCAACTTTAAGTAAACTGAAAAACACTGCATGAACTTGCGATCAGAATATTAATGCATGTAAAATATGCCTGCATCAAGCAGGCCATCCTTCATAAATTGATGGTGGGAGCAATACAGAAAGCCCAATTCATCAATTTTATTAGCCAAACAGAGTAAATCACATGACAGATATAGATCATATCACTGAGAAAATACTCTGAAGTTCTTGCAGTGAGTTGATACAAAGGAACACACCTGATATAACCCAACATATAGCAGCAAAGCACCAACAGCAACCAGAGACAAACCTCCCAGAAACTTGTAGTAAGCAGCAAGAAGGAACAAAGAGAGGACCTGCAGAACCCAGAAAACGAGAAACATCATTATTATTGCAAATAAAAGTTCAAATGAAATTTAACATTAACATAAACTAATCTAATGCAAATCTTGAAGGGTTGATAGATACATACAAGCCCACCCACACCTCCAATCTTTACCTCTAGTCAGTATATAAGATGAGAAGAGGGATAGTTGTAGAGGCGGTAGGGTTTGGGGTGTCGGGTGTGAGTACGAAGGGGATATATTTATCTAACGGGTAACGGGTCGGGTCCGGGTCGGGTCTGCTTCGTTTTTTGTTTATTTTTCTATTGCGGGTCCGGGTCCGGGTCCGGGTCGGATCCAATTTTAGGGGACCCAGACCCGACCCGAAATTTCAACGGGTAGTAATTTAGGACCCATACTCTACCCAAATTAGATCGGGTCGGTTCCGGTCAAATGCCGAGTCCGGGTCGGACCTGGGTCGGGTCCGGATTTCGGGTTTTAATACCAATGCTAGTCTCAATGTAATAAATCAAAATATTATTGATAATAATTATATTGCATTTTTTTGGATTTCCCTTGTTAATAAAGAATACATAATTTTATATTAAGTAGAATCTTTATGCAATTGTATATTGTTGGAGGGCTTATTTAATTAAGTATAGATATGAGGGGTCATGTGTAAAAGAAGTTAGGATTTCCAATTTCATTCTTAGTATTTTTCCACTTCTTTGTTCCTCGAAAATAAAGTAAAATAAAAGAAGAGAATGAGGCAACTGCTAAACCCTTCCTCCTTCCTCCTTGCTGTTATTTTCAACCCCATCACCATGACCCTTCATCACCAACAAACTCCAAAACACCCCATCATCAAATCTTCTTGAAGGGTCTCATTAATCTTTCTCTCCCCTTCTGAAACCCATATACTCCAAATTAGGGATAGAACTCAATGAATGAATTGGGGGATTCTGATAGAGCTCCAATTGGAGGACCCGCTACTATCGGTCGCGGAGGTGGCAGTTCCTCTCCGGAGCGGGTACTAACCATGTTACCTGATAACTGAGAACACAGAGAAGACAAAGGAAGGGGAAGCAGAAGAAGAAGAGGAGGAAGAAGATAAGATAAGGAGATTTAATTCCTTTCATCATCAAACAGCATAAAACTCACGCCTGCCTATAAGTAGCGAAGATGAAATGACAACAGTAGATCCACTAATGGCTCATTGACAAGTATCATGTGCAATGCACGTAAGAACAACAAAAGAAAGAAAAGAAACAATGGCCAACTGCTTTCACTATAGCTTGGGCTTGGGCCCCACTGCAAAATAACCATCCACTCATAAACTATCCATAATAACGTGCGACATCCGTGATAGCTATCAAGAAGGTTTTATTACAAAAGATCCCATCACTTATTCATATAAGCCCCTCGAAGATAAATATTAACTCAGGGACTGATCCGTGATGTTGATGACTGACACGGAATGAAATCTTGCAGCTCCATACAGATCAGGGAGCTGTATCAATCCTCCCCAATCGAAAAGGAGCTTCCATAATGGCGCTAAAGTTAGGGAATCGAATGTGTATATCCCAAAACTCTTCCCAAGTCGCATCCGCCTTCCTGCTTCCTTGCCATTGCACCAGTATCTTCGTCACCGCTACACCCTTCTTCCCAACCATTCTCTTATCCAGGATTTGTAGGGGTTGTGGTTCTTCATCATGGAAGTAGGTAGGATGTGTAGGGTTTAACTGGTTGTCAGCTCCGATGTGCTCCTTCAAGATATATGAAAGACATTGTGAATTTTAGCTTGCGGAGGCAGTTGAAGATTGTAAGCAACCTTTCCCACCATGCCAATTATCTGATATGGATCGTAATAAAGATGCGATAACTTGTGAATTATCATACCCCCCCACTGTAACCTGCCTGTAAGGTTGCAATCTCAGATATACAAACTACCCAATCTCAAATTCCCTTTCAGTCCTTTTCTTATCAGCACTGATGTTCATACATTGTTGCGCCCTCTTCAATTGTCCCTTCAGCAACTACAAGGTATCATTTCAATCCAATAGACATTTCTCCACATCTTGAGAGCATGCAGTATTGGGGATATTAGTAAGGTGGGAGGTGACATGCTGTCACGCCCCGCTTCCCAAAAGGAATACGGAATATGGTATGTGAAAAAGTCCAGCAAATGGTTTTCACCACCTATAAGCTGTAAAGATCTACTCGACTCAGCATAACAGTAAATATAGCAATATACTCAACCACGCATGTATGAACAATTATTAACCAACAACATTTATTTGCAAAAATATAAAATTCCCAAACAAATACAAGATCTGAATCAAACAACTTCGGGACAACAAATTTAACACCCGGAATTCCAAATAAGACTGAATTCTAAGTTCCACAGGATCTTTACACTTTACTTCGTTAATTTTATAAGGAATTTAAAAACTTTATTACAACAGAGTTTACATCAATGCAGCGAAATTATAAGTTACAACATTATACATGAATTTAATAATAACTTGAACATTCTTTAAGCAGTAATCAATCTTTAGTCTTGTCATTCACTTTATCCTGTATAGAAACTATGGGTATGTCAGTTGCATACAACTAACGCTAGGATATAATACATCAATTTCTCTTACTTAGAAAGCACACACTTGTCACAAACAAAGCTAAGAGAAACTATCTTATTGATTTCTTGTGTGAATGTGCACTTAGTCCTTAATGCAGTTATTATTATTTACATGACACTAATACGCACTTGTTCAGATTCTATGCATCCCATACTACATAGGTCTGATGGCAAACTCTTAATCGTTCTTCATCTTGTAGGGTTCAATCCCTCGCTATGACAACTACAGTAATTACTGTAAGTATCCTAGATGTTCTATGATTTACGAGCCCATGTCCAGACAGCCTGGAGGGGAATCCCACATCGTGACACGATGCGTCATGTAGATAACCTATGGACAATTCATCCTCCGTTATGGGACAATGGCACCACCCGTAGTCACCAAACATCCCACAAGCGTCACCACGGTCCCGATAATTTCGGAGATGTGCTCACGTCATGACATGATGCATCATGTAGACAGCCTGTGAAACATTCTCACACCGTAGCCCGAGGCCCTCATACTTATGTTTTTTTCTTACTTTCATCACATCTTCACTATTGTATTGTTCTTAGTTATTTGAATCATGAATAAAATCAACACCCTAGAGTTAGCACTTCCTCAATACCGGTCTTAACCATCAATCAATAATAACGACCCAAACTTGGTCTTTCATTTCAATAATTTATCTCAAAAGAATTTATTCACTGCCGGTATAAGGACTTAGCTACACTCTAGTCTTTAATCTCATTTCATGTTCATAAAATTTGAGTATTCACACACAAATTTTCCTCATAATTCATCATGATTTTCCATTTCATTTTCATGCACCAATTTCATGTATTCAGTGACGAATTTATTTTTTTTAAGCTTACCATATTCATAAATAATTTCCAAAAAATTCTTTTACTTCCATACATCATTCTTTCACTTAATAAGCCAATCACAATTTTCTTTATTTAAAATTTCCGTGACACAAATCATTTAAGCTCTGTATTCAAAATTTACTTTAAAAGAGAAATATTAACCTTCTTTATTTACCCAATATTTCACTCTAATAATATGAATCAAGTTTCTTTCCAAAATAGCCTTTAATTTTCATTATAGCAGGTCAAAAGCTATAGAAAAATTCTCATGAAGTCTAGGCATTTTTAGAATATTTCTAATAATTTTATTTTTCTTAATTTTTAAACACTTAAAACTCAAAATATAATAATTTACCCAAAAAATCAATTTTGTAAAAAAAAGTGGCCGGAGCATGGAATCGAACCCACACACAACAGGCCCGCCCAAGCTACAGTAACGTCCCTAAGGCGCCACCGAACACCAAAAAGTCCACAGCGCTCAGCTGTTAAAAGGGGGACTTATATTAAACTTAAGTTTTGTGTTCGGATTTGGAATAAAAATTAGATTTTAGGAAAAACAATGTTTCTGCCGAGACTCGATCCCAAGACCCAAGGCTCCGCTTGCTACAGCAACTGTAACCCCCTGTTTCAGTTGTACGTATTTTATTACGTAAATTTTTGTACTTCAATTTTCCTATCAATTTTATTTTTCTTCTCTTTGGACTCTTTATCTAGAGCCAGAATATTTTTTTGATCAATTCTATAATTTTGTGATTTTTTCGATCGGAGTTTAAATACAAACTTTAACCCTAATTAATCCTAATCCTAATCCTAATCCTAATCCTAATTCTTAATCCAACAACTAACCTAACTCTCCTACATTTTTTTTTCTCCCTCCCTATAATCCCCACTTCTGCATATGGCCAATCTCTCCATCTCATTTTTCTCATTCTACGTCTAACTCCCTCATGACTTCTCCTCCTTGTGCTTATTTTCTACAGCCTAAATCCTCTCATTTTTCCATACTCCTCTCATTTTTCCACTCCTAACACTACACTAATACACATGCATTCACACCTTGCATGCATTCTTCACACCACGCATGCATTCTGTCTCTTTCCCTTTCTTTTTATAATAATACACCTACATACATACATGCATTCACTCTCTCCTTATATATATACACACACACACATGCAGCACACCTCCCATCTCTTTCTCTCTCTCTCTTATATATATGCATGCATCTTCTCTCCAACTCACTATCTCTACTCCTTATTTTCTTCTTTGCTTCTCTAACCCGAGCTCCACTTTATCCTCCACCTTCGACCCGACGACTCCGCTTTTACGGTTCCGTGAACCCCGAAAAACAATCCGAACTCAATCCCAAACAACCCGACGCCGCGCCATCTTCTCGTTGTTGTTGTCGCTCACTGTTACTACCGTTGCTCACTCGTTGTCGTCTTGCTGCCATTCTTGCCGCCATTGTGCCTCTGTCTGTTGCCGAAGTCGCTTCTTCTTTTCGTGGTTAACACCACCACCAAAATCGTCATGTTATAAGGTAAGTATCTTGTACACTCTTTTTATTCTCGTACAAGCATTTTTCTTGAACTCGTGACAAGTAGTCTAGTTATCATCATGTTTTATTGTCAAATTCCATTCTAGTCACTTATTCCATGCTATATCAACTCAAGAGTGAACCGTTAACACGTTTCGAATCGTGTTATCGAATATCGAATATTCAACTTTGCTATCTCTAAATTTTTTGACCTTGCACTAAGAATTCGACCATGTTTTCGATACTGGATTGAAGATTTTCTACGTGAAAATCGTAGCCCATCGAGTCCCAAATCTAGAACATCTTACGGTTTCTCAATCCGATGTATAGATTGTGAGATATCGCGATTTTAGTACAGTCATATCGTAAATTTCTGAACCTGCATGGGACTACTACCCGGTCTCTTGTAATGAGAATTTGACCATGTTCTCGATACTGGATCAAAGAACTTTCTACATAAAAATTGTAGCCCTTCGATTCTAAATATTCATAACATCTTACAGTTTCTCAATCCGATTTATAGATTGTGAGATATCGCGATTTTAGTATTATGACTTTGAATTTCCAAAATGCGCACGAAACATCAAAACCAGCGAATAATGAATTTATACGCATAGCTACTCTCTCTAGAATGTATTGTGTGAATATGGGTTGGAATCGGAAGAGAGTCTACTTTTTAGAATCTGTGACGGAATTAGATTTGCTTTTCTGTAACAACATAAAAGTGAATTTGAATGCAGATATGTCAAGTTGTCTAAAAATTCATCTTTACGTTTTTGCATATAAACCCGTTATTTTTCATATTTAATGAACTGAATGTATTATTGTTCTTATAATAATAACTTGCATAGATATAGATTTTCTCATGTAATTCATTTTATACCTCTTGATAATTCCATGATAACTACTCTTGATACATGTACCCGTTTTACATCTCATACCTATGATTACCGTCATTGATATTTTTCTTGATTTTTAATTAACTATCTTGATTTTACCACTCCAGTAGTCGTACCATCTGTATGTTCATAATTAATTATAAAAGAATAACAAGCTGGGGTTATAAGGGTACGGCTTAGTAATGGACAATATAGGGGAGTATACTCAGAATGGGGCCCGTGTTTCCCGAAATGGTGATTCTTAATTCTTGATTCTTGATTACACAATTCTTGATTACATGCCTTGATACTATCACTGGAAGACCCGAGTACATAATCCTATAGAATTCACTATTTAAGTCTAAACGTCACATGATTGATATGCACCAAACTTGTGGTATGCGACACAGGATTGAGTGCATTAGATAAGTTAATAAAATAGATAAACTTGAGATTTCCACTAAGCATGATTCTTGATTACATGACTCTTGATTCTTGATTCTTGATTACATGATTCTTGATTATATGACTCTTCATTACATGACTCTTAATTCTTAATTATATAATTCTTGATTACATGACTCTTCATTACATGACTCTCAATTCTTGATTACATGATTATTGATTAACTGAGAATTGGTTATCAACTGATTATACTTTTAAGTCTTGAATACAATAATTTACAGTTATTACATATATGATCATATTGTCTCAGTTCCTTACTTCCTTCCATATTGTATTTGCACTGCTACTTCTTGTTTTTTCCATGTTATATCTTGTTATATTACCTCTTTTATTGTTTGTTGCTATTTGTTGCCCGAAGCTTGCTTTAACGAGTACCTTCGCATTTTTCTTTGAGTTAATAATTATACAGGTACTGATGGAACTGCGAAACAGACATTTTAGATGATCGTTGCTGCTATATTACTACTTCATATTGTTTTTCTTTCGGTCACTATTTTATCTAGTTGTTATAGCGAACTGCTTATCGTACTGTTTTAATTGTGGCACCTTGTATTCCCCGGGCATCTTGACCCGATGTTGATGTATTACCCAGATTATGGTTATTCTATTTTCAGCTCATGTGATCATTATATTTGCCTGCGTGAATGAGTTTTAAATATCTTGTTGAGGTTATAATTGTACAGCTTATGGATGATGTATATCATCGCTAGGCCTCAGTTGTGTGCCTGTATTTCCGTATAGTGGGAAGCGAGGCGTGACAGGTTTTTTAGTGGTATCAGAGTTCAGGCTCGAACCATGTTAAGCTCAACAAGTATACACGCCACATTGATCACATGAACATTGATAACCATCGTTTGAACTCGAATATTAAACTCATTCGATTCATTTTTTTATCCCTTCATATTTCATTCTTTCATTGCTTATTTCCATCCGTCCCTTATATTCATCTTCATTCATTGATTTTTTATTGGGTATACTGCTAGTTAATTCTTTTCATAACCATATTCTTTTTTATTTTATTGCTACCCGTTCTTTTAATCGGCATCACTTTTTCTGCTCCATCATGTCAACGGCTTGGTGCATCACAATCAGAGTGACGCAGCGGAAGCGTAGCAGAGTTCCTTGTTGGTTCGTGGCATGAATTTTGAAGCAAATTTCATCGTCATCAACAACTCAGGGTTCGATGTTATATTTGGAATGGATAGGGGCCGAAGTGCAGATTCTGATCATAGGCCGGTTATAGGGAGCGGTACATTAATGAAGAAAAGACAAGAAGAAGAAGAAATAAAAAGAAGACAAAGAGAGAGAGAGAGAGAAGTCAAAGAAAGAAGAAAGAAAAAGAGAAAGAAAGAAAAAGCGAGAGAAAGAGGAAGAAGAAAGAGAGAGAAGTCGGAGAAAAAAGAAAGAGAGAGAAGCCGGGGAAGAAACGGGAGAAGAGAAAGAAAAAGGCAACTCGGGAACAAGCTTCGAAGAAAAAAGAGAGAGTGAGAAGCTGGTAGAAGAGAGAGTGACTCACTCGTAAAGAAATTTTGTTAAAACGATTATATTTCTGACTGTACTGTTTCTAGTTTATTGTAGAAAATTCGATTTTTCTCATTCAAAATGGTTCTTATAAAAATATAGATTTTTCCTTAGTATAATTCCTTAAAAAAAATAGTAGCTTGTACTTTCATAATTCTTATAGAACTCATTTTATCATAAAAACTATTTCTCTCTTAGTTAATTTAAACAATGGATCAAATTGACACATTTCGACATAGAAACATTTATTCTTATAAGAAATCTTTTATCAACAATTCCCCTCATTCATAGTAAATTCAATACGAATTTTCTCTATTTCATTCCTTACTAAAAATTAAATTTATCAATTTTAGTCCTATTTCCCAAACTACATATCTTAAGAGACAAAAGGGATAATAAATCAATTGATCACAACACTACTTGCATATGGCATAAAAACACACTTTTGCCACACTTTAATCTATTTAATATTCCATGCATACTAATTTAAATTTCATAATTTATCCACAAGCACATTTTTCCCATATTGTATCTTTCAATTCATGCATAGACAAGATTTCACAAAAATCATAATTCATCTATTTTAGCATGCTAATAAACTACCAAGCCATCATAACACATATTCAATTACACATTCTAATTATTCTACTAACTTTTCATGTAGATTAATTTGGTGTTCTTTTCTTCTTAGTCTCTTTAATTAAATGCATGGCAATCCTTCCTATTCATTCTTAACACAATCACAGTGTCAATTCCTAGCTTGGTATTTAAAGTAGAAGCTTGAGAAATCACCCACCTTTTTGAAGAAAAACAAATGAAAGAACTCCTAGAAATCTCCTTGAATACATGAACGATCCTTCTCCTCCTAGATTGTGCCACCAAGCTACCTTCTCCTCCTTGTACAAGTGAACCCGAACTCCTCCTTGCTCCTTGAAGTAGGCCGGCCTCCAATGATGAAAGGAACACACACAAGAATGCTCAACTCAATCTTTTACTCACAATCTCTCAATCTTTTCTCACACTTGTTTCTTTCTTTCTTTTTCTCTTTTACCAATTTCTAGTGTAATTCATGAAGAGAAGGGGGGGTATTTATACATTTTTCAACAATTAGGCCTAGAATTTACATAGGATTTGAATTAAAAGAAAAGAATAAAAAAAATATTTTGTTCATGCTATAAAAAAATAATAATAATAATTTTCTAAAGGTAAATGCACATGAATTTGCACGTGCAAAACACATGAAATTCAACAAATTCTTATTTAATTATAATTGAAAATTCAGGTGGTTACAACAAACCTGTTACAAGTCTCAAGTAGCAACATGAATGAAATAATTCAAAAACAAATCACTAAGCTGGATTTTCCAATGCGAAGCCTAAAAATTTTGCTGACCAGCTCCCTTGGGTAGTTGATCACCAAAACCTACTTATATACCAATTGCAAGAAAATAGAAAAACAGGAAAACAATACGCCCGTTAGTTGCAAGTTCCGGGTTTTGATTCTTGGTTTTGATGACTACAACACAATACAAAGTTTGTCTATCACATATCTCTTGCAGAGTGTATCACAGTCAATATCATGGTGAAATACACAAAGGCAAAACAATCCAATGAAGCTTTCAAGAGTAATTGATCAAGCCACAAAGATTTAAGCTCAAGCCACATTGATCAAGCAATCTTCAAGACATAAAGACAGGCTCAAGCTCAAGTCAAAGACTCAAGTTCAAGACAAGATTCAAGTGCTTCAAATGTTTTGTAAAAAGTATCGTAATATTGTAAGTTTCATTCTTTGAGTCTTAGAAACTTGTAATAGCCTTGTCACATACACACTCACACATACTTTTTAATAACTGAGTGTTTTACAAAATTAAAAGGTCAAAACAAGCTTGAATAAGTTCAACTATTGAGTACCAGTCGACCGTTCCTTGGAACCAGTCGACTGTAATAGTACGAAACTGTCTGAACTCATACAAGCTCTAGCCAGTCGACTGTTCAAGCCATTTCGACAGTTTTTTAATTTTAAAACTTGTTTTTCAAAATCAAATCTTTTTACTTCCGTTGTATGGCAGTTGGGATTCAACCTCTCAACGTCCAAACGTTTCTAACTCTATAAAAAGAGTATAGAACTTATTTGGCAAATGTTACAACATTTTCCAAGCATTTCTTTAAGTTTCAAGCTTTTTGTTTTCAACAAGAACGAGTCTTTCAAAAGCATACAAACTCTAAGTCTTGGTTCTCAGAAATTGAGTCTAGTATAACATCGAATTCGTTTTAGACTGATTTCAGAAGTTAACCTAATAGCCACTATACAAAAGCACAAATCACAAATAAGGCTATAGGTTATTGTAAACTCTTTTTTTTGTTGTTTTTCACTCTCGGGTTGTGAGAGTGGTCCTCTCTATTGGAGAGTATGACTATTGGTTATAGAGTCAGTTTTTCACTCTTGGGTGTAGAGTGGGTTTGCTTTCTCTATTGGTGAGAGAAGTCTACGGGTTTGACATAGTTGTTGTCAAACGCCGTAAGGTATTCTTGTACTTTTTCAAGAATAATGGAAAATCTCAAGTGGGTTATTTGGGGACTGGATGTAGGTCGGGAGGACTAAACCAGGATACATCGCTGTGTACTCTGTTATTGACTCTCTGTGGTTGTATTCTCTCAACTTGCAATTTCAAATTTTCTGTGTTTTATTTCGAAAACTTGTCTGGTAAGTCGACTGGTTTTCCGCTATAAGTTGACTAATCAGACTAGTAACTCTTCAGTAAGATACTCTTCTACTCTGACGCAATAGTCAACTGTATATCGATTTTCAGTCGACTGGACAGTACGAAAAGTTCAATTTCTTTTTTAATTTTTTAAAAAACACTATTCAACCCTCCTAGTGTTATTTGCCTTGCCTACAGGATCCAACACTTGGTATCAGAGCCTGGTTGATTGCAATAGCATCTACTTCAAATGCAAGCCAATACCATGACGGCCAATCCACACAAAGGCCACCCCCATTCGATGCAACAAACTATAACTATTGGAAGTGTATAATGAAAATCTACCTTCAGTCCATCAACTACGAGATTTGGAACATGACTGAGATATAATTCATTGCTGCGACAATTCCCTATGCACAATGGAACAATGACAGGAAGAGCAACACAATGAACAATGCAAAGGCGATGAATGCTTTATTCTGTGTACTTACCAAAAAGGAGTTCAATCATGTGTCAAATGCAACAATGGCCATCAAATTTGCCACACACTTGAGGTAACTCATGAAGGTACTAATAAGGTTAAAGAATCTAAAGTATTTGTTCTTGTTCATAGGTTCGAGATGTTCCGTATGAAGGAGAACGAGAATGTGTCGGACATGATAACATGGTTCACGGACATTACAAACTCTCTTGTGGCCCTTGGAAAGATGTACTCGCAAGCGAAAATGATGAGGAAAGTTCTTCGTGCCCTAACCCCCGAATGAGAGAAGAAGACCACCACCATAGAAGAAGCCAACTATTTATCACAACTCTCTCTTGAGAATCTTGTGGGAAATCTTATGGCATATGAAGTACAACTTGAAGAACGCAAGAAGGATCTAGAACCTCAACAAGCAAAGAAGAAGACACTCGCTTTCAAGGCCATGTTGGACTCTTAAGATGAAGAAGAAGATGAAGAAGAGATAGCCATGTTCACTAAAAAGTTCAAGAAGTTTCTTAGAAAAGGTAAATTTAATTCCAAATTTAAAGATACTAATGAACTTCCTACTTGTTTCAAGTGCAACAAAACAGGTCATATGAAGAAGGATTGCCCATTAGAAAATACGAAATCAAAAGGGAAGGCTCCTAACTTCAAGAAGGACAAGTACATAACGAACAAGTATATGAAGAACAAGAAGGCATATCAAGCAACTTGAGACGATAGCGACTCTTCATCGGAAGAAGAAAATGAGGAGTCAAACGAAGTTGCGAACGTATGTTTCATGGCCACACAAAACGAAGTAAGTAATTGATATGGCTAAAAATAGGGTTAAATCGAAACTGTTCAAATCGGGCACGAATCTTAAAGTTCAGGGGTAAAATGGTAATTTCACCTATAAACCTATCTGTTTGCCCCCACACCGATTTCAGCGGCAACAGATTGGCGCCATCTGTGGGACCACCCGGATAGCATTCCAACCTCTTCCACCAGTCAAGACCGCCTCCAGCCATGCCACCAAGGAAAGTAAGATCTACAGCCTCCAACCGTAGACCCACTCCCATTCCTCCCCAACTGCAACCGGAGGCTCCCCTCCAACCCGTCCAGCAACAGGGATAGCTCCCTCCTTAACCTATTCTGCCGCTACAGCAGGGGCAGCCTCCTCTTTAAAATCCTCAACCCCAGCAGGCTCAACTCGGGCCCCAGAATGCTGGCATAGGAACCTCTCGTCCTGATCCCCAGAAACAACCTTTTCACCACGATCATATCTCGGTTCATAACCCTTCCACCGACTCCATGGCATCCCATAACCCTCGGCCATCAGAAGATCTCCGCAACTTCATAATCAATCGGCAGAAGGAGGAAGACCTTCGCCGCCAAATGTATGAGAGGCGGGCCCGAGAGGGAGGCTCCCGCTCAGAACGTCCAAAGGCGCGATCTCCTCGCCGCCATGATCACAGGAGGTCCCCTTCTCCTAGGAGGCGGAGGGAGTCCCCCGAGTACCGTCGAAGGGGAAACCGTTCTCCCGTTGGTCGACATGCCCAGAGGGACCAGAACGGACCCATCACCAAAGTAGAATTCCAAGACTTTCAGGCAGCAGTCTTGCGGGCCCTCAATGCCCCGCCCAACAACAATAATAATATTTAGAGGGTTCCCACCCCTGAGCCGATTCGAAGCCCTCGCCATCGATCCTAAAGTCCTCATCAAGCTCCGAGCCACCGCCATCACATCTCCAGTCCTTACCAGTCGCTGAGCTACCGTCGCCGTAGCCCACGTTCCCCTTCGTACGAAGATGACTCCAGAGGCTCACCAGGGTACCGTCGAAGGGAGGTCGCTATCTACCACCATCTCCACGGAATGGAGAGGTGCCTCGATCAACTTGATAGGGACGAGGAACTGAGAGGGAGGACCCTTTGTCCAAGCAGGCCTCCATTCTCTCGTTCCATCATGGAGGCCCTCGTTCCGACAAATTTCAAGCCTCCACAATTCGAGACATACACGGGAGAATTAGACCCCATGGATCACATCGAGAGTTTCAAAACTCTCATGATTATCCATCAGGCCTCTGATGCCCTTCTATGCAAGACCTTTCTAGCCACTCTCGAAGGCCCGGCTCGGGAATGGTACTCCCGCCTTGCCCCGTCTTCCATCTTCTCTTTCGACCAGTTCGAGGCCCTTTTCATCACCCATTTCGTGAGCAACCGCCGCTCCGAAAAGACGAGTATTTCACTACTCTTTCTTAGTCAGAAGAAGGGCGAGAAACTGAGGGACTATGTCAAGCGGTTTACCGCAGAGGCCAGGTCCATTGCCTCCCTCAATCAGTTGTTCGCCTCAGCTGTATTTCAATCCAATGTCCACAACGCTGACCTCCGGTCGTCCGTAGCCAAGAAGCCCCAGCGAGACTTCTTCGAGCTTCTTCTTAGAAGCGAGAAGTACATCCGGGCGGAGGAAGCTGTGCACCACCTTACATTCGAGGGGTCCTCTTCTGGAAGTAAGAGGAAGGCCGCTGAAGATGAGGGAGCTAAAAAGCTCCAGAAGGACAACGGGAGTCAGCGTCGTCGATCCCCTAGATTTGAGAAATTCACCCCTCTCAATGCCAATGTCTCGGCCATTCTGATGGAGGTTAAAAAAGAAGGAAATCTACCTCCTGCCTCATAGATGAACACTCCTAGGAAGAAGAGGGATAAGGAGAAGTGGTGCCGCTACCATCGAGACCACGGCCACGACACCAATGACTGTCAGACCCTAAAAAATGAGATCGAAGCCCTCATTCAGAGAAGGCAGCTCGCAAAATTTGTAAAAAAATGACCGGGCCAATCCTCCTCCACCCCCCAGGGGGGCTAACAAGCGGCCCGAGAGGTGCGAGGAGACTCCCGACTTCGAGGAAGAGCGCATCTTGTACCTCATCCACGGAGGTCCAATGGGAGAAAGTTCTAACTCCTCCCGAAAAGCCTTCGTCAGGGAAGTCAATTCGGTGCATAGCCTTCCCCTCCCAAAGGTCTTAGAGTCCCAGTTACTTTCTCGTCCACATGGCCAACTTCAAGGTGGAAAGGATTCTAGTGGATAATGGCAATTCTGTCAACATCCTCTTTCTAGAGGTCTTCCGAGGGCTCCAATTATCGAGGGACAGGCTCAAGCCCGCCGGTTACACTCTCCATGGGTTCACGGGAGTACTAGTGACGATCGAGGGTGTTATAACCCTCGATGTAACTGCTGGCAAAGCTCCTACTACCCGAACGGAGCCGATGGACTTCATGGTGGTTAATGTCCAAGCCGCCTATAATGTGATCCTAGGTCAACCGGGCCTAGCTGCTTTAGAAGCCATCCCATCAGCTTACCATCTAAAGATGAAGTTTCCCACCAAGGTGGGCATGGGAGAAGTGAGGGAAAGTCAGGAAACGGCCCGCAAATGCTATATGACCTCGACTGGAGGACCCGTCCTTTCCCTCGAAGCCCTTGAAATCCCCCAGGGGAACACCCAGCCTATGTCGGAACCGGTAGACGAACTAGAGGAAGTTCTTTTCTCGGAGGAAGATCCGACTCGCAAATTCTTAATCAGCCAAACCCTCCTTTCTGTCCACTACGCCGACATAGTCCAATGCATCAAGAGAAACCGTGACCTCTTCGCTTGGATAGCAGCCGACATGCCGGGGATCTCCGAAGAGCTCCTCGTCCACCATCTAAGTGTCTCTCCGAGTGCCAGACTGGTCCAGCAGAAGAGGCACAAGTTTTCCCCCTAGCGCCAGCAGGCCATAAGGGAGTAGGTGGAGAAGCTCCTCAAAGCCCGGTTCATACAGGAAGTCAACTACCCAGAGTGGCTCTCTAGCGTTGTGATGGTTAAAAAGGCCAATGGAAGTTGGAGGATCTGTATCGACTTCACAGATTTAAACAAGGCATGCCCCGAGGATCCCTTTCCACTCCTTAGCATCGACACATTGATCGATGCCACTTCATGGACGCATTCTCCGGATACAACCAAATCCGAATGTTCCCCCCAGATATCCCGAAGACATCCTTCGTCACGGATCAAGGCCTCTACTGCTATAGAGTGATGCCCTTCGGGCTTAAAAATACTAGTGCCACCTACCAACGTCTCGTCAATAAGGTCTTCAAAAATCAGATCGGGCGGAACATGGAGGTTTACGTCGACAATATGTTGGTAAAAAGCATCAATGGGTCTGACCATGTCACCGACCTCCAAGAGGCATTTGACGTGCTAAGGAGGCATAACATGAGACTAAACCCGAATAAATGTGCATTCAGGGTCTCATCGGGTAAGTTCTTGGGTTTTATGGTCAGCCAGAGGGGGATTGAAGCCAACCCTGAGAAGATAAAGACCATACTCAATATGGCTCCCCCCTCAAACGTGAAAGAAGTGCAAAAGCTCACCGGGCGCCTCGCGGCTATAGGGCGCTTCCTCTGCAAGTCCGGGGAAAAGTGTCTCCCCTTCTTCAAAGCCCTCAGAGGGGCTAGGGGCTTCGAGTGGGGCCAGTAGCAGCAAGAGTCGTTCTACCAACTCAATGCCTACTTGGTCAACCCCCCACTCCTCAGCAAGCCAACACCCGGGGAAACCCTTTACCTCTACCTCGCCGCCTCCGAACAGACCCTCAGTGCTGTCCTGGTGAGGGAAGAAGACAAGGCACAGAAGCCTATCTACTACTTGAGCAAGGTCCTTAGAGATGCCGAGCTCTGTTATCCGAGGTTGGAGAAGATAGCCTATGCCCTGGTTATGGCGGACCGAAAGCTTCGTCCCTATTTCCAATCCTATTCAGTGGTCGTCCTCACCGACCAGCCGCTCAAGCAGATCCTGTATAAGCCCGAGACCTCCGGACGTCTCATGAAGTGGTCAATCGAGCTGAGTCAACACGACATATCCTATCAGCCTCGGACCGCTATCAAAACTCAAGCGCTAGCCGAGTTAATAGTGGAAAGCACGATTCCTGAGGTCAGTCAAGCGGCAAATGGGCCACCTATTTGGACGGTGTATATGGATGGGTCTTCTTCCGCCGAAGGGAGCGGAGCCGGAGTTATCCTGGCGGGCCCAGATGACTTCATCTTCCAATACTCCCTCCGCATCAATTTCAAGGCTTCCAACAATGAGGACGAGTACAAAGCCCTCATAGTGGGCCTGGGCATGGCCCGCAAAGCAGGGGCGAAGCGTGTTCGAATGTTCAGCGACTCTCAGCTCGTGGTGAATCAGGTCTTGGGAGAATACGAGGCACGAGACGACTGTATGTCCAAGTACCTAGCCAAGGTCAAAAGTCTCATGGCTTCATTTGAGAAAGCACAACTCCAGTGGATCCCTCGAGAGGAGAATGCCTAGGCAGATGCCCTCTCGAAACTAGTCTCTTCCTCCCTCCAAGGGCTCGAGCAGACCGTCTTGATTGAAGTTCTACTAAGGCCCAGCATTGAAGAAGAAGCCCTGTATGCTCTGAAAGAACTACACGAAGGGATAGGCGCAGCCCATTCGGGATCAAGATCCCTCGCCCGCAAAGTCTTGAATTATGGGTACTTCTGGCCTACCCTCCTTCGGGAGGCCAAGCAACATGTCCAACAATGTGGCCCCTGTCAACAATTCTCCACTATCCGTCGCCTACCGCAAGCTCAACTCTCTTCCCTCTCAAGTCCTACCCCTTTCGCAATGTGGGGAATGGACCTGCTAGTCCGTTCCCACCGACTCCAGGCCAGCTCAAGTTTATAGTTATAGCGATCGACTATTTCTCCAAGTGGATTAAGGCCGAACCATAAGTAACTATTACTGAGAACAAGGTGCAACAGTTATTCTAGAAGAACGTGATCTGTAGGTTTGGCATACCCCGAGTCTTGGTGACAGACAACGGAACACAATTTGCGGGGGCAACGTTCCGCTCCTTTTGTGAAGACCTTAGCATTCAGCAGCGATTCTCCTCTGTCTCCTACCCTTAATCCAACGGCCAAGTAGAGAATGCCAATAGGTAAATCCTCTCGGGCATCAAGAAGAGACTAAGTAAGTCGGTTAAAAGATTGTGGGTAGAGCAGCTTCCTAACGTACTGTGGAACTACCGCACTACAAAGAGAACCCCCACAGGAGAGTCTCCCTTCAACCTCACCTACGGTTCCGAGGCAGTAATCCCCTTAGAGGTTGGTTTGACATCCCCCCGCCTAATTGCGTACAATGAAGAACAGAACGCAAAGGAGCTCCGAGCCAATCTGGATCTCATCGATGAACTCTGCGAGAGAGCCTCGATCTGCCAAGAGAATTATCGAAGAAGGATCGAGCAATCCTACAGTAGAAGAGTCCGTCTACGGACCTTAAGGAGGGGATTTAGTCCTCATGAAGCTAGCCATCTCGTTCCCCAGCAAAAGGAGCAAGCTAGCCCCAAATTGGGAAGGACCACACAAGGTCTCCAGGGTAGTTTGCCCCGGAGCGTACCAACTTGAAGACCTCGAGGGTAGGAAGGTACCAAGAACATGGGACGCCAATAATTTACTAAAGTACCAAGAGGGTGTTTCAACACCTCTCCAAGCACCATCAGTTTTAAGGCTATTCTATTTGTTTTTCCATTGTAATAACGACTCGCAACTTTGAAGCGGCTGATTAGCAATATTAATAAAGAGTTTCTTTTGAATAATAATTCTCTTGTGCTCAGTTTATCTTTGTTTAATATGTCAACTGTATTGGCTTAAACGACGAGTTCAGAGTCCACAACTTGGCTCGACTCCGCTTCACCAACTTGCTCATAAGCGAGTTAGAAGTGGTTCGCCATTCGGAACTATTCCCACAACCGTTGAATCTCTCTTAAATGAAGAGTTCGGAGTCTAACACTTGGCTTCACCAACTTGCTTATAAGCGAGTTAGAAGTGGTTCGCCATTCGGAACTGCTCCCATAACCGTTGAATCTCTCTTAAACGACGAGTTCGGAGTCCAACACTTGGCTCGATTTCGCTTCTACTACTCGCTCATAAGCGAGTTAGAAGTGGTATGCTCCCACAACCGTTGAATCTCTCTTAAACAATGAGTTCGGAGTCCAACACTTGGCTCGACTCTGCTTCACCAACTTACTCATAAGCGAGTTAGAAGTGGTTTGCCATTTGGAACTGCTCCCACAACCATTGAATCTCTCTTAAACGACGAGTTCGGAGTCCAACACTTCGCTCGACTCCGCTTCACCAACTTGCTCATAAGCGAGTTAGAAGTGGTTCGCCATTCGGAACTTCTCCCACAACCGTTGAATCTCTCTTAAACGACGAGTTCGGAGTCCAACACTTGGCTCGATTCTGCTTCTACTACTCGCTCATAAGCAAGTTAGAAGTGGTTCGCCATTCGGAACTACTCCCACAACCGTTGAATCTCTCTTAAACGACGAGTTCGGAGTCCAACACATGGCTCTGCTCCGCTTCACCAACTTGCTCATAAGCGAGTTAGAAGTGCTTAGCCATTCGGAACTGCTCCCACAACCGTTGAATCTCTCTTAACCGATGAGTTCAGAGTCCAACACTTGGCTTGACTCCGCTTCACCAACTTGCTCATAAGCGAGTTAGAAGTGGTTCGTCATTTGGAATTGCTCTCACAAAGGTTGACTCTCTCTTTTAAACGACAAGTTCAGAGTCCAACACTTGGCTCGACTCCGCTTCTACTACTCGCTCAAAAGCAAGTAACAAGTGGTTCGCCATTCAGGAGCGCTCCTACAACTAGCGACAACCATAGATGCTAACAAAACACACAAGTGCGAAAAACAAGTATCTTTTCCGTAAAGTTTGAGGAACAAGTCAAGTTACCAGACCAACTACTCATCTTCACGACGAATTACAAAACTTGAAGAATAAAAGTACAAGACTACAGAAAACTACTTCAACGCCTCCTAGGGGCAGGTATACTTCGGTTTAGACACACATAGGGACGATGAACTGCTGTACTGCCGATGTCTCACCTTGGCGCTTGTCTCTAGGCCGGCAAGCTGAGATGCATCTTCTGCACTGCTTCTGACGGTAGCCCCAACAGACGCTCTGCTCGACGAAGTAGCCACCCCACTATGTGCGTCACTAGGGCTCCGATGGGTAACAGGCGAGCGAGTCGCAAGCTCGTAAAAAAAATTCCTCTATCGCTCTCTTCCCGCATGCACGAGGTGCTTCTAACGTTGACCCGCTCTGGTTGAGGCTTAAGACGAGCGACCTTCTCCTCAAGTTCACGATTCGTTCCTTCAGTGAATCGTCCTTCACAGTTATCTTCAAGCGAGGCAGCCACGCCGAGCCCTGCACCACCAGAGTTGTTAGTGATAATCCGACGAAGATGAGTAACCTCAATGCTCTTGTTGACAGTCACCCTCTTCAGCTCATTTCTCTCCACTGTCAGCTTGTCCATCGCTGCTATCAGCTCATCTCTCTCCACCGTAAGCTTGTTCCTCGCTGGCGTCAGTTCGTCCCTCTCAGCTGCCAATTCATCTCCTAGGCCGAGGTTGACGGCTGTTGACGAACCATAATCATCACCTTCGGGGGTCGTCTCCCCGAGCCTCTCTTCTAACTGCCGAATTTCGAGGTCTCGATAGCCTAAGACTAGTCGCAGATGATTCCGCTCACGTTTGGCTCTACGAAGCCCCTACTCGACTTCATAAAGCCGCTCTCAGCTCCTAGCGAGGTACAACTTCATCACCCCTAGGCCGGCCTCGGGACAAGTCACCTCGGTCACATAAGGTGCTTCAGCAAGCTGCGTCACTTCAACGATCTGAAAATTTCAAAGTGAAACCGCGGTGAACACTTAGCCAAAACTTCAAGGCAAGGCGACGTGAACACTTAGCCAAATTTTGAAAATTTTGCGAACACATAGCCAAAACTTCAAGGCTAAGCCTAGGTGAGCATAGTGCGAGACTCAAAAGTTAGATAATCAAGAAATTCAAAATATCTCCAACACTTAGTCAAAATAGAAAGTTTCATTCATACAAAAAGGCGGTGGCCAGTCCACTATAAGGCAATACAAGAAAAGAAAATGAAAATACGAGACAACTAAAGTCAAGGGGCCACCTTGGGTGGTAGCTCGGTAACAAGCTCCTCGGTGGTCGCCTCCCCTTCCTCCACCGCTCCGGCCTGGGGGTCGGCCACAGCCTTGTCACCCCCTTTCTCCACCACCACAGGCCTCGGGGTCGGCCATAGCATCGTCGCCTGCTTGCTCCTCCCCCTCCTCGTCCTCGACCTCTTGATCAGGCTTCGAGGTCCTCACCATCAACCGGACCCTACAGCCCGTATCCCGATCTATCAAAGCCGGGGACTCGAGCCACGACGTGCTCGAGCACAGTGGCGTAGGACTTCTCCATATTCGCCATCATATGCTTCTTCGCCTCGGCCTCTATCTCCGCCCTCGCCGTCTCCACTGCCTCGTCCTTCTCCAGCATCACCTCCTCCAAGGCCTTCTTCGCCTTTTCCCTCTCATCGTCCGCCCTAGCCACCTTCGAGGCGATCTTCTCATTCGCCTGCGCCAAGGCCACCTCCAAGTGCACAACCTGAGCTGCCAAGGAGTCCAAGCGGCTTTGCTCCGCCTCGTACAGCTTCGCTACTCTTGCTCTCTCGGCTCGGTCCCTATCGCATATAAGCTTCAACTCCTTCTCCTACTCAGAATATTGCTCGAGGAGGTGGCTGAAGTGGCACGTGATCTAAACAAAAGAGGAAAAGAAGCGATGAAAACCAAGCAAAAGACTTAGAAAATTTTTTGAGTTATCAACAAATCGACTAAGAGATTCACCGACATGGTCGCCCGAGCTATCTCAAGAGCGTCGTCGCCCGTCGTCCCCACCTTCATTGTTGCTCGGTCCTTCGAGGTCGGAAGATGGCACAAGGCCTGCATGCTCATGGCCGAGTCCCCCAAGAAGCCATCGTGGTTCATCACCTGCCAGTCTGGGATGAAGAGCTTCTTGTGCTCCTCGGTCAGAATCGCTTCGGCCTTGTCGGTGAGGGGCGGGGCCTCTAGCGCCATCGCCGTCGAGATCGAAAAGCCTTCGGCTGAGGGCTCGGATGGAGATGGTTGAGGAAGAGTGGTAGCCGAGGCAGATTGCTGAGAAGATGCTAGGTCTACAGTCTCGACCACGGTGGAGGACACTTTGGTAAGTCAGCCAAACGAAGGTCCCTGCGGTCGTCATCTTCCTCTTCTTGGCATCGGAAGCCTTGTTTTGCTAGGCCATGATCGCCCTAATGTCCATGTTTGGAGCCTCTATGAAATAGAAAAAGGTGTAGTTAAGACAAAAATCCACAAGGTATAGAGAGCAAACAAAAGAACAAAATGTCCAGAGCGTACTCGGGTCGATCGTACTGAGACCCGACCCGTGGAGCACTTCCTCGGTCATATCCTTCCAGCTCAGGGTCGGGAGGTCGATTAGCTTCACCACAACTTCTGCTTCGGCCAGAGTCAACACCGGCTCGGCCTTCGCCCACATCGGCACATCCTCCTTCCACCTGGTCGGAAAATCCCACGCCGAGGGGCCTCGGATCAAAAAACACTTGCCCTTCCACGACTTGATAGGGTCTGGATTCTCTATCAATTTGATGCCTTTTCATGGCAACAAGTAGTATTGGTGCTCCATCTTATTCATCCGGTTGATCCGATACAAACTTCGGAGAACGACGAGCTGAGACTCCACCTTCGTCGTCCGACACTGGAGCAGAAACCCGAGCACGTGGTGCCACATGTTCGGTATGAACTGGATCGGGCTCTGTCCATACCACCAAAGCACTTCGATCACAAAGAGGTGAAGGGGAAGGCAAAGACTTGCATTCCGCGCATCGTAGGCAAAGACGCACGTATCAGGCATGAACGCCATGCACGCTCGCACTCCGAGTCCGGCGAGGATTAGGGTATACTCTGGAGGTATCATGAAGCTCTTCCGTATCCGAAGCAGGTGCTTCTCTGTCAGAACCGAAGCCATGTCGTCAACCTCGGTCACCTCCTTCGGCTCGTTCTCCTCGTATGTCCCCAATCTCCCATAAATAGCCTTCGTCAACAGGTCACCTGGTATACTTCCTGATCCCCCCGTGGCCTAATATCTCCGTCGGCAGCCGACCCACTTATCCTCCTCGTCTGACGGGCTCTACCACCGTCTTAACAATTACAGACCAAACCGCCTCCTTCCCCTTTCCCTTGGCGAGCGAAGCGACCAGCTCGAACACGGCCGACCCTATTACCTCCTTCCCCCTCTCTTGGCTCAGCACTTCTGTCTCCTCCTCTTGAACGGTCAGAGCTAGTAACCGCTGCTCACTCTCTCCTCTCGAGGAAGAGGCCTCACTACCTGAGGACACTCTAGACATCTTGAAAAGTATGTATATATATATATATATATATATATATATATATATATATATATATATATATATATATAACTGAAAATATATATATTTACCTTGATGTGACATTCTCGGTCAAAATAGTTCGCCGGTAATCGCCTTGCCACGCCACGCCAGCTAGCACGACCACCCAAGAGCAAAAATCACCACTAGCGGAGCAACTCGATAGCAAAAGTTTCTTTGAGAGTGAAAAGTGAAAGAGTGGGGAGAAATGGGGGGGGGGGGGGGGGGGCGGGGGAACTTATAGTAAAAAAGGGTGACTCTTGGGTTTCTAATGTATTGGGCCCCACTCAAGCCCATTAAGAAGGTTAAATGACAGAATGCGGAGGGGCGGGAACAGCCCAGGTCTGGCCACGTAGCTCGGCAGTCCACGAAGCGCCGAGCTACCGAGCTACTCTGCCGAGCTACCGGGGCACCGACCTCCGCATTGGAGAAAAAATGCCTCCGAGCTCCTTGGGCCATCAAATTGTCCCAAGATTCGCACCAAAAGCTTATGGATGGCTCAGATTTCGCCACATCCACAAAACGACAAAAACACATTTTTTCGTGATCTGAGCCTCGTGCGTCATGATTCGCACCGTGATGAACAGCCCAGGTCTGGCCACGTAGCTCGGTAGTCCACGAAGCACCGCATTACCAAGCTACTCTGCCGAGCTATCGGGGCACTGACCTCCGCATTGGAGAAAAAATACCTCCGAGCTCCTTGGGCCGTCAGATTGTCCCAAGATTCACGCCAAAAGCTGATGGACGGCTCAGATTTCACCAAGTCCACAAAACGACAAAAACACGTTTTCTCACACGTTTTCTCGTGATCTGAGCCTCATGCATCGTGATTCGTGCCATGATGGATCGCTCCAGATCTAGCCACATACCTCGGCAGCCCACAAAGTGTCGAGCTACCGGGGCACCGACCTCGTATTGGAGATAAAATGCCTCCGAGCTCCTTGAACCGTCAGATTGTCCCAAGATTCGCGCTAAAAGCTGATGGATGGCTCAAATTTCGCCACGTCCTCAAAACAATAAAAACACGTTTTCTCGTGATCTGAGCCTCGTGCGTCGTGATTCGCGCCGTGATGGACGCCCCAGATCTAGCCACGTAGCTCGGCAGCCCACAAAGCGCCAAGCTACCGAGCTACTCTGCCGAGCTACCGAGCTGCCAAGATACCCATTCGAGGAAAGGCGCCCCGAGCTACAACACCGAGCTACCAAGCCACATCACTGAGCTGCCGAGGCACCGACCTCCGTTTGGGGGAAAAAGCGCCTCCGAGCTACACCAACCGTTAGATCGCTCAAAATACGCACTTAAGGCTGATGGACGGTCCCAATCTTGCCACGTCATAAATATGTATAAAAATCTAATTTTTATTTATTAAATTCAAATTATTTATTTAAAAATTGCGAAAAAATGATTAAAAACTCAGAAAAATTAATTAAAAATGCTAAAAAATAATTATAAATACAGGAAATATTTTTGAGCCCCTGGCTAAATAATTATTGCTTAGAATAATTAATTAATGCTCTCGAAAAATAAATCACCGCTTTGCAAAATTGAATAAATGATCCGAAAAATAATTTAAAAATCGAGGAAAATCACCAAAAATCCAAAAGAGCTCAAGAACAATCTTGAGTGTGCTACCAACTCAGAAAAACATCATCATACCTCGTATAAGATCCGAAACCCCTCATTTGTACTCTGATACAACCCTGCAAGCCATTAAATCAGTAAAACTACTTCTCAAAGGCTGATCAAGCTCAGTCTTTGGGAGTGGGGGGCTCGTGATATGGCTAAAAATAGGGATAAATCGGAACCGTTCAAATCGGGCACGAATCTTAAAGCTCAGGGGTAAAATGGTAATTTCACCTATAAATGGGTCTGAAATGGGAACTGGGTCCTTCTTCAAAGTCCAATAACTCACAAACGGATCTGTCTTACTGGGTACGGGTTCCAACCCGCAAGAAACCCAATCTGACTGGATAGGAGAGGATTCAGATTCATGATTATCCTCAAACAAGTGGTTTTAACCACTTCTATCCATTTACATCGGGAAGTCGGGATTTGATCTTATCCCAAAACTGACTCCTAAGGTGGCTATAAATATCCTTCTCCCCCCACTGTTACGAGGTAATCAATCTTTTGCCAATTCAAGCTCTATCTTAATCATTCAGATTACTAACAAGAGCGTCGGAGGGTGCATCGCCGGAATCAACCCCGGTGTCTCGCACTTTTTGCAGGTTAACGGCGAAAGGATCTCGGTCAAACCCCGATGAAGTCTTTCAGGTTTGACTATTCACCTTCCCTCGAATCTACAAATCTATCTGTTTGCCCCCACACCGATTTCAGCGGCAACAGTAATAACTCTGATTCAAATGACTTATTAGATACTTTCAATGAGGTTTTTCAATAACTCAAGAAGGAGAAAATTAGAGTTAAAAACTTAGAGAAAGTCAATCAAATACTTTCTCAAGAGAATCTTGACTTAAATGTTGAAGTCAAGTCGTTAAATTCTCGATTTTCTAATTTGGATATAGATCTTGTATCTCTTAAGAAAAATTATGAAGAGATATCCAAGAATGTATCTAAGTTTAACAAAGGAAAGGAGAATTTAAATGAAGTTCTCCAAAATCAAGTTCAATCCAATAAGAGATTTGGAATTGGTTTTCAAAAGTCTCTTGAAAAACATCATGTTTCTAAGAATACTAGTAGTAATAAGACTGATTCTATTTCTAGTATTAAGAACAAATTATATGAGTTTTTTGAGAAACCAAAAACTGTTGTTTTCCATGAAAATAGTAATTCTATAGTTCAGACCAGTCGACTGAACCCTAATTTTAGTCGTCTGTCCAGAGGTTTGGATTGTTATTTAAAGAGACCGAACCTCAGATAAGTCGACCTATTTCACCTTCCAGTCGACTGTCTTCTCATAATAGTCGACTGAAAGGTACAATAAAGTAGACTGGACAGACTAAAAACATTTGGGTTCCAGTCAATCTGAGTATAAATGATAGAATAACTTTTATAAATTCTTATGTTCTTAATATGTGTAATTCTGTAAATTATATTCCTACTTTTGGTGGTAAATCAAACTCACTTTGGGTTTGGTTTCCCAAAAATTAATCTCTTTCGGACCCAATGAAAAGGGTACCATATTCACAATGATTATTTTATAGGTATCCAAAAGAGAACGTTGGATACTTGACAGCAGATGCTCCAAGCATATGACTGATCATGCTAACCTATTTCTTCCATACAAGAAATAGATGGAGGAACAGTCAAATTCGGTGACAACAATAAAGGGAAGGTTATTGGAATAAGCATGGTCAGTAAGAACACTACCCCTAATATAGAAGAAGTTTTTTTTGTTTATGGTCTTAAGCATAATCTATTAAGTATTAGCCAATTGTGTGATAAGGGATATAAAATTATTTTTGAAAAAATAAATGCATGTTTAATTTATGATTCTTCCATGGAAAATATAATTTTTCAAGGATTTAGGAAACACAACATCTATGAATTATGTTTAAAAACTAATGAATTCTCTAATGATTTTTGTTTAGTAACTTCTAACAATGATTCTTGACTTTGGCATAAGAGATTTGGCCATGTGAATATGAAAAAAATTGCTAAATTGTCTAATTACAAACTAGTTAAAGGACTCCCAAGACTATCTTTAAGAAAGATAAGTTATGTGATGCATGTCAACTAGGAAAACAAGTCAAATCTACTTTTAAGACAAAAGAAATGATTTCTACTAGTAGGCCTCTCAAATTAATCCATATGGATTTATTTGGTCCTACTAGAGTCGCTTCTTTAAATAAAAGTAGATATGTATCTGTTTTAGTAGATGATTTTTCAAGATTTACATGAGTTTTCTTTTTAAAACATAAATACTATGCTTTTAAAGAATTTGCAAATTTTTGTAAACGAATTCAAAATCAAAGATCTCTAACCATAGTCATTATTAGAAGTGATCATGGTGGAGAATTTGAGAATGAAAAGTTTTTAGAAAATTACAACAAGAATGGTATAACACATTCGTTTGCATTTCCTAGAGATTCACCACAAAATGGAGTGGTTAAAAGAAAGAATAGGACATTGCAAGAGTGTGCACGTACTATACTTGTTGAAAGCAATTTGCCTAAATACTTCTGGGCTAAAGCTGTTTCTACAGCATGTTATATTTTAAATAGAATATTGACTAGGCCGAAGCTTAAGAAAACTTGTTATGAACTATTTTTTTGAAAGAATTCCTAAAGTATCTTATTTTAAATTATTTGGATGCAAGTATTTTATTTTAAACACTAAAGATAATTTAGATAAATTTGATCCTAAATCTAATGAAGGTATCTTCATTGGATACTCAAATAGGAGTAAGGCATATAGAATTTTCAATAAGTCAACCTTTACTATTGAAGAATCTATGCATGTTTCATTTGATGAATCCTTGCCTTCATCTACAGTTATTGAAGATGATGAAATTGATTCATCACCTTTAAATAACGTTATTAAATCATTAGACCAAACTACCCTAGACAAGTCGACTGATAAGGATATTAAGTCGACTGATGTGAATCAGTCGGCTGATGGACTTGTTAAGTCGGCTGATCCTATTGTGATGACTCAAACATTACCAAAATCGTTTGTTGAAGTTAGAGATCATTCTCATGACTTAATAATTCGTGACATCTCACGTGGTATTCAAACAAGATCTCATGTTAACATGATTTCTCATACGACTTTATTGTCGGATTTTGAACCGAAGAATATACAAGAGCTTGTGAGAATGAATTTTGGATGAATGCCATTCAAGATGAATTAAACCAATTTATAAGAAATGATGTATGGAATTTAGTTCCATGACCTCCTGACCATACTATAATTGGTACTAAATGGGTATTCAAGAATAAGTTAAATGAATCAGGACAAGTCATTAGGAACAAGGCTAGGTTAGTTGCTCAAGGAAATAATCAAGAAGAAGGAATCGATTTTGATGAAACATATGCTCCTGTTGTTAGACTAGAATCAATTAGGATCTTATTATCTTTTGCATTTTTTATGAATTTTACACTCTTCCAAATGGATGTCAAGAGTGCTTTTCTTAATGGTTTTATTAAGGCAGGTGTTTATGTAACCCCTGTTTTTCATTTTGTGTATTTTTGGGTATATTTTTCGTTTTGGTGTATTTTCTTCCTTGTATTTTTTTCGGAACCGTATATTGGAGTTGTTTTCAATATATATTCATTTTATTTTATTTGGAGCTCTTTGTGTTTGATTGGTTGTTTCTTTTGTTTCGTTATTCTATTATTCGATCTTTCTTTTATTTGGGCTCGTTCTTTTTATTTTTATGTTTTAATTATTTTTTTGGGTGTTTGTGGTGGTGGTGAGTGGTTGCTTGTCCTATTCCCAATCCTATTGTTTGATTCCTAATAAGATTACCAAAGTCTAATTAAAATCCACAATCCTATTTATATCCTATTTGAAACCCATTAATTCAAATCCTACTACTACTCCTAAAATTACCCACAACCCAATTACCCGTTAACCCTAATCCCCTTATATATATACATCTCTAATCCCCCTAACCCTAATCACAAGCCCTAAGCCTCCATCTCTAAATCCCGGTGTCCCCCTATCTATCTCCCTCTCCCGCTACTTGCGCCGAACACCCCAAACCCGACCCCGGGCCAGCCCCCTTCCGGCCTGTGTACACCATCCCGATGCCAACACACCCCCCCTTCCGGCCTGTGTGCACATCCTGACAGCCTGAGCCCCATCTCCTCTTCCCTCCTTGGTCATCCCGACCTCCTCGCACCATCACATATAATCCCTAGTCTCTCTCGTGGTGTTCTCTTGTGGCCACAAGCCACTATTATCATCTCTCTTTTGGAGTTTTTGTTCGTGTGGAGATTTTTGCTCGAGTTGCTTAGATCCATTCGTTCGTAGATTTTCGTTAGTGGGTTTTGCTCGTTGTAGGGAATCCACTCCCGTTATTCTTGATTTTCATCGATCTTCATCTTCGGTTAAGGCAAGTAACTTGTACTCCAATTCATTTGTTTGATACAAGTCAAAAATGCCACCTATAGTGTAGTTGGGTCTAGAGACAACTCTTGTTTGTGTTATGTTTGATGGTTTTTGTCTCTATTGTGAAAACTTGATCATAGTTGTCTCACGACACAATATGGACATAGAATAACTTAGATTTTACCCGTTCTTGATATGATCATGTATGTGAGACTTTTGTGAGAATTTGTAATTTTGTTGAGACCCATGTGATATACTTGGTGTGGACATGCTAGATACCCTAATTCATGATGTTTGGATACTAGGTAGACTCGATTTTATGTTTGTTTGTGTTTTGAACAAGTTTTGTATGATATATGTTGAGTTGTTGTTAAAGGGAAAAATTTGTATTTTGTCGCTGATTTGTTTTGTTTGCTGTTTTGGACTGTCATGAAGTCAGTATCTTAATTTCGGTATAAAACATGAGTTTAAGAGAATTTTATCTATTTTCAAACCCTTCTGACCTTGCTTGATTTCATTTTCGTATGTATGAGTTATGACTGTTTTACTACAGAGGTATAGATCTTTTCCAGATTTCGTTTTTCGATGATTTTGATGACTAAATGATTTTGATACTGATGCTACATATATTATATTTATCCAAAACTTTGGTCAGTGTTTCTTTATCTAGTTAGGGATTACCCAAAATTCTGATGAGTTTTATGTGTTCTGTAAAGAATCGTATTTCCACCCTGATTCCTTTTACTGTATGAAAAATGTTTGTGAAATATGAAAGTTAGTACATTTTATCTATTTTCATATTCCTTTGGCGGAATTGGATTTCGTTTTACTGGTTGCGAGATATCATAGTTTTCGTACAGCAGTGTTGGGAATTCCAGATTTGCCAAACTACTGTTTATTTATGTTTTCCGATTTTTGATGAATGATCTAATTTTTCTGGAAAATTCTGAAACTTTATATTTAGATATTGGACATATAGGGAAATACCCAAGATTTTTTGTGGATTTATTTAATGTGTTTTCATGCTGTTTTCCTGTTCTTGAATTCGTTTTTCTGATTTCTGGCTGAACCTATTTTCTGTATTCAAATCAATTTTGAGCTATGTTTTTTTGAATTAGTATATGACTTATTTATACTCGCTGGATTCAGTTGGGAGTCTATATTCTATATGTTTGGACGGATTCAGATTTGCATGTTTGTAATACTGGGAATCACTGTTTTACTACAATATGGTCTTGCTGTCCTGAACTTGAGATTTGTCTATTTTATTCCTTTATGAGATATCTTGCACTCGTACATATTTATCTTGCAACTTGAACTTTTCACATGATCATGCCATGTTATTCTTGATATATTTTGCACATATACATACCTGTTTGACATTAATAATAAATAACCAAGCCGGGGTTTAAGAGACAGATCTAATAGTGGATAATTTAGAAATGTGTACTCTGAAGGGGATCCACTGATCCTACGTGATTACTTGAGACATGATACTTGACACGTGATTACTTGATACTTGCACGCATGACACGATACTTTCCACTTGCACAACTTGACACGTGAATACTGATACATGATACATGATACTTGGAGCTTGGAGCTCGATTACTTGACTTATCCCTGAGTATACTACCCTCTATGGTCCACTATAAAATCTAAAGCGAAACTGTTTGTTGTAGCAACCATGTAAGGTGGGCTGCATGAAGTGCTACCTAGATAGTAATCACTATAAGACTTGATACATGATTCTTGAACATGATACTTGAATATGAAATATGCTTGTTTGACAACTTATTTACATGAGACTTGATACATGATTACATGATACTTGACACTTGATGCATATTTACATGATACTTGATCACGTGACACTTGATTCATGCCATTTACACTTGTTCACTTTGCCATGTTAGTTGTTATTTTGACATCATGCTTATACTATGTTGCTAGTTAGTTTTCCCATGTGCTTGTATCCTACATTATAAGTGGCCCGTAACTTGCAATTGACGAGTACTTGTTTTTCTCTTTCCCTCTTTCCTGCATTTGTTGAATTGCAGATTTTGGAGAACAGGTTTCATATGGTATCGGAGACATGAAGTATTAGTACTGCATTTTATTATTATTATTTCATGTAGCCTTCTTGAACAATATTGTATTTTGAGACTTGGATTTATTCATGTATTTGGGTAATATGACCCAAGATAACTATTTCATTCAGATCATGACTATTTGAGATTTATATATTTGGTTTCAAGTATTCTTATTGGTATTTTGGCTCATATGTGTATGTGGTTGATTCTTTTGCTTCCGACTCTGATGATTCTTATGAATGTTGTGAAGATTTCTCGAACAGCTTATGGATGATGAAAATTATTTGCTGGACTTTTGTCGCGTATCAATATTCCGTATTCTCTTTTGGGAAGCGGGGCGTGACAGGGTTTTTAGTGATATCAGAGCCCCAGGTTTGGCTAATGTATTAGTTGCCTAATATATTGGATAAGCTTAGCTCGAACTGGGATCTGCTCAACATTTCACCAACCATGCATGCATAAATGAATCAATTATTATCAACATTGATCTGGATGCTAACTATTTTTGGTTTTGTGCAGACTATGGCTGTCATTGCTTCTTAATCACAGGGTGACCCGATTGAGGCTGTCATTGCTGTGCTTAAACGCTTGATTAATCAGCAGCAGAACCATAGTGATTTGGTGATGGTTGCTTTAGAAGTCGCTCGAGTTCCTCCGCCTGTTGCGCCTAGGCAGGATGTTCTTCCTCCCCGTCCGGAAACAGTCACAGACTTTATGAGGCTGCATCTCGACAGGTTTTCAGGCACTGAGACGCCTTTGGAGGCTGAACAGTGGTTGATTCAGACAGAGCAACTGCTTTTTGCAGCTAGAGTTTCTGATGCAGATCATGTGGATGTGGTTACCATCCAGTTGGTGGACTTGGCTCATATCTGGTGGAGGTCCGAGTCCGAAAGGCTCGAAAGACCGATCACTTGGGCCACTTTCACTAGGAACTTCTTGGAGAAGTTCTTTCCTAGCAGCACCAGAGTTGAGATGGAGCAACAATTCTTAGCCCTGAAGCAGGTTGGTTGTTATTTCTAGTAATGAAACTTTGTTACATATTATTCATGCAATATTTTAACATAAGACCTTCTTGAAACAGGGCTCCAGGTCTGTGGACGAGTATGCAGCCGAATTTACGAGACTTAGCCACTTCGCAGCCATTCTTGTGGCGAACGAAGAGGATAGGGCTCATAGGTTCATTTTGGGGCTTGAGCGAGCAATCAAGGTGCAGCTTGTCTCCCTGCGCTTGCATACCTATGCTGAGGCTCTTGAGGCAGCTAGGGCCCAGGAGCAGGCTCGTGGTGGTCTTGCTCTTTCTCAGCGGACTGTTCCACACTCAGTTGCTAGGTCGTCTGGTGGGCCTATTCGGAGACGTGTTCCAGCTCCTCCAGTCAGGGCAGCTCCTTACTCTTATGCGGGTTCTCCGAGAGTTGGTTTCTATGACTTTTGCCATCTTCCAGGGCATGAGCGCAAGGATTGCCGACGTGCCGATCGTCATTGTTTTGGATGTGGTGCTGCTGATCATTCGGTGTGGGACTGCTCGCGGTTGGCTCCTCCAGCCAGGGGTCCTGTTCAGCCAGTTGCCGCAGCTCGTGGTCCAGTTAGACCACCGCTTCCCCCGCAGCGTCAGATTGTCGGTCAGAGGATTACTATTCCGAGGAGAGGTCAGGCTTTCAACCTGACTGCTGCAGATGCTGAGTCAGCTGAGGGTGTGGTTGCAGGTATCTTTTGTTTTATTGTTTTATTATTTGTTATTTCTCTTTGTTTTTTTCTCCATTTCCCTTGCTTTATTTCTTTCTGTTGTCTTCTGCATTTTGTTTTTCCTCACCCCTGTTCAACCATTCTTTTCTTTGTCTCTTTTGTTTTCTATCTTAGGTTTTGTACTTGTGTGCTCTTTCCCTGCTCATGTTCTGTTTGATTCTGGGGCAACCCATTCTTTTTTCTCCTCTCGATTTGTCGCTCGCCATCAGTTGGAGTGCAGCAACATATCAGAGGCTTGGAATAGTGTGACAGGTGGTGGAGTTGTCATTTGTTCCCGGGAGTGCAAGCACTGTCCTGTGATTATTGGTAGCACAGAGTTCAAAGCCAATCTCATTGTAATTGGGAATTCAGGGTTCGACGTTATTCTGGGTATGGATTGGTTGGGCGAAACCCATGCTATTATTGATTGTCGTGCCAAGAAAGTTGTGTTTTGAATTTCAAATATCACAGAATTTAAGTTCCATGCTGGGGAGTCTTCCCTTGGCCAAGCTGCAGTTGATCAAGAGGTTTGTGCAATGGAGTTGCATTCAGGCTGTGAGGCTGCGCCTCTAGTAGTTCGGGATTTCTTGGATGTTTTTCCAGATGAGTTGCCTGGCTTACCCACTGATAGGGAAGTGGAATTCGGTATTGATGTTTAGCATGGAACAGTGCCGATATCAAAGAGTCCCTACAGGATGGCACCGGTTAAGCTAGTAGAGCTTAAGGTGCAGATTCAGCAGTTGCTTGATTTGGGTTTCATCAGACCCAGTGTTTTGCCTTGGGGTGCTCCGGTCCTTTTTGTCGACAAGAAGGATGGTGGTCGTCGACTGTGCATGGATTATCGAGATCTGAATAGAGTTACTGTAAAGAATCGGTACCGATTGCCCAGGATCGATGATTTGTTTGATCAGTTGAGTGGGGCTGCTGTTTTCTCGAAGTTGGATCTTCGTTCTGGGTATCACCAAGTCAAGATAAAGGCTGCAGATATACAGAAGACTGCTTTCAGGACTAGATACGAGCAGTATGAGTATCTTGTGATGCCATTTGGAGTTACGAACGCACCGGCTGTATTCATTAGTCTTATGAACTGGGTCTTCTCTTAGTTCTTTGATAGAATTGTGGTGGTCTTCATTGATGATATTTTGGTGTATTCTCAGAATCGGGAAGATCATGCTGAGCATCTTAGAGTGGTTCTGCAGACTTTGAGAGAGAATCAGCTCTATGGGAAACTCAGTCAGTGCGGGTTTTGGCTCGACAGGATTTCATTCTTGGGGCACATTATCTCCAGCGATGGTATTTCTGTGGATCCTGCCAAGGTTGAGGCTATGAAGGATTGGCCTATTCCCAAGTCAGTTTCAGAAGTCAGGAGTTTTCTCGGTTTGGCTGACTATTATCGGAAGTTTGTCCAAGATTTTTTGAAGATAGCAGGACCGTTGACTAAATTGACTGGGCAGGATCAGAAGTTTTGTTGGTCTGATGAGTGTGATGAAGCTTTTGTTGAGTTGAAGAACAGATTGACGTCAGCACTTGTGTTGACTATTTCCGATGTTTCAGGCGGATTTGTAATTCACTGTGATGTTTCTAGTAAGGGTCTTGGAGCAGTTTTGATGTAGAAGGGCCGAGTCGTTGCATATGCATCGAGGCAGTTGAGGCCACATGAGAAGAACTATCCGACTCATGACTTGGAGTTAGCGGCAGTGATTTTTGCTTTGAAGCTGTAGAGACATTATTTACTTGGGGACCGATTGGAGATCTTTACAGACCACAGAAGTCTCAAGTACGCCTTCACCCAGAAGGAGTTAAACATGAGGCAAAGGCGTTGGTTGGAGCTTATGACTGATTATGACATCAGTTTGCAATACCATCCTAGTAAAGTAAACTTGGTGCCAGATGCTTTGAGCAGGAGACCAGCAGTTATGTTCTTGACTCAGCAGAGGGATTTGATTGAGCAGATGAGGAGGTTGGAGTTGGAAGTTTTGTTGCCGAGTCCTGATCGGAGTTGTTTGGTGCTTTATCTGCAGTCATCTCTTGTTGATCAGATTAAAGAGGGGCAGGCTAGTGATACACAGTTGCAGAGATTTCGAGCTGAGGTTGAGTCTGGGTCCAGAACGGACATGGTTATTCATTCGGATGAATCACTTTGCTTTGGGTCCAGATTATGTGTCCCGGAAGGTGATGTTCTCAGAGGTTGCTTGAGGAAGCCCATCAGTCTTCGTATTCTATCCATCCTGGCGGTACTAAGATGTATCGAGATTTAAAGCTTCATTTCTGGTGGCAGGGTATGAAAAGGGTTGTGGCTCAGTTTGTTGCTCAGTGTTTGATCTTCCAGTAGGTTAAGGCAAAGAATCAGAGAACCGCTGGACTTCTTCAACCACTTCCTATTCCAGAGTTGAAGTGGGAACATATCACTATGGATTTTGTGACCGCTTTGCCGAGGAGTCCTAAGAGTCATAATGCCATTTGGGTGATTATCAACCATTTGACGAAGAGGGCTCACTTCATTCTTTTTCATGTCGGGCAGTCTACTGAGAGCCTAGCTGAGAGGTACATGCAAGAGATTGTTAGACTTCATGGGGTTTCAGTCAGTATTGTATCCGACAGGGATACGAGATTCAGATCTTAGTTCTGGCAGAGTCTTCAGGCTAGTTTGGGGAGTAAGTTAAAGTACAGTACAGCTTTTTATTCCCAGACTGATGGACAGTCAGAATGGACTATTCAGTTTTTGAGGACATGTTGAGGTCCTGTATGCTTCAGTTTGGTAGGTCTTGGGAGGACCATTTGCATCTCGTAGAGTTCTCCTACAATAACAGCTTTCAAGCCAGTATCAAAGATACTCCGTTTGAGGCACTCTATGGGCAGAACTGTAGATCGCCAGTATGCTGAGATGACATTGGTGAGAGGAAGTTATTGGGTCCGGAGTTGATCACCAAGACAGTTGATGTTGTGGTTCAGATCAGGAAGCACTTGCAGGTAGCTCAGGATAGGCAAAAGCGATGGGCCGATATCCATCGGAGAGCTTTGGAGTTTGGTGTTGGTGACCATGTTTTCCTAAAGGTATCGCCGTGGCGCGGTGTCATTCGGTTTGGTGGTGGAGGCAAGCTTAGCCCGAGGTTTATTGGACCGTTTGAGATTTTGGAGCGAGTAGGCAATGTGGCCTATCGTCTTGCTTTGCCACCAGTATTATCAGGAGTGCACGATGTTTTCTATGTCTCACAACTATGGAGATATATCCGAGATGAGAGCCACGTGATCGACTATTCTGAGTTGACCGTTCGATCGGATTTAACTTGTGAAATTCCGCCAGTTGCTATTGTGGATCGGCGGGAGAAAATGCTTAAGAACAAGGTCATCAAGTTTGTTCGTGTTGCTTGGGATCCTCACTCGCCTGGTGAGTCGACTTGGGAGCTGGAGGAGGAGATTCAGCAGAAGTTCCTCATTTGTTTGAGTAGTTTTGTTTTGTTCTTTTGGTTGTTTTGGGGTTACCCTATGTATCTTCTTTTTGAATTTCAATGACGAAAATCTTCTTGTTAGGTGGCTAGAATTGTAACCCCTGTTTTTCATTTTGTGTATTTTTGGGTGTATTTTTCGTTTTGGTGTATTTTCTCCCTTGTATTCTTTCGGAACCGTATATTGGAGTTATTTTCAAAATATATTCGTTTTATTTCATTTTGAGCTCTTTGTGTTTGATTGGTTGTCTCATTTGTTTCGTTCTTCTATTATTCGATCTTTCTTTTATTTGGGCTCTTTTTTTTATTTTTATGTTTTAAATTTTTTTTTGGGTGTTTGTGGTGGTGGTGAGTGGTTGCTTGTGCTATTCCCAATCCTATTGTTTGATCCCTAATAAGATTATCAAAGCCTAATTAAAATCCACAATCCTATTTGTATCCTATTTGAAACCCATTAATTCAAATCCTACTACTACTCCTAAAATTACCCACAACCCAATTATCCACCATAATCCCCTTAAATATATACATCTCTAATCCCTCTAGCCCTAAACCCTAATCACAAACCCTAAGCCTCCATCTCTAAATCCCGGCCTCCCCCTATCTCTCTCCCTCTCCCGCTGCTTGCACCGAACACCCCAAACCCGACCCCAGGCCAGCCCCCTTCCGGCCTGTGTGCACCATCCCGATGCCAACACACACCCCCCCTTCCGGCCTGTGTGCACATCTCGACAGCCTGAGCCCCATCTCCTCTTCCGTTCTTGGCCATCCCGACCTCTTCGCACCATCACATATAATCCCTAGTCTCTCTCGTGGTGTTCTCTTATGGCCACAAGCCACTATTGTCATCTCTCTTTTGGAGTTTTTGTTCGTGTGGAGACTTTCGATCGAGTTGCTTGGATCCATTCGTTTGGGGAATTTCATTAGTGGGTTTTGCTCGTTGTTGGGAATCCACTCTCATTATTCTTGATTTTCATCGATCTTCATCTTCGGTTAAGGCAAGTAACTTGTACTCCAATTCATTTATTTGATACAAGTCAAAAATACCACCTATAGTGTAGTTGGGTCTAGAGATGACTCTTGTTTGTGTTATGTTTGATGGGTTTTGTCTCTATTGTGAAAACTTGACCATAGTTGCCTCACGACACAATATGGACATGGAATAACTTAGGTTTTACCCGTTCTTGATTTGATCATGTATGTGAGACTTTTGTGAGAATTCGTAATTTTGTTGAGATCCATATGATATACTTGGTGTGGACATGCTAGATACCCTAATTCATGATGTTTGAACACTTGGTAGACTCGATTTCATGTTAGGTTGTGTTTTGAACAAGTTTTGTATGATATATGTTGAGTTGTTGTTAAAGGGGAAAATCTGTATTTTATCGCTGATTTGTTTTATTTGCTGTTTTGAACTGTCTTGAAGTCAGTATCTTAATTTCGGTATAAAACATGAGTTTTAGAGAATTTCGTCTAACCTCTGACCTTGCTTGATTCCTTTTCGTATGTGTGAGTTATGACTGTTTTACTACAGAGGTATAGATCTTTTCCAGATTTCATTTTTCGATGATTTTGATGACTAAATGATTTTGATACTGATGCTACATATATTATTTTGATCCAAAACATTGGTCAGTGTTTCTTTATCTAGTTAGGGATTACCCAGAATTTTGGTGAATTTTATTGATGAGTTTTATGTGTCATTTCATGCTCGTTTATGAAAACTATACTTGCTGTATTTTACTCGTTGTTCTGTAAAGAATCGTATTTCCACCCTGATTCCTTTTACTGTATGAAAAATATTTATGAAATATGAAAGTTAATACATTTTATCTGTTTTCATATCCCTTTGGTAGAATTGAATTTCGTTTCACTGGTTGCGAGATATCATAGTTTTCGTGCAGTAGTGTTGGGAATTCCAGATTTTCCAAACTACTGTTTATTTATGTTTTTCGATATTTGATGAATGATCTAATTTTACTGAAAAATTCTGAAACTTTATATTTAGATACTGGACATATAGGGAAATACCCCAGATTTTTTGTGGATTTATTTAATGTGTTTTCATGATGTTTTCCTGTTCTTGAATACGTTTTCCTGATTTCTGGCTGAACCTATTTTCTGTATTCAAATCAGTTTTGAGCTACGTTTTTGTAAATTAATATATGACTTATTTATACTCGCTAGATTCGGTTGGGAGTCTACTTTCTAGACGTTTTGATGGATTCAGATTTGCATGTTTGAAATACTGGGAATCACTGTTTTACTACAGTATGGTCTTGTTGTGCTGAACTTGAGATTTGTCTATTTTTGTTACCCCTGTTTTCGTAAAAACATATTTTCAGAACATTTTTTGTATTTTAATTATTGATAAATTCGTTATTATTTTAAACTCGACTTGGGTCTTCTATTAAAAAAAAGAATTTCGAACCAGAAATTATATTTACTTCGAATAGTAGTATATTCTGACTTTATTGTTTATTTTCTAAGTGGTTGGTTATATGTATCTTATTTTATTACTATTTGGATTTTTATAAACTTGTTTCTCTCAAATCCTATTTGATATGTATACCAAATTTTTGTTATTGTTATTATTATCACTTTTATTATTCTTGTTATCAGTACATTTATTAGTATTTTTACTATTAATATTATTACCCTTGATCTTTAATTTAAATATCCATTTCTATCATTAATTGTATTTGAAGTCATTTCAAATGATTTCCATATTGTAGCACAAATATATTTTTATTATATAACCCTACTTATTACTTTATCTATTGGACAGGATCTTTTCTTTAAATCTTATTTAAAACCCTACAACACTAATACCCAAACCTGTTTACATTTACACCTAAACTAATACCCAAATACATAACCCCATTACCCATTAAAATACCCAAACCCATCTAACCCAGACCCGTTATATATATTACTACATATCCCCTTCCCCTAAACGCTACCCTGATAAAAAAACACCAGCCGCCATCCTTACTTCCGAAACCCTAACCCTGCACCCTCTCCACTCCATCTTCTCACCTTAACCTCACCTCCTTCCTCTCATCCCCCTCCTCATCGACAGGACCCCGATGCCCTCTTCCCATCGCGCGCCAGCGTGCCCTCGCGACACCCCAGTCGCACCACCTGCGACTGCAGCATCGCCTCCCACGGCGACGCAGCGCAACCGCCTCCCTCTGCCTGCTCGCACCGCCCTCGCGACGTGCCAGCCTCCCGACCTCCCGTGCGCTTGCATCCCCTCCTGTAGGCCCCGCAACTCCCATCGTCTTCCCTATTTTTCCCCAGCACAGCTACCCTGTGATTCTCCCTGCCACCCGCCGTCCAGCACCTTGCAGCACCGCAGCGGTCCCCACCGCAACAGCCAGCGCTTCCTCCGTCGACAACCGTGACCCCGTCAGCCCCTGGTCCGCTGCCTCCTTGTCGCAATCACTCACGATGCAGCCAGCACCGCTCCCCGGTGCTGTCAGCCTCCGGTACAACAGCAGCGGCTTCGTCGGCCATGGCCGTCACCCAGCCCCGCCATGTTCCACCACAGTGTTGCGTCCGTCCAGTCGCCGTCCACCATCGAGCCAGAGCCGAGTCACAGCCATGGAATGTTGATGGTTATGTGGGTTTTGATCATATTGATTTTTAACCGTCCATTGATTGTGATCTTGCCTGATTGATTCTGGGCCGTCGGGTTGGATCAAGATCCGATCTGATCTTGATCTGATCTTCACCACCAGATCAGATCTTAGTCGTCCGATCGACTTGATCTTGATCTTCCATTAAGATCCACTCTGGATCCGATCTTGTGTGGGTGTTTGTACGTGTCTTGTACGTGCGCGTGCCCGTGCTAGTGCCTCATCTCTTGGGATTCTCATCCCGTATTGGTTCGTGTTCGGATTCTCCGTTATTAAGGCAAGTATTCATCTTGTACATATTTTTGTTCTAGTACAAGCATCCCTTGAAAAATATTACAAATAGTTAGAATTGTGACTCCTTCTTGACTATCGTTGTTGATCAATATTAAACCTCCAAAATTTATAATTCTAAGGGTCACAAAATTTCATTGTGTTAAATTATAACTACTTGGACTCAGTTTATTCCTTGAACACATGAACATATGAATTAAGGAGTCCCAAAATTGTAGACACATGTTATATCTAGTATTTGATGAACTTGCAACCATTTGACTTGAAAAACAATTATTACTTGCTGTTTTGACCACCATTATCCTGTATTTTATATCACACAATAACTTAGACGCCTAATGACAAATTTCCATGTAATCTATATTAGTAAGATATTCCCACATGTTGCTGTCCTGAATCTTGTTATACTGTTTTGACCCCTTTAACATCGGAATTTGCACCCGAGCCCTGAATAGAAAATGTAGCTCTAGATGTCTAGATATCGATAGCCTCCGGAATTTTTGAATTTGGAGTTGCGGTCTAGGAGTTATTGCAGTTTTACTGCATCTGTATTGGTAGACGCAGATTCGCAAAACTGCTGCACACATTTACCTTGCGATTTAAGTTAGCTATGTAAACAGCGAGCATTTGACTCGAAATTTTATATGTAGTTGCTGGACACCCTATAGGACATTTTCAATTTTTCTTAGAATTAATTTACATTATTTCAACACTATTTCATACGTATGAATACATATACACAAATTTTGCCTGAATATTTTAGCTGGATAATTTATTCATGTTGACCCTCGATTATGCCATATAATTACCCTAAGCTCATTCCATGTACATGAACATGATTTCTTGACTTGTTTCGCACACATGTATACTTGCTTGATAAAATAATAAATGTAACAAGCCGGGGTTTAAGGGAAAGAACATAGTAGTGGACAATATAGGTAAGTGTACTCAGAAGGGGGCCCGTGTTTCCCAGTACTCTGTTCATGAACCTGTTACACTTGATATATTCATGGAGCCAGTTACTTGGCTCATGAACCTGTTGTATTCATGGACCCACTGTGTGGTCCTTGAACCTGTTAGTATTCACGAACTCATTTCGTAAACCTGTTATTTAATTTCGTATTCATGAACCGTGCCTGCCTGATACCTGATACTTGATACTTGAAACCTGAGTACGCCGCCTGTTACCGCTGAATCTGGTGTGGGGGTAAACAGATGAGATTTGTGAGTTCATGGAAAAACCTGAATAGCGGATCCAAGCCTGTTCGTCAGAATTGGGCTGCTGACTCCCGCCGCTCACCTGCAAGGAAGTGCGATACACCGAGGTTGATCCCGACGATGCACCCTCCGACGCTCTTGTCAGTAACCAGTGATGATTAAGAAAGAGCTTAAGTTGGCAAAAAAGTGATTACCTGGTCGCAGTGGTAGGTAGGAGGTATTTATAGTCGCCATGGGAGTCTGATTAGGGACCTGATTTCCTGTGAAACCGTTAGGAGTAAAATCCTCACAATTAGTTTAGGAAACTGATCCCTGATTCCCGGTGAGGGGATAACTGCAAATCAGGCCCGTTGATTTAGTCAAATCAGTGACCCTGATTTCCTCTTGCTGGTCTGGGTTTGTCTTGGGTCGGGACCCGTACCCAGCTGGAGTGGACCCGTTTCGCGGGTTATTGGATCTGTGAAGGGGAGATCCAGTAACCGCTTCGGGTCCATTTGTTTGTGAAATTACCTTTTTACCCCTGAGCTTCAAGATTCGTTCCCAATCTGGACGGTTCCGATTTAACCCCATTTTTAGCCATATCACGAGCCCCCCACTCCTAAAGACTGAGTGTGATCTGTCTTTGAGGAGTAGTTTAACTGTTTCAGTGGCTAGTGGAGTTGTATCGGGGTCCGAATGGAGGATTTTGAATTTTGAAGGGGGGTAGTGAGGTGATTTCTGAAACTGTAAGCTGTTCTGAAGCCTTGTTGAATATTCGACGGTTTTTATCTATTTTTCGGATTATTAATTTAATTTTGCGATGTGTTAACCAATCATTCGAGGGCCTTTATAGTACATTCTAGGCAATAATTGTTCGTTGAGGGGCCCAAAAATATTCCTCCGAATTTTTAATTATTTTCTAGAATTTTTAGTTAATTTTTCCGAATTTTTAGCAATTTTTTCACAATTTTTAAATAAATAAAACGATTAAAATAAATAGAAACTGGTTTTTAATACCTATTTATGGCATGGCCTGATCTGGACCGTTGATCTTGGGCGAGCGTGAATTTCTAAGAGATCTGACGGTTGTAGTCGCTCGGCAGTCATTTTCTCGCTTTTGGAGCTCGGATGGGCACTTGCTCGGTTGGCCGACCGGGGGCCTGAGGGTTCGGTCGTCCGAGCGATGTGGCGCGATCTGAGCCGCTGGATGGTGGCACGAATCTCGAGACGGGTGCATTTTTCAAGAAAATGCTATCTTGTCGTTTAGCCCACGTGGCACGATCTGGGCCGTTCATCATCAGGGACGCGAATTTCTGGAGGATCCAACGGCCGTGATCGTTCGGCTGCTTTTTTCTCCGTTTTGGCGCTCGGATGGGCACTTGCTCGGTTGGCCGACCGGAGGTGTAAGGGTTCGGCTGTCCGAGCGACGTGGCGCCCTGAGCCATCGGATGGTGACGCGAATCTCGAGACGGGCTCAGTTCCCAAGAAAACGCTATCTTGTCGTTTAGCGTCGCTGGCAAGATCTGGGCCGTTCATCATCAAGGATGCCAATTTTTGGAAGATCCAACGGCCGTGATCGTTCGGCTGCTTTTTCTCCGTTTTGACGCTCGGATGGGCACTTGCTCGGTTGGCTGACCGGAGGTGTAAGGGTTCGGCTGTCCGAGCGACGTGGCGCAATCTGAGCCGCTGGATGGTGGCGCGAATCTCGAGACGGGCTCAATTCCCAAGAAAATGCTATCTTGTCGTTTAGCATCGAGATCTGGGCCGTCTGATCGAGATCTTACATGAATGTTGAGGAGAAAGTGAGTTTTCTCCGTTTTGACGCTCGGATGGGCACTTTCTCGGTTAGCCGACCGGATGTCTTAGGGTTCGGCAGTCCGAGCGTGGTAGTGCGATCCGGGCCGTTGGATGGCGGAACGAATCTCGAGACGATTCAGTTCCCAAGAGCATTAATGGCACCCCAGGATTTGTGCGTCGTTCCAACTTCCCGGGGTCATTAAGAATGGTGTCCTCCAATTAATGCGTGGCGTTTCAGCTCCCTAGGCGTGACTGTTGGGCTTCCGTCGTTTGGCCTCCCGAGGGTCATAATGGCTGGTTCTTGGAGGGGAAGTTATAAATACCCCACTCCCCTTGTAGTTTCAGTCACAACAATGTTGATTTTTAGCCATCGGAGGTGTCTGCCTTGGGTGGTTGCTCTTCGGCCATGGTCTCCTCCTGACTCTGACGGCCCCGATGCGAATGTCAGGGTCAGGGGAGATTAGGGCGGAAGAGGTGACGACCGGAGTCAAGGCGGATGCCTGTCCCCCCTTTCTTTTTTGAACGTCGGATGGGTGGTCACCCTTCCGCCGTGATCTTCTCCTGATTCTGACGGCCCCAATGCGGATGTCAGGGTCAGGGGAGATCAGGGCAGAAGTGATGACGACCGGAGTCCGGACCCGGGGGACGAGGTGCTTCAGAAGAATGGGTGGTCATTCTTCCGCCATGATCTTCTCCTGACTCTGACAGCCCCGGCGTGGGTGTCAGGGTCAGAGGAGATCAGGGCAGAAGTGGTGACGACCAGAGGCCGGATCCGGGGGACAAGTTGCTTTGGAAGGATGGGTCTCCTTTGATCTCTGTCTTCCTTCCGGGCTGACGGCTTCTGATGGTTGTCAGTCCGAAGGAGCTAGAGATGGGAGGTGTGCCGATCCGCTTTCTGATCGGGCCCCTCGCGACGGTGGTTTTTCTCCAACCCTTGAACGATTCGTGGTTTCGGCTCCGAGGCCGTAGGCCTCGAGTTGCTCACGGGTGAGAGGGGAACCGACCGAGACCTCGGGCCTAAGGGTGGCAGATGGGTCGACCGGGCCGGGTCGGGCCCAACCCGTGCGGGTTGGCACACTTGGGTATGCGGGCCGGGCCGGGTTGGGGTGTTATACGGGCCGGGCTGGGCCGGGTCAGATTCTTAATTGGGTGGCCCGCCCAACCCGTGAACCCATTAGGGCTCAACCCGGGTTGGGCCGGGTCGACCCGCGGGTTGGCCCGTATAATAATATATATATATATATATATATATATATATATATATATATATATATATATATATATATTTTTTTTTTTTTTTTTTTTTTTATTTTTTTTTTTTTGTGGTAGCTTAAATTGAAGTAATACTAAGTAATACTACATTACTACTAATAATAATACTAAGTGAGTAATACTACATTACTAAGTAAGTAATACTACATTACTACTAATGGCTAATAATAATACTACAATTCTTCAAAATTATAATACTAAGTAAGTAAGTAAGTAATACTTAGTAAGTAAGTAATACTAAGTAAGTAATACTTAGTAAGTAATACTAAGTAAGTAAGTAAGTAAGTAAGTAAGTAATACTAAGTAAGTAATTTTTTTTGGTAGTTTAAAATTATAATACTAAGTAAGTAATACTACATTACTACTAATAAGTAATAATACTACAATTCTTCAAATATCCCCAAATGATGTTTAATTATAATACTAAGTATGTAATTCGCTAAATTTTGTAATAATACTAATAAGTAATAATACTACAATTCTTCAAATTGAATCAAATATCCCCAAATAATGTTTAATTATAATACTAAGTAAGTAATAATACTAATAAACAAAAAAAATCGTGATAATAATAATAATAAGATTGAAAGAGTGAAATTGACAACAAATTTTGAAATTTTATTCATACGAATTTAAGTGATACAATTTGAACAATTTATAACGAAATGAAATGAAGAATTCAATTCACAAATAAGTTTTATACAATAACATATTTCTTATGTACAATTTTAATTGACTACAATTTTTCTAATTTAACATAAGATGAAAAGCTATTGTTGTTGTTGTTGTTCTTCTTCGGGCGAGTTGCTCCCACTTGTAGAACTTGATAGTGCTTTCCCTTGCGTCCTATCTTCAGCCTTCAGCCAGTCTTCTGTGCAAACGAGCATCTCCAACGACTCCGGCTTCAACCGGTTTCTGTAATCAGATAGAACCCTGCCACTTGTAGAAAATGCACTCTCAGAAGCAACTGTAGAGACAGGAGGAGTTAGCAAATCTTTAGTCATAATAGACAGAATACTAAAAGTGTGTTCATGTTCTTTCCACCATTGTAAAATATCTAGTGGGGAAAGAGTAGGCTCAGTATCCTGTTGGTTATACCAATTTAATTCATTTGGTTGATTAGTCCTAGGTTTTTTAGACTGAATTTGTTCAAGTAGACTAAATGTTCTATCACCAATTTTACTTTTACCTTTAGAACTACCAGAAGAAGAACTAACTACAGAAGTTGTACTACTAGAAGCAAAACGTCTATCATAATAATCATACAAGTTATTTAATGTAGATTCAAACTGAACTAAAAAAGTAGCGCAATCAATTGTTAATTCTACATTGTCATCTAAACATGCAAAAAACATTTCTATCAAATTCTTCGTACCTTCTAATTTGATACGAGGATCCATAACAGTAGCAACACAAATCAACATAGGAGGAGGAAAATAATATTTCAAAAAATTTTGAAATGCAGGTATTACAATGTTACTAATATAGGGATCATTTAACATTTCGTTAAATATTTGCATCATGCTAACTAATTCAATAAATCTGCTACTAGAAGTAGATTCATATGTTTTTGAAAACTTTAAAGTTGCGGTTTTAAAAGGTTCTAAAAATTTCAACAAAGCTTCGGCAAAATACCAATCGGGCGGAGTCATTTCAAAATTGTGCATATTTTTTGCGATACAAAAATCATTTACAACTGCTTTATAATCGGTGACAACATTCAATAAATCAAAAGTAGAATTCCATCGGTGTCTAACATCCTTTGGAAATTTTCTAAAAGGAACATTTCTAACCCTACACCAAGCTTTCCATTCTTGTAAAATGCTTGGACTTAATGCAATAAAATGTACACAATTTCTAATTTTACTATATGGATCAGCTATTTTTAATGCATCTTGAACACATAAATTTATAATATGACATGCACATCTAACATGAAAAATATTGTCAGATTGAGGGTTTAATACAGATTTTAAAGTAGTAATTGCTACATTGTTGTTAGATGCATTATCAAAACTAATAGCCATAATTTTATCGCGAATATGAAAAACATCACAAATTTCTATAATACGGTTTGCTATTTCAGTGCCACTAAGGGGATACGGCAACGCCGCAAGTGATATGATTCTTTTTTGAAGAATCCAATCATTGTCGATCCAATGACAGGTTATTCCCATCGTTGGAATATTGTTGACACCCGTCCAACAATCTGAAGTTAAACTAACCCTACAAGTTAAACTCCATAAAATTGCAATCAACTCGTCCTTCATTTCAACATACACTTTAAAACAATCCGATTTGCAAGTATTTCTCGGAATTCTTCTAAAATGAGGGTTTAAGGCCGTTTGATTAAAACTTTCCAAGTTCCTACTCTCGGGATAGAAAAATGGCAACTCTTCCTTAATGACTAATCGGGCCATTTCCCGACGAACGAGTTCGGGATCATAAGGGTGGCTATCTACTTGACCGGTCCTAGGGTTAATTTTTTGTTGGCCTTGTATTTGATCAAGAAGTTCTTTGTGATTATGTTGTATGTGTCTACTAATTGTAACGGTGCCGTCACCCCTCTTGAATTTGTATGTTTTGCTACATGTTTTACACACTTTCAAACCTACACCCGGAATATGTTCGTCCGGGATATACTCATAAAACTTGTGCCAATCGCTAGTTTCTCCTCTACTTTTCCTACTACTACGGGGTTGTGTGGTTTCGGGTTGTTGTTGTTATTGTTCTTCTTCTAATTGAATGCCACCTACAACATCCATGTCGTGTGTACCCCATTGTTCCATAGTAGGATCAATGTAATCTTGGGCGGGCTCACTAATTGGGACAATTGGTGGCCTACGTGAAGAGGAGGAGGAATCTTGTCTGCTACGACCGCTACCGCGTGATCTAGACATAGTGTAGTAATGTGGTATGTAAATAAAATCTACAATGTAGAAGCGGTGAATTATACAAAAAATAACTAAAAAACAAGAGGGTTGAGATAGAGAAGTTCAAAAAACAAACAATAATATTAACTACAACGAAAAAAAAAAAAACAAGAGAGATAGAGATATTTTGATACCGTTCACCGTGGAATACGCGTATAAAAAAAACCGTGAAAATTAGAATATAATAGAAAAGATGGAGGAGCGCTTTGCCGATTTCGCAATTGAAGAGTTGAAGTAGATTTGAGTCGATGGTTGAAGAGATTTGAAGACGTTGAAGACGTTGAATTTTGTTCTCCGATACGACCGAAATTTGATCGTGTATACGCCTCCTTGTACACTTGTTTGATGATTACTACAATTGTTCAAATTTTTTTTTTTTTGATGTATAATAGTAGAGAGAGTAAGAGAGGGAGGTGTGATTTTTTTGGAGATTTTTGGGGGCTATTTATAGACTTAGAAGTGGGTAAAAAAAAAAAAAAAAAAAAAAAAAAAGAACAACAGCAAGCAAGCAACGGCTCTAAGAGCCGTCTGCTGCTGCTGTGCTGCCAAACGGCCCAAACCCAATGGCACCAACCCAACGGCTAGAAGCAAGCAACGGCTAGCGACCCGCGGGTTCAATTCGCGGGTTCAATTCATGGGTCGGGGGGGCGAAATTTGCGGGTCGACCCGCGGGTTGGCGGGTCCAATTCGCGGGTTGACCGGGTTCGTGGGCCGGGTTTTGCGAATCCAATTCGCATAAATAGCGACCCGGGTCGACCCGGTACTGTTCACCGGGTTCGACCCGAACCCGCGAAAGTCTTAACCGGGCCGGGTTCGTGGGCCGGGTCGCGGGTGGGTCGCCGGTTGACCCGGCCCAGTTGCCACCCCTACTCGGGCCCGGGGTGCTCGCCGAGGGCGGTGCCTTAAAACTTTAAATCCAAATTTTTTCTTGCTTCTTCAGACCGATGCGGAGTGCCTGGGCCCAAAGTGCTTCGTCCGGGCGATGTGGCGCGATCTGAGCCGTTGGATGGTGGCAAGAATCTCGAGACGGACCCAGTTCCCAAGAAAATGCTATCTTGTCGTTTAGCGACGCTGGCAAGATCTGGGCCGTCTGATCGAGATCTTACACGAATGTTGATGAGAAAGTGAGTTTTCTCCGTTTTGACGCTCGGATGGGCACTTGCTCGGTTTTCCGACCGGCCCTTTGATGTTGGGATCGGATCGCATGTCGCTCGGATTTTGATCCCGTTGTGCCAAGCTACTTCACTTGGTGAAAAGACAAAGTCATTTTGGGCTTTCGTGGCGTTTCAAGAGCAGCCCAAAAGTCGTGCCCTTACGTTAGGAAGCCCAAGAGACTTTTCCTTTTACTATAAATCTTCACTCCCCCTCTCCAGATCTGATTATTCACTTTCACTTTCTCTCTCAAGTTTTTACTTTTCACCATCGAAGTTTTTAGCTCCTAGGTGGTGCTGCTAGCTGTCGCGGCAGGCGTTTCTTTGCTCCGGCGAACTTTTCCAACCATAACAGTCACTTCAAGGTCAGTCTCTCTCCTTTCTCTTTAGAAAAAATGGTTAAGATTACTTCTTCGGATGAGACCCCCGCCTCGGACCAAGTCATCGGCCGAGCGGGTAGAGGAAAGGAGGTGGTAGAGCCGACCGAGTAGACCGTTGTTCGGCCGAGCATGAGTGGTGAAGTCGCCGAGCCACTCCAGGAGGTTGTGGCGAAGTCCCAGAAGGGTAAAGGAGTGGTCACGATCATTGAGCAGCCGAAGACGGCAGGGGAGTTCGATCAGTAGCCTATCGTTCTGTCGAGCGTGGAGGGTGTTCGGAGCTATTCCGAAGAGATGCTGGAGAAGGTTACCCAGGGCACTGCCAAGTCGGTGGAGGAGAACGAGCCGAGAGAGTTGTCCGAGGTGGACCACACCATTTCGTCTCTTACGGAGGCTGATCTACATCGGATCCGGACCGGATTCCAGATCCCTGCCGAGTATGGGCTACTTCTCACCAGACCGGGATTCCGAGCCTGCACGTCGTCCTCGACTGACGCGTGCGTATTTCCCCTCGACTCCTTGGCCGCCGGGCTCCATTTTCCGCTTCATCCATTCATCGTCGAGGTTCTTAATTGGTACGGTTTGTGCCCCGCCCAACTGATGCCGAACACTTGGAGGCACGTCTTGGCATTTTTTCTTCGGTGTCAAGAGATCGGGGCCGAGCCAAGCATGTTTCTCCTTCGGAGCCTCTACCGCCCTTGCCAGCCGAACAGGAACGAGCAGAGGTTCTACCTTTCGCCGCGGACGGGCGTGAAGTTGATCGAGAACCCGGACTCGATCAAGCATTGGAAGGAGAAGTATTTCATTGTCCGAGCTCCCGCACCTTGGGCAATTCTGATAGCTTGGTCGAGGGAAGGCCTGCCCAAGCAAGCGAAGAAGGAGCCGGTGCTGAGTGACGAGGAGGCGGAAGTCCTCAAGAAACTCCTCGGCCTGCCGACGCTAAGTTGGAAAGACATTACCGAGGAGGCTTTGTTCCGAGGGGGTCTCAGTCTGATCGACCCCAGTACGCTTCTGGTATTTTTACTTTTTGCTTGAAGTTCATGAAAATTTTTCTAAGTTTTTTCGTTCGGTTTGTGCAGAGTCTTCTAAGATGGACTATAGGGCGTTGATGGCGAAGGCCAAGGCTAGGGAGCAGGAGACGAGAAAGAAGAGACCCTCGACAGGGCCTCAGGGCGGCCGAGCACCGAAGATACCTTCGGTCCCGAAGACCGCGGACCTGAAGGGGGTCGTTGTTCCGGACGCCGGTCCCGAGCAGGAGAAGGTCGCGGCCTCCAATCCTCCTGTCTCGGATGCGCCGACTCCAGCGGTGAAGGTAGATGCTCCCGGCTCGTCGAGCGGTGCGTTCGATGTGAGCAAGGTGTTATCCCTCCAAGTTCCGCCCCTTACTGCTGATGCGGAGAAGATTCTGACCGAGGGGCACAAGCAGATCTTCGTCCCTGACTGGCAAGTGATGAAGGTCGACGGTTTTTTGGGCGACGGCAACATTTGCATGCAGGTGGTGAAGCACCTGCCGACCCCAAAGGACCGAGCGGCCCTTAAGTCCAGGGAGGTCGGGGACGCCACAATGCAGATTGCTCGGAACACGATGTCGGTAAGTGGACCGAACACTTTTCTTCTTGAAGCATTTTTTCGAAATTTTCTAAGTTTCTAGGTTCGGACCTTAACGGTTTGTTCTCTTTTCAGACCCTTTGCCACTTCAACTTCTTGCTCGAAGAGTTCGCGAGCAAAGAACAAGTGCTGACGGCGCAGTACGACCGGAAGAGGTCGAAGCACGCAAAAGCAGTGAAGCTGCTCGATGCTGAGCTACTCCTCTCGGCAAAATGCGGAGCCGAAGTGGCAGGGTTGGAGGCACAGCTGGCCGACGCCGTTCAGTGGTCGAAGGACGCGGCAGCCAAGCTCGAGGCCTCGGAGAAGGAGAATGCCGAGCTGAAGGAGGAGCTGGCCAGGGTTCGGTCGGAGGCGGAGAAAGCTCGGAAGAAGACCGAGAAGATCATGGCCAAGCACCGGTTGAAGGTGGCGAAGGAGAAGAAGGCTGTCCAGGACGAGGCCGAGCAGCACATGTTCAAGAACATGGAGGACGCGTATGGCCGAGCCCTGCTTCATATCGCCGCTCGGAACCTGGGGTTCGACACATCTTCCTACCGCTTCTATGACCCGGTGGAGGGGGAGGAGGAGCTTCCCCCGGCAATGCTCAGCCCCGAGGGACAGGCCGACGGTGTCGAAGGCACGGCCGAGACGGAGGCCGAGGATGAGGGGGAGGACGACTCCGAGGAGGAGAGCGACAGCGAGGACAAGGACGAGGTCGAGGGCGAGGACAAGGCCGAGGGGTCGACAGACCCGAACGAAAAAAAGGTCAACCCCTGACTTGGTTGCGTCTTTGGTCTTTTTTTTTGTAAGGCCTGACCGCGGGCTGGCCGCCGCTTTTGTAACGTTTTTTGAGTTTTGAATGAAAATGCTTTTTGTTTGGCCAAAATTTCTCCAAGTGTTAGTCTCCGGCTTTTGTGTTTGATGAGTCGTTTAATTTCTCCAAGTGGTGGGCGTCGGATTTATCTCTGCTTTTCAGGTGAAGTTTAGTCCGATCACGGAGGTTTCGTACCTTCGTAAGGAGCTGACCAAAACGAAGCGAGAGCTTTCCCATAGCCGAGAGAGGCGGTTTTATATGTTCCTGAAGCTGGAGGAGATAAAGGTAGCTGCGAAGGGGTATTATTGCGAGTTGAAGCAACTAAGGAAGCAACCCCAAGCTCCTTGTCCCGAAGGTGAGACTAAACGGCTTCGTAGGGAGCTTTCCGTCGTTGAGCAAAAGAATAACGAGCTGTTGGCCGAGATCCGTCACTTGGAGTTGGCGGAGAAAGAACACTCGGCGGAGGAAGAGAAGCTGGCTTCCAAGTTGGAGAAGGTGTCATCCGAGCGCCAAAAGTTGTTGGCCGAGGTCGACAAGCTTAGGTCGATTACGATAGACAGGGGGATCGAGGTCACCCATTATCGACGACTCGCGATCGATAGCGCCAATGTCTCGGGTTCGTCAAGTCCTCCTCGTTTGAAGATGTCGGCGAAGGATGATGCTCTGAGAGATAGGATTATCGAGTTGGAGGAAGAGCTCGCGTTGCTCAAGCCTCTGCCTGAGAGGGCCAACGTTCGTAGTACGTCGTGTACTCGCGAAGAGAGCAAGAGAGGGATTACCTTCTACGAACTTGCGATTCGTTTGCCTGCAGTGAGGTAGAGTCCTGCTGACGCTCAGAGTAGTGTAACTATCTCGTCTAGCGGTGCCTCGGTCGGCGCCACGGTTGGAGTTAGCGGCGAAGGGGGATCTCGCTTCGCTGGTTTGGAATCGAGCTCGGAGGTCAGGCGTCGCCGCCCCCGCGTTTCCTTAAACCGAAGCGTACCCCTTCCGAAGAGGCACTAAACAAGTTGTCTTATGTTCCTTCTAGCTATTGTAAAACTCTGTTGTAGCGTCGGTCTTGTTGTATGTAGAGTTACTATATTTGAATAAAAGTCTGAAAGTTTGTTTTGAAAATTCTTGAAGTGTTGGACTTCGGCAATGTTTGAAATTTTGTTGTTCGTCTCTTCCTCTTTTCAGCTCGTGGTGGTAGCTCAAGATGCCAACCCCAATCACTTGGATGATCACGCTCGAACCGAGGCTGGTTCGGGGGAGACGAGGATGCGCTCAGCGACGTGCCGAGAGCGGCTCTATGAAGTCGAGGTAGGACTGCACCGAGCCGAAAGCGAGCGGGGCCACCTTCAGCTCATCCTAGGTCAGCGAGATGTCGAGATCCGGCGTATGGAGAGCAGGATCGCCGAGATGACCCCTACAGGAGAGGACGAAGATTCGCCGACCGCCTTTAGCAATGCCCTTCGGATCCAGTGTGTTCGGCACAATCTGTCGAAAATAATAGCTGAAAGGGACAATCTGCTCTCTGAGATCCATCACCTGCAGACTGTAGAGGCGGAGCTTCAGACGGAGGAAGGGGAACTGTCGGCCGAGGTTGCCAAACTGACGACCTAACGGGACGTTGATGATTTTTTTTCTTTTTAAAAACCAAGTGTAGTGGGTCGGCATTGTAATTTTTGGTCTTTAAGGCCTTGTAACCTCATTGTGTGGAAGAGTCGCTTTGTACTGTGTCCCAATTATTAATAACATTTCTTCCTCGAACTAGCACGTCCTTTATAGCTTTGCATAGTTGTTTCGTTTGTGACTGTGTTCGTCGTGCCAGGGTCGCCGAGCCGGCCCCTCTCTGGTTCGCTGACTGGCGCCATAGCGCAATCTGGGCCGTTGGATGATGGCACAAATCTCGAGACGGCTCAGTTCCCAAGAAAATGTTATCTTGTCGTTTAGCGGCGCTGGTAAGATCTGGGCCGTCTGATCGAGATCTTACACGAATGTTGAGGGGAAAGTGATTTTTCTCCGTTTTGATGCTTGGATGGGCACTTGCTCGGTCAGGTGATCGGAGGTCTAAGAGTTCGGCCGTTCGAGTGACGAGGTGCGCTCCGAGCATACCTTTCGCTCGTTCGCGGTTCGGCGACAAGAGCGTTCGGCTAGAGGTGCCGAGTAGCGCTTCTGTCTCCTCTTATCGCGAAGTTGTTAGTTGAGTCGAGCCTTACCCAGTGATGGGCTCGCCAATCCTCGTGAGAGTTCGACGGTCGTGGGAGCAATTCCAAATGGCGACCCACTCCCAGCCTGCTGAGAAACGGGCTTGCGGAGTAGAATCGAACCAAGTGTTGGACTCCGGAACCATCGTTAGAGTTCAACGGTTGTGGGAGCAATTCCGAATGGCGACCCACTCCTAGCCCGCTGAAGAGCGAGCTTGCGGAGTAGAATCGAGCCAAGTGTTGGACTCCGGAACCATCGTTAGAGTTCAACGGTTGTGAGAGCAATTCCGAATGGCGACCCACTCCTAGCCCGCTGGGGAGCGAGCTTGCGGAGTAGAATCGAGCCAAGTGTTGGACTCCGGAACCATCGTTAGAGTTCAACGATTGTGGGAGCAATTCCGAATGGCGACCCACTCCTAGCCCGCTGAGGTGCGAGCTTGCGGAGTTAGAATCGAGCCAGGTATTGGACTCCGAACCATTGATTGAATAAAGAATAAAGGCGGAGAGACACAAGCAACTTTATAAATACGGAAAAGCATTCTTTATTGATAATTGACGGCGAGCCGTTTTTACATATGACAACTTAAGAAATGAATTACAAGTTAGAGGAGAGGAATGGTTCGACACCTTGTGATACTTAGAGAGGCACCGGGGTGCTTTCTTGGTATTTTAAAAGGTGGTCGGCATTCCAGGTCCTCGAAATCTCTCTGCCCTCTAGGTCTTCCAGACGATAAGCTCCGGGCTGAACTACCCTTGTGATCTTGTAACATCCTTCCCAATTCGGGGCTAGTTGGCTCTTCTGACTGGGGAAGGAGATGGCTAGTTTTCTGAGGACTAAGTCCCCCTCCTTGAGATCGGTGGGTCGGACTCTCTTGTTGTATGCCAATTCGATCCTCCTCCGGTAGTTTTGCTGGCGGATCGACGCCCTTTCTCTCAGTTCGTCCACCAGGTCTAGGTTCGCCCGGAGGTCTATGGCATTCTGCTCCTCGCTGTAGGCTGCGAGGCGAGGAGAAGGTATCCCAACTTCGAGAGGTATCACTGCCTCGGACCCATAGGTGAGGTTGAACGGGGACTCTCCTATGGGGGTCCGTTTGTTGGTGCGATAGTTCCACAGCACATTGGGGAGTTGGTCGACCCATAGGCCTTTGGAACATTTGTCCAATCTTTTCTTGATACCAGAGAGGATCTACCTGTTAGCGTTCTCCGCCTGGCCATTCGACTGTGGGTGGGAGACGGAGGAGAAGCGCTGTTGGATGGCAAGGTCTTCACACAGAGCTTGGAACGCGGCCCCAGTAAACTGAGTTCTATTGTCTGTGACGAGAACACGGGGGACGCCGAATCGGCAGACAACGCTCTTCCAGAAGAATTGAAGCACCTTGTTCTCGGTGATAGTGGCAAGGGGCTACGACCAAGAACTTGAACTGGCCCGGAGCTGGAGGGAATGGCCCTAGTAAATCCATCCCCCACATTGCGAAGGGGATAGGACTTGATAGGGAGGCGAGGTTGGCCTGAGGGAGGTGACGAATGTTGGAATGTCTCTGACAAGAGCCACATTGCCGAACGTGTCGCTTGGCGTCTTGGAGGAGAGTCGGCCAGAAGTATCCGTAATTCAGAGCTTTCCGAGCCAAAGACCTAGAACCTGAATGCACCCCGCCGATGCCTTCGTGGAGCTCCTGTAAGGCGTAGTTGGCCTATTCCGGGGAAAGGCACCTCAGGTACGGTCAGCTGTCAATCTGCGAGAAGGAGCGCTTGTATAAGACCCCCTCGATTAGGACGTACCGCTCGGCCCTGGTTCTTACTCGGCATGCTTCCTTGGGGTCCTCGGGGAGGAGTCCGTCCCTTAAGAATTCCACTAACGGCTTCATCCAATTATCTTGCAGTAGGACCGGCAATGACTCCACCGAGCTGAGGGTCTCGTCTTCTATGCTTAGCTTTGGGAGGACCTCGATCAAAACGGTCTGCTCGAGACCTTGGAGGGAGGATGAGGCCAACTTGGAGAGGGTGTCGGCCTGTGAATTTTCTTCTCGAGAGCGAATTTACGCCTCTTCTGTTGAACCGGTCGGCACCCCAGTTCGACGCTGAGGCGGTGCACTAGAAGCTCCTCAGAAATCCTGGGCATATCCGCAGCGGACCACGCAAATAGGTCGCGGTTCTCCCGGATGCACTGCACCAAGTCGAAACATAGGGCAGTCGGCGAGGACTTGCTGATGAGGAACTTTCGACTCGGGTCCTCGTCCGAGAAGAGCACTTCTTCCAATTCGTCCGCCGGCTCGGACGTGGGTCGGACGTTCGGCTCGGGGATCTCTAAAGTCTCGAGGGAGAGCACCGGTCCCCAGTGGAAGTCATATAGCACTTTCGAGCCGTCTCTTGGCTGCCCCTGACTTCTCCCACTCCCGCCCGGGTGGGGAACTTTATCTTGAGGTGGTACGCCGAGGGAATGGCTTTTAGGGCAGCTAGGCCAGGTCGGCCCAAGATGACATTGTATGCAGCCGGGACATCGACGACCATAAAGTCCATCGGCTCTGTCCGGGTGGTAGGGGTCTTCCCAGCAGTTACGTCCAGGGTGATAACCCCTTCGACAGTTACTGGTACCCCCGTGAACCCGTGGAGCGTGTAGCCGGCCGGTTTGAGGCGATCCCGGGATAGTTGCAGCCCTCGGAAGGCCGAGAGGAAGAGGATGTTCACGGAACTCCTGTTGTCTACCAGGATCCTCTGCACTTTGAAGTTCGCCATGCGAAGGTCGATAACAAGTGCGTCGCAGTGGGGAGTCCGGACACCTTCGAGGTCTTCATCAGAGAAAGTTACTGGGACACCGAGGCCTTTGGGGGGAGGGGCGCCGTGAACTGAGTTGACCTCTCGGACGAAGGCCTTCTGAGAGGAGTTGGAAGAGCCCCCCATTGGGCCCCCGTGGATGAGGTGCAGAACACGTTCCTTCTCGAACTCGGGGGTTTCATCTCGTCGCTCGGAGCGCTTGTTAGCCCCCCGAGGCGGAGGAGTGGTGCGATCTCCCCGATCGTTTTCCTTCACAAACTTGGCCAACTGCTCCCTCTGGATGAGGGCTTCTATTTCGTTCTTCAGCGCCGGGCAATCGTTGGTGTCGTGGCCATGATCCCGGTGGTAACGGTACCACTTCTCCTTGTTCCTCCTCTTTGCCAGGGTGTTCATCCTCGGAGAGGGAGGTATAACTCCCTCCTTCTCAACTTCCATCAGGATGGTGGAGACGTTCGTAGTGAGGGGAGTAAATTTTTCGAACCTGGGGGGAGGACGGCGCTGACCGCTGTTGTCCTTTTGTAGCTTCTTGCCCCCTTCCTCTTCCGTTGCTTTCCTTTTCGACCCGGAAGCGGATCCTCCGAAACTCGGGAAGCACTCGGCCTCCTCCGCCTGAATGTATTTCTCGCATCTAAGGAGAAGATCGGCGAAGTTGTGCGGGGGCTTTTTGGCGAGGGACGACCGGAGGTTGGAGTTGAGGACGTTCGATTGGAACGCAACGGTCGCCACTGACTGGTCGAGGGAGGCGATAGACCTGACCTCCGCGGTGAATCTCCTCACATAATCCCTCAACTTTTCTCCCCTCTTCTGTTGGAGGTGGAGTAAAGAGAGGCTGGTCTTCTCCGTTCGCCTGCTACTCACAAAGTGAGTTATGAAGAGCGTCTCGAACTGCTCAAAAGAGAAGATAGAAGAGGGAGCGAGCCGGGAGTACCATTCCCGAGCCGAGCCTTTAAGGGTGGTGGGGAACGTTTTGCAGAGCATGGCGTCGGATGCTTGGTGGATTAGCATCAAGGTCTTGAAGCTCTCGACGTGATCAACAGGATCCGACTCCCCTGAGTACGTTTCAAACTGCGGAGGCTTGAAACCCCTCAGGATGGGAGCCTCCATGATAGTCCGGAAGAATGGAGGTCTGCCTGGGCAGACGATCCCTCCTCTAGCCTCTTCCACCTTGTCCATTCGACCAATGCGTCTCTCCATCTCGTGGAGACGACGGTAGAGGGCATCGTCCCTTCGGTGATAGTCGATCGAGCCCCTGGACTCGTCTTCATAGGAAGGGGAGCGGGGGCTACGGCATCGATAGTCCTGGGATCGGCGAGGACTATGATGGTGTTGCTGGTGACTAGGAGCCGGGGGAGGACTTATGGATCGGCGGCGAGGACTTGGGACCCGTGGGGGTGTTGGAACCCTCTGGGCATTATTGTTGTTGGGGCGAAGGTTGTGGGCTTGCAACACAGTTTCCTGGAATTGTAGGAACTCGGCACGAGTGATAGGTGCCTCATCGTTCCTCGGATGATGTCGATTAGCAGGGGAATATGGCCTCCTCCTACGACGCTCGAGAGATTCCCCCCGTCCTCTTCGGTCCGGAGACCTCCTGCCATCTCGGCGATGAGGAGATCGCTCACCTTGATGTTGGCGGGAGGCTCCCTCTCGGGCCCGCTTCTCATCTAGGCGGTTGCGAAGGTCCTCATCCTTTTGGCAATTCAGAACGGTGTTGCGGAGGTCGGAGGCTCGGGGGTTATAGGAAGCCATTGAATCTGAGGAGGCATTGTGAACTGAGACATGGTCTGGGTGGAGAGGTTTCTTCTGCCTCCGCTGGTTCTGGCTAGCAGGACCATTAGGGGGTTGTTGATTCAGGAGAGGATCTTGGACTGGGGGAGGAAGTTGCTCGGGCTGCGGAGGAGGATGCACGGGGACTTCCTCTTGCTGATCGGCGGGGTTGGGCCCATGGTTGGACCCCCTTGACCTGACCTTTCTGGGAGGCATGGCTGGAGAAGATCTAGTCGACAGGAAGGGGAGAGGCTGCTATTCGTATGGTTTCCCACAGACGGTGCCAATCTGTTACCACTGAATCTGGTGTGGGGATAAACAGATGAGATTTGTGAGTTCGTGGAAAAACCTGAATAGCGGATCCAAGCCTGTTCGTCAGAATTGGGCTGCTGACTCCCGCCGCTCACCTGCAAGGAAGTGCGATACACCGGGGTTGATCCCGGCGACGCACCCTCCGACGCTCTTGTCAGTAACCATTGATGATTAAGAAAGAGCTTAAGTTGGCAAAAAAGTGATTACCTGGTCGCAGTGGTAGGTAGGAGGTATTTATAGTCGCCATGGGAGTCTGATTAGGGACCTAATTTCCTGTGAAACCGTTAGGAGTAAAATCTTCACAATTAGTTTAGGAAACTGATCCCTGATTCCGGTGAGGAGATAACTGCAAATCAGACCCATTTATTTAGTCAAATCAGTGAGCCTGATTTCCTCTTGCTGGTCTGGGTTTGTCTTGGGTCGGGACCCGTACCCAGCTGGAGTGGATCAGTTTCGCGGGTTATTGGATCTGTGAAGGGGAGATCCAGTAACCGCTTCGGGTCCATTTGTTTGTAAAATTACCTTTTTACCCCTGAGCTTCAAGATTCGTTCCCAATCTGGACAGTTCCGATTTAACCTCATTTTTAGCCATATCACCGCTCTATAGACTCCATTACTAGGCCTAAACGAAATTGCATTGTCTGTAAAAACCATGTAGTAAAAAGATGGATACATGAAGTGCTACCTAGATAGTAATAACTACAAGACTTGAACATGAAACTTGAACATGACACCTGTTACTTGATACTTGATGATATGATACATGAAACATGATACATGAGACTTGAAACATGAAACTTGAACTTGACAACTTGTTACTTGATACTTGACAACTTGTTACTTGAGACTTGACACTTGAAATAAAATTTTGACACTAGACTTGGCACTTGTTACTTGACACTAGACTTGAGACTTGTCACTTGATGTTAGATACCCCTACAGGTTCACTTGTCATGTGTTTTACTATTAGCAATTGTTATCCAGCCCGTTTACTAAGATGTCCCTCTTGCTAGCTAGTTCTTGGTTTTTCCATTACTTGTTGTATCCCTGTTACATTCTTGATGCCAATCCTTGTTCCCCACTACTTGTACTCGTTTTTACTATTTGTGGCCCTAGCTTGCACTAAGGGCATTTTCTCTTATTTTTCCTGTTTTTTCCTTTTTATTTATTAAGCAGACTTTGGAGACGAGTTACCTACTGGAATTGGTGAGCAGAAATTTTAGCTTTCAAGTGGCGGCAGGACTTGTTTAGATTAATTGTTTTTCTTGAATTATTTATTCTTGCTACTTAAGACTTGTAACGGGCTATGTTCCCAAGTTTACATTTGATCCAGACTTGAAAACTATGTGGACATTATTATTTGTTTTTAATTGTTTCTGTTGCTTAATAAATTATTCATGCACGCTTGGTTGTATATATATTTGTGATATTCTTGTTGTGATGCTGAGTCGATCCTACAGCTTATGGATGACATTAAAATCATTCGGTGGGCTTCGTCACGCGCTTGTATTCCATGTTTTTGGGAAGCGGGGCGTGATAATTTTATTCCTTTATGAGATATCTTGCACTCGTACATGTTTATCTTGCAACTTGAACTTGTCACATGATCATGCCATATTATTCTTGATATATTTTGCACATATACATGCTTGTTTGACTTTAATAATAAATAACCAAGCCGGGATTTAAGGGACAGATCTAATAGTGGATAATTCAGAAATGTGTACTCGGAAAGGGATCCACTGATCCTACGTGATTACTTGAGACATGATACTTGACACGTGATTACTTGATACTTGCACGCAAGACACGATACTTTTCACTTGCACAACTTGACACGTGATTACATGATACATGATACTTCGAGCTTGGAGCTCGATTACTTGACTTATCCCCCAGTATACTGCCCTCTATGGTCCACTTTGAAATCTAAAGCGAAACTGTTTGTTGTTTCAACCATGTAAGGTGGGCTGCATGAAGTGCTACCTAGATAGTAATCACTACAAGACTTGATACATGATACTTGAACATGATACTTGAATATGATACATGCTTGCTTGACAACTTGTTTACATGAGACTTAAGACATGATTACATGATACTGGACACTTGATGCATGTTTACATGATACTTGATCACTTGACACTTGATTCATGCCATTTACACTTGTTCATTTTGCCATGTTGGTTGTTATTTTGACATCATGCTTATACCATGTTGCTAGTTAGTTTTTCCATATGCTTGTATCCTACATTATAAGTGGTCCGTAACTTGCAATTGACGGGTACTTATTTTTCTCTTTTCCTCTTTCCTGCATTCGTTGAATTGCATATTTTGGAGAACAGGTTCCAGATGGAATCGGAGACATGAAGTATTAGTGCTGCATTTTATTATTATTATTTCTTGTAGCTTGCTTGAACAATATTGTATTTTGAGACTTGAACAATAGCTTGCTTGAACAGATTTATTAGTGAAGATTTCTTGAACAGCTTATGGATGATGAAAATTATTCGCTGGGCTCCGTATTCCGTATTCTCTTTTGGGAAGCGTGGCGTGACAGTTTATGTTAAGCAACCACCCGGTTTCGAACATGAACAATTCCCAAACCACATTTTTAAATTGAAAAAGGCTTTATATGGTCTTAAACAAGCACCTCGTGCTTGGTATGATCGGTTAAATACTTTTCTCCTAGAAACTGATTTTGAGATAAGTAAAGTAGATACTACATTGTTTATTAGGAAAATAGAGACATATATTCTAATCATACAAATATATGTCGATGACATAATTTTTTGTTCTACTAATAGTAATCTCTGTCAAGAGTGATACCATGAAAAATGAGCTTGAGATGAGTCACATGGGTGAACTCAATTATTTCCATAGACTGCAAATAAAGCAGTCACAAAATGGCATATTTATTAATCAAGGAAAATATGCTAAGGAATTACTCAAATGGTTTGGCATGGATAGCACTAGTAGTAAGACCATACCTATGGCTACTACTACTACACTTGACAAAGATGAATTATGTAAGAGTGTCGATCAAAAACTCTATCGAGGTATGATTGGCTCACTCTTATTTATAACTTCTAGTAGACCAGATATTATGTTTAGTGTATGTTTGTGTGCTAGATATCAGTCGAATCCCAACGAATCTCACTTAAAAGCTGTGAAACGTATTTTAAGATACATTAAAGGCACGTCTGAATATGGTTTATTTTATCCACGCACCGATAATTTTCAACTTTTGTCGTATAGTGACGCTGATTTTGCTGGTAGTAAAACTGATCGTAAAAGTACTAGTGGAACTTGTCACTTTTTGGGACATTCATTAGTATCTTGGTGCAGTAAAAAGTAAAATTTGGTATCCCTATCTACTACAGAAGTTGAATATATTGCTAAAAGTTTGGCTTGTGCCCAAATTTTGTGGATGAAACAAACTTTATTAGATTATGGTATTTCATTTTCAAAACCTGTTATAATGTGTGATAATACTAGTGCTATTAATCTATCTAAAAATCCGGTTCGACACTCACGTACGAAACATATTGATATTCGACATCATTTTCTACGTGATCATGTTTTAAAGGGAGATATAACTTTGGATTTTATTTTTACTGATAAACAAGTAGCAGATATATTTACCAAACCACTTAAGGAAGACACTTTTATCAACTTTAGAAGAGAATTAGGAATTTGCTATTTTAATAATATTTCTTGAAAATATATTTTGTTTAAGTCGACTTAAACGTCCTTTTCAGTCGACTTATTAAATATTTTCATTGTTCTTATTATTGCTGAATCTTGTGTTCTGAACAGTCGACTGACAGAAAGTTTTTACTTGATGTTTTTTTTGGTTTAATTTTCTCTCGACTAAGTCGACTGATATAAAAACCAGTCGACTGTCGCGACATCAGTTTGGTTTTTCTGATTTCGAATCGTCACTTAAACTGAGGCATCTCTCTCTCTCTTTTTACCCTCTTGTCAATCTTGACCCTTCATTCAAAACTACTCTTAATCTAAGCTCTTCACTCTTAGTAAAAACACTAAATGTCTTACTCCCTCTTTTTCACTTTCCCCCTTTCACTTTTGCTCTCAAATTCCTCAGTCGGCTGCTCTTAGTGTGCTTGGCGATTTCAGAAATTGAAGCTCTTGGTTTAGATCTCCATCCAGATTTGAGTTTCCTTTCCATTTCGAAGTTTGTTTCGAGTCTCTTGAAGCTATTTTGCTTCTTTCTCTTGTTATTGGGTAATTTTTTTCTTGATCTCTCAACCTTTTTAAGTTTCCTAGTTTTTCAACTATGCCTAAACCTGAGATAGCTAGTGGTTCTAATGTTGAAGAATGTCAATCTTCTCAGAACTATCTTCAATACTTAAGAAATCCTATCCTAGTTGAGAAATTCTTTCTCATAAGTCAAATTGCTATCTTTCCGGGGAGATTTATCAATTTTCCTGATTTAGATAGATTCCCCTTAGCCCAATTGTTTGAACAATGTGAGTTATTTGACTTGCTTTCTCTTGTCAATCAACCTTATTACTATCCACAACTTATTTATTTGTTTTACACAAATATGAAGGTTTCCACCTCTGAGGATGGTAACGAAATATTTTTTACTATATTCGTATGAGGTTAACTCCTGAAAAATTGGGAATTATTTTGGGTATCCCATATGAAGGCTTAGATTTGGGTGAAATTGAAATGGATGATCAATCTATTTTTTCAAAAATCTTTTTGCCTAATCAAGGTCCTCCTTTGACCAACAAATCGATTACTCCTCTAGCCAAGCTTGTTGTTCGAATATTGTTGTATAACATTATCCCTAAAATGGGTAGCTACGACCAATTCTCTTTTGAATTGCAACAAGCGGTGTATGCCATTTTCGGCAACATCCAAATAAATTGGAGTCGAGTCATTTTTAATCGTCTCCATAAGACTCACACCTCTTTCCTTCCTTTTGGTGCAATACTTACTCATGTCTTCAACTTCTATGAAGTTGATCTTACTTCTGAGTCTAGTGTTGTTACTCACTATGAGTCTTTTGATCATGCGACTTTAGCTTGTATGAAGATCCTTAACTCTCCTCCTCGGTCTCCTCAAAGGAATGTACCTCCTATTCCTTTAGCCACTTCTGGTCGTCGGTCTTCTGCTTCTAGTTTTTCTTGTCCTAGAGCTGTCTTTGCTGATCCCGAGAGTCTTTATACTTCGGTAAATTATCTCATGGATCGTACTGATCTTATCCTCACTAGACAGGATAATCTTGATGCTAGTCTTGTTAACCTTACTCACTTGTTCACTCAACAATTTCCACCTCCTCCTCCTGCCTCTCAAGGGTCTGATGATGAAGAAGAAAACTAAATTGATGTATTTTCTATTTTTTGTAATTTTTCATGTTTTATGTATTTCACTTCTATGTAGTATTTGCAACACTGTACTTCATTTTCTATGTATTAATTTGTTATGGTTATGCAATGCTTTTGTTCATTATGTTTTGTTTCTTCCCTCCTTCTATTTTTTTGTTTTTATTGATGACAAAGGGGGAGAAAATGCTTGATTTTGGTGCATGTGTTTTTGGTGCATGCTTTGTCTTGTGCATGTTTTTGTGCATATTATTACTTGTGTGCCTGTTGTACATTAGTTAGGGGGAGAATAAATGTTTATATTTTATATATCTTTCAATTTTGTATGACTTCATGATATGTAATTGTTATTATTATAAGTTATTGTGTTGTCATCATCAAAAAGGGGGAGAATGTTGATTCTTGGTTTTGATTACTATAACACAATACAAAGTTTGCCTATCACATATCTCTTGCAGAGTGTATCACAGTCAATACCATGGTGAAATACACAATGGCAATATAATCCAATGAAGCTTTCAAGAGTAATTGATCAAGCCACAAAGATTTAAGCTCAAGCCACATTGATCAAGCAAGCTTCAAGACATAAAGCAAAGGCTCAAGCTCAAGTCAAAGACTCAAGTTCAAGACAAGATTCAGGTGCTTCAAATGTTTTGTAAAATGTGTCTTGTAATATTGTAATTTTCATTCTTTGAGTCTTAGAAACTTGTAATAGCCTTGTCACACACACACTCACACATACTTTTTAATAAGTGAGTGTTTTACAAAATTAAAAAGTTAAAACAAGCTTGAATAAGTTCAGTTGTTGAGTACCAGTCGACCGTTTCTTGGAACCAGTCGACTGTCATAGTACGAAACTGTCTGAACTCATACAACCTCTGGCCAGTCGACTCATTATGGCAACCCAGTCGACTGTTCAAGCCGTTTCGACAGTTTCCTGATTTTAAAACTTGTTTTTCAAAATCAAATCTTTTTACTGCCGTTGTATGGCAGTTGGGACTCAATCTCTCAACGTCCAAACGTTTCTAACTATATAAAAAGAGTATAGAACTCATTTGGCAAAGGCAAGCATTTCTTTAAGCTTCAAGCTTTTTGTTTTCAACAAGAACAAGTCTTTCAAAAGCATACAAACTTTAAGTCTTGGTTCTCTGAAATTCAGTCTAGTATAACATCGAATTCGTTTTAGACTGATTTCAGAAGTTAACCTAATAGCCACTATACAAAAGCACAAATCACAAACAAGGCTATAGGTTATTGTAAACTCTTTTTGTTGTTGTTGTTTTTTCACTCTCGGGTTGTGAGAGTGGTCCTCTCAGTTGGAGAGTATGGCTCTTGGTTATAGAGTCGATTTTTCACTCTTGGGTGTAGAGTGGGTTTTCTCTCTCTAGTGGTGAGAGAGGTCTACGGGTTTGACATAGTTGTTCTCAAACGCCGTAGGGTATTCTTGTACTTTTTTTCAAGAATAATGGAAAATCTCAAGTGGGTTTCTTGGAGACTGGATATAGGTCGGGAGGACTAAACCAGGATACATCGCTGTGTACACTGTGATTGACTCTCTGTGGTTGTATTCTCTCAACTTGCAATTTCAATTTTTCTGTATTTTATTTTGAAAACTTGTCTGGTAAGTCGAATGGTTTTCCGCTATAAGTTGACTGATCAGACTAGTAACTCTTCAGTAAGATACTCTTCTACTCTGACGCAACAGTCGACTGTATATCTATTTTTAGTCGACTGGACAATATGAAAAGTTCAATTTCTTTTTTAATTTTTAAACAGCACTATTCACCCCCTCTCTAGTGTTATTTGCCTTACCTACAGGATCCAACACCGGGCCGTGAAGTAATACAAGCAGGAAAAGTTGAAACGGAAAAATATGAAACAAAAACAGGAAGTACTAACAGGGAGGAAAGTAACAGTAGATGACAGTTTACAAATAACAGAAAACAGTATCAGGTAAACAGTAAAGGATAACAGTAATAGTAACAGTAGAGGATAACAGTAACAGTAACAGTAGAGGATAACGGTAACAGTAATAGTAGAGGATAACGGTAACAGTAACAGTAGAGGATAACAGGTAACAGGAAGACAGGATGTACCAGTGAAACAGTTATTCTTAAGTCTATTGTTCATCCGTATCTAGGTAGCACTTCATGCATCCCAAATTTTAATACTTGGTTACTACATTCAAACAGTTTCGTTTTAGATTTTGTAGTGGAACCTATAGGGCCGTGTACTCAGACAAATAGTAAAAGTAATAGTAAACGGTGTCATGGATCATGTAGTCATGCATCCAGAGAATAACTGTTGAGACCTATGAGTCCCCTTCCGAGTACACCTTCCTATAGGGAAGTATGTAGTCAAGTAAAAAGTAAAAAGTGTCATGGATCATGTAATCATGCATCCAGAGAATAACAGTTGAGACCTACAAGTCTCATTCCTGTACACATTTCTATATTGTCCACTACTAGATCTTTCCCTTAAACCCCGGCTTGATTGGTTATCATTATTATTAAAACAGATATGAGCGAACACAAACAGGGCAAAAAATGTGGCAAGAACAAGGACAAGTCTAAGTCGAATAAGAAACACAAATGGGTGACAAAAGCAACCTATAACAGTTGGAACAACGAAACTTCCAATTCTGGACAGCAAGACGTTACTACACCGAAACTGAGATTCCCGTTGCCTCAGAAATGCAAATCTAGATCCAGTCAGAAAATCTAGAAACTATACTCTTTTCGGAGTCCATCGCATATACACAAGTCATACATCAGCTATAGTAACAGGGCCCAAAACAGTGTTTTATACAAAGTTTATGTTTAGCCAGAATATGCAAAGTACTGTTTATAAGCATGAAAAGGGTCTAAGAACAACATAATTAAATCTAAGAAAAATCTGAAAGGCTCCCTAGAATGTCTAGTCTCAACATATAAAATTTCATGAAGTTCCATTACAGATAGTATAGTTAGTATAATTCGGAAAACAGAATGACGCAGCACAATTGTAAATCTGAAAGTTCGGGCACAGCAGTACCAAAACAGTGATAATTCGCAAAATAAAATTCGAAATCCTAATCCATCAAAAGCTTAGTAAAATAGACAAATCATGATATAGTTCATATTCACAAAGTTTTCATCAAAATTGACTAGTATTAGGTTGAAACAAGATTCTTTACTGAACAGCATGCAGTTTGGGAATATATTGATTGGTTTTACAAGCAAGAAATAAGTTATAAAAACCATTAAATAATTCTACAAAAATTAGGGGTTGATCCGGTCATGTCTAAACACACTCAAAAAACATCAAGTCGAAATTTTGCTTTTAACATCAGTTTTAAAATATTAATTCATCCAGCGGTCTAAAGATTCAGAATCTGGAAATTTCGATACAACTGCAGTAAAACAGTGATAACTCGCACATCAAAAATCGGAATTCAGATCCGTCAAAAGTTCTGAAAGCTAGAAAAAATGGCCTACAAATTATGTTCACAAGTTAATTTATTTTACTAACTCAAACAGGGTCTAAATTGTTGTATCAAATCAGGTCAGCAGTAAAAAGAAACTTCTTTTATGCATTTCATCAAATAACTCAAATACAATCGGTCCAATTAGCATGTGATACAAAGCATGGTATATTGGTCACTCAAATCAACATGACATGTGTATTAAAAAGTCTACAACAAGAAAGACATCTAATAAAGCATTCATGTAACAATCATCTACAACATACGGTATGTCACAAACAAGCATATACACATCAAGATGTCCACCGAATCCAATTTATTTTTGTGTAATGTGTGACAACTATTGTGAGATACTCATGATCAAGAGATGAAGGAACGGATCAACGAACAAGATTATGATCATCATGAGGGTACAAAACAAATATGCATGCAAGACTACTTACGGTATTTAACTTGTATGAAGAACAAAATAACATAAAAGCTACTTGCCTTATAAACGACGAAGAAGATGATGAAAGAATAATGGGAACGGATCTCGATACACGAACACAAAACACGTGCACATGAGACGGCACGTACAACAGCAAGGGCAACCAATAACACGTGCGTTGCATGTGCTCTCCACAACACACAGTGGCAGTGACAGCAAGTGCGGCGGCGAGGCTTCGACAGTAATGGCGTTGGGGGGTTGGCTCTCAGGATGGTGGTAGGGAAAGACGATGACAGTGGAGAATAGAGGGGGTTGAGGGGATGGTGGTTGTCGACCGCAGCATCGGCGACAGGGAAGAAGACGAGTACAGCGGTAGGCGGCGGGTGGGCGGCAGCAACAGCAGTGTCGAGGGAAGCTCAATGCAGGGGGACGACAACAGCGATGCTTAGGCTGATGGCAGCTGCTTGGGCTGACGGCAGCTCGAAGGATGCACAGGGGGTTTGCGGGGGATCGTGGACAGGATGAGGGCTCGGCTGTTGAGGGCGTCGAGGCGAAGAGCAATGGGTTACCGACGATGGGGTTGAGGCGGAGGGTCGACGGGTGTAGACAGGAGAGAAATAGGAGAGAGGGAGACGGGAGGTAAGGGATGAAGGGTGACAGCTGAAGTAGAGGAGTAGGGATTACGGTTTAGATAATTAGGGTTAGGGTGAGATTAGATAGGTTATATAGATTCAAAGCGGGTTTGGGTTATTGGGTAGTATCCAATAGGAAGGAAAAGAGTCAAATATTAAATAAATAGGCCATGAATTAGGTTTAGACAAAACTCAAGAAGAAGAACAAATATTGAATCAATCAGATGGATAAATAAAGGCTGAATCAAAGCAACAATGAATTTATTAAGAGAGGAACAGTTAATACAGGTTCAAAAGGGACAAAAAAATACAATCATGAATAAAAGAACCAGGAAAATAATCAAATACATACTAAATACAATAATGAGTCACAGAGGTTACACCTGCCATAGACGACCTGGTAGGGAGTTATCTTGGTTGAGCTATGCACCGTGGTATTATACCAATACTTCACCCAGGGTAGGAGATTAACCTAACTGGAGGGCTTTTTGGCACAAAAACATCGCAAGTAAGTCTCCAAGGTATGGTTAATAACCTTTGATTGGCCATCAGACTAAGTATGGAAGGAGATGCTGAGACACAACTGAGTGCCTTGTAAAGTAAAAATCGCCTTCCAAAATTTGCTAGTGAAGATGGTATCTCTGTCGCTAACAATAGTCAACGGGATTGCAAAGAGTTTAACAATGTGCTGCACAAAAAGGTCATCTATCTGTTTAGCAGTATATAGGGTGGGAGACTGGAATGAAATGGGCGTACTTTGAGAGCCGATTCACCACCACTAGCACCGTAGATTTTCCGCAACTCAGAAGTAACCCTTCTATAAAATCCATACTCAGGTCCTTCCACACTTTAGTAGGTATTAGGAGTCATTGCAAGAGACCCGAAGAAGCTTGGTTGTTGTACTTGCATATTTCACATTTATCACACTGCTTGATGTATTTCTTCAATGAACTCTTCATCCCAAGCCAGTAAGCCACCTACTTTAGCCTTAAACAAGTCTTCTCATAACCGAAGTGTCCTCCTTGTAGTAATCATGGGAAAGTTTCAACAATCGAGTAGTTAGTGGTGATGAGGGATTAATTAGTACTCTTCCTTTGTAATAATAGAAGCCATGTTGCAGGCTATACTATGTAGTTTCTCCCTCATCTATCTGTGCTTGAATCTCCCTATAGAAAGGGTCTTGCAATACCTCCTCCTTCAAGGAAATGAGCCAAGTTGGTTTTACAGCTGAGATGGCATGTATATGAGAGTCCTCAAACACCCTTGAAAGCCTTCTGCACCCTTGTTCTCTTTTCCCTTCTTGTACTCGACAGTAAATTCGTAGCCATGCAACTTCCAAAGCCAAGTATGTTGTGCTTCCGTATCTAGAACGGTGCACCAAGAGATGCTTCAAGGATGTATGGTCGGTTTTGATCACAAACTCTCCACTTAACAAATAATGCATCCACTTTTTGACTGCAAGCAGGATGGCGAGCGTTTCTTTCTCATAGGTGGACTAATGCCTATTTCTGTTAGTATATGCCCTAGAGGCCAGTTGTGTATTTGACTTTACTAATTTACATTGTATCATGATATTTATTTCATATATGAAGCATTTCACTTATTGTGTTTTTTATTGTGATTAAATGAACATAATAAAGTCCTTAGTCAAGTATTATTATGAATGAGGACAACAATAATACATAGAGACTGGTATGTACGTAGACTGATGACCATATCTCACGGGTCATGGATATGAGATATCAAGTATTTACATGGGTACATATTAGAGTAATAATGTACTGAACTGACCCACCATGAGAACACTGCATGGATCTTTACGTGAGTGTCATAAGCCGTTCTCACAGTGACCATAGGTGTACGTAGTCCTTTGACTTGAAGTCACTACGATTTCCTAAATGAGAAGTTGTATATTTTAATGTAGTCAAACGTTTCTTGTAATAAGGTGATTATAAAGTCGACTATTAGATATACTACAGATCATACAGAATGATGTGAGTGACCTAGATATGATTTGTCCCTCTTACATAACATGAGCGATATCTATCGGTCCCCTTGATTGAGTGAGACTGTAAAATGTATGGTCGTGCTAAAATGAGTCAATATGAGATATTGAGCTCATTTGTTTTAGTAAGTCTACTCGGACATCAAGAAACCAAAAATTGAACTATACAAGGGTGGCATGCTCTATGACTTGTGGTCAATTAAGATATCTGGATAAAGGGACTAGACTACATGGTAAAATTGGTCATGGATAGGTTATACCAAATCACTGACATTCCTGGTTCTTGAGTAGCAGTGATGTATTGCTATATACCGCTCACTGTTTGTAATACTAAAATATGATTTTAGTATTACTGTCAACGTAATACGAACCTACAGGGTCACACACTGAGAATGAATTGAAATTGGATTTAAATTCATGAGATGAATTTAATTGGGAATCCTAGTAAGACTTGGACTCCTGACAAGGTTGGGTAATTAATTAGATTAAAAGGGTAAACTAAAGTTCAAAGGCTCACACACAAATGGGTCGATTGTGAGCCCACCAGCCTCATTACTCTCTTAGGGTTGATATTCTGCATCTATATATATGATATGTATCTATGGAAGAGATACACATGAGAAAACCCTAGTCATCACAGAAATTGTGAAAGAAAGAGATCGTGAGGAACATCCCCTTCACGCAGCTAGCACCGCAGCATGAGGGAAAGCTTGATTTGATCTGTTCGTGTGGATACCGTAGAGGCACCGCAATATTGCAGTGATGTGATCGGCATACTGTGGAAACAGCAAATCCATCTTCCAGGTATAACTCCTAAATACAATTTATGATTTTCGCATGGATCCATGGCTAGGTTCGATATTTATTTTGTAATTTTTTTCACTGTGTATTTAATCTGTGATTGCCTTCGAAACCTAACGGTGGTATCAGAGCCACCTGCGAAACCATAATTTGGTTATGTATGATATGTGATTATTCATGATATGTTCGCACTTTTGGTAGAAAGATTCATATGTGATATAATTTTTGCAATAGTCGCAATATAAGAATTCGTTTATGTGTTGGTTATTAAAAAAGATGTCACACTAGGGTAGTCATCAGTTTCGAACCATTGAAAACCCTGGAAAGATGTGATTTGCAGTGACTTTAGGGTTTCTTAAAGCATGAATGGTGGCGTTAGGGTTTCTTAAAACATGAAGGGTTCATGCTCTGGTGGTGGTAAGGGACCCCCGTGCTAGCTCTGCGTAGGGCAATAATGGTTCCCCCAAAATCAAACGTTTTTAAATAAACTAAATAAAATCATAACAACGTATTATTTGATTATGTTCTGTGAAGCATGGTGCATGGTTGTGGCCTTAGTTCTGTGATGCATGGTTTAGTTTTGTGATGCATGGTTTATTTTCTGTGATGTATTATTTATATTTTGGTATTTTGAATACGACCTCCGTGTCGTGCCTTTCTCTCTACATTCTCAATGCAATCATTTCTCTCTAAACTCCAATTGTACATTCATTCTTTATATGTAAATGTAATCTCACTGAGGAGGCAAAGAATTGACAACCATATAAGGACAAGATTGGGAAGCTGCTTGAAGAAGACGATATAATCCCTTTATTTAGTATTGTATACTCTCATTGGCTTGAGAGAATCAGTGTTTTAGGTCCACAACCATGTCAGATAAATTTTATGCTTTTAATTTTGTATGAGATGCATTGTTTTATGCTAACGAATGATGAATGGTGAGATCAATTAATAAAACAAAAAAATCCCTCGAAGTAAATATTAAGTAGCATTAAGATGCCTTCCAATGCATGGCACTCGTCTAGGCTAGGACCGATTAAGTGTAGGCCAGACAAAGCAGGGTGCATTTATCTATCCTAGTGAGACGCGATGGGATAAAAGTAATATATAATTTCCAACTATTGGGTCTGATTTAACAAAACTATTTCAATAGGATTGAAGGTTTAGAGGCATAGAGTTGGGCTTTAGTCTATGCGATAGATTAGAGTAAGTGTTACTCACCCAACTATCCAAGAGTTACATATGATGTATTTGGGAAATGTTCTCTACCTAAATAACTGAATTTTGAGTGATCAGCCGAAGCTGACTTAAAACTAGGTCAAATATGGATCTTAACTTACTAGATAATCTTATGATAGGATTTTCCGAGTCAATGATGAGGGTCTTTGATTTAAAATAAAAATAGTAGGAGGTACATTTAATAAAAGACATTATTAAATATTTTAATGTCATGATACAAACTCTGCATATTTTTGTTGATGGTTAAATATTTCTTTCTTTGCATATTTCTGTGAAATGATATTTACTTTGCATATTTCTGTTGATAGATTACCATGGTATCCAACACATCAAATCACATATCATTGCGATCTGTCCTTGAGAAGGACAAACTTTCTGGGATAAATTTTCTAGATTGGTATATGAATCTGAGGATAATCCTCAGGCATGAGAAAAAGTTGTATGTTCTAGAGCAGCCTATTCCTGACCCACCTGCTGCAAGTTCCCCTCGCACCGAAAAGGATTCTCAAAAGAAGCATCAAGATGATGCCTTGGACGTTGGTTGTCTCATGCTAGCCACCATGAACTCTGAGCTTTAGAAGCAACATGAGAACATGGATGCCTATGATATGATCGTACACCTCAAGAGGCTCTATCAAGAGCAAGCTAGGCATGGGAGGTTTGAAGTCTCAAAGGCATTGTTTCAGTGCAAACTGGCAGAAGGAAGCCCTGTTGGAACTCGTTTGCTCAAGATGATTAGGTACATAGAGAACCTTGAAAGGCTTGGTTTTCCTTTTGGTTAAGAGTTGACCACTGACTTGGTTCTGCAATCGGTGCCGAAAAGTTATAGTCAATTCGTCATGAACTACAACTTGAATGAAATTGACAAACCTCTGCCAGAACAGCTAAGCATGTTGAGAACTGCTGAACATAACATTAGTAAGGGAAAGACCATTATGATGGTCCAACAGGCCAATGGTAAGGGCATGGGCAAAAAGCAGATTAAGAAAACCAAGGGTAAGGGAAAGGGCAAGGGCAATTTCGAGCCCAGCACTTCTGCCTTGAAACCTAAGGGTGAGATGGCCAAGGAGGGCACATGCTTCCACTGTGGTAAAACCGGATATTGGAAGAGTAAATGCTATAAGTACCGGGAGGAGCTTAAGAAGAAGAAGGGAAGTCAGACTTTCATTACAGATATTTTTGTTATATAAGTCAATTTATCTACTTCTGCATCTTGGGTATTAGATACTGGATGTGGGTTTCACATTTGTGTAAATGTGCAGGATCTCAAAAGGAGTAGACCATTGGCTAAGGGCGAAGTTGACTTACGATTTGGAAATGGAGCAAAAGTTGCTACTTTAGCTGTAGGGACTTGTCATTTATCATTGCTGTAACACTCCGAATTCCAAAACAGACTGAATTCGAAGTTCCACAGGATCTTTACACTTCTCTTCGTACAATTTTACAAGGAATTAAAAACTTTTGTTACATCAGAGTTACATTTACATTTACATTTATACAGTGGAAGCAATTTTACAATATTTACATGAATAAAAATATAAAACATTTGAATCAATCTTTAAGCTGCATGTATACTTTAGTCTTGCCCATCTCCTTATCCTGCATAGAAAACTGTGGGCGCGTCAGTTGCTTACAACCGACGAAATATTATACACAGCCATCCTCACTATGCGAACAGTATAACGATTTTCCATACTTAAACAAACCACAAACTTGATCACAGACAAAGCTACAAAGGGACTACCCTATTGATGTCGTGTTGTGTGCTCTTAGTCCTTAATGCAATTGTTTACATTATATGACACTAATGCGCACTTGTTCAGAGTCTATGTAGCCCATACTACATAGGTCCGAAGGCAAGCCCTTAATCGTTCTTCATCTTGTAGGGTTCGATCCCTCGCCATGATTTAATCTACTACTATAACTACGGTAAGTATCCTAGGTGTTCTATGAGTTACGAGCTCACGTCTAGGCACCCTAGAGAGAATCCCAACGCACTGACACATGACTCATCATGCAGGCATCATGTGGTAATTCACCTCATAAGCGTCGCAGTCATTAGATCACTCTATAAGCGTCGCCACCGGGACGGTACTCTGGAGTAGTATTCACGCCCTAATCATGACGCATCATGGGACATCCTGTGAATACTCTCACGCCGCCAATCCAATGGCCCTCACACTCATGTTTTTCTCTTACGTTCATCACGTCTTCACTATGTATCTAATCCTTATATATAATTAAAGGTCAATATTCCAGAATCTAGCGTTACTCCTACATCGGTCTTATCAACATCAATCATTATCAACGACCCAAACTTGGTCAAAATATCAAAATCTTCTTTTCCATATTTTTCATTCTTGCCGATGTAGAGTTTAGCTAAAAAATTCTAGTCAAAGTCCTCCTTTCACCTTTATAGAAGAAAACATATTTGCTCACAAAATTGTACATTTCGTTGAGTTCTCTTTTTCTCATACTTCCATGCACAACTTGCATATTCAAAATTCTCAATTTAATTCTACTCAACATTTATGAATGAAAATTTTAATTTATCTCTTTGCAATTATTTCTATAATAAAAAAAATTTCACTTCTTTGTTTTAGCGTTTCAAAAGATCAAACTAAGATGAATACTTCACTTTTAAATTTTTTACTCTTATTTATCTTTTTAAAGGTCCACAAGTAAAAAATAATAATTTTTTATGAAGTCTATGTATTTTCAGGAATTTTCTAATATTTTTCTCAGTATTTATTTTATTTTAAAAACTCAAAAATAATCAAGTGAAAAAAATAAAAATAGATTTTCTCTAAAAAAATTTGGCCTTGGCCATTTTCGAACCCGCACACACACAGCCAGGTGCATAGTCACCGTACACCAAACCCCACGTGCTAGCCAAAAGGGACAAGTGCCCAACTGTCATAAAGGGAGAGTGAATGGGGTTTGAGTCCAGTTCTCGGCATTTGGGAAAATCAAAAAAATTAAAAGTAAAAAGCCTCTGCCGTGACTCGAACCCATACACACACACACTACCGCACCGCTACAGTAACGCAACTAGCGCCCCCCCTATAACCAGTATAACCATGGTGACTAACTGATACAGGATTAGTTTAAAATAGGTTTATGTCGATCCTCTGTTTATTAGAATTATTTCATTTTTCAAAAGATCATAACTTCGTTTCTTGTTCACAAAAAGTCCAAAAAATTTCCAGAATACTGAGTTTACATTCATTTAACAAATCAGTGTTTTTAAAATAATTTTTTGGCATTAAAACAAGTATTTTTCTTTCTAATTTGCATTCTATGTTTACAATTGCACAATTTCAATTTAACAAAACTTTCTATTAAATTTTGCTTTATAACTTTATTAAAGAAGTATTAAATTCTGTTTTTCTCTTCTTTTATCCATAATACTCATAAACAAAGTTGCATACCTTGAACAAGTGTTACAATGGTTCAATAAACGCAAAAATTTATAATTCATCTATTAACCATTCATAAATATTTTTCTACAATCACATGGTTCTAATTTCACAAATTTCATGGCAATAAGTCAATTTAACTACATTAGACATGAATTATAACTAATAGCATGCAATTCATCAAGCATTTACTCAATTATCTACCAAGTCCTTTTTAGAGCCAATAAGTGATTATCTTATTAATTCTTTTAGCATTCATATATATCAAAAATCCCTAGCATGATATCTAAGATTAGAAGTATAGAAAAACGCCCACCTATTTGAAGAAAAATACTACAAATGCTCCTAGAATCTCCTTGAACACACGAGCGGTCCTTCCCCTCCTAGTTTGAATCACCACAAATGTTTCCTCCTCCTTGAACTAGTGAACCAGAGCCTCCCTCTTGCCTTGGTGAAGTGGTCGGCCTCCAAGAATGGAACAAGAACTAAATACTCTCATTCTTTTCTAACTCTCTCAATCTTTTTACTCTCCTATGTATTTCTTTCTTTCTTTTCTTTACAAAATTTCTTAGTGTGTTGTATGCATACAAGGGAGGGGTATTTATACTAGTTTTATGGTGAAATGGAGGGCTGGGATTGTGTTAGATGGTTGTAGATAAATGGCTAGGATACATTGGGAAGTTGTAGCAACCACCCATGAGCAAGTAACCACCCATCCACTAAGCTACTTCTCCACTCTCTCCTACGCAAATCCGGCCAAGTAGAAGGGTGTGCAATGCACACTCTCGTGCATGCACGTGCCAAATGTAGCACCCCTAACTACTAGTTGTGCATGATCATTTAAGTAATTGTCTAAAAAAATGATCTACACTACAAGTCATGTTATTTAAAACAGAAAATAACTAGTGGACTTTTAATTGGTGGGCTAAAATTTCAATGGGCTAAAAAACAAATCAAATAATTAGGATGGACTTTAAAATAAACAATTAAGCTTTCAAAAATAAAAGAGAGATGGGAAAATGTTTATTCATGCTACAAAATAAATAATTCTTATAGAAAATGAACCTGAATTAATACGTACAATGCACGTAAAATTCACAAACCATCATTTAATTTTAAAATAAAGAATTAGGGTATTACAACACTCCCTCCTTAGAATAGTTTCGTCCCCGGAACTAAAATTAAAGGATGAGGAGACAAAACACAATAAGAAGAGAGAAAAAAATACAAATCAAACAAAGAGCTCAGGATGATCCTTCATCATCCTCTCCTCAGATTCCCAAGTAGCATCTTCAACTAACTGGTTTCTCCAGACTACTTTGACCACCGGTATCGTCTTATTCCTCAAGACTTTCTTTCGACGATCCACAATCTCGACCGGGAGCTCAATGTAACTCAGATCCAACCGCAAACCCTCTGGCACTTCGGGCAAATGATGACTTGGATCTGGAATGTATCCTCTCAGCATAGACACATGATAGACATTGTGCACCTGAGACAACTCTTCCGGCAACTCCAACCGGTAAGCAGTTTTCCCAATCCGCTTCAATATCTTGTACGGGCCTATAAATCTCGGGGCAAACTTCCCACCTTTGCCAAATCGGATCACACCTTTACTAGGTGACACCTTCAGAAAGACAAAGTCACCAACCTCGAACTCAAGGTCCCTTCTCCGGTTGTCTGCATAGCTCTTCTGCCTACTCTGAGCATCCACCAACCTCTTCCTGATCAGATCAATCTTTTCAGAGGTCTGCTACACAATCTCAGGCCCAAACATTTGCCGTTCCCTAACTTCGAACCAACAAACAGGCGTTCTGCACTTCCTGCCATACAGAGCTTCGTACGGCACCATCCCGATACTAGTCTGAAAACTGTTGTTGTAAGCAAACTCTACCAGAGCTAAATGCCTTTTCCAACTGTCTCCAAAGTCTAGAACGCAACAGCGAAGCATATCCTCAAGAATACGGTTGACTCTCTCAGGTCTGCCCATCGGTCTTGCTATCCAAAGCTATCTAAAGACTCCTCTAGAAAGGCGAAGTAAACCGCGCATCTCGATCAGACACAATGGTTAACAGAACAGCATGAAGCCTGACGATCTCTCCAACATACCGCTCAGCCAACCTGTCCATAGATGAAGTGAGTTTCATCGCCAAGAAATGAGCAGACTTGGTTAGGCGATCGACTATAACCCAAATCGCATCATTGCCCTTGGAACTCTTGGGCAAACCTGTGATGAAATCCATACTGATGTTCTCCCACTTCCATTCTGAATAGGTAACAGTTGTAATAGACCTCCGAATTTTTTATTCTCGGCTTTGACGTGCTGATAGATCTCACACCTCGCCACAAACTCGGCCGCATCTCGCTTCAGACCCGACCACCAGAAATGTTGCTTAATGTCTTTATACATCTTGGTACTCCTAGGATGTACAGATGAAAGAGTAGCATGTACCTCCTGAAAAATATTCTCCCGCAATTCTGCTTGATCCGAAACACACAGCCTCTCCCCAAGCTACAACACTTCATCCGTGATCTGAAACTCCGACGACTTGCCAGCGCCACCTGCTCCTGAAGCTTCCTCAAAACTGTTGCTAGATGCTCTGTGTGCTGCTCCTCCAACTTGGAGTACACAAGAATATCGTCGATAAACACCACGACGAAAGAATCAATAAAAGGCCTTAGAATTCTGTTCATCATATCCATAAAAATTGCAGGTGCATTCGTCACTCCAAACGGCATAACTAAGAATTCATAATGCCCGTGTTGGGTTCTGAACGCAGTCTTATGCACATCTTTAGCCTTCACTCGAACTTGATGATATCCTGATTGAAGATCTATTTTGGAGAAAACAGCTCCTTGTATACGATCGAACAAGTCATCAATTCGAGGAATGGGATACTTGTTCTGAACAGTGACCTTATTCAGCTCTCGGTAATCGATACACATCCTCATCGTTCCATCCTTCTTCTTTACCAACAGCACCGGCGCTCCCCAAGGTGACGCACTCGGTTGAATAAAGATTTTCTCCAATAGTTCCTCACTCTGCCGTTTGATCTCATCCTGCTCTCCAGGCACCATCCTATATGGTGCCTTGGAAATGGGTGCACTCCCTGGCTGAATAGTGATACTGAACTCTACATCACGATGCGGAGGTAACCCAGGCAAATCTTCCAAGAATACAGTCGGATTATCCCGAACCACCGGAATTTGCTGCACCTCTACAAGAATCCCTTTCTTCTGGCTGATAGTAGCCACCAAATCTGAACATCTTATAGCGCCCCTGGATCCCCGTTACCGGACATCCGTGACACCTTCCAGAATCTTTACCTTCCAATGCATCTCAACACAGTAATAACATGGAAATTTAAAAACTTTTTTATTCGCCAAATAAGTCATTACATCATTGATTACAACCGATAACTTGTTCTTGGACAAAGAGTACAAATTACATCAATTCATTACAACTGATTACAAGTATTTACAGACTCCGCTTGTAAAGCTATCAGCTAACTCCTGGAATGGTAATCGACTGATTACTTGGGGAACTTTGCTGAGCGGCCCATCGGCTCCCCCGGGACTTGCTCCTCAGCTTCAGGCTTCTGCTGCGTGACACTGATATCTCTGCACCTGTTCGGAAGGTATAACCGATACCTAAAAGGTGGGAAACGTCAGTACTTCGACTGAAGCAAAACTGGTGATAACAGCGATCCTCTAAAATTCAATCACAACCAATAACTTATGCAAAATAGAAAGGTGATGTGCCAAAAACAAGGGTTTAGTGGATTCGAGTTCTAGTGCAGTGTTATGACATGATCTTAAGTCTAGATGCAGCAAACTCACATGCCTAACTTCTAATGCAAGCAAGACTTTAGAGCACGAATGCATCCCATACTACATATGCCCCCAAATCTAGCCGTCTTTCTCCATAATATAGGGATTCGAACCCTCGCCATGAACCCTACTCTTGTACACACTCCAGTTCCCAATAGACTGTCCGTCGCCCAAGGAGATTGCAGCGGTCGGTCTAATTCCGCCCTGCAGTGCCCAAGTGGTCACCGCCAATTGGTACCCGCGTACGGACCTCCCTAAAAAACCCGTTGAACCTGGTCCTTACGACCCTTTGTTCCACAACTGACGCATGCGTGTTCACCCCTCATCGGGTAATGAACTGATATATACCAAAAAGAAACACAAAATACAAAACCCGCGCTTTAGGGACGTGAGCACCACGAGAGGTCAAATCCTCCGGGCCTCCCGCACCTTACTTCGGCAGATCTTTGGGAATCAACAGATCGAGATACGAGCCGGGGACTCAATCCATGAGCGGCCGAGAACGTATCCCTACGACTGGGAGATTCAACACCGAATATGGTTTACTAGGACTAATACAATTTTTCAACCCCCTAATAAACCATTCTAATCCCTACCTTACTCTAATTATTTTGGGTAAGAATTAACTGCTTCCACACTTGCCTATCAGCCTCTGGCCCCTGGCGATACCGATCCGGTTCACCACTTCCCCTGCTTCGACTCATCCAGCATAATGGCCTACGCCTGCTGCTACTCCGGCAGTAAATATATAATTTCCCCATGAGCTCCACTCACTGGCATGCTCAGACGTCCTACGCTCGGCAGAAGTTTAATAATATAGGCTTGATAGGTGCAGGGTATCCTTTACCCTAGTGACTATCTCGAGTCACACATCCCACTTGGGGAATCAACAACCTCAATAATAGAGATCAACCATCCCTAGACACGAGTCACCGACTCGGCTCACACACAAGAGAAAAGATGCTTTCACAACCCTTAATCCAAACCCAGACTAAGCGACCTACGGGTTTCTGCCCGAATCTCAAAATGGTCATCCCCCTATCGATACAACTCCGATTGGAGTGTATGGCCCCAACCTGGAAAGGTACGATCCTAGGCTACAACTACCTAGTTGATCACGAGCTTAGATTCAACCATCTAAGTCCTCAAATTAGCTTCTCAAGCTCCAGCTCGCGTGCTTCCTATGCACGAGCTACACCTTACCATTAACACAAGATTCTACTCGTTCATCAGAACGACACTAACTCAAATTCTGTAGAAGGGTGTGGGTGTCCTCAACAACTCTCTAGTTGGTCATGATTCCAAATTATACCATTAAGTCACCCTAACACACTCATCTATCATCGATACACCAATTCACACAATTGGTCTCTCCAATTCAGAGCACACAGCTCTACTCTCGTCCTCTGTCCAGTCTTACAAAAATCATAACAATTCAACCGTTCACTTGAATTGCCTCAAATCAGTTTTGTTGGAAATTTCTAGGTGTCCCCTACAACTCTCTACTGGGTCATGATCCTCACAATATGCCTCTAACAGGTCTCAATTTCCCAATCTTTACAGAGTGTCAAAACTGGCTGAAAACAGCACAGTGCTCAATCACAAAATCACAGTAAATTGCACACTTGTTCAATTGACACAAAATTTATGGTGGTAAAACCAGACATCATACCCAACATTATGAAAAGGACCTCATATCAAAATTTTAACTATACAGTGAGTAATAGCTACTGCAAGTTAGCTCAGAAACCATCCAGTTTTCTAATTCAACCTCAGATACTGATCATAGATAGATTTGTCTCATGCCTTTACAATCATCCAATTAATTTACTGATTATTTTACATAATCAAGATGTATTCATAAACATTGAGTAAAAATTTCAGATCAAAATCATGCTTCAATAAATCAGGAAAATTCCTAAAATATCAACCATCCTGTTTTTCTTTTCCTGAGTCTGCCTTACGACACATATCCATCTCTCGATTTTATTAGCATATCAAATGATCATAGAAAAATCTGAAATAAATCATGGATGATCCTAACACATAAATGAACAAACCCTTTTAATATTGTTTTCTAATTCAACATATTGTGCTCTCGGAAAAATCCACAAAACGGTACTCCGAACCACCTTCTCCTAGTTCCAATCTGACTTCTACTTCTAACCCTTAGAAAAGCAATCCTATGCATTCTAGAACACATTCATGCCACCAAATTTAATTAAAAGATAAGAATTTCAAGTTTAGAGAAACTTCCCACCTTAGGTTTTAGTAGTAGAAGAAATTTCTTGAAGGCTTTTGGAAAAATCTCCTTCTCCTTCTCTTTCTTCTTCTTTCTCTCCTCCTTCTCTTGGGGTGTTCTCTTCTGAAAATTCCAGAGCAAATGGAAGAAATGAAGTGGAAAATGAAGGGTGATGGAGGTGGAGACAGGGGGGAGGGGGGGGGGGGGGGTAGGTTAGGCTATAGGTGGTTTTGTAGGCCCAAAACCATGGCTTGCTCATTGGTTTTGTGTTAGGTGTGTTGGCTGCCCAACATAACTCTTAACGAGCTCCAACGAGTGTGAGACGCGTGTTTTAACGAGTGCACGCAACCTATATTCACTGTAGTACCATACCGTGTTATATTTGCATGTGCGTCGTGCCGAAAACTAGCAGTTGTACTAGTATCGGTCCGTCTCGTTCTCGTGCATCCTTGGAATGCAACTCTCCCAAAAACCGTCCTGTAACCCTAACCATCCACCACGATGGCACAATCGACCCATAATACCAAAATCAATTGCATGCATACTAACAATATACATACACATATGCATATCTTCAGGTACCGTACAAAAACGGGGTGTTACGTCACTCCCTCTTTAGAATCGTTCTGTCCCCAAAACGTCCTTAGTGGGAGAAAGAAAAACAACAAACAAAATAGAAAACATTCAAAATAAATCCGGATATAAGGCCTTCATGCGGCTCTCCGGCTCCCACGTGGCTTCTTCCACGAACTGGTTCCTCCAGAGAACTTTGACCATCGGGATAACCTTGTTTCTCAGTACCTTGTCCTGATGATCAAGTATCCTGACTGGTTTCTCTCTACAGGAAAGATTTACCTGTAAATCCTTCGGAACCTCTGGCAACCGATGGCTCGAATCCGGGACATATTTCCGTAGCATAGAGACGTGGAACACGTCATGCACTTGAGATAGCTCGCCCGGCAGCTCCAACTTATAAGTCATCCTGCCAATCTTCTTCAGAATCTTATATGGTCCAATATACCTCGAAGCTAACTTCCCACCTTTTCCAAACCTGATAACTCCTTTGGTCGGTGATACCTTGAGAAATACGGAGTCGCCTTCCTCAAATTCCAACTCTCTTCGACGGTTGTCTGCACAGCTCTTTTGCCTGTTTTGTGCTCCTTGAAACCTTTTCTGAATAAGCTCGATCTGCTCCGACGTCTGTTGCACGATTTCTATTCCATACATCTGCCGCTCTCCTACCTTGAACCAACAAATCGGTGTCCTGCATCTTCGTCCATACAAAGCTTCATATGGGGCCATGCCGATGCTTGCCTGATAGCTGTTATTATAAGCAAACTCTACCAAGGCTAAGTATTTTTCCCAACTTCCTCCGAAGTCCAAAATGCATGCCCGTAACATGTCCTCGAGAATCCTATTGACTCTCTCCGTCTGTCCATCTGTCTGAGGGTGAAAAGCTATGCTGAAGTCTGTTCTAGTTTCCAACGCTGACTGTAGACTTCGCCAGAATTGAGACGTAAATTTTGCATCTCGGTCGGATACTATCGACACTGACACTCCATGTAGCTTTACTATGTTCTCAATGTAGACCTCGGCCAACTTCTCGACTGTCCAGGTCGTCTTTACTGGAAGAAAATGTGCTGACTTGGTCAATCGATCCACAATCACCCATATTGAGTCATTTCCTTTAGGGCTCCTGGGTAACCCAGTGATAAAATTCATACTGATGTTCTTCCATTTCCATTCTGGGATGGGTAAAGGCTGTAACAATCCTCATGGTTTCTGGTTTTCGGCCTTAACTTGTTGGCACGTCAAACACTTGGCGACAAACTCTGCTATATCTCGCTTCATCCCTGACCACCAATAGTGTTGCTTCACATCGCGATACATCTTGGTGCTTCCGGGGTGAATCATGAGTAATGTGGAGTGAGCTTCCTTCATGATGTCTTCCCTCAACTCCTCGTCCTTTGGTACACATAGTCGGTTACCAAACCATAGTGAACCTTCTCTTATACTGAATTCTGCCAATTTTCCTTCATGCACTTGCTTCTTCATGTCTTCCATCTCTGGATCTTTGGTCTGAGCCTCTTTCACTCGCTCATCCAAGCTTGGTCGTAACACCAACTGTGCTAGAACTGCACTTATGTGTTGTGTAACCACTTCGATGCCTGCCTGCTTGATCTCTTCATCTAGCTCCCTCCAGATCGCTATCAATATTGCCACACTTCTCTTCCTACTGAGCGTGTATGCTACCACGTTGGCTTTTCCTAGATGATATATAATCTCAGGCCTGATATCTTCGAGTACTTCCAACCATCTCCTCTGCCTTAAGTTGAGATCCTTCTGTTGGTAGATATACTTTAAGCTCTTATGGTCAGTATAGATTTCCACCTTTGCTCCGTAGATATAATGTCTCCATGATTTTAAAGAAAAAATTATCGCTGCAAGTTCCAAATCATGGGTTGGATAGTTCTTCTCGTGTGGTCGTAGCTGTCTCGAACCATACGCTATAACCTTGCCTTCCTGTATCAGCACACATCCGAACCCCAAATACGACGCATCACTGTAGATGACGTAGTCCTTGTCCTCCTGAGGTAAAACCAATACAGGTGCTGAGATCAAATGGTTCTTCAGTTCCTGAAAACCTTCTTCACACTTCTCCGTCCAGTCGAAACTTTGGTTCTTTTTTGTCAAAGCTGTAAGGGGTACAGCTATCCTTGCATAATTCTGGATAAACTTCCGATAATACCCAGTCATACCCAGAAAACTTCTTACTTCCTTCACCATCTTCGGTTGTGGCCATTCCTTGACCGCCTCTATCTTCTGAGGATCCGTCGCCACTCCCTCCTTAGAAGGGATATGGTCTAGGAATGCAACTTCCGATTTCCAGAACTCACACTTAGATAATTTGGCATACAACTGATGCTCCTGTAACTTGCTCAAGACTGTTGTTAGATGTTCAGCATGATCCTCTTTCGTCCTTGAATATACCAAAATGTCGTCGATGAAGACCACAACAAATGAGTCGATAAACGGCCGTAGAATTTTGTTCATTAAGTCCATGAAAATAGCTGGAGCGTTAGTCACTCCAAACGGCATTACCAAGAACTTATAGTGTCCATGTCGAGTTCGAAAATCTGTCTTAGGTACATCATCTTCCTTGACTCGTACCTAATGATATCCAGACCGTAGATCAATCTTGGAAAATATTGTTGCTCCCTGAAGCTGATCGAACAAATCGTCGATCCTGGGAATTGGGTACTTGTTCCGAATAGTGACTTTATTCAATTTCCGATAATCGATACACATCGTGGACGACCCGTCCTTCTTCTCCTTGCAGTCAATGTTTGCCTTATACCTCGACATCCAATCCATGCCAATAATGACATCTGTCCCGGCAAAATCCAACTCCAACAAATCGACACTTAGGGTTTCTCCGCTAATCTGGAGCTTACATCCCCTATAGCAAAGATCTGTAGTGAGGTTCGCCCCTGACGGCGTAGCTACCATCAAAGCTAAATCTGGAATTACCTTTTGCGTGCATCTTAGTTTTCTCAAAAAAAAGATTTTGACACAAAAGAATGAGTCCATCCACTATCAAACAAGACCGTAGCCAAAATTTCATTTATATATATATGTCTTGTTACGACAGTACATCGTCCACCAACTTCCATAAACCCAAAATACAGCTTAAACTTGATTACATTACTTCTTCAGCTTCCAAAAGATCTCAAAATATAGTAGGTCCACATATTATCTTCACCTTGTCATTTATCCGGTTACTTGCTCGATGAGCATCCCCTTTGTAATCCTGGGCAATTTGACTTGACATGCCCAAGTTCCTTACAGTTGAAACAACCCTTGATCGCTGCTAGGCAACGCGACTTGTAGTGTCCGACTTCCCCGCATTTGTAGCAACTCTTAGTCGCAATTGTTCTCTTGGGGTATTCTCCTTTAGAAGGTTTGGTGATTTTCCCAGTAGTTTTTGGCTTGGGACCCTTCTGAAGTCCCCACCATCGGTTCTGGAGGTGTCTCATACTGCCTTGAAGCTGCTTTGGTTCTTTCTTCAGGTGTGTCATCTGTTCCTGATGAAATTTGATCTGCTGCTGGGCCCGGTGGATCGCCTTGTCCCTGTGTTCCCTTGCCCTTTTCATTTCCAGATACCCGATGGCTATCCTTAACTGCTCTGCCGTTGGGTCAAGCGATGGTGGAGGAGAGTTCTCCTCACCTTCGGTCTCCTGTAGCACTTTCTTCATTTCTTCCTCCATCGTTATCATTTTCCTTGTAGGCATTGGCTTACCCACTGACCCATCCCGGATGAAGATATCTTCTGTAACGCCCCGAACTTCTTATACGGAGAATTCGAGACATGAGCCAGGACCTTTACATTCAATTAGTCACAATACACAGATTTGTGGAGAATTTTAAAACTTTTTACTACTACAATATTACAGACCGAGTGGTTCCATTGATTCCACATTACATCAGAGTATATAAGAATGAAAGATGACAATATCAGGCACTTCATTTGTAAGCCATGCCTTTACCGGAGTCCTCCCGGTTGGTGATCCTGTATCCACGACTACGATCCAATACTTGTACTTCTACACTGCGGTACCTATTGAAGTGGGGACGTCAGTATTCACTGACGCTTAAGAGCTGATAACAGCGAATCTCCAAAAACAAACATATAAAACATGGTAAAATATGTCGGTGTAGTTTAAGTGTTCGTGAGTGCAATGACTAGAATCTAATGCAATGTCAACTTATCTAGGATGCTCCTATTCTAATGCAAGCGAGTCTCCGGAACAGTATGCATCCCATACTACATACGCCCCATCTCAAGCGTTTCTCCAAATATAGGGATTTGAACCCGCATTATGAATTTCTAATTGTACACAACCTGTTCCTGACAGATACTACATGACTGATGAGGTTGCAAACGTGGTCAAGTCCCACCAATGCAGTACGCTCATGGTGTCTATGTTTGCCACTACTACCCGATACACCGGACCTCAATCAAAAACCAGATGAACACAGGGTCTCCCGAGCGCAGTATAGCATAAAGCCTATCCTGTGTCACCCTTAACTCATAGATCGTGATCTATGGCCTGTTCGCTCTCCCTGGCCAAGGACCCAATGAAGTTCCGGGGTCCATCCCCCTAGCTCCGCCCGCCTTATCATGGAACTTCAGGAATTAACAGTGTGCGATACGCAACCCGTGCTCCCAACTCATGAGAAGGCACCGTACGTATCCCTTTGACGGGAAGGTACAACCCACTAACACTACCTAAGGTCGGCCCCAAGGACGAGTTGGTCGTAAGGTACCCCCTACTACCAACTCCTCTCCTTCTGGCAAAATGGTTAAGTAATGATCTTTATGCGTTACTAACCTAACAATGTCACTAACCTAAACGACCTACGAGACTTTAACTAAGAAATTCTTGATTTTATCATGGTCCCACCCTATGGCCTATTGATCCAAGACATTAGCGACGGGATCTCCCTTACTCATCACTACCCCTAACTTGGATCTCGTCAACACCCTCGGCCCGCAATCAACCCACACCAGTTAAGATCCGTCGGTGCCCAAGGTGAGATTTTTATCCTAGTTCCCAAGGCGGTAAGATGTGAGTCTTGATGATCAATGACCCCTAGGGTAGCTACAAGACCCTAGACGAGCTTTTACCAAGCTATCCACACTAGTAACTTTCTCAATCCATTAATTTCTCATACAAGGAAGATGAAGAATGTTCTCATGATAGGCTCCAACTTTAATTAGAACCTCACACTACTAGAACTCATGGGTTCTTTTTGCCCTAAATTGAACTAGAACTACATACACTAGATTCATGAGTTCTTTCTCAAGTTGAGCTAGAATCACCTAGAACCTACGTGAATGGGTTCTTATCAAATTAGCTAGAACCATCATGGAGCTAGTTTCATGGGTTTCTTTTTAAGAGTTGGCTAGAACAACCAGGGAGCATTGGTTCATCTCTTAGAATCATTAACTACAACAAATCTTTAGCATGGTAGTTCTCTTTTTGACATAGCACACAAACTCAAGCATGATCTAATATAACTCAAGCATGGTAGTCCTACATACTAACTCAAGCATGATGAGTTAACTAGAAAGTCACATAGCATGAATGGGTTCCTTTTTGACATAGACAACAACTCAAGCATGATTTAACACAACTCAAGCATGGTAGTCCTACTTACTAACTCAAGCATGATAAGCTAACTAGAATGTCACATAGCATGAATGGGTTCCTTTTTGACATAGACAACAACTCAAGCATGATTTAACACAACTCAAGCATGGTAGTCCTACTTACTAACTCAAGCATGATAAGTTAACTAGAATGTCACATAGCATGAATGGGTTCCTTTTTGACATAGAAAACAACTCAAGCATGATTTAACACAACTCAAGCATGGTAGTCCTACTTACTAACTCAAGCATGATAAGTTACTAGAATGTCACATAGCATGAATGGGTTCTCTTTTGACATAGATAACAACTTAAGCATGATTTAACACAACTCAAGCATGGTAGTACTACTTACTAACTCAAGCATGATAAGTCACTAGAATGTCACATAGCATGAATGGATTCTCTTTTGACATAGATAACAACTCAAGCATGATTTAGTACAACTCAAGCATGGTAGTCCTATTTACTAACTCAAGCATGATAAGTTAACTATAATGTCACATAGCATGAATGGGTTCCTTTTTGACATAGACAACAACTCAAGCATGATTTAGTACAACTCAAGCATGGTAGTCCTATTTACTAACTCAAGCATGATAAGTTAACTAGAATGTCACATAGTATGAATGGGTTCCTTTTTGACATAGACAACAACTCAAGCATGATTTAACACAACTCAAGCATGGTAGTCCTACTTACTAACTCAAGCATGATAAGTTACTAGAATATCACATAGCATGAATGGGTTCTCTTTTGACATAGACAACAACTCAAGCATGATTTAGTACAACTCAAGCATGGTAGTCCTATTTACTAACTCAAGCATGATAAGTGAACTAGAATGTCACATAGCATGAATGGGTTTCTTTTTGACATAGACAACAACTCAAGCATGATCTAATATAACTCAAGCATGGTAGTCCTACATACTAACTTAAGCATGATAAGTTACTAGAATGTCACATAGTATGAATGGGTTTCTTTTTGACATAGACAACAACTCAAGCATGATCTAATATAACTCAAGCATGGTAGTCCTACATACTAACTTAAGCATGATAAGTTACTACTTATTACAAACCTATTTCCTTTAAGGATTACATGCCCCATTTATTACAATGAACTAATTTTACCAAATTACATGTTCCTACATAAACAATAATCAACTCTTATTTAGTTATAAATAAACTTACTTTCCTTCAATCCTACAATTCCTACATCAAGAAAACTTACCTTTTTATGAACAAAAGTTAGTAAAGACATGATCTTTAATAAAGTAGGAAACTACATACAACAAGGGATTTGTCTTTGATTAGCATGTTAAGTTCTACCACCACCAAAATGGGTATGTGACCATTCTTACTCACTTAGCCTCATATGCACAAAGTATTTAGTCCAAGTTGTTAACTTTATGTTTAACAAGGTAACCAAAAATAACAACCACAACATAACAAGTTCAAGGTCCCATTTTTATGAACTTTTTGTGAGTTCCATCCTTTCAACTTTTCCTTATGCATAAATTTAAGTCCAACTAGTGAAATTTAACCATAGAGACAACATAACCAAAAATAAGCTAAAAGATCTCATCTTTATGTTATTTTCTCAAGTTCTACCATTCATACTCTTCATAGGATCCTTTTGATCCATATTACTACTTATATGCACATAGTTTAGTCCAAGTTGTTTTAGGCAACATAAAGCATACATACACATATTTAGGCATAAGTAGAGAACAAATCTAAACAAAACAACACACAAGAAAGTAGAGAAACCCCCACCTTTTCTTTTCAATTAGGAAGGACTAGCCTAGCAACCTTCTCCTTCCTCCTTGTTTTTCTTTGAAAGCTCCAAACCTACAAGAGAACTCTAGGGTTTTCCTCTCTTTCTTTTTCTCTCAAGAAATGGTAAATGAGGCAAGGGGTGAGGGGGGGTTATTTATAGGAGGGAGGAGAGGGTGGAGAGTGAAAAATGCATATTGGCATTTTGCAAAATCCCCCTTGGGGACTAGTGTGGCCGGCCTTAATACAAGGGAAGGAGGGTGAGGTGGCTTGGTGAGGTGGAAGTGGAGCCTTCTAGTAGAAGTTTTCTTAATCCCTTATGTAGTCCTAATTAATCTCAACTCTAGGCTTAAACCCTTAATTAAAACCTAGCCATCATAACAAAAGATATTTTTTGTGTGTCCAAAACACATACTACATAATTTATATGAATGTAAGAAATCAATACAATAAGCTCACGTGTAGATTAATAAGCGTACCGATAATTTTTGTTTGTAAAACTGAACAATCTGTATAAAAATAAATTGATTCTGCAAAAATAAATTTTATTATCGGGTCGGGAGTTTCCAGTACCAAAAACGGTATATCGTACATACATATGGACTGGTATATATATTCAGATGATGATTAATAATTTAAGCTAAGTAATATCCAAAAATATTTCAATTCCGAAAATAAAAATAAAAATAATAATTAAATAATTAAAATATAAAATATTTATTATTTCACAGGGCGGGATATTACATCTTCGAACACCATCTGTAAAACATAAATAGGGTTTAGTTTCGGAATCATAGACACATCTTGTTCTGTTTTCCTCCACTAATGTCTGGTAACAAACTAGCCACAATTTGGACTTGACTACTCCAAGCATGTTAGTAAAAATGAAGTAATCTGAGACTGGTTCACATTTAGGGAAAATCATAATCATAAGTTATAGCGCAACCATATGATTTAGAATTATCCTATTTGTCAACTAGAATCATTTTATCTGGCCTTCAAGACTAATTTCCCACCGTGTTAGACTGCAATTTGAAGTCAGCTCTAATACCAAATCTGTAGTGCCCCGGATCCCTGTTACCGGACATCTGTGACACCTTCCAGAATCTTTACCTTCAAATGCATCTCAACACAGTAATAACATGGAAATTTAAAAACTTTTTTATTTGCCAAATAAGTCATTACATCATTGATTACAACCGATAACTTGTTCTTGGACAAGGAGTACAAATTACATCAATTCATTACAACTGATTACAAGTATTTACAGACTCCTCTTGTAAAGCTATCAGCTGCCTCTTGGAATGGTAATCGACTGATTACTTGCGGAACTTTGCTGAGCGGCCCATCGGCTCCCCCGGGACTTGCTCCTCAGCTTCAGGCTTCTGCTGCGCGACTCTATATCTCTGCACCTGTTTGGAAGGTATAACTGATACCTAAAAGGTGGGAAACGTCAGTACTTCGACTGACGCAAAGCTGGTGATAACAGCGATCCTCTAAAATTCAATCACAACCAATAATTTATGCAAAATAGAAAGGTGATGTGCCAAAAACAAGGGTTTAGTAGATTCGGGTTCTAGTGCAGTGTTATGACATGATCTTAAGTCTAGATGCAGCAAACTCACATGCCTAACTTCTAATGCAAGCAAGACTTTAGAACACGAATGCATCCCATACTACATATGACCCCAAATCTAGCCGTCTTTCTCCATAATATAGGGATTCGAACCCTTGCCATGCACCTTACTCTTGTACACACTTCAGTTCCCAATAGACTGTCCGTCGCCCAAGGAGATTGCAGCGGTCGGTCTAATTCCGCCCTGTAGTGCCCAAGTGGTCACCGCCAGTTGGTACCCGCGTACGGACCTCCTTAGAAAACACGTTGAACCTGGTCCTTACGACCCTTGGTTCCACATGTCCACCCATGGACTGACGCATGCGTGTTCACCCCTCATCGGGTAATGAACTGATATATACCAAAAAGAAACACAAAACACAAAACCCGCGCTTTAGGGATGTGAGCACCACGAGAGGTCAAATCCTCCAGGCCTCCCGCACCTTACTTCGGCAGATCTTTGGGAATCAACAGATCGAGATACGAGCCGGGGACTCAATCCATGAGCGGCCGAGAACGTATCCCTACGACTGGGAGATACAATACCGAATATGGTTTACTAGGACTAATGCAATTTCCCAACTCCCTAATAAACCATTCTAACCCCTACGTTACTCTAATTATTTCGGGTAAGAATTAACTGCTTCCACACTTGCCTATCAGCCTCTGGCCCCTGGCGATACCGATCCGGTTCGCCACTTCCCTTGCTTCGACTCGTCCAGCATAATGGCCTACGCCTGCTGCTACTCCGGCAATAAATATATAATTGCCTCGTGAGCTCCACTCACTGGCATGCTCGGACGTCCTACGCTCGGAAGAAGTGTAATAATATAGGCTTGATAGGTGCAGGGTATCCTTTACCCTAGTGACTATCTCGAGTCACACATCCCACTTGGAGAATCAACAACCTCAATAACAGAGATCAACCATCCCTAGACACGAGTCACCGACTCGGCTTACACACAAGAGAAAAGATGCTTTCACAACCCTTAATCCAAATCCAGACTAAGCGACCTACGGGTTTCTGCCCGAATCCCAAAATAGTCATCCCCCTATCGATACAACTCCGATTGGAGTGTATGGCCCCAACCTGGAAAGGTACGATCATAGTCTACAACTAACTAGTTGATCACGAGCTTAGATTCAACCATCTAAGTCCTCGAATTAGCTTCTTAAGCTCCAGCCCGCGTGCTTCCTGTGTACGGGCTACACCTCACCATTAACACAAGATTCTACTCGTTCATCAGAACGACACTAACTCAAATTCTGTAGAAGGGTGTGGGTGTCCTCAACAACTCTCTAGTTGGTCATGATTCCAAATTATACCATTAAGTCACCCTAACACACTCATCTATCATCGATACACCAATTCACACAATTGGTCTCTCCAATTCAGAGCACACAGCTCTACTCTCGTCCTCTGTCTAGTCTTACAAAAATCATAACAATTCAACCGTTCACTGGAATTGCCTCAATTCAGTTTTGTAGGAAAGGTCTAGGTGTCCCCTACAACTCTATACTATGTCATGATCCTCAAAATATGCCTCTAACAGGTCTCAATTTTCCAATCTTTACAGAGTGTCAAAACTGGCTGAAAACAGCACAGTGCTTAATCACAAAATCACAGTAAATTGCAAACTTGTCCAATTGATACAAAAATTATGGTGGTAAAACTAGACATCATACCCAACATTATGAAAAAGACCTCATATCAAAATTTCAACTATAGAGTGAGTAATAGTTACTGCAAGTTAGCTCAGAAACCATCCAGTTTTCTAATTCAACCTCAGATACTGATCATAGATAGATTTTTCTCATACCTTTACAGTCATTCAAATAATTTACTAATTTTTTTACATAATCAAAATGTATTCATGAACATTGAGTAAAAACTGCAAATCAAAATCATGCTTCAATAAATCAGGAAAATTCCTACAATATCAACCATCCTGTTTTTCTTTTCCTGAGTCTGCCTTACGACACATATCCATCTCTCGATTTTATTAGCATATCAAATGATCATAGAAAAATCTGAAATAAATCATGGATGATCCTAACACATAAATGAACAAACCCTTTTAATAATGTGGTCTAATTCAACATATTGTGCTCTCGGAAAAATCCATCAAATGGTACTCCGAACCAGCTTTTCCTATCTCCAATCTGACTTCTACTTCTAACCCTTAGAAAAGCAATCCTATGCATTCTAGCACACATGCATGCCACCAAATTTAATTAAAAGAAAAGAATTTCAAGTTTAGAGAAACTTCCTACCTTAGGTTGTAGTAGTAGAAGGAATTTCTTGAAGGCTCTTGGAAAAATCTCCTTCTCCTTCTCTTTCTTCTTCTTTCTCTCCTCCTTCTCTTGGGGTGTTCTCTTCTGAAAATTCCAGAGCAAATGGGAGAAATAAAGTGGAAAATGAAGGGTGATGGAGGTAGAGGCCGGATTTGACAGGGGGGTAAGGTTTGGCTATAGGTGGTTTTGTAGGCCCAAAACCATGGCTTGCCCATTGGTTTTGTGTTAGGTGTGTTGGCTGCCCAACATAACTCTTAACGAGCTCCAACGAGTGTGAGACGCGTGTTTTAATGAGCGCACGCAACCTATATTCACTGTAGTACCATACCGTGTTATATTTACATGTGCGTCGTGCCGAAAACTAGCAGTTGTACTAGTATTGGTCCATCTCGTTCTCGTGCATCCTTGGAATGCAACTCTCCCAAAAACCATCCCGTAACCCTAACCATCCACCACGATGACACAATCGACCCATAACACCACAATCAATTGCCCGCATACTAATAATATACATACACATATGCATATCTTCAGGTACCGTACAAAAACGAGGTGTTACGCATCTCCTCTTCCCTTGGAAAGTGACTTCAGGTCCACCTGGAGCTTTCACTGTTAATGTCTTGGTCTTGCACTCGATACTCACACTGTACACAGACATCCAATCAATGCCAATGATAACATCGACTCCCAAGATATTTAGCTCGATCAAATCAATTCCGAAAATTCTATCTCCAATCATGATCTCGCAGTACGCATACTACCGATCAGTGGTTAAAGTCTCCCCTAACGGAGTAGCTACTGCTAAGACCTTGTCTGGAAATATCTTCGGTTCAACTTCCAGAACTTTAGAAAATTTAGGTGATGTAAAGGTATGAGATGACCCAGTATCAAACAAAACAACATCTTTCTTTCCATTCAAATAAAGTTTTCCTGTTATATAACACACACTCGTTACATAATAGTTTACTAAATAAGCGGGAAAAGAGACAACAGAAAAACACTCCTAAACACCCTCACTCGTACCAGTGATGATGTCATCCACCTCATCAGCGTTAGTTTTAGTCAAGGCAAATACTCGCCCCTGCTGGTACGGCTTCTTCCGGTCTGCTGAGTTGGTCCATTACGGAAAACATGTTGCAGCTTGGGGCAATGAGACTTGTAGTGGTCTGTCTCTCCACAGATGAAACAAGTCACAGGAGGTCTCACCCAAGTATTCTCGGGTCTTCCTGCCATATGAACAGCGTTCGCACCCGTAGGTTTGAACCTTTGAGCCAGCGACTGTCCCGTGGCATTTCCAGCAACTGTGGGCCTCTTCCCCACATTCCAGTTGTTCATCCGATTCTGAACAGCGTGGAGCTGCTCCATGTTCGCCTCCATGGCTACCGCTCGTTTGACCAGCTTGTCAAACCTCTTGATACCAAGGGGTATCATCCGTGATCTCAGACTTGGGCTCAAACCATGCTCGGATTTCTGAGCCTTCTTCGCCTCATCCATCACCAATTCGGGTGCATATCTAGAGAGCTGAGTGAATCTTGTCTCATACTTCCTAACTGACATGCCGCCCTGCTGCAGCGCCAGAAACTCCATGGCCTTCTTCTCCTGGATGTTTGATGGAAAATAATAACTGCGGAATTCCTCCAAGAATTTCTCCCAGCCAAGAACAGTATCCCCCATCGTCCGCTTCATCGACTGCCACCACACAGTCGCATCCTTCTCGAACTGCAGCGCAGCCAACTTCACCTTGTTGCCCTCCGGAGTCTCCAAGACTTCGAAGATAGTCTCGACCTATCAGATCCAATTATCAACCGCATCAAGGTCTGACTTCCTCTCAAACACCGGTGGTTTCATCCGCTTGAATGATTCCACGAGTTTGATTGCTTTGGGTACTGGATTCACAGGCACCCTTTCTTGATTCTGATTCATCGCAATGACATTGAGTGTCTGATAGACCCTCGCTAACTCCGTTTCCAAGTCCAGACCTTCCCCATTTTGAGCTCCTCTTCTAGCCATATTCTGATGCAAAAGATTCATTAAATTCGAAGTATAAAACATGAATTTTAAATCAACTTTTCATTTCATTTAATTTCAAACTTTTTACATTGGAATTTAAAACATTTCTGACACCAAATGAAAGCAGTAAGAAGATACAACAGTCTAGTTCCAACGGTTCCTCTTGGCTTCTCAAAGCTCTTCCCGTAGTTCCGCCACTTTCTCCTTCAGTACATCATACATGTTTTTCCTCTTCTCGAGTTCCCAAACACAATGACTGAGAGTTGCGATGCTCTCCTTGCACTTCGCACACTGCACCTGCAACAGCTCTGCTCTCTCCCTCTGAGTCTCTACCTGCCTCTGAAGAGACACAAGGAGACTACTCGGAACTGGTTCTTCCTCGTCGGAGGAATCATCAGATGAATCCGGAGGTGGAGTGATCTCTCTGGACTCAGGATATTCCTCTTCAAATTCTTCAGGATCCTCTTCGTCTGAATCAGCTTGCCCGGGGTAGTAATCCTCCTTAATTATGTGCCAATCGTCACCTCCAGCTGGGTCGAAGTGGTCCGCCATCTTAAAGAAAGGGAAAGAAGAACCATAAATCATAGAGCAACACAAATATAAGTGACTTACATTTAAATCTCTAGACTCACACACTCTAATGTCCACTTCTAGGGTGTCGTTCCTTATAAATTTGTACTACTTGGAAGCGTGGCTCTGATACCACTCTGTAACACCCCGAATTCCAAAACAGACTAAATTCGAAGTTCCACAGGATCTTTACACTTCTCTTTGTACAATTTTACATGGAATTAAAAACTATTGTTACATCGGAGTTATATTTACATTTACATTTATACAGCGAAAGCAATTTTACAATATTTACATGAATAAAAATATACAACATTTGAATCAATCTTTAAGCAGCATGTATACTTTAGTCTTGCCCATCTCCTTATCCTGCATAGCAAACTGTAGACGCATCAGTTGCTTACAACCGACGAAATATTATACACAGCCATCCTCACCATGCCGAACAGTATAACGATTTTCCATACTTAAACAAACCACAAACTTGATCACAGACAAAGCTACAAAGGGACCACCCTATTGATGTCGTGTTGTGCTGTGCACTTAGTCCTTAATGTAATTGTTTACATTATATGACACTAATGCACACTTGTTCAGAGTCTATGCAGCCCATACTACATAGGTTCGAGGGCAAGCCCTTAATCTTTCTTCATCTTGTAGGGTTCAATCCGTCGCCATGATTTAATCTACTACTATAACTACAGTATGTATCCTAGGCGTTCTATGAGTTACGAGCTCACGTCTAGGCGCCCTGGAGAGAATCCCAACGCACTGACACATGACTCATCATGCAGGCATCATGTGGTAATTCACCTCCTACCATAGACATGACACCACCTGCAGTCATTAGATCACCCTATAAGCGTCGTCACTGGGACGGTACTCTGGAGTAGTATTCATGCCCTAATCATGACGCATCATGGGACATCCTGTGAATACTCTCACGCCGCCAATCCAATGACCCTCATACTCATATTTTTCTCTTATGTTCATCACGTCTTCACTATGTATCTAATCCTTATGTATAATTGAAGGTCAATACTCCAGAATCTAGCATTACTCCTACATCGGTCTTATCAACATCAATTATTATCAACAACCCAAACTTGGTCAAAATATCAAAATCTTCTTTTCCATATTTTTCATTCTTGCCGACGTAGAGTTTAGCTAAAAAATTCTATTCTAAGTCCTCCTTTCACCTTTATAGAAGAAAACATATTTGCTCACAAAATTGTACATTTCATCGAGTTGTCTTTTTCTCATACTTCCATGCACAACTTGCATATTCAAAATTCTCATTTTAATTATACCCAACATTTATGAATGAAAATCTCAATTTATCTCTTTGCAATTATTTCTATAATCAAAAAAAATTCACTTCTTTGTTTTAGCGTTTCAAAAGATCAAACTAAGATGAATACTTCACTCTTAAATTTTGTACTCTCATTTCTCTTTTTAAAGGTCCACATGTAAAAAAAAATATATTTTTTTATGAAGTCTATGTATTTTCAGAAACTTTCTAATATTTTTCTCAGTATTTATTTTATTTTTAAAAACTCAAAAATAATCAAGTGAAAAAAATAAAAATAGATTTTCTCTAAAAAAATTTGGCCTTGGCTAGTTTCGAACCCGCACACACACATAGCCAGGTGCACAGTCACCGAACACCAAACCCCACGCGCTAGCCAAAAGGGACAAGTGCCCAACTGTCATAAAGGGAGAGTGAATGGGGTTTGAGTCCAGTTCTCGGCATTTGGGAAAATCAAAAAAAATAAAAGTAAAAAGCCTCTGCCGTGACTCGAATCCACACACACACACTACCGCACCACTACAGTAACGCAACTAGCACCCCCCCTATAACCAGTATGACCATGGTGACTAACTGATATAGGATTAGTTTAAAATAGGTTTATGTCGATCCTCTGTTTATTAGAATTATTTAATTTTTCAAAAGATCATAACTTCGTTTCTTGTTCACAAAAAGTCCAAAAAATTTTCAGAATACTGAGTTTACATTCATTTAACAAATCAGTATTTTTAACAAATCAGTGTTTTTAAAATAATTTTTTTGGCATTAAAACAAGTATTTTTCATTCTAATTTGCATTCTATGTTTACAATTGCACAATTTCAATTTAACAAAACTTTCTATTAAATTTTGCTTTATAACTTTATTAAAGAAGTATTAAATTCTGTTTTTCTCTTCTTTTATCCATAATACTCATAAACAAAGTTACATTCCTTGAACAAGTGTTACAATGGTTCAATAAACGCAAAAATTCATAATTCATCTATTAACCATTCATAAACATTTTTCTACAATCACATGGTTCTAATTTCACAAATTTCATGGCAATAAGTCAATTTAACTACATTAGACATGAATTATAACTAATAGCATGCAATTCATCAAGCATTTACTCAATTATCTACCAAGTCCTTTTTAGAGCCAATAAGTGATTATCTTATTAATTCTTTTAGCATTCATATATATCAAAAATCCCTAGCATGATGTCTAAGATTAGAAGTATAGAAAAACACCCACCTATTTGAAGAAAAACACTACAAAAGCTCCTAGATACTCCTTGAACACACGAGCGATCCTTCTCCTCCTAGTTTTAGCCACCACAAATGTTTCCTCCTCCTTGAACTAGTGAACCCGAGCCTCCCTCTTGCCTTGGTGAAGTGGCCGGCCTCTAAGAATGGAACAAAAACTAAATACTCTCAATCTTTTTCTAACTCTCTCAATCTTTTTCTAACTCTCTCAATCTTTTTACTCTCCTATGTATTTCTTTCTTTCTTTTCTTTACAAAATTTCTTAGTGTGTTGTATGCATACAAAGGAGGGGTATTTATACTAGTTTTAGGGTGAAATGGAGGGCTGGGATTGCGTTAGATGGTTGTAGATAAATGGCTAGGATACATTGGGAAGTTGTAGCAACCACCTATGAGCAAGTAACCACCCATCCACTAAGTTACTTCTCCACTCTCTCCTATGCAAATCCGGCCAAGTAGAAGGGTGTGCAATGCACACTCTCGTGCATGCACGTGCCAAATGTAGCACCCCTAACTACTAGTTGTGCATGATCATTTAATTAATTGTCTAAAAAAATGATCTACACTACAAGTCATGTTATTTAAAAGATAAAATCACTAGTGGGCTTTTAATTGGTGAGCTCAAATTTCAATGGGCTAAAAAATAAATCAAATAATCAGGATGGGCTTTAAAATAAACAACTAGGCTTTCAAAAATAAAAGAGAGATGGGAAAATGTTTATTCATGCTACAAAATAAATAATTCTTATAGAAAATGAACCTGAATTAATACGTGCAATGCACGTAAAATTCACAAACCTTCATTTAATTTAAAAATAAAGAATTAGAGTATTACAATTGCTCTCTTGGCTTATCATTGAGTTAGAGAAATGCTATTTTTTGCCTGCTATTAGTAGGAATATTATTACAATTTCTTGTTTGGACAAGAATGGTTTTTCGTTTATAATAAATAAAAAAAGTTATTTTATTTATTTGAATGATATTGATTATGGTAGTGCACAATTGAGTAATGTACTTTATATTCTCGACCTCGAAATGCATGTCTATAATATAAATACTAAGAGGTTCAAGTCAAATGATACAAACCCAACTTACCTCTAGAATTGTCATTTGGGCCACATAAATGAGAACTACATATCTAAACTCCATAAAGATGGATTCTTGGACTCATTTGATTTTGAATAATTTGACGTGTGTGAACTTTGTTTGTTGGGCAAGAGGACAAAAGCTCCATTCACTGCAAAGGTTAAAGGATTAGTGATCTTTACGTCTCATACATAGTGATGTCTGCAGACCTTTCAACACATTGATTAGAGGAGGTTTTCAGTACTTCATTACATTTACTGATGATTTCAGTAGATATGGGTTTGTATATTTGATGAAACACAAATTAGAGTCATTTGAAAAGTTCAAAAAATTCAAGAATGAGGTACAAAATCAACTTGGTAAAAGTATTAAAGCCCTTCGATCAAATTGAGGTGGTGAGTACTAAAGCCAACATTTTGATGACCATCTAAAAGAGTGCCGGATAATTTCTTAACTCACTCCCCCTGGAACATCACAATGGAATGGTATCTCTGAGAGGAGGAACCGGACCTTGTTAGACATGGTCCGATCTATTATGAGTCATGCAAACCTTCTAAGCTCTTTCTGGGGACATGCTCTATTTACAGCTGCTTTCACACTTAACCGTAATCCATCTAAAACAGTTCAAGAGACACCATTTGAGATATGGACTGGGAGGTGTCATAGTGTGTCTTTTATGAAGATTTGGGGTTGTGAAGCCTATGTAAGGTGCCAAATCCCTCATAAACTTGGTCACAAATCTGATAAGTGCTTCTTTGTAGGATATCCCAAGGATACCAAGGTATACTATTTCCATTATCCGACCGAAAGGCAAAGTGTTTGTCGTACGGACTACTGTGTTCCTAGAGAGAGAATTCGTCTCCAAAAGAACCAGTGGGAGACTAATAGAACTTGAAGAAATTCAAATTTCACAAAGTAGCAACGAACCAATGATGGAAAGGGAGCAGACTCCAAAAATTATTATGTAACAACCACCTACTCAAGTAGCACAAGGCCTATGTAAGTCTAGTAGGATACCTCATCAACCCGAGAGATTTGGATTTCTCGTGACTCAACATGGTGATGTATTGCTCTAGGATCAAGATGAGCCTACGACTTATGAGGAGGCTGTAAAAGGCCCAGACTCTGAGAAATGGCTTGTGTCCATGAGATTTTAGATGGAATCCATGTATGCCAACCAAGTATGGACCTTGGTAGGCCCACCTGAAGGGGTAAAACCTATTGGATGCAAATGAGATTTCAAAAAGAAAACTGACATGGCTGGTAGTGTGCATACCTTTAAGGGACGGTGGTGGCTAAAGGTTTCAAGCAAGTTCTTGGTGTAGACTATGATGAGATTTTTTTCCCAATTGTCATGCTTAAATCCATTCGGATCTTACTTGCTATCACAGCATATCACGATTATGAAATATGGCAGATAGATATCAAAACTGCTTTCCTAAATGGAAATCTTCTCGAGGATGTGTACATGACACAACCTGAGTGTTTTATTACTCCAAAGGATGTTGGAAAGTGTTGATTCTTGGTTTTGGTGACTACAACATAATAAAAAGTTGTTCTACTATATATCTCTTGCAGAGTGTATCAAAGTCAATACCATGGTGAAATACACGAAGGCAACACAATCTGATGAAGCTTTCAAGAGTAATTGATTAAGCTTCAAGACATCAAGACAAAGGTTCAAGCTCAAGACAAAGACTCAAGTTCAAGACAAGATTCAAAGTGCTTCAATTGTTTAAACAGAGTGTCTTGTAATATTGTATTCTTAATTCTTTGAGTCTTAGAAACTTGTAATAGCCTTATCACACACACACTCACACATACTTTAAATAATCTGAGTGTTTTACAAAATCAAAATGTCAAAACATGCTTGAATAAGTTCAGCTGTATGAGTACTAGTCGACTGCTCCTTGGAACCAGTCGACTGTCATAGTACGAAACTGCCCGAACTCATACAAGCTCTGGCCAATCGACTTATTATGGCAACCCAGTCGACTGTTCAAGCCGTTTCGACAGTTTTCTAAATTTAAAACTTGTTTTTCAAATTAAAATCTTTTATATCTATTTTATTACTGTTTATGGAACTGTTTTACAAAAGTTCCTTGATTCTTACTCTATAAATAGAGTATAGGAATCATTTGGAAAAGTTTCCAAGCATTCTTTAACTTTCAAGTCTTTTATTTTCAATAAGAACAAGTGTTTCAAAAGCACACAAACTCTCTTAGACTTGGTTTTCTGAATTTCAGTCTAATATAACATTGATATCGTTTTAGACTGAATTCAAAAGTTGACCTAATAGCCACTATACAAAAGCACTATAACATACAAGGCTATAGGTTGTTGTAAACTCAATTTTTGTTGTTGTTTTCACTTTCGAGCTGTGAGAGTGGTCCTCTCGGTTGGAGAGTATGACTCTTGATTTTAGAGTCGATTTCACTCTAGGGTGTAGAGTGGGTTTGCTCTCTCTAGTGGTGAGAGGGGTTTACGGATTTGACATTGTTGTTGTCAAGGCCGTAGAGTATTCTTTTACTTTTTCAAGAATAGTGGAAAATCTCAAGTGGGTTGCTTGGGGACTGGATGTAGGTCGGGAGGACCAGACCAGGATACATCGTCGTGTTTGGCTGTGATTGACTCTCTGTGGTTGTATTCTCTCAACTTGCAATTTTAATTTGTCTGAGTTTTATTTCAAAAACTTGTCTCGTAAGTCGACTGGTTTTCCGATATAAGTCGACTGATCAGACTTGTAACTCTTCAGTAAAATACTCTTCTTATCTGACGCAACAGTCGACTGTATATCTATTTTCAGTCGACTTAACAGTACGAAAAGTTCAAGTTTTTAATTAATTTTTATACAACACTATTCACCCCCCCCCCCCTCTAGTATTATTTGCCTTGCCTACATGATCTAACACTTGGTATCAGAGCCTGGTTGAGTGCAATGGCATCTACTTCAAATGCAAGCCAATACCATGAAGGCCAAACCACACAAAGGCCACCCCTATTCGATGGAACAAACTATAACTATTGGAAGTGTAGAATGCAGATCTACCTTCAGTCCATCAACTATGAGATTTGGAACATGACTGAGACAGAATTCACTGCTCCTACAATTTCCTATGCACAATGGAACGCTGACATGAAGAGCAACACAATGAACAATGCAAAGGTGATGAATGCTTTATTCTGTGCACTTACCAAAGAGGAGTTCAATCGTGTGTCAAATGCAACAACGGGCTCATCAAATTTGGCACACACTCCGTATGAAGGAGAACGAGAATGTGTCGGACATGATAACATGGTTCACGGACATTACAAACTCTCTTGTGGTCCTTGGAAAGACGTACGCGCAAGTAGAAATGGTGAGGAAAATTCTTCGTGCCCCAACCCCCGAATGGGAGAAGATGACCACCGCCATATAAGAAGCCAACGATTTAACACAACTCTCTCTTGAGAATCTTATGAAAAATCTTATGGCATATGAAGTACAACTTGAAGAATGCAAGAAAGATCTAGAACCTCAACAAGCGAAGAAGAAGACACTCGCTTTCAAGGCCATGTCGGATTCTGAAGATGAAGAAGAAGATGAAGAAGAAATAGCCATGTTCACTAGAAAGATCAAGAAATTTTTACGAAAAGGTAAATTTAATTCCAAGTTTAAAGATACTAATGAACTTTTCACTTATTTCAAGTGTAACAAGACAGGTCATATGAAGAAGGATTGCCCATTAGAAAATGCAAAATCAAAAGGAAAGGCTCCCAACTTCAAGATGGACAAGTACACAAAGAACAAGTATATGAAGAACAAGAAGGCATATCAAGGAACTTGGGATGATAGCGACTCTTCATCGGAAGAAGAGAATGAGGAGTCAAATGAAGTAGTGAACGTATGTTTCATGGCTACACAAAACGATGTACCTAAAAGAGAACGTTGGATACTTGACAGCGGATGCTCCAAGCATATGACTGGTCATGCTAATCTGCTTTCTTCCATACATGAGATAGATGGAGGAACAGTCACATTCGGTGACAACAACAAAGGAAGGTTATTAGAATAGGCATGGTCGGTAAGAACACTACCCCTACTATAGAAGAAGTATTTCTAGTTAGTAGATTAAAGCATAATCTGTTAAGTATTAGCCAACTTTGTGATAAGAGATAATTGTTTTTGAAAAAAATGTATGTTTAATATATGATTCATCTATGCAAAACGTTATTTTTCAAGGTTTTAGGAAAAACAATATTTATGAGTTATGCTTAAAAACAAATGAATTTTCTAATGATTTTTGTTTAGTAGCTTCTAACAATGATTCTTGGCTTTGGCATAAAAGATTTGTCCATGTAAATATGAAAAATATTGCTAAATTGTCTAAATACAACCTAGTTAAAGGACTGCAAAGACTATCTTTTAAGAAAGATAAGTTTTGTGATGCATGTCAACTAGGAAAACAAGTCAAATCTACTTTTAAGACAAAAGAAATGATTTCTACTAGTAGGCCTCTCGAATTAATCCATATGGATTTATTTGGTCCTACTATAGTCGCTTCTTTAAATAAAAGTAGATATATATTTGTTTTAGTAGATAATTTTTCAATATTTACATGGGTTTTCTTTTTAAAACATAAATATGATGCCTTTGAAGAATTTGCAAATTTCTGCAAACGAATTCAAAATCAAAAATCTCTAACCATAGTCACTATTAGAAGTGATCATGGTGGAGAATTTGAGAATGAAACGTTTTCAGAATATTGCAACAAGAATGGTATAACACATTCGTTTGCATTTCCTAGAGCTTCATCACAAAATGGAGTGGTCGAAAGAAAGAATAGGACATTGCAAGAGTGTGCACGTACTATACTTGTTGAAAGCAATTTGCCTAAGTACTTCTGCGCGGAAACTATTTCTACAGCATGTTATGTTTTAAATATAGTATTGATTAGGCCTAAGCTTAAAAAAACTTGTTATGAACTATTTTTTGAAAGAATTCCTAAAGTATCTTATTTTAAAGTATTTGGATGCAAGTGTTTTATTTTAAAAACTAAAGATAATTTAGATAAATTTGATCCTAGATCTAATGAAGGTATCTTCGTTGGATACTCAAATAGGAGTAAGGCATATAGAATTTTCAATAAGTCAACTTTGACTATTGAAGAATCTATGCATGTTTTATTTGATGAATCCTTGCCTTCATCTACTGTTATTAAATATGATGAAATTGAATCATCACCTTTAAATAACGTTGTTAAATCACTATAGCAAACTACCCTAAACAAGTCGACTAATGTGAATCAGTCGGCTGATGGACTTATTAAGTCAACTGATCCTGTTGTGATGACTCAAACTTTACCAAAAACATTGGTTGAAGTTACAGATCATCCTCATGACTTAATAATTGGTGACATTTCACGTGGTATTCAAACAAGATCTCATGTTAACATGATTTTTCATACGACTTTCTTGTCGGATTTTGAACCGAAGAATATACAAGAAGCTTGTGAGAATGAATTTTGGATGAATTCTATGCAAGATGAACTTAACCAATTTATAAGAAATGAAGTATGGGATCTAGTTCCACGACCTCCTGATCGTACTATAATTGGTACCAAATGGGTATTTAAGAATAAGTTAGATGAATCAGGACAAGTCGTTAGGAACAAGGCTAGATTAGTTGCTCAAGGATATAATCAAGAAGAAGGAATTGATTTTGATGAAACATATGCTCCTGTTGCTAGATATCTTTTGTGTGTTTTATGAATTTTACACTTTTCCAAATGGATATTAAAAGTACTTTCTTGAATGGATCTATTAAGGAAGATGTTTATGTTAAGCAACCACCCGGTTTCGAACATGAACAATTTCCAAACCACGTTTTTAAATTGAAAAGGGCATTATATGGTCTTAAATAAGCACCGTGTGCTTGGTATGATCGGTTAAAAACTTTTCTCTTATAAACTGGTTTTGAGATAGGTAAAGTAGATACTACATTGTTTATTAGGAAAATAGAGACAGATATTCTAATCATACAAATATATGTAGATGACATAATTTTTGGATCTACTAATAGTAATCTCTGTCAAGAGTTTGTTAATACCATGAAAAATGAGTATGAGATGAGTCACATGGGCGAACTCAATTATTTTCTTAGACTACAAATAAAGCAGTCACAAAATGGCATATTTATTAATCAAGAAAAATATGCTAGTAGACCAGATATTATGTTTAGTGTATGTTTGTGTGCCAGATATCAGTCGCATCCCAGAGAATCTCACTTAAAAGCTGTGAAATGTATTTTAAGATACATTAAAGGCACGTCTGAATATGGTTTGTTTTATCCACGCACCGATAATTTTCAACTTTTGTCGTATAGTGACGCTGATTTTGCTGGTTGTAAAACTGATCGTAAAAGTATTAGTGGAACTTGTTATTTTTTGGGACATTCACTGGTATCTTGATACAGTAAAAAGCAAAATTCGGTATCCCTACCTACTACAGAAGCTGAATATATTGCTGCAAGTTTGGCTTGTGCCCAAATTTTATGGATGAAACAAACATTATTAGATTATGGTATTTAATTTTCAAAACCTGTTATAATGTGTGATAATACCAGTACTATTAATCTATTTAAAAATCTAGTTCAACACTCACGTATAAAACATATTGATATTCGACATCATTTTCTACGTGATCATGTTTTAAAGGGAGATATAACTTTGGATTTTATTTCTACTGATAAGCAAGTAGCAGATATATTTACCAAACCACTTAAGGAAGACACTTTTATCAACTTTAGAAGAGAACTAGGAATTAGTTGTTTTCATGACATTTCTTGAAACTAATTTTGTTTAAGTCGACTTAAACGGCTTTTTCAATCGACTTATAAAGTATTTTCGTTGACCATATTTTGGCTGAATTTTGTGTTCTGGACAGTCGACTGTATCAGTAACCAGTCGACTGACAGAAGTTTTACTTGATGTTTCGTTTGGTTAAATTTTCTCTCGACTAAGTCGACTGATATCAAAACCAGTCGACTATCGCGACATTAGTTTGGTTTTTCTGATTCTGAATCGTCACTTAACTGAGGCATCTCTCTTTCTTACTTTTACCGATTGATGGATCTTAACCGTCCATTCCCAACTTGTCTACATCTCAGCCGTCTACCTAATGTAAAAACCCTAAATCTCTTACCCCTCTTTCACTTTCACTTTTTCTCTCAAGAAGATTCAAGTTGGCTGCCCATTTCCAGTTCTTGGCGATTTCGACTTGCTGCTCAACAACTTTAGTGTCTCTTGAAGCTATTTGGGTTCTTTATCTTGTTGTTGGGTAACTCTCTCTTCATCTCTCAATCTTTTTCAAGTTTCCTAGTTTTTCAATAATGTCTAAACCTAAGAGAGCTAAGGGTTCTAATGTAGAAGAAGGTCAATCTTCTCAGAACTACCTTCAATACTTAAGGAATCCCAATCTTGTTGAGAAATTTTTTCTCATCTGTCAAATTGCAATATTTCCAGGTAGATTTGTGAATTTTCCTGATTTAGATAGGTTCCTCATCGCCCCATTGTTTGAACAATGTGGGTTATTTGAATTATTTTCCCTTTTCAATCATCCCTATTACTATCCACAACTTATCTATTTGTTTTATACAAATATGTAGGTTTCCACCTCCGATGACGGTAACGAAATATTTTTTACTACTACGGGGAAAAATATTCGAATGAGGTTAACTCCTGAAAAATTGGGAATTATTTTAGGTTTCCCTAATGAAGGGTTAGATTTGCATGAAATAGAGATGGGTGAGGATTCTATATTGTCAAAAAAATTCTTGTCTAATCGAGGTCCTCCGATGACCAATAAATCGATTATGCCGCTAGCTAAGCTCGTTACAAGAATCTTATCGTATAACATTATCCCTAAAACGGGTAGTTAAGACAAATTTTCACATGAGTTGAAACAAGTCGTGTATGCAATTTTTGGCAATATTCAAATCAATTGGAGTCGAGTCATTTTCAATCGTCTCCATAAGGGTCACACATCTTTCCTTCCTTTTGGTGCACTTCTTACTCATTTTTTCAATTTTTATGAAGTTGATCTTGATTCCGAGTAGAGTGTTGTTACTCACTATGAGTCTCTTGATCGTGCGAGTTTAGCTCGTATGAAGATCCTTAACTCTCCTCCTCGGTTTCCTCAAAGGAATTTACCTCCTATTCCTTTAGCCACTTCTGATCGTCGGTCTTCTGCTTTTAGTTCTTCTCGTCCAAGAGCTGTCTTTGCTGATCCCAAGAATCTTTATACTTCGGTTAATTATCTCATGGATCGTACTGATCTTATTCTAGGTAGACAAGATAATCTTGAGGCTAGCCTTGCTAACCTTACTCACATGTTCACTCAACAATTTTCACAACCTCCCCCTGCTTCCAAAGGTGATGATGACGAAGAAAGAGAATAAACTTGATGTATTTTTTTATTTTCAACTATATTTTATGTTTGTTATTTTTCTATCTTCTATTTGTAATCTGCAACAATGTACTTGATTTCTTATGTATAAATGTGTTATGGTTATGCAATGTTGATTTTGTTCTTTATGATATATCCTTCCTCCTTATGTTTTTGTTGATGACAAAGGGAGAGAAAAATATGGTTCTGTGGTTTATATGGTTGGTTTTGTGGTTTATATGGTTTTGTGGTTTTTTGTGCATGTTTTATATATGTTGTTATTATTTCACAATTGTGCATATTGTATATTATTTAGGTGGAGCTTATTTCACATTTGTATATCTTTAAATTATGTGTGACATCTTGCTATGTATATTGTTATTATTATAAGTTATTGTGTTGTCATCATCAAAAAGAGGGAGAATGTTGATTCTTGGTTTTGATGACTACAACACAATACAAAGTTGTTCGACCATATATCTCTTGCAGAGGGTATCAAAGTCAATACCATGGTGAAATACACAAAGACTACATAATCTGATGAAGCTTTCAAGAGTAATTGATCAAGCTTCAAGGCATCAAGACAAAGGCTCAAGCTTAAGACAAGACTCAAGTTCAAGACAAGATTCAAAGTGCTTCAATTGTTTAAACAAAGTGTCTTGTAATATTGAATTCTTAATTCTTTGAGTCTTAGAAACTTGTAATAGCCTTGTCACACACAGACTCACACATACTTTAAATAATCTGAGTGTTTTGCAAAATCAAAATGTCAAAACAAGCTTGAATAAGTTCAGCTGTATGAGTACCAGTCGACCGCTCCTTGGAACCAGTCGACCGTCATAGTACGAAACTGCCTGAACTCATACAAGCTTTGGCCAGTCGACTCATTACGGCAACCCAGTCGACTGTTCAAGCCATTTCGACAGTTTTCTGAATTTAAAACTTGTTTTTCAAATTAAAATCTTTTATATCCGTTTTATTACGGTTTATAGAACTGTTTTACAAACATTCCTTGATTATTACTCTATAAATAGAGTATAGGAATCATTTGGAAAAGTTTCCAAGCATTCTTTAACTTTCAAGTCTTTTGTTTTCAATAAGAACAAGGGTTTCAAAAGCATACAAACTCTCTAAGACTTGGTTCTCTGAATTTCAGTCTAATATAACATTGATCTCGTTTTAGACTAAATTCAGAAGTTGACCTAATAGCCACTGTACAAAAGCACTATCACATACAAGGCTATAGGTTGTTGTAAACTCAATTTTTGTTGTTGTTTTCACTCTCGGGTTGTGAGAGTGGTCCTCTCGATTGGAGAGTATGACTCTTGGTTTTAGAGTCGGTTTCACTCTAGGGTGTAGAGCGGGTTTGCTCTCTCTAGTGGAGAGAGAGGTCTACGGATTTGACATTGTTGTTGTCAAAGGCCGTAGAGTATTCTTGTACTTTTTCAAGAATAGTGGAAAATCTCAAGTGGGTTGCTTGGGGACTGGATGTAGGTCGGGAGGACCGAACCAGGATACATCGTTGTGTTTGGCTGTGATTGACTCTTTGTGGTTGTATTCTCTTAACATGCAATTTCAATTTCTCCGAGTTTTATTTGAAAAACTTATCTGGTAAATCGACTGGTTTTTCGCTATAAGTCGACTGATCAGACTTGTAACTCTTCAGTAAAATACTCTTCTTATCTGACGCAATAGTCGACTGTATATCTATTTTCAGTCGACTTAACAGTACAAAAAGTTCAAGTTTTTAATTAACTTTTATACAACACTATTCACCCCCCCTCCCCCTCTAGTGTTATTTGCCTTGCCTACAGGATTCAACATGTGTAAGCTGCAACGATCCATTTATGGATTAAAGCTAGCTTCTAGAAGCTGGAATCTTCATTTCGATGATACAATCAAAGAGTTTGGTTTCATTAAGAATGAAGATGAACCTTGTATGTACAAGAAGGTTAGTGGGAGCACAGATGTATTTCTGGTGTTGTATGTAGATGACATACTACTCATCGAGAATGATATCCCTACCTTACAGTCTGTAAAGACTTGGCTAGAAAAATGCTTTTCCATGAAGGACTTGGGTGAAGCTACCTATGTATTAGGCATTAAGATCTTTAGAGATAGATCAAGGACTGCTTGGCCTGAGTCAGAGTACATACATAGACAAAGTATTGAAATGCTTCAATATGAAAGAGTCCAAGAAAGGATTCCTTCCTATGTCGCACGGTGTAAGTCTGTCTAAGGCTCAATGTCCTTCCATTCAAGATGAAAGAGACTGCATGACTAAGATTCCATATGCACCTGCAACTGGATCTATCATGTATGTCATGTTATGTACTCGTTCAGATGTCTCATATACTTTGAGCATGACGAGCAGGTACCAGTCAGATCCTAGTGAGAGTCACTAGACTGATGTCAAGAACATCCTTAAGTACTTAAGAATGACTAAGGATCTGTTCTTGGTATATGGAGTCGAGGAAGAGCTTGTTGTAGAGGGCTACACTGATGCTAGCTTCTTGTCCGATATGAACGACTCCAAATCGCAATCGAATTTTGTGTTTTGCCTAAATGGTGGAGCTGTGACCTGGAAGAGTTCGAAGCAAGAGACAGTTGCCGATTCTACCACAGAGGCTGAGTATATCATTGCCTCCAATGCAGCAAAGGAAGCTGTTTGGATCAGAAAGTTCATCACTGAACTTGGCGTGGTTCCTAGCATTGTGGACCGGTGGACCTCTATTCTAATAATAATGGGGCCATTGCACAAGCAAAGGAGCCTAGATCTCACCAGCGATCCAAATATATACTTAGGTGCTTCTATCTCATTCGAGAGATCATCGATAGAGGATATGTGAAGATATACAGAGTACTGATAGATGAAAACATCACTAACCCATTGACAAAGCCTCTTGCACAGCAAAAGCATAAGGGTCACACTAAATCTATAGGCTTTAGATGTATGCCTGATTGGCTCTAGTGCAAGTGTGAGATTGTTAGTATATGCCCTAGAGGTCAGTTGTGTATTGACATTACTAGTTTACATTGTATCATGATATTTATTTCATATATGAGGCATTTCATCTATTGTGTTGTTTATTGTGATTAAATGAACAAAATAAAGTCGTTAGAATAGTAAGTTCAATACTATGTGATATCAAGTACATGACTTGATTGTGAGATCCTATTGGTTGTAATCAGAACACTATTCTTAAATGTTCCTAGTCAAGTATTATTTTGAATAAGGACAACAATAATACATGGAGACTAGTATGTGCGTAGACTGATGACCATATTTTAGGTGACATGGATATGAGATACCAAGTCTTCACATGGGTACATATTAGAGTAATAATGTACTGGACTGACCTACCATGAGAACTCTGTATGGATCGTTTCGTGAGTGTCATAAGTTGTTCTCACAGTGACCATGGTGTACGTAGTCCTTTGACTTGAAGTCACTACGGTTTTCTACATGAGAAGTTGTATGTTTTAATATCGTCAAACGTTGCATGTATTAAGGTGATTATAAAGTCGACTATTGGATATACTATAAATCATGCGGAGGGATGTGAGTGACCTGGATAGGATTTGTCCCTCTTACATAGCAGGAGCGAGTTCTATGGGCCCCTTGACGTGCTCAAATGATTCAATATGAGATATTGAGCTCATTTATTTTAGTAAGTCTACTCGGACATCAAGAAACCAAGATTGAACTATACAAGGGTGACACGCTCTACGCCTTGTGCTCAATTAAGATATCTGGAAAAAATGACTAGACTACATGGTAACATTGGTTACGGATAGGTTATGTCAAATCACTGACATTCCTATTACTTGAGTAGCAGTGATGTATTGCTAGAAACTGCTTACTATTTGTAATACTAGAATATAATTTTAGTATTACTGTCAACGTTACAGGGCCACACACTGAGAATGGATCGAAATTGAATTTAAATTCATGAGATGAATTTAATTGGGAATCCTAGTAAGGCTTGTACTCCTGACATGGTTGGGTAATTAATTAGATTAAATGAGTCAACTAAAGTTCAAAGGCCCACACACGAATCTGACCCGGGTCAGATTGTGAGCCCAACAGCCTCATTGGTCTCTTAGGGTTGATTTTCTGCATCTATATATAAGATATGTATATGTGGAAAAGATACACATGAGAAAACCCTCGCCGTCACAGAAATTATAAGAGAGAGATTGTGAGGAACATCCCCTTTCCGCAGGTAGCATCGCGGCGTGAGGAAAAGCTTGATTAGATCCATTCGTGTGGATACTGTAGAGGCACCACAATATTGTAGTGATGTAATCGGCATACTGTGGAGACAGCAAATCCATCTTCAAGGTATATCTCCTAAACATGATTATGGTTTTCACATGGATCCATAGCTAGGTTTCGATATCTTTTTTGTAATTTTTTTGCTGTGTATTTAATTTGTGATTGCCTTCGAAACCTAACAATTTCTCCCTTTCAACTCTTTGCAAAGGAATGCAATTGGATGCTTTCATTGCATAAGAATGACTCCTACCTCTTTACTAGCTGCGTCACACTCCAAAGTAAAATTTTCTTTAAAATTGGGCAAGGCAAGCACTGGGGGTGAGGTGAGGGCCAACTTGAGGGCTTCAAAGGCCTGTTGATCTGCTGGAGTCCATTGAAAGGCTCCCTTTTTTGTAAGAGCTAATTAAGGATAGGCTATAGTAGCATATTTATCAATAAACTTTCGATAATAACCAGCTAACCCTAAGAATCCCCTTAGAGCTTTGATAGTTTTGGGTTGTGGCCACTCATTAATATCTTGGATTTTGCTGGGATCAGCTGATACACCTTGATCAAAGACAATGTGGCCAAGGAAAGACACTTCCCGTACCCCAAATACACACTTACTCTTCTTGGCACATAGTGAGTTCTTCTCTAATAGCTGCAAAACAAGTTGTAGATGATGTTCATGTTCAAGTTGAGACCTTCTATATACCAGTATATCATCAAAAAATTCATGCACAAACTTCCTTATATAATGTTTGAAGACTTCATTCATAAGGGATTGGAATGTGGAGGGGGCGTTGGTGAGGCCAAATGGCATAACCATATACTCATAGTGGCCTTTATGGGTCTTGAATGTAGTCTTGTGGATGACTTCAGGGTTCATTCAAATTTGGTAATACCCACTGCGAAGATCAAGCTTGCTAAACACTTGGGAACCTTGAAATTCATCTAGTAACTCATCAAATATAGGAATGGGGAACTTGTTCCTGATAGTCCTTTTGTTTAGTGCCTTGTAGTCCACGCACAAATGCCATGTCCCATCTGGTTTCTTCACCATAACAATAGAAGATGCGTAACAACTATTACTAGGCCTAATAACCCCAGACTGCAACATCTCTTTAATGAGTTTCTCTATCGCATTCTTCTGATTCCAGGGGTGTTTGTAAGATCTTAGATAAACAGGTTGGGAGTTAGGAAGTAGAGGGATGTAGTGATCTTGTGGCCTGGTTGGTGGAAGAGTAGTTTGCTTCTTAAACACAGCTTCAAAGCTATTTAGAATGTTGGAAATTCCTTTAGATTTGCTTGTGACACCTGCTGCAAGGGTAAACTCTGATGGGGACACAACAGTGACTTGGAGCAACATACCTCTCTTCAAGTGCAGCAGAGTTTTCTATAAGCTTTTGGGCCCAATTACCTCCAATGAACTGTTATTGACACCTTGTAGCACCTTGACTTCTCCCCCTTGTTCATAAACAACTGAGTAATTTTTTAAGCTCAATCAAATTCCTTCCAAGTTGCGTATCCATTGAGTTCCAAGTATTAGCTGACTGGTTCTCAATGGCAACACATAAAAGGAAGTTGTGATAGCTACCCCTTGACAAACAAACTCCAACCCTTCACAAATTCCTTCACACTGCAGTTGTTGCCCCCCCCTCCAGCTATGGTAACACAATATTTCACAGCATTGTTAATAGGAATTTTTGCCCTCTTACCACTTGTGAATCTATGAAATTGTAGGTGGATCCTGTGTCGATGAGTGCATACATTTCATGAGTCAGGATGTTTCCCTTTAGCCTAAGTGTTTGGGGTGCTTCTATACCTTCAATAGCACTCAATAAGATGGTAGGAGGTGTGGACTCTGGAAGAACAACCTGCATGCAATTGAGCTATCTATCAACTAGTATGTCATGCTCCTTCTCCTTCTCTTCTATTTTCTCCTCTCCACATGCTTTTTCAGGATCTAAATCACCTTCAGTTTGCATAAGTGATATTTCTTCTACACCTATGACCCTTGGTCCACTTCTCATCACAACGGAAACATAGATTCTAAGCCATCTTCTCTGCTAACATCTTATCAAAGGCGGTCTGTTTGGGTATCTCAGGAGTGGTAGTTTTTACCTCAGTAGTGGAAGCTTTGCCAATTGGAGGTGCATAAGAGGACCCTGGTCGAAAGTTGATCCCCAAATACTTAGAAGCCTTCCTTTGGAACATCATAATCGTCTCTTTTGCAATTGCCACCTTATAAGCAGAAGTGATGGACTGGTGGTGTTCAAGCAATACCTCTTGCTGAATCTCTTCTTTCAGTCCTGAGAAAAATCAATCTATCAACACAAATATCTTTAATGACTTTCTGAGGTGACTATATTTGAGAAATTCTTTGTGGAATTCTTGTACTACCTGTTTGTTGAAGTTTGAGCAGGGTCGCAGTTGGATTATGTAACTCCGTTGGTCTAAAATAAAGGAGCAATTCCTTTTTTAACAAACTCCATGGAATCTCCCTCCCATGTTGCCTCTTAAACCATGTCCACCACATTAACGCGTCAACCCTCAAAAAATACATGCTAATATTCACCTGGTACCTCTCCTCAATCCTTTGGGTATCGAAATTGTTTTCTCGGTAGAAAAACCAATTACTAATATCACTTGTGCCATCAAATAAGGGAATCTCAAGTTTGGTATGTTTGGGGAATATGGACGGATACCTGTCAAGCTCCTCTTCATCTATTCGCCATCCAGTGTTGGTGCTCATCTCAGAGAGTGGAAGGGGTGGAGGAAGCTGCTAGTTGCGAGGGTTGGGCGTGTGGGTGTTCTCTTCTTTACTATAGGAGTCTCTTTCAGCAAGGCAACACAACAAGCTTCGGATCTCTTCGTTCTGCAGTTGCAACCCCGTCATCTGGTGGTGCAAAGTTCCAATCGACATTTCGAGGCCCTCGACCCTTTAAGTTAGATCGGTCGATTGTTGGCGCTCAACACCACCTAGGGTGGAACCCCGCATCAACTGGCTTGGAGATTCGACTCCAGAGTTTCCTCCAGATTCAAGCATCGGTAAGTGCTCGATCGGGTTTCCAGGGTTCATGGGATCAGCTTGCTCTGATACCATTGATAGAGCTCCAAATGGAGGACCTACTACTATCGGTCACGGAGGTTCCCTTCCGGAGCGGGTATTAACCATGTTACCTGATAACTGAGAACATAAAGAAGATAGAGGAAGGGGAAGTAGAAGAAGAAGAGGAGGAAGAAGATAAAATAAGGAGATTTAATTCATTTCATCATCAAACACCATACAACTCACGGCTGCCTATAGGTAGTGAAGAAGATGACAACGGTAGATACACTAATGACACAATGACACGTATCACATGCAATGCGCGTATAAACAACAAAAGAAATAAAAGAAATAACGGCCAACTGCTTTCACTGTAGCCTGGGCCCCACTGCAAAATAACTACCTACTCATAAATTGCCACATAAGCATGTGCGGCATCCGTGATAGCTATAACCCCTGTTTTTCATTTTATGTATTTTGGAGTGTATTTTATCATTTTGTGTATTTTTATCTCTCTTGTATTTTTCTGAACCATATATTGGATTTGTTTTCAATATATGTTCTTTTTATTTCATTTTGAGCTCCTTGTGTTGTTTGTTCGTCGTTTTGGTTTGTTTCCATCATTTTTGTTCTTTTTCTCATTTTCTTGGCCTCGTTATCTTTATTTTATTTTCCCGGGTGATGTGATGGAATTTTGGTGGTGATTTTCCAACCTTGTGATTTTTGACTCCTAATGAGATTTTTAGGAGCCATAGAATTCACACTAATTGTATTCCTATTTGAAATTGACCTAATACCCATTACCTATTTGTATACCTATTACTACATACTAATACCCACAACCCATTAGCCCACATTTAACCCCATATATATATAACTCATAACACCTTAAACCCTAACCCTAATCCCTATTCTCTCTTCCTCCTAATCCCGGCCTCTCTCTCCCCCTAATCTTTTGCTCGCGGCTGCTTCCTCCCCTCAAACCCGAGCCTTCCCCCTCCTTGTTGGCCGGCAACCACCAAGCACCACAATCACCATCAACATCCCTTCAATCATCTCTTCTTGTGGATTCTTGAAGTGGGTATTTTCCACTTCGTTCGTTGCATTAAGGAGATTTTTCGTGTGGGAGTTTTTGTTCTTTGTTACTTGGATTCGTGCTTGGAGCGGATTTCGTTCGTGGGTTTTGCTTCTAGGACTATTTGCATCGTGTTCATCTCTATACTAAGGCAAGTAACTTATACTACAATTCATTAGGTTGATACAAGTCAAAAAGTTCACATCTAGTGTAGTTGGGTCTAGAGACAACCAAAAATTGTGTTTTCCTTGATGGGTTTTGTCTCTATTGTGATAATTTGGCCATAGATGACTTATGACACCAATTTTGATAGGAGATAACCTAGGTTTTGCCCAAATCTTGATTTTTAGTCATGTATGTGAATATTTGTGTGAATTGATGTTTGGATGAATATCCATTAGAAATAATAGGAGTGGACATGTTAGTAACCCTAAAATATGATGTTTAGATATTTGGTAGGTTGTATTTCAAGTTTGGTTATGTTTGGATCAATATTCTTGAAGTTATGATGTTCTTGATTAGTAGTGTGAAATCTGTATTTACTGGGTGTTCTGTTTTGATTGCTGTTTTCGTACATGCTACAGTCCGAATCTCGATTCCAAAATAAAAGATGAATTTTAGATAATTTTTTCTATTTTCAAACCTCACTGGTTTTTCTTGATTTGGATTTCGTATGACTGAGTTATGAATGTTTTGGTACAGACGTGTCGATAAATTTCAGATTCTGTTTTGGGTTAATTTTGTTAACAAACTATTTTCAAGAACTATACATAATATCTTGATCTAATATTTTGGTCAGTGTTTCTTTATGATATTAGGGACTACCCAGATTTTTGATGAATTTTAAAGACAAGTTTTGTGTGGTGTTTTATGCTCTTTTCTAAAATCTTCTCATGCTGTATTTTGCTTACTGTTTAGTAAAGAACTCTATTTTCACTATACTTCCCTATACTGTATGCAAATATTTTGTGAAATATGAAAGTTAGTAAAGTCTACCGATTTTCATTTCCCTTTGGCGGAATTGGATTTCGATTCACTGGTTGCGAGATATCCTAGTTTTCGTACAACAGTGTTGAGATTTTCAGATTCGTTAAACTCTGTTTTCTTAATGCTTAGGTATTTTTGATGACTGACCTATACTTACTAGAATATTATGAAACTTGTTATTTTGACACTAGACTTATAGGGGAATACCCCAGATTTTTTGTGGATTTATTTAAAGTGTTTTCAGGCTGTTTTCTTGTTCTTGAAGTTGTTTTCCTGATTTCTGGCTGAACCTAAATTCTGTATTCAAATCAGTTTTGAACTGTGTTGTTGTGAGCTAGTATGTGACTTATTTATATGCGTTGGATTCGTGTGGATGTCTACTTTCCAGATCCTTAGACAGATCTAGGTTTGCATTTCTGTAGAGACGGGAATCTCTGTTTTCGTAATGATTGGTCTTGCTGTCCTGATTATGAATATAGACTATTTTGCTCGTTTATGTGACTCTATATTATCTAAGCATGCTGATTTGTTTCCCTGAACCTAATAATGATTGTATCATGTTATTTTGATACTATTTCGCACACATTCATGTCTGTTTGATAACCATAATAAAAGTGACCAAGCCGGGGTTTATGGGAAAGATCTAGTAGTGGGAAAGCATAGAAATGTGTACTTAGAAGGGGACCCATGTTTCCCGTTTGTTGAGATCATTTTATATGATCTTCTGTTGAGATCATTTTACATGATCGTCTGTTGAGATCATTTCACATGATTGTCTGTTATCTGTTATGAGATCATTTTACATGATCGTCTGTTATCTGTCTGAACCCTGAGTACACGGCCCTATATGATCCCCTACGAAATCTAAAGTGAAACTGTTGTGTTGTAGCAACCATGTAGGTGGGCTGCATGAAGTGCTACCTAGATAGTAATTACACAAGACTTACATGAAATTTGAAATCTGAATCTGTTATCTGAATATCTGTTATCTGATTATCTAATTATCTGATATCTGTCTGACACTACCATGTGGCACATTACTTAACATTATCTGTATATCTGTTTGCTTATTATCTGACACTTAGCACTTGACATATGTTAGCATACCATGCTAGTGATTCTGCCATACCATGCTAAGTCTGTTCCTGCTAATAATTAGATATGTTCGTTTTTCCCCATGTGCTTGTATCCTACATTATTTGTGACCCGCGACTTGCAATTAACGGGTACTTGTTTTCTTCTTTTTCCATTTTTCTGCAAATTACTAATTGCAGATCAGGTTGGTCAGCTGCTTGATGGTAATGGCAAAAGGATGTATTAAGTTAGAAATTTCTGCTTTATTATTATTATTAGTTGTGCTTGAATAATGAATAAGTTGCATTTGGTTTATTTGGATATTATTTGTATTTGGGCGATGTGACCCAGAATATTGTTTTTTCTCCAGACTCTGATTTATTTGAGAATATTGTATTTGGTTTCAAGTAAATTTCTGTTGGTGTTTTGTTTCAATATTGCATGTTGGTTCCACCTTTTGCTTCCGACTCTGATAAATTCTGTGATGTGTTGCAAAGATTCTGAAACAGCTTAAGGATGATAATAATCATTCGCTGGGCTTTTGTTACGTATCCGTATTCCGTATTCCTTTTTGGGAAGCGGGGCGTGACAATAGCCATTCAAGAGGGTTTTATTACAAAAGATTGCATCACTTATTCATATAAGCCCCTTGAAGATAGATATTAGCTCAGGGACTGATACATGATGTTGAGGACTGACACACAATGAAATCTCGCATCGAAACAGATCTGGGAGCTGTATCATATTTTGATTGGGATTTGTGGGATTTTGAGGATTTTGGGTGGATTTAGAGGGGAAGAAATAGGTTTTGTATTAGGGGTTGGATTTTGGATGGGAAAGAAATGATCTTCTTGTTCTGGAGTTGCATGCTTTTGATTAGAGCTGGTAAGAAAACCCGAAACTCGGACCCAACCATCCCCCCTAATAATCAACAAAGGGTTGAAAAAAAACTCTAAAACAACTAACCCTCTACTCAAACTTAAAATCTAGCTCGAATCTGAAACCCTAACCCCTAAATTCCACCTACAACATCACAATCCAGATCTAGTTAGTACTACAAACACAAAGATTTATTGACTATCATCGAGGCTCTGTCGCATTGTCGGCCACTACGACGTCGATGGCTTCCTCGTCGGCGACAGCGGGGAAAAAGAATATGAGAATGATGAAGGGTAGAGAAGGAGAAAGGCAAACATTGATCAAGCTAGGGTTTGAGATATTAGGGGGGATAGTGGTAGGAAAAACGGGGCGACAATGGTTGTAGGAGGAGAAAGGCGACGATGACGGGAGGAGGGGGATGATGACACGGGAGGAGGAGGATTTGGATATATGGTTTGGTGGGAGAGGGGAGGGGGGTAGAGGGATAAATGAAATAGTTTGGTAAGAGAGGGGGAAATGAAATAGTTGGAGGGGGGATTGGGGGGGGGCTTCTATCCTGGCATTTTTTTTGTAAAAATACCGGGAACGACCACCCTATACCGGCATTTTATATAAACGCCGATAAAAAATGCATGAAAAGAGTGCGTCGAAAATAGAATTATTTTATCCCGACATTTCGTATAGATGCCGGGGAAAAATGCTAAGATAGGTGTTTCGTTTTGTCATAATTCCCATGGACCATAGTGGTGTTCCTTTATCAATTCGGGCTTGTAAGTGTTGACCGCATGAGACTGTGGTGTATATAAATTCTTTTGCATTTTAGAATACTTGAATCTGATCTTTTACGTAGTATGAGGAACGGGGCGACGACAGCAGTAGGAGGAGTGGGCGACAACGGCGGAAGGAAGGGGACGACAACATGGGAGGAGGAGGATTTGGAGATCTGGTTTGGTGAGGGAGAGAGACAGGAGTTTGAGAGTGATAATGAAATTTTTGGGAGGGCGGGGGGGGAGGGGGTGTGAGTTGGAATATGGGGATTTGGGGGGTTTCTATACTGGCATTAATGTAGTTAAAATATTAATGTAGATGAGTATGTGTAATTATTTTATTGAATAGTGTAAAAAGAAAGGAGAGAGAAACAAATTAATTACAGTGAACAGTGCCCATCCACTGAAATCTGGACTTTTTTTTGAATTACAGAACACGCTATAGTAGAGCAATAGTATGAATCCAAATCCAACCAAAATTCAGCTAAACAAACCTGTGAACAATTCTTGTCCATGGAATTTTTTTCGTGTGCATATTATACGAGCAAACTAACATGCCCTAAGAGGATTAGCAATCTAGGTATTCTTGTTCTAATACTTGCATTGTTATATAATTTTGTATTAATGTGTTTAATTAAATATTGGTATTAATGCAATATTTTATAAATTGTCGACTACTTGTTATATTTATTCAATTACCTCTGGGCATCATTATGAACATACTTTTTTTCAGATTAGTGTATCAAGATCGGGTGCTTGAAGAAAATAAAAGATCCGAAAGCTTATATATCTTGGAAATAAATTATCATAGAGAGTTGTTAACGTTATTAAATCAGGTTTGGAAGTTTGTTTAAAGTATTTTATTTAAATTGTAAGGAGAATTCTTACTTAAGAAGTTTTTGTTATTTTTTTATAATGAATTATATACTTTATTATCTATTAAAACTAATTTTTATTGATGGAATTTATCGTTATAAAAGTATATAATTATCATGTTGTCGAAATGGTTATCCTTTGTTTAGGTTGGGGGTGTTACACTCAGTTACTGTGAGATGGTGAATGTCGGATTCAAGCATAATTTCTAGTGGGCTCCGAAAACATATGTATAATTTAATTGTTCATTTAATGCCCATAAAGGACTGAGCATATCACCAGAATGCCACTGCTATTGGACTTGGACGTTTGGCCCACGAAAGTTAGAAGCATAGTTGGAAAAAAAATCCAATAAGCTTAATTTGGTCATCATGATTTGCTGTTGAAGGTAGATGATCACGCAATCGTTACATTGCATGGATTTGTTACAAAGTGCGTACATCATTTTTTTAAAAGAAAATGTGAAATATAGCTACATTATTTCATTTATAAGAAGATAACAAAACTACTAAAAAAACTGGGGAAAGTACAGTAGAAAATAAAGAGAAGAAATAAAACATGATACCTCCAATTAACATTGGAGGGTGGGAATGAAAAAAGAGCAACATAAAGTAAATGAATACAACTACAACATATGAGGTCCCTCCAACAAAGTCCTAGAGGGTGGGATCTTCCGTCACTGGGTGGAAGAAGCTCACTCCATGGTTGGACAAATCTCAATCTCCTCATAATCGTACTTCTCCACCTGGAAAGTCTACGCAATCATTCCCGGTCTCACTGTAGCTGTAGTGGACCAAAAGAAAATGAGGTGTATAATATGAGTTAAAATGCCACAAACACTATTACTAGTTACACGGAAGTAAAAGTTATTTCTATCAAGCCAAAGAACCCAGGTCGTGGCGATTATAGCGATGTACCAAGCTTCCTTCATTCTTTTTCTATCTGCAAGGAACTTAGGACGGATCTATAGGTGTCACTCCCCGCTTCCCAAAAAAGAATACGAAATACGGATACGTGACTAAGCCCAGCGAATGATTTTTATCATCAGTAAGCTGTCAGGAATCTTTACAACATATCACTGGAATAATCAGAGTAGGAAGCAAGAGAATCAACCACGCATGCATAATTGAATCAATATACCAACAGAAATTTACTTGAAACAAAATATATCAATCTCAAATAAATCAGATCTGAATTAGTCAACAATCCTGGGTCACATTACCCAAATACAAATAAGTCCAAGTATCAAATACAATTGTTCAAATAAGAAATAGGAACTCATAATAGCAAAAACTCCAATAACTAATATGTTAGATCACCTACACCATCTGGCAGTTGATCACCCTGATCTGCAATTTAATAAATTGCAGGAAGAAGAAAAAGAAAACAAACTTCCGTTAATGCAAGTTACAGGCCACTTGTAGTGTATGATACAAGTACAGGGAAAGGTAAACAAATATATAATAACAGCAAAAACTAACATGGCATGGAATAGGCATATCAACAGAATAGAATATCTAACATGAATTAGGAAAACAGAATCAAGTAGCATGGTATACTAACAGGTACAAGTAATATGTGTCAAGTGTCAAATAGTATGCAGACAGGTATACAGATAACAGTGTCAGATAACAGTCAGACAGGTAAATAGATAACATTGTCAGATAACAGATGTCATATTCTTACAGTTCTTGTGTTTATTACTATCTAGGTAGCACTTCATGCGTCCCAACTATTTACCACATGATTGCTACTTTCAAACAATTATGTTTAGATTTCGTAGGGGATCATATAGGGCAGTGTACTCAGGTATCAGTAATCAGACAGTAATCAGACGGAAATCATACCGTATTCAGACAATAAGAACCTACGGGTTCTCTTCCCAGTACACCTTCCCATAGGGAAGTGTGCAGTCAGGTAATCAGTATAACAGTATCGTACCACATAACAGTTCATCAGTATGGAAAACACGGGCCCCCTTCCAAGTACACATTTCTATAATTTCTCACTACTAGATCTTTCCCTTAAACCCTGGCTTGGTCATTTATTATTATTATCAGACAGGCATGTATGTGTGTAAAATAGAGTAAGAATAGCATGGTATAAACAAGTAACTGGTTCAGAGTGACAGATAAATATGTACAGATGATAGACAACACATAAAATAATAGCACAACGAAAATTCTAGTTCAGGACAGCATGACAGTACTGCACTAAATCTGGGATTCCTGTTGCTACAAACATGCAAATCTGAATTCGTCAAAGAATCTGGAAAATAGACTCCCGGCCGAATCCATAAAATATATATAAGTCATATGGTATTTCACAAAAACAAGTCTCAAAACAGGTTTGAATCCAGAAAACATGTTCAGCCAGAATCAGAAGTTTGGATTCAAGAAAAGGAAAACAGCATGAAAACTCACTGATTAAATCCACGAAAAATATGGAGTATTTCCTAGTATGTTTAGTATCATAAAATAAAGTTTCATAATTTTTCAACATAGATAGAATCTCAAGAAAAATCAGAAAGCAACAAGATACGGCAGTTTTGTAAATTTGGGATTATAAACACAGTAGTACTAAAACAGTAATATCTCACAAAATACAAATCGAAATACAGATCCGTCAAAAGAGTGATAAAATAGATACAGTAGGCTAACTTTCATATTCAGAAAGATTTTTCAAACAGCAAGTAGAATCAGGTCGAATTTATGTATCTTTACTGAACAGCAAGAAAAATCTGCTAGTATAGTAGTTGTTTACAAGAATAGAATAGTTTGTAAAACTCATCAAATAAATCTACAAAAATTCATAGTTAATCCCAATCAAGTCTAGTTATACTCGGCAAAATATTGGATCAAAATAATACTTTTAACATTAGAATAAAAATAGATTACTCTCAAGGATTCTCATAAAATCAAATCTGTAATTTCTTATACACCTCTGTAGTAAAACAGTCATAACTCGCAACTTATAAAACGAAACTGAGATCTGTTAGAAGGGTTGGAAAATAGACAGAATTCTCTATAGTTCGTATTCACAAATATTTTTAATATACTGACCTTAATAGGGTCTAAAATACTGAATGAAAATGGGGTAACAGAAAATACAGAATTGTCCCTCATCCACAAATCAACATAGATCATACGGAATTTGTCCAAATCATAACCGAACATGAAATATGGTGTACTAGATGTCCAAACAATATGGTATAGGGTATTTAACACATCTACAACAAGTTATACTACGAATAACACATCAAGCACACAATATCATATGAACAACATGCATGTATACAACAAGAAGTAGTCATCCCTAGGTTATTTCATGTCAGGGGGTGTCATGTGGCAACTACGGGCGGGTCAACACAATAGAGACAATATACAACAGGGTTCACACACAAGAATTGTCTCTAGAACACAACTACACTACAGGCGGTATTTAGTACTTGTATTACACAAAGAAAAGAATACAAGTTACTTGTCTTATAGACGATGACGGAAACGGCACAGATCATGAATAACAGGAACGGATTCCTGGGACACGAACACAACGAATGAACCCGAACACGAACCACGAACCAAACTCGCGAACAACAAACAAAACCCAAGATCACACTAACACATGCAACCAAGAGAGAGCGAGTGAAAGAGACGATGGTGGTTCACGGCGACGGCACTGTTGCTGCTGCCTGACGTCGGAGGGGGAGGAACAGCATAGTTGCTGTGCTGTGCTGTGCCACGGCTGAGCAACCAGGAAAGGGGACCAAGGGGCATCGGGGTGTGCAACGACAGGGTCACACAGCGGAGAGGAGGGCAAGGACGAGGAGGCAGGGGATTGGTAGAGCTAGAAGGGGATCGGGATGGGTTTAATAGGAGGTGCAGGCCGGAGTCAGGGGTGCAACGGGAGAGGGAGAAGCATAGGGAAAGGGCGGCTGTATGGGTTCGTGCAGTAGGTTAGTATTTATATAGGGTGAAGTTTTTAGGGTTAGGTGTTTTGGAGGAGGTTGACGGCTGAATAGAGTTAGCGGGTTGGGGGTACAACCGGGTTTGGGTAGGTTTAGGTAGAAGTGGGTATCGGGTAAAAAAAACAGATAGGATATAATGGGTTAAGGGAATTATAAAAGAAAAAAAAAGATATGCATAATAGATCCAATGAAAAAAAAATGAGATGGCACAAAGTGGATAAATAAAACAGGCACGAACAAATAAAATAACGAGGATCAAAGAAAATAATAGCTCGATCAAAAGGAGACGGAACAAAAGACTGACAATAGAATCAAGAACGACGAGAAATCAAATAAGGGGATATATTGAAAATGAAGATCCAATATACGTTCCAAAAAGAGATACAAAAGAGAAATACACCAAAAAGAAAAATACACTCAAAAATACATAAAATGGAAAACAGGGGTTACAATAGGTTCTCATAAACTAGAGGATACGTGTTCTTACCCAGCACTCGTAATACCTCTACATGGACAGCCCTACTCCTATCACATTCGAGGAAAAGATGCTCTCTAGATTCAATATGTACGTTACAAAAACCACACGAGGTGACTGTATTGAGCAGTCGTTTAGCCAGATTTCTCCTAGTCAAAATAGCATCATTAAGCACCAGCCATAGGAAAATTCTGACATTCAAGGGTGCCTTGGCTTTCCAAAGAATGAATGACCACTTCGGCGTACAACATCTAAAGTGTAATCGATTGCACATGGATCTAACCGAAAATTCTCCACTAGTTTTCGGCCCCCTAAGCTTTTTGGTCTGGGCCAAGTGAGCACTTTACCCCATATTGGGCTATATAAGTTTGTAAATCTACCAATTTTGTTACGGAAGCCTGGTTCAGTCTCCGTAAGAAAGCAGGTTTCCAAGCTCCCTTCTTCCAAGCTCTAGCCACTGAGCAATGAGGTAGCAACGATTGTTCATAGAGATCTGGGAACAACTCTTTGAGGGAGTGGGCCCCACACCATTTGTCCCACCAGAATTTATTCAGATGACCATTTCCAATGAACGATGCCACACCGCTTTTAAATGGTTCAAAGGCCTTAGAGACCCCTCACCAAAACCAAGAAACCCTGGGTCCTACTCTGAAACCAAGAAGACGCATCCCTTTCTCCTGTAAATATGATTGCACAAAGTCCTGCCACCCCTCGCTATTAGGATGGAACACTTTCCACCACCATTTACCGAGGAGGGCTAAGTTCATGCCTCTCAAGTCGATGATCCCCAGGCCTCCATGGATTTTCTTCATGCAGACTCTTTCCCATATGACTAGGTGATAACCTCCCCTGTCAGAATCCGCTCCTTTCCAAAGAAAATGCTTCCTGATTCGATCTATTAGGTTGATCACCCATCTCGGCATTTCAAAGAATGACATATAATAAGTCAGTAGGTTGGATAGAACCAAATTGATAAGTCACTTCCAAGAGCGAGGGATTTAACTTTCCACCCGACGAATCTACTCTCAACCTGGTCGATGATGGGGAACCAGTCCGCTTTCTTCAACTTGCCTAGCCTGACTGATAAGCCTAGATATATGATTGGGAATCTATCAATCCGACAGTTAAGGATGGTAGCGTGAACCTGGGCCTCCTTATCGGACATGGAGATTGGAACAAGTGCACTCTTATAGAAGTTGACTTTCAAGCCAGACCAAGCCTCAAACAATAGAGCACCACTTTGAAGACGGTGATCTTTTGCATATCCCCATTACCAAAAAGAAGTGTATCATTTGCATATTGTAGAATTGTGCAACCTGGGTGGTTTTTGCCCCCTGACCACCAGAGTGGCCCAAACCGCAATCCTACAATTATCTAACATCACTTTTAACGCATCTGCTACGATGGTGAACAATAGGGGGGACAGGGGTCCTCCTGGCACAGTCCTCTCTTGCACGAGAAGGATTGCCCGGGAGAACCATTTACAGCGATGGATGTTCTGCTGGTATAAAGGCATTATCGGATCCACCGAATCCATCGATCCCCGAAGTCGCTAGCCTTTAAGCGTTTCCAATAAACACTCCCAATCTATCAAATCATATGCTTTCTCAAAGTCTAATTTCAGCAGATAAGTCCTAGAGTTAGAGACGTGACACTGATGAATAGTCTCTTCTGCCGTAGCAACACAATCCAAGATACATCACCCTTTTATGAAGCCATTTTGTTCCCTGATAATCAGCATGTCCATCACCCGTCATAAGTGAGTGGCCAGAATCTTGGTGATAATCTTAACCGAACAATTGAGTAGACTGATAGGGCGGAAGTCACCCACCCTAATAGATTCCTCTTTCTTAGGAATGAGAATAACTTCTGTGTAATTCAATCTACCCAACTTCAACCTATGATCATAGAACTCTGCTATTACCTGCCATTAAGTCATCTTTGATTTCTTCACGGAAGGTCCGGTAAAACATGATCGGGAACCCGTCCGGCCCAGGAGCTTTCTTTCTCCCCATTTGATGGATCACCTCCTTGACCTCCTCTGTTGTGAATAGGTGCTTCAATCGACTTCAACACATTACCAATTTCATAAGAGTTATCAACCAGAAATCCGTTTTGAGGGGAATTCTGTACTCAGCTTTACTTTCGAGTATGTCTTTATAGTAGGATTGAAAGGTGTTTCTTACATCATCCTCGTTCTGTGTTATCCCATTCTCCACATGGATAGAAGGATTAGGTTGGATCTATGACATGCACTAGCAACCCTGCGGAAGAAGGCCGTGTTTACCTCTCTCTCCTTGAGCCACGAAATTCGAGAACTTTGTTGTCATTTAATCTCTTCCATTTTATACAAATGTGCAATGTCTTCTCTTAATTTGAGTAGTTTGTTATGCTCCTCTTGCAAGAGATCTCTAATCTCTTCTACTCTCTCCAACTCCTTAATGCCCTGTAGAAGCAATTCCTTAGCCCTTATACCTAAGCAAATTTCAACCAATTTCATTTACGCAGTTTGGTGCGTAATCTCTGAATTTCTTCACACCATACTGTCTACGCTTCAGATCCCCGAGTAGGGATGGCCCAATTCTCCATGAACATATGACAGAAGCCCTGAATCTCCAACCGGTCCTCTTCAAACCTAAATTTCACCGGTCTTTTACCAGGACATTCCCCAGAAGAATGGACTAAGGGTACATGGTTCGACGTAGGCCTTGGCAAGGAACTGGCATACACTAGATGAAATCTAGCTTACCGATCCAACGAGACCAACACCCTATCCAGCTTAGCCATAATGGGGGCAGCCTACATATTGGACCACGTGAAGAGTCTGTCTGACTTCGGAGTGTCAACTAAATCAAGAAAGGCGATAACGCGATTGAACTCCTCTCTGTTTTCATCACTCGAACCTCGACTTCGATGTTCGTAAGCAAATCTATTAATATTAAAGTCTCCTCCCACAATCCAAGGATGCTTCCATTGAAGATGGATCAATTGGAGTTCATTCTAGAATTTCGCCCTAGACGAAGCAACATTAGGGCCATAGACTACAGTAACTTTTTGAGTCCGGTTATTGGAACGTCGTTGAATCAGAACCAAAATATTGAAGCAACCAGGGAAAACATCCAAGCAAATGAAATAGTTGGAATTAAAGCGAATATCGATACCACAAGAGGCTCCACTGGACAGGCGGATTCTCCATTCCCTGATCCCATTACCACCCAAACTCCCCACTCGTGCTTTATGGTCCAGTTTAGTCTCAGATAGACCCACTATGTCAACCTTAGACTTTGATATCAGGTCCTTGACCATCTTTCATTTTCGTCGCCCCCCTAGGCCTCTAACATTCCAAAATAGAACACTCAAATTAATAACAAAATTGGGGTTACATACCGGGCTAGGGATAGTGCTAGCTACCAATTGTTCTCTAACCAGCTCCTTCCCTTTAATCTTATTTAGCAGAAAAGCACTATGGTCAACAACGCAAACCGCCAGACCACAGGTGTTGGCAAGACAAAATATTTCAGAATCAGTCATATAAGTAAAAGTGGAAGATAACATACAACGTGTACCTCCACCATCGAGCTTATCTGCCTTACCAGCGGCAATGATCTAGATAGTCATCTAAGGTCTCCGTATGGGATCGCTTTGCTATCTTCTGAACCTGGAAACCCAAGTTTTTCTGAGGCCTCACCACCTCAGTGTCAGAGACAGACAAAGGAAAGGTGGACGTGACCATATCTGGAGTGGGCGACACGCCCGTCAAAACCTGCCCACTAGGAGTCTACTGAGTGTCCTCTACCACCTCCTCTATATCTGAGACTTCCTCCCAATATGTATCATTGTCTTCAAGGTTTAGACGAGCATCTTCATCGTCACTTGTAAGCAGTTTAAGAGGCTAATCAATTGTACCCATCTTGGACCCCCTCATGGGCCCAGTTGGGTTCAACGAGGAGTTGTTGGGCTCCACCATTGGCCCACAGATAGGTGAGCCAGTAGAAAAACCTGATAAAGACCCCTCTTTGGCTCTTCATATTCACTTGGCCCAACACTAGGACTAATGGGCTTGGGCCTATCATTTGGCCCAACATCAGGCAAAGAGAAGTAGCCAGACTCTTCTAGATTCTTACGTGCCTTTTGTCAGATCCCCTTGGAGGGGTGAGGGGTGTAATGGTAAAATCACCCCCCCCCCCCCACGTGATGGTGTGGAGAACGAGGCAATGGTCGGTGAGCCTATCCCCTTCTTTCCCTTCTTCATCTTCTTATTACCTTTTGAAGTTTCCAGAAAGCTAACTTCTTTCCCCCTCTTCTTCATCTCCATACTACCAACTCCCAAAGCTTTTGGAGTTGCAGATGGTGTAGACGGTGCAGAACTGTCCTATGTTTCTCTCTGTGATTGCTTATCAACCCCACTCCATCTTTTTCTCTACTCTTTTTGCTGAGGAGCCTTCTTTTCCACCTTCTTTTCCACTTACTCGAAAGCATTGTGCCTCTTCCTCCTGCTCCCACTACGAGCTTGTCCCCCTCCGATACCTTTCTTAGATCTGGATCTGAGAAATCTAGTTCGAAGACCGGCTTTTGACCAGGAGTGGGTGGTTCCTTTGACCATTGGACTTTGCTCGAATCCCCTCTGGACCATTGGATGTGGGATCTGGGGTTAGGGTTTAAGCCATGCTATTTGGTTGGACGACTGTGTTTGCCATCACCGACGGTTCCCTCCGTTGTTCTTCCATAGCTTTAGTTGCTAGTAGTAGCTAACGGTGAGCTCTTTCTATTTTGTGTGCTCCGTCGATGGTTGAGTCTATAGTAACTTCTTGAGCGATGGCTTGTTTGTATGTCCACCCTATTGGGTTTCAAGGTGAATCACAAAGTAAATACGCAGCAAAATTAAATTAAAAAAATTGGAATCCAACCATGGATCCATACGAAAACCATAAAACGTGTTAAGAGTTTTACATCAATGATGAATCTACTGTCTCCACAGTATGCCAATCACGAGCACTATAACATTACGGTGCCTCACTATAACATTACGGTGCCTCTATGGTATCCACACAAACGAATTAAATTGGACTCTCCCACACACCGTAGTGCTAGCTGCGGGAAGGGGATGCTCCTCATGATTTTACTCTCTCTCTTTCACTTTCTGTGACGGCTAAAGTTTTCTCTTCACAGTTCTACACACAGATACTCATCATATATATATATATATATATATATATATATATATATATATAGGGAAAGGATCCGTTGCACACTACTTTGGTGCTCACCGCGTGAACACTACATCTTCGGGCGTTCATATCGAAAATCCGAACCGTTCACATTGATCTACACATCTAAATTAGTCTAAATATGTAAAATCAAATCATTTGAAATTTATTTGCCCATTCATTGAAGTGTTACAAAATTGTATGGCTGAAATTCATTGTTTTTATAGTCACATGATGGATGGGCAAATGAATTTCAAATAATTTGATTTTACATATTTAGACTAATTTAGATGTGTAGATCAATGTGAACGGTTCGGATTTTCGATATGAACGCCCGAAGGCGTAGTGTTCACGCGGTGAGCACCAAAGTAGTGTGCAACGGATCCTTTCCCTATATATATATATATATATATATATATATATATATATATATATATATATATATATATATCTGTGTGTGTGTGTCTGCGTGCGCGCGCGCGCATAGTGAGATGTGAGGGCCTTCTGATTTGGGTTGACCCAATTAATCTAATTATTTGTCCAACCAATTTTAGGAGTCCAAGTCTTACTTGGAATCCGAATTATATTCATCTAATGAATTTAAATTTCAATTTTGATCTATTCTAAGTGTGTGACCCTATAGGTTCCCATTACATTGATAGTAATACTAAAATTCTATTTTAGTGTTACAAACAATGAGCAGTATCTAGCAATACATCACTGTTACTCAAGTAACGGGAATGCCAGTGATTTGACATAACCTATCCATGACCAATGTCAGTCTAGTCCTTATGTCCAGATATCTTAATTGGCCACAAGGCATAGAGCGTGTCACCCTTGTATAGTTCAATCTTTGGTTTCTTGATGTCCGAGTAGACTTACTAAAACAAATGAGATCAATATTTCATATTGACTCATTTGAGCACAACCATACATTTTTGCAGTCTCACTCAATCAAGGGGCCCGTATATATCGTTCCTGTTATGTAAGAGGGACAAATCCTATCTAAATCACTCCGCATGATTTGTAGTATATCCAAAACATATAACTTCTCATGTAGGGAACCGTAGTGACTTCAAGTCAAAGGACTACGTACACCATGGTTACCGTGAGAACCGCTTATGACACTCATGTAACGATCTATGCAGTCTTCTCATGGTGGGTCAGTCCAATACATTATTACTCTAATATATACCCAAGTGAAGACTTGATATCTCATATCCATGCCCCGTGAGATATGGTCATCAGTCTACGCACATAATAGTTACTATGTATTATTATTGTCCTAATTCACAATAATACTTGACTAGGAACATTTAAGAATAGTGTTCTGATTTCAACCAATATGATCTCATAATCAAGTCATGTACTTGATGTCCCATGGTATTGAACTTACTATTCTAAGGACTTTATTATGTTCATTTAATCACAATAAACAATACAATAAATAAATTGTCTCATATATGAAATAAATGTCATGATATAATGCAAACTAGTAAGGTCAATACACAACTGGTCTCTAGGGCATACACTAGCATGCCCCTCTCTCACGACAGACTTACCGTCGTTGAAACTATCTCTCACCAACCCAGATTCCACTTTTTCTTTGAGGGCAAAACAGATCATGTATGTTGCCTCGTAAGTATAGTACTTTGCTAACCTCGGCATGAGGCTAATATCGGGGCTCCTAATCTGAACCCTGGCTGATATAAGATCTGATCTCCTCACCGTTTTCAGGTCAATTTCCACCATTGAGCCAAATTCGGAGATAATTTCTTGCAGCGCTTCCTTCCTCCAACAATGGAGGGGAACATTATGGATCCACACCCAAAACGTTTCCCCCTGCGGCTGCTTAGCTCTGAAATTAGGTGTCCATTGGGCGAAGGTTGTCGTGAAATGACCAAAGTTGACTCCTCCCATCGAAACCACATCCATTAATTTTTCTGGCAAGGGGAAGGACACCAGAAAATGTAAGTGGCACATCTCTTCATGATCCAGTCCCTATTGCCACCTGCCGGCCATCGGCCATTCAAAGCTTCTAGAAAGTGGTTCTCCGATGGTCTCCCCTTACTGATTTTCACAATCTCACAACATTTGCGGAGCCATTGCTCCTCTTGCTTGATGATGGCAAGGGTATTGACCAGTTTGATTCGAACAGGGTTATCTGGTGAGCTCCCCTACCAAATTTCTTTGTTCTCCTCCACCGTGTTGACCACCAGGTTCGAGCACACGTATGACATGTGCCCCCACTTCAGACACTTGAGGCAACACACCTCCTTCGTGCAATCGGCTCTGACATTGCCAGAATTTCCACAATTGAAGCATGGGACTGGGGCTTTCTTACCCCTTCTTTTCTTGTGTGTATTGGTATTGTTGGTCTTGATGTTGGCCATGTTGTTATGGTTGTTCTTCCTCCTCGATTTGGCTTCGACAGTCACCTATGGAGCCTCATTGCAATCCTCAGGTACCATACTACCTGGAAACCCCATTCCCAATTTAGGACTCCCCTCTGGAGCCCTAGAATTTGGAAGTGGCTGTAGTTGTTGGATCTCTAGGTGAGGATGTGGATGGGATAGGGTGGAGGTTGAGTGGTTCAGATGTGGGGGAATCAGTGGATAAGTGTTTGGGGAGGAAGGATGGCCAAACTGATCGTCTATCTGAACCTAAACTGCATTGTGCATCCTATCGAGATTCAGAAGTAAGTTGGGGTGAGGGGGTGAAGCTTAGGGACTTCTCTGCTATGTTCTTGACCCTAAGACAGATTAGAGATCGACGGTGTACGGGGGGGGGGGGGGGGGGGGCTCTTCTTATGCTAGCCCTGGTCAGTAGGAAGACCCCCTCTTTGGGCCCATCCTCTATAAGTTGGTGGTGGTGAACAATGATGAATGGCAAAATTCGACTGATGATGCGAATTCCACACCCTAGTCGATGGTATTCTGAGTTCACTTATGCCCCTTGTAAGGGGCGGCGCAGTTCAAATGCTCCTATCAGGGCTGCAGGGAGGATTCTGGTGGTGAGGATGAGGGTGGTTAAGATGGGGATGCTGGAGTTGGTTAGATTGAGTCAGAGGGTTTTGGGGGGGAATGGGTTGGGGGTGGAGGGTCAGGGGTTGAGGAAGGGGAAGAGGTGAGGGGGTTGGAGCACTCACAACATGGCAGACCTCCTCAATAACTTTGCAGCCATGCATTTTAAGTTCAGAAAGACCCACAAGAAAGAATCTCAAGAACAAGGCAGAGGAAGAATGGAGAAAAATAGGAGAAGGAAGGAAGAGAAGCTAGAGCAGGTAGGGGACAGGGAAGGGATATGGCATGTTACAGGAGAGAGGAGAAGATCAGGGGTGACGGTGAACGGATAGGAGGCCGACGGTGAGGTGCGGGAGTGGAGATGAGAGGAGAGGGGTCCGGGTTAGGTAAGAGCTTCAAGTGTGTACATCTTGCGGACAACAAATCATTCATTTAGACATTCTTATTTGTTCCCTTTTGATTTCACGTAGCGCATATTTGATTTCGTGTGCACATTATAAAGGAGTCATGGCTCATGAGGTCATGATTGTTGTGCGGAAAATGTTATACTATTTTGTTATCGTGAGAGTAAAATATATAAGATCTGCTACATAGTTACAGAAAGAAAGTTAACATGAGTCACATGTTTGTGTTTGGTAATATGAAGGTAGGAGTAAGACTCCCATTACCAATTTCACTATCTTTTTCTTCACTACCTTAGGTGACACACTACTACTGGAAGTTTCTACCACCTACTCTACATCTACTTTACAATAACATTTAATTGAGAAACCCGCGGACGGCATATGATCTGTCGTTTGGAAGGAGAAAAAAAATTATAAAAAAAACAAAAAATTGAAGATGGCAACCGATGCTGACGTTTGAGGGGGGAAAAATTTAGAATTTTTGTGTTGGACGATATCTTCCGTCCTTCACAATTCTTTTTTAATTAAAATTTATCAGACGGCAGATAATCTGAGATGATCTACCGTCCTTCATTTTTTTTTCCTGCTTTCAGTATATCATCTTTCGTTTCTTCGGAAAAAAACTATTTTTTGAGGATAGACGTCAGCAGCGTTTCCGCTATTTGTTATTTTCAAAATTTTCATATACCTATTTTTTTACTTAAACGGCTACAGATGCTCTTAGTGACCATTCAATAGAAAACAATACCGTATTGAATTTAACTTTGATTGAAATATGCTTAGCAAAAACAAACAAAAAAAACAAACAAAAAACATAGATTGGAATATCAGTGAGAATGTGATAACTAATACTAATTCCACCTGAAAAAATTAGCTTAATCAAAATAACTGAACTGAACCTGCTAAATCCTTCTAATTATTACAGTTCCCAAGCAAAATTCCCCCGGACAAATACCCAAAACACCCCTACCAACTCGAATCAATTCTCATCCGAACTAATGTTATTTCTTCGAAAAGGTAAAAATGCATCCATGGCACACTTCGGAATTTTGTGATCTAGGCAGGGCCATTATAGGAATCTGAACATTAGAGACATGTAACGATGTCGAAACTACGTAGCTCAGTAATCTGCCTAGGAGCGAAAACGCGCGCGCGCGCGCGAGAGAGAGAGCGATACAGAGAGAAAGAGGAGAAAGAAGAGAAGGAGAAAGACAGAGAACGAGAGAGGAGAGAGAAGGAGCGAGAATGGAAGAAGGCGGCTGAAGGTGGTTACGTTGGTGCGATCGAAGGGGGCCGGGGGCGATCGGAAAGGGGTTTCTCCTTCAATCTCCGAAGCCCTCTCTCTCTCTGCTTTGATTTTTCGCGCCTAAAGAAGAGGGAGAGAGAGAGAGAGAGAGAGGAGGATTTTGAGGAAGAAAGAGAGATCAAACCCTAGGAGCTTTAAAGGATTACAGCGTTTTAGGTGCATTGCGATTAGATATTTCAGAGCGAAATTATTTAGAGGCAATTTCTTAAATTTTTGCAAGAGGAGAAGGGGGGGATTTAGGTTGTTTTTGGGAATTAGGGTTTTTTTTTTGCATTAATTGGGACAAGCGCATTGCAAATCGGATCAGGCTACTACAATATGGTATGTTATTTGTGATCATTCATTCATCCATTGATAGTTTGAATTAAGTATTAAGAATTGTGTGAGTTCGCGCCATTTGAACTGGATAGAGTGCAATGCAACATATTAATATTGGGGGAAATGGTTCTTGTTTCCATTATCGTTTACTCTGTTACTACATTAACTTATGGAAGCCTCAGGAATTAGCAGTAAAGTTCAAATTTATGTAATTGGTGATTGTTTCACAATGTAGATACTATGTTTGCTATAGCTTTATCCATAATGTGAAGTGTAGCTTTATCCATAATGTGATGCGAAAGAGCGTAGCATTTCAGTAGTTAGTGATGTATATGTACAGGAGAATTTAGATTGTTTTTGAGAATTAGGGTTTTGTGCATTTATCTTGACAAGGTAGATTGTGTTACAATCTGCAGATCAGGCTACATTATGGTATGTTATTTGTGATCATTCATTCATCCATTGATAGTTTCAGTAAAGTTATAAGATTTTGTGCGAGTCGCGTCATTTTGAATTGGATAGAGTGCAAGGGGGAAAAAAGGCTCTTGTTACCATTATTGCTTACTCTGTTACTACAATATCTTATGGAAGCCTCAGAATTGGTAGTAAAAGTTCATTTTATGTAATTGGTAATTGTTTCAGTATGGTAGTATGTTTGCTATAGCTTTATCCATAATGTGAAGTGAAAAGAGTGTAGAAATTTTAGTAGTAATGTATATGTATAGGATATGATACACATTACCCGTTTATCTCTATGCATAACTGTGTCCTTGAGTATTCTACTTGGTTATTGTAAACGGGATATAGCTGTGTTGGTTAGTAATATCTCGAAAATTTCTTGCTTTACAGGCAGCTCAAGTTAGCATCGCAGTAGGATCACAGGTTTGGGCTGAGGATCCAAAATTGGCTTGGATTGATGGAGAAGTCCTGGAGGTTAATGGTGATGAAATTAAGATCAAATGTAGTTCTGAAGAGACGGTGAGTTCAATAAATCAAATCAAATTAAAACAATATTTTAGTATCCATGTTAAACCCATAAACAAAGAATCATAATCAAGAAATGCTTTGCAAACTATTGACGGCATATACATATGTTCCTTGCAATGCAGGTCACTGTTAAATCGTCAAGTGTGTATCCTAAGGATCCTGATGCACCAACTTCTGGTGTCGAGGATATGACAAAGCTGGCTTATCTTCATGAACCAGGAGTTCTACAGAATTTAAGAGCAAGATTTGACGTGAATGAAATTTATGTAAGTGTGTCATAAAGATCTCAGGCTGCCTACTTAGTAGAATCATTAATGAATTACAGGCTTACAGCCCTCCATTTTTTTTTTCTTTCTTTTTCTTTTGGATTTTCGGCTATTTGTTAAGTAATAGTCAATTATGCGTCTTTTAACGCCAGACTTATACGGGAAATATATTGATTGCTGTCAACCCATTCAAAAGACTTCCTCATCTCTATGCTCCTGACATGATGCAACAGTATAAAGGGGCTGTACTCGGGGAGCTCAGCCCACATCCTTTTGCTATTGCAGATGCTGCATACAGGTATTCAATATAAACTTATGGGCATAAAATTATACAATTGCCTAAAGGGCCCTATCATCATCACTGTAATGTATTTGGTGATTAAAGGCTGATGAGAAATGACGGGATAAGCCAATCCATTCTAGTAAGTGGAGAAAGCGGTGCAGGTAAAACAGAAAGCACCAAATCGCTTATGCAGTATCTTGCTTTCATGGGAGGGAGAGTTGCAGGGGAAGGACGGACGGTGGAGCAGCAAGTGCTGGAGGTAGAGTGTTCATCAATTTCTCATTTTTCCTGTGGCTTTTATCTTATCCAATCTTGTTTTTATTTTATAAATTTTGACTTTCCCTCAGTCTAATCCTGTTCTTGAAGCTTTTGGGAATGCCAAGACTGTCAGAAATAATAATTCGAGGTATACAAAGAGTATTTGAAGTTTCTCTAATTTATACATGGATTATTTTATTTTATGACTTCTCTAAATGGTTTGATGTGGATTGCATGTGAAATATATTAGCCGTTTTGGGAAGTTTGTTGAACTTCAGTTTGATGGCAAAGGAAAGATTTCAGGTGCGGCTATAAGGACCTACCTGCTCGAAAGGTCTCGTGTCTGCCAGTTGTCCGATCCTGAGAGAAACTACCACTGCTTTTACATGCTTTGTGCTGCACCTCAAGAGGTAATGAACTGAATTGACTGAAATTCTAAATGTATTCTCTGTTTTATTCAAAAAACTACGTCATGTAGCAATATCGAACCATTCGTGGCCGCATCGCATGCTCCATGACATGTAGCATAACAAATGTTGTACTACAAGACCGTCCGTAATAAGGCTAGCTCAATTATACAATTGCAATGTACAATGTGATTGTTTTCTATTGCAGAAACCCTGGATACATATTATATGAGGTATTCTAGCGAACATTGGCCACCTGTACGAAATCTAAAAGGAGAGTTGAGAATTATATACTTCATTCCTATATTTGCAGTTTCCATGTTGCATATAGCATCCGAAACAAATGACAAGCTTAGAATAAAGGGCAGAGAAAAGGCATCTGTTAGGAAAGTTATGGACAAAAACTACCGTACAACTAAAGTAAAATTGAAAAAGTGAAAATAAAATTGACACATATATTTTACGTGGAAAACCCTCAAAGGAGGCGGGGTAAAAGACCAGGGGCAAGTGTGCTGGATTTCACTATTGAAAGTAGGGATTACAGTATATTCTCTCTAAATATAAGGAGAGAACAATTTCACTCTCTCTTATAGTAGGAGAAACTACTCTCACAAATTTGAGAAAAATAAAAGGTAGACAAACTACCTCTAAGGAGATATAATATTATTTCTCTTTAGAAAACTCTTGTTAAAATCTGTATTTTCTTAGTCTCTCTTTCTTCTTCTTCCTCACTTCTATATCTTCACTCTTTTCCGAAGCTCCCAATTTATAGGGAGTGCGATAGTCACCATCGTCACCTTCCCCCATATTTTTTCTTTCTTTTGCCAATATTGCAGCACCAAATTCAGTGTCCACCTCTTTTTTTTTCAAAGGGGTTGGTGTGGTGGGCCCCCCCACTACTGCCAATATTCTCCCACTTGGAGACTTGATTGAGGATTAATCATGCCTCAACACAATTCTTTCTACCTTGATATTCTCATGCTGCTTATGTTACTGCTACACCACACGATGATTTACACCATTCAAACTTGCCAGTGTTGATTGACTTCGTTATAACATTTACTAGGTTCTCATCTGTGGGAATCTTGTGCATATCCACACTTTCTTCCTCCACTACTTCTCAAACGAAATGATACTAAACTCTTATGTGCTTTGTTCGTACATGAAAGGCTAGATTTCTTGCGATGTGCAAAGCACTCTGACTGTCACAAAACAGAACAATCTTCTTCTGCTTGTGCCTGAGCTCTTCCAATGACCATTGAATCTAGACTGTTTTCTTGCAAGCTTGTGTAGCCGTCATGTATTCTGCTTCTGTTGTAGATAGAGCCACAACAGTTTATAATTTTGAAACCCAGCTTTCAGCTCATTCTGCAAGTGTGAACACATAGCCCGTGGTGGATTTGCTTTTGTTGATATTCCCTGCAAAATCTGAGTCTACATATCCCAGATTGTTAATTCTGATCCTATGTAATATAATACAGCATTTGAGGTTTCTCTGATGTATCTGAGAATTATCTTCACTGTGCTCCAATCCTCTCTACTAGGATTCGTCATGTATTGACTAACCACTCCCACTGCTTGCACAATGCTTGGTCTTGTACATGTCACAGCAAACATTAAACTTTCCACTGCTGATGCATACGGTACTCGAGACATCTCCTTTTTCTCTAGTTCATTGTTAGGACACATCTTGAAGGATAACTTGAAATTAATAGAGAATGGGGTAGAAATTAGCTTACAATCTTACATGTTGAAGCGCGGCAAGATCTTGCTGAAGTAGTTCTTCTGGAAAAGCCATCTTTCTGTTATTTTTGTCTCGATGAATCTGCATCTCTAGAATCTTGTTGCTGGTCCCAAGTCCTGTTGCTGCTTATTTTGGTGTGGTAGCAAATAGATAGTGAGTTGATATTTGATGGAAACTACTAAAAATTTGATCTTTAATCTTTGCCGTGTAAATGCGGTTAAAGCTCCTGAGGTTGAATATGGATCGTTGATTGAACCCCGTGATCTGGATCCAACGGTTGTTGATGCGGTCGATGGACATGCAAAAAGCCTGAAACACCGGGGGTTGGCCCTGACGATAGACCCTCCGAGGTCAGAACCAAAGAGAGAGATTTGAGTGAGAAACTATTGATTACCTTCTGAATGTGGAGGGGAGAGGGTATTTAGAGGCCTGAGAAACATATCAACAGATCGACATGAATCCATTGGATTGATATACTTCCTTATCTTTTGTTTGAATCTCCCCCTCAAGAGACGAGCTCCCTTGTTTGGGAATAAGAGATTCGACTAACAGTCTTCATGGACTAGGTCTCTCTTAGTGAGCTTAATCTGTCACTTTTTATGGGCTTGAATGAGGCCCATATCTTATAGAGGAGCCTAGAGAAGGCCCGGACCTGTTAAGGAGGCTCGTTATGATTAATCTGCCTGTAGAAATTTTGAGATCTGTGCTGAAATCATAGGGCCCTGATTTGCTGTGATTTTTACCATTATCATAAGCCCCCACTCCCGGAAGACGATTTTCTTGGCTTTCGGGGAGTTGTACGCCTTATTTTTGGATTCTAGAATACAATCTTAGCTTTCAGGGTGCTTGGAGATACCTGGAACCGATCAGTGGCTTCTGAAGGATGCGAATATTTTCCTTGAATTTTCCTATATTTTTTCTAGATTTTATTTTTAAATAATTTTCCTAATTTAAAAATCATATTTTTGAATTTTATAATGAATAAATGCAATTTAAAATTATTTTTCAGAAATTTTAATGAATTTTCTGAATTTAAATTATTATTTTTGGATTTTTAAATTAATTTTCGAATTTAAAATGAACTTATGGGATTTTTCTTGAATAATCTGACTTGGGCACGCTTTTTAAAGCGATCTGTAGCATTGATCAAGATGTCAAAGGCCGAGATCTGATTGTTATGATGAGGGGCTGCGTGGCACCATCGGGATCGTCCATCACTGACTGGCTCGTCCGCTGAGTTAAATATGTGGCTGAAACCTGATCATTATAGCGATGGGGGACATGGCTTTATCAGGATCGTCCATCAGCACTCGGCTCGCTTGCCGAGTGAGATCAAGCGGTGGAGAGGTGAGCGGAGCGATGGGGATAGCGTGATTCGATCTAGAGCGCTGATCACTCTGGGGTGCGATTTCTTGGACGATCTGATGGTCTATGAGCGCTTTCGGAGCCCCCTAGCTCGGCCAACAATTTGGCCGAGCTATGGTCGTTTCCTCTTGGTCGAGCTATGGGATAGCTTCGTCGCCGAGCTATAGGCACTCCTTTCTCGTCGAGCTACTGATTCTACCAAGCTTTGGAGCTCGTTGTCTTCGCAGTCGAACTACGTGCGAGTGGTCTCCAAGCTAAGAAACTCTTCATGCCGCCGAGCTATGGAACTCTCGATTCTGCCGAGCTATGAAGTGACCTCGTCGTTGAGCTGCAAAGCTTCTCTCGTCGAGCTATTATGGTGGCGATCGTCGAGCTACGGTGGGAGCTCTGTTTTCGAAGCTTAATCGACCTATGAGGTTCTCTTTTGAAGCTTAGAGCTTTGTTGCCTCACCGAGCTACGGAGAGCCAACTAGTTAAGCTATGAGGCTCGTTGCCAAGCTAAGCTACAGGGGTTGGCAAGCTATGGGATCTCTTCGTTCTCATCGATCTATGAGGCGAGCTATGGGAGTGACGGTTCACCCGAGCTATGAGGCTTCTTTGCTGAGCTATGGAGGTGGTAGTGGTCGAGCTATGTAGCTCTGTCTCCTAGCCGAGCTATGGGCTTCGACTCGCGAGCTATAGGCTTCGACTCGCCGAGCTATGGATTGTCGAACTCGCCGAGCTATAAATTTGTTGCGACTTGTCGAGCTGCGTGACTTCTTCAAAGTCGAGCTATTAAGTTCGAGTTGTCGAGTAAAGGAGGTGACCACCGTCGTTGACCCATGAGTTTCGTCGACCTATGATTCTAGCCCAGCTATGGAACTGGAGTCATTGTCGAGTTGTAGTTCCTCGTCGAAGGTGGAGCTTTGTTGAAGGCTTCGATTTTGGCGAGGGCTCGAGCGACGAAGTTTTGATGGAGCTGTTGGAGCTTTGTAGTCGAGTGGCGAGCGTGGCAGCGATGAGTGGGTGTGGCGGCGATGTCGCAGAGCTTGAAGTTGCATGGCTTCGTCGAGTCGATGCTCTATTCGGTTTTTTGAAGTAGTGGAGGAAGGAGTTTAGGGTGTTTGGGTTTGGTAGTTCGGGTTTGGAACCCGTACCCTGCAAACCGTTTAAATCCGCATCTTTGAGATTTTTGGGTTTTGTTTGCGGGTTTGGTTTGCGAACCCGAAACCCGAAACCCGAATAGACCCCTTCTTCTTTTCTTTTTTCTTTTGAAACCGAGAGCCTCATTTTGATTGGGATTTTTACCCTATTGCTTTTGGAGTATAGGTTGAGGCGTTGATTTTGCAAGGAGCTTGCCTTTTTTGGAGTTGAGTCATCTTCGACGGAGTTCCTCTCTTATACCAAGGTAGGAGTACTAGAGTTTTTGGATTTGATCACCTCTTTGGAGTTTGAGTTGGTTTTGAGCTTGATCTTGATTGGGGGTGAGTGTTGGGTTTGGACCCGAATCCGATTGCCCTTAATGAAGTTGGAATTTCTTCACTCTTTGGAATTTGTTCGTTCTTCCTCGTCTTTAATGCAACAAAATAGGATGTTTTTTATGATTTATTGCTTCTTGTACTTGTCAACTCATTTTATGGAGTTTAATCTGGAGATTTTTTGCACACTAAGCGTTTGTTGAACGGTTTTCCTCGTCGAACTACTTTTTTGTTGACCAAACGTTGTGCCATTTGCTCGTTTTGTCGATCGAATAGCTTGTCGTCCGTTCTGCTGAATTGCTCTTTCGTCGATTAAGAACTGTGTTGTTGGACGAGTGTTGCACTAGTTTGGGAGCTCAGTGTTTTGATCATTGGATCTTGAGTACGTAGCTGACCTAGACACGAGCTGTTGTTGAGGTAATTCTTATGATAGAGTTGAACGTTGATCTTGCCGTTTGCACCCAGTAAGTTTATAGAGAACTCTGTGTCAAAGTTGGTTGTTTGAACTTGCCGTTAGCACCCAGTAAGTTCATAGAGGCAACTCGAAGATGGAGTTGGGCGTTGAACTTGTTGTTTGATCCCAGCAAATTTGGAGAGGTAACTCTTTGATCGGGTTGATATAAAACCTGTTATTTGACCCCAACAAAGTCTGTAGAGGCAATCTGAGGTAGAGTTGGTTGTAGAGCTTGTCATTTGTTCCAACAAATTGGAGGGACAACTCCTTAATCAAGTTGATGTAGAGCTTGTCGTTTGCGCCCAGCAAGCTTGTAGAGAACTCTGTGATGAAATCAGACTTGGAGCTCGTTGTTAGACCCCAGCGAGTTTGTAGGGATAACCGTGAAATGAAATTGGTCATTTAAACTTGCCGTTTGCACCCAACAAGTTTGGAGAGACGACTCCGAGGCAGTGTTGAACGTTGAACTTACTGTTTGCACCTAGCAAGTTTAGAGATGCAACTCTTTGATTGAGTTGTTGTAGAGTTTGTCATTTGCACCCAGCACGCCTGTAGAGGACTTTGTGACGGAGTCAGTTGTTTTAACTTGTTGTTTCTGCCCAGCAGGTTTGTAGAGGGAACTCTGAGACAGAGTTGGTCGTAGAGCTTGTCGTTTGTTTCCGACAAGTTTGGAGAGAACTCTGTGATGGAGGTGATGTTTGACTTGCTGTTTGCGCCCAGCAAGTTTGGAGAGGGAACTCTAAACGGAGTTGGACGTTGAACTCGCTGTTTAGGCCCAACAAGTTTGTAGAGACTACTCTATGCCGATGTTAGATGCCGAGCCTATTGCATGAAGATGAGGGGTTGTTGGAAGAGCTCGATCGATAAGCGGGGTACTGAATTCGTTGCTTGGAGCCAACAAGTTGTTGATGGAGCCTGAACGAAGAGCAAGGCATTGAACTCGTTGTTTGGAGCCAACAAGTCACTTGATGGAGCTCGAGCAGGAGAGCGGAAAGTTGAACTTGTTGTTTGGAGGCAACGAGTTGTTGATGGAGCTCGAGCGGTGAGGAGAGCATTGAACTCGTTTGGAGCCAACTAGTTATTGGCGGAGCTTGTTCCTGGTCTTTTTTATACTGAGGTGAATTCTCTTGTGTTTGTTCAGCGTTGAGGTGATTCCATTCTTCTATTTGTTGACAAGTAGTTGTGTATATCGAATGAGGTCCTCAGGACATTGAGCTTGCTCTCCTTCGCAATATATTGTGCTTGACGGAGTTAGGACTAATCCGTTTGCGCGGTGCATTATGCGAGACGGAGCTGGAGCTTACTCAGATGAAGGTGGCAGGAAAGACTTGGAGCTTACCCGCCTAAGGAAGGCTTGTCTTGAATTTTATCGTCAAGAGTTGAGGTCACTCTAGGAAGTTGTTAACTGGCGAGAGGCCTGTGAAGAGGTTTGTGTCTCGTAGGCGGTGCATCCCTCTAGTGTGTAGCTGGAAGAACTACTTGCAGGACAGTTTGTTGTACAGTATTTGCAAGACTTTTGTAATGATTCTTAGGCATGAAATGTAGACGAATTGTAACTCTGCAATTGTGACGAGACTTGTGCCTTGTGAAGTAAGAAGTCTTCTACACGCTAGTGTCTTTGTCCTGTGATTTGTCGTCTTGGGATTGGCTAGTCGTATGAGCTGCACTTGGGGAGATTTAGACGCTGAACTTATCGTTTTGTATTTGTAAATATCTGTTATGGTACTAGATCTGAACATATGGGTTTGCAATAGTTTTGTGATTTTTGATGAAATCTCTTCATATGTTTGATCCTTGTTGTGCACTTTGTTGTTGAGATTGATGGGTAGTCAATTAGGTTGTTTGTACCTAAATAACAGGGTCTCAAGTCTGTTGTGTATAACTAACAAACTGTTGGCGATGTGTGCAATATTTGACGGAGTTTAGAACTTATCCGTCTTATACTTAGCTAGTTGTAGGAGCAACTCTGAGGGGAGAGTTGTTTTTCAAACTTGTTGTATAGGTCCTCCAACAAACTGTGAGAGTCGCATCGAGTGGCGAGTTGAACTCCAAATGTAGCTTCTGCAAGTTTTATTAGAGTAACTACAATCTATGATTTCGGACCTCTAATTTGTCTTTGAGGGATTTTAACTAGTTTCAGGAACAGGTTGAATGGCGAGTTGAACTCCGAACTTGCTTGATCGCAGGTTGCTAAAGTAATTCCGAGACATGGGTATGGATTCCGAACTTGTTAGTTTAAGTATTAATAGGTTGCAGGAGCAGATCGAATGACGAGTTGAACTCCGAACTTGCTTTTGTCGCAAGTTGCTAAAGTAAGATCGAGTCATGGGTATGAACTCCGAACCTATCATCGAGGCACTAACGGATTGCAGGAGCAGATCAAATGGCGAAGTAAACTCTAAACTTGCTTTATTGCAAATTGCTAGAGTAACTTCTAGCCATGGGTATGGACTCCGAACATATCTTATAAGGAGCTTTTAATGAGTTTTTGGTGCCATTTTTAGGAGTAGGCTTAACATTTAACTCATTATATACACCCATAGAATTGTACAATAACTCTGCAAAAATGAATACAAAATTTTATTGGAAAATAAAACTAAGCGGCTGCTCTAGTGGTTGGTTCGTTATTACATGCAATGACCGGTAGTGAAAGCGGTCTTTATTGAAAAGTAAAACTAAACGGCTGCTATATTGGCTGACCTTTATTACAAATTGAGAAGATTTGCTACTACTACTAAAAGAGGATGTTTCGGACGCCTTCGTTCAACTTCATAAGGTTTCTGATGTAAAACTAACCCTAAATAGAGAATTTTTCAAGAAATTTAAAGGATTAATTTTACCAACACGTAATGCAGATTAAGTTAGAAATTATAACGACTAATTGAATTGATGGATTTTCAAGATGTGAAATAGTTTAACGAGCCCAATTAAAAGTTCAATCCTTTCAATCAACAATAACACTTGATCATTCTTAGCATGTAAGATATTCAATAAAGATTTGTACACTAAGAGGCAAGTGGAACATACACTCTCAATATTTGTGGACGATAGATAAATCAAATAATATAATAGAGATAATAATGTAGTATAACACAAATATTTAAAAAGTGGAAAGAGTATATCGGGGTTCAAAAAATTCTTGCGAACAGATCAAGAGTGTTGTGCTTGCAATGGGATCTAGGGGACGGAGGCATCGACAGGTGGCAGTGGACGGTGGTGGGGCAGCCGGCGAGGAATCGCAAGGGAATCGACAGGAAGAAGGGGAGGCACCGGGGCTGTGCTGGTTAAGGGAAAGCACGGTCGACGAGGGATGTAACGGCGGTCGATGGCAAACAGTGACGGGGGAGTCGCAGTCGATGAGAGGTGTAGAGGTGGTTGCGGGGTAGGGTTTCAGAGTAGAGGAAGTTGGGGTAGGGTTTTGAAGTGGGTAGGCTGACGGCGACGGGATTGGTTGTGTGAGGAAGATGATAGGGTTACGGGATGGGGGAAGTCGACGGCGAGGACGATGTAGGCGTTGGGTTTCGGAGCTTCAACGGGGAAAAGGGAGGGAGAGAGAGATTAGATTAGGGGTTAAGTAATTTGGGGATGGGGATAAGAAATTTGTATTGGATTTGGGTTAGTTTTAGGGTTTATCACAAACCTGTAAAATTTTATTATGATTTATCACAAACCCTAATAATTGGATCTCGATTGTATCACACAAAATAGGGATGAAGAGCAAAACTCAACACAATAATTTTTTTAATCAAGAATGACAGAACTTCTCATTAATCTCAAGGCCTATATATAGGCTCAAAACAAATCTTGATACAAATATCAAAATATTCTAAAATCTCAAAAACATTCTAATGCATAAAACTATAAAAGAAAGATTACATGTGGCTATAATTGCCAAAAATAAACATGGTACTAAAAGAAAATCCTAAGCTAATGAAGCAGCTGTCCTATACGATGCCTGCGCTGATAGAAATGCCCAAATCGTCTTGAACCAATGTCCTCATCAGTTTCCTACTTTCCAAGTCCCTACTGGTATTCCCTTGTCCCCCGGATCTTCAAGTTAACGAGCTGTTACGCGAACAACTTAGTAGACCTTGCCTGGACTTGCATGTTCTGGAACAAGCCTCCCATGGTCTTGCAGAGAGAATGGAGACCTAGTTTTGACAGGACTTTCTTTCCATTCAATGAGCGGAGTGGCTTCGGGCGAGTATTCAGGTTTATTACTGTGTTATGATGAGAACTAGTTTGGACTTGGTGAAAGATGATTTGGCAGGTTTGGAAGTTCTTAGCAGGATTGTTTATGGCAGTGGCTTCAAACTTGTTTACAGTCTTGAAATTACTATGACTGCTTTCTGGCGTTAACTCTATGGCGTCAATGGCGAGAACCGAGCTCCCCATTGTAGCGGTGTAGCTTGCTTGTACTTCCTGTTGGCTCCCTACAACTTGGCATGCACCAGCTGTTGTTGGGAACTTCATTTTCATGTGGAAGGCAGAAGCAACTGCATGGAAGGCCGCTAGGCCGAACGGCCAAATATTGCATTGTATGCGGCTTTGACGTCGACTACTATAAAGTCCAGTGCTTCTGTTCAAGTAGCGGGGGCTTTTCCTGCTGTCACATCAAGTGTGACTATTCCTTCTACTTGAACAGGAACACTGGAGAATTCGTGGAGTGTATAACCGGCTAGCTTGAGTCAGTCGCGGAAGAGCTTCATGCTGTTGAAAGTGTTCATGAAAAGAATGTTTACTGAGTTGCCATTGTCCACCAGGATGCGGCGTACCTCATGATTCATCATGCAAAGGTTTATGACCAATGCATCGCAATGAGGTGTTCGGACACCTTATAAGTCCTTGGCACACTGATACCTCCAGCCAAGAGGAGTGAGAGAGAGCCCCAGAGAGATATCGGGACCCTGGTGCTTTTGGTAGGCGGAATGTTATCTATAGAGTTGACTTCCCTAACGAAAGATTTGAGGAAGGAGTTAGAATCTCCCCCCATCGGGCCTCCATGAATGGAGTGAAGAATGGTCATGTGTTCTGAATCTTGCGATTCGGAGGGTCTCTCTCGACACTTATTAGTCCCCGGGACGGAGGGTTTTTGACGTTGTTATTTTTCTGAACGAATTTGGAGAGATAGCCCCTACGAATCATGGCTTCCAGTTTTTCTTTAAGGGTCCGGCAGTCGTCAGGGTGTGTCCATGGTCCTTGTGAAATGCGCACCACTTGTTTCTGACTCTTCTTTTTCTGGCCATTGTCATTTTGAGAGGAGGATGGACTATCCCATCATTTTCAACTGCCATGAGGATGGCAGATACACTCGTATTCAGGGGAGTGAACTTGTCGAAGCAGGGTGTTGGAGGAGGACGGTGTTGACATGCGTCGTCTTTTTGGAACTTCTTGGATGCTTCCTCGCTTACATTCTTCCGTTTGTTCCCAAAAGATGAATCATTCTTGCCTTGTGGATTGAGAGCTTCCTCGACCCTAATGTATTTGTCATTCCTTTCTAGGAGTTCTATGAAATCTTTTGGAGGCTTCTTCACGAGGGAAGCTTTTAGTTCTTTATGAGTGACGTTGTGGCAGAAAGCTACAGCCGCCACTGAAGAGACCAAGGAGGAGATCGACCTTGCTTCGGTCGTGAAGCGTTTGACAAAGTTTTTCAGCAATTCTCCTTCCTTTTGCTTCAGTTCCAACAGGGAGGCACTTGTTTTTCAGTTTTACGGCTAGTAACGAAGTGCGCTATGAAGAGCTCCTCGAGCTGGTTGAAAGAGAATATCGATTCCGGAGTGAGGCGGTAATACCATTCCCTTGCTGATTCTTTCAGTGTTACTAGGAATGTTCGACACATTAGCACATTGGTGGCATTGTAGACCATCATGAGGGTCTTGAAAGTCTCGATATGGTCAGTTGGGTCCGATTTCCTATCGTATGATTCGAATTGAGGAGCTTTGAAGTCCTTTGGGATTGGTGCATCAAGGATGGTTTTGCTGAAGGGAGGTCGACTAGGGCGGTAGGCCCTGCTGGAGCGGTTTCCCTCATTCTTCATCCGCTCTAGACGATATTTTACTTCTCGGATACGGCGAAGGATTTGGTCGTCCTTCCCCTTGGATCCAGTTGAATCAGCAAATCCTTCTCATAGGGGCTGGCCCAGATCTTGACTACTTTGGATAGCTCGGAGGATGTCGAGCTTGAACTTATCCAATTTGGCCTTAGCTGGGGCATCATTCCTTTTGTTCTGCTCAAGAAGCTTTCAACTCTCATGAGTCGAGCTTCTTATTGCGGTGCGCCCCCTGTGAGAGGAGGATTGCCTTGATTCAGTCTAGGAGAGTTAGTTCTCCAGTTTGCTTGACGTTCTGAGCGGGAGGCCTCAGTTCGGGCACGCCTATTGTCCAAGCGGATTCGTAGATCAGTTCCTTATTGGCTGGCACTGATGTTTGGCGCAATATGGACTGATGCGGTCGTGCAGAGGATGTTCATGACGGCTTTGTCAGGAGCCCCCCGGTGCCTCTCCGTTGACAGGAGCTTGGGTGGGCTGTCGAGGCGGCTGTTGAGGAGAAATTAGATCTTCCACAGGACCTGGTTGACGAACAGTTGGTGCGACGGCTTGAGGCCGCCACTCTGTCTCTTAGTCTTGGTGGCATGACTATAAGTCTGATTTGTGTAGTTTTCCACAGACGGCGCCAATCTATTGCTACTTATTTTGGTGTGGGAGCAAACAGATAGTGAGTTAATATTTGATGGAAACTACTAAAAACCTTACCTTTGATCTTTGCCGTGAAATGTGGTTAGAGCTCGTGAGGTTGAATCAGGATTGTTGATTGAACACCGTGATCTGGATCTGGCAATTGCTGACATGGCCGATGAACCTGCAAAAATCCTGAAACACTGGAGGTTGGCCCCGGCGACAAACCCCTAACGTCATGTCAGAACCAGAGAGAGAAATAGAGTTTGAGAGAGAAATTGTGATTACCTTCTGACTGTTGAGGGGAGAGGGTATTTATAGGCCTGAGAAACATATGAAGAAATCAACATGAATTCATCGGATCGATATGAATTCATTATCTCTTGTTTGAATCTCCCCCTCAAGAGATAAGCTCCCTTGTTTGGGGATAAGAGATTTGACTAACAACCTTTATATGCGGGGTCTCTCTTAGTGGATCTAATCTGTCACTTTTTATGGGTTTGAATGAGGCTTATGTCTTGTAGAGAAGCCTGGAGAAGGCCCGGACCTGTTAAGGAGACCCGTTATGATTAATTTGCCTGTAAAAGCTTTAAGATCTGTGATGGAATCGTAGAGCCCTGATTTGCCGCAATTTTTATCATTATCAAGTCCATGTCAAACTCGCTAGTCAACTATGCCTTTAATTTTTGGATTCGATTTTTGTTAGGCCCTGCTACCAACATGTTATCCACATATAACAGTAGGATAATGTTGTCATCATTACAATTGAATATTTTGTAGTACATACAATGGTCTGAACTAAGTCTGTTGTATCTAAGGCTAATAATGAAGGAATCAAATCTCTTGTACCAATACATCGGCACCTGTTTAAGACCGTACATAGATTTGTTCAACCTGCAAGTCAAGTTCTCCTTGCCTGTTTCAGCAAAACCTTCTGGTTAGAGCATATAAATTTATTCTTCAAGATCTCTATGAGGAAAAGCAATTTTCACATATAGCTATTCTAGATGTAGGTCAAATGTAGCACACATCGTCAATACGACTCTGACTATCTTGAGTCGAACCACAGGTTAAAATATCTCATTGAAGTCAATACATTCTTTCTGAGCATATCCTTTTACCACCAATCTTGCATGATACCGCTCCAATCCTTTTACCACCAATCTTGCATGATACCACTTGGTCATTACCATCACGCTTGATCTTGTAGACCCATCTGTTGCCAATGGCCTTTCTGTCTTGTACTCTTGTGGTAGCGTAACATGATGCCACGTCCTATTCTTGTGTAATGCTTCAATTTCTTTCTGCATTGCTGCCATCCACAGGGATACATCCGAGCCTTTGATTGCCTCCTAGAAAGATGATGGCTCTCCATTGACAGTATGCAACATTTTCCGTAACATACTCCGAGTGCCAAGCTGGCAGTCTTCTCTCACGAGTTGACTGACGAACTTCTGGAGCCTCGGACTCGACTGGTTTTTGTTTTGTACTTCGTGCTCTGGTGCTGCTTCAGAAGAAACTGAATCTTCATCTGGCTTATCTTCCCCTGAACTGTAGTAGTCTCTGGATTTTCCTTTGAGGTGCTACCATCTCTATTCTCTTGCAGTTTATCTTTCGCAAATTTAACATCTCTGCTGATGACAACCTTATGGGCAGTGGGATCCCATAAGCAATACCCATTAACACGATCAGCATAACCCAAGAAGATACACTTTCTATAGTTCGGATCCAGTTTCGTTCTTTCTTGGGCGTCGTACATCATATACGTGGGACATCCGAACCAATGTAAAGTAGAGTAATCTACCGGCTTGCTAGTCCACATCTTCATCAGTGTCTTCAGCTCAATTTCTGTTGATGGCTACCGATTTATAACATAACAGGCGGTTTTGGTTGCTTCTACCCAAAAAGAATTGGGTTGACCTGTAGTCCACAACATAGTTCACATCCTTTCTGTAAGAGTCATGTTCATCCGCTCTACCACTCCAATTTGTTGAGGTATGTATGTGACTGTAAACTGTCTTGTGATACCTTCTCGCTTACAAAGTGCAAGAAACTCGCCATCTGTATACTCCCTTCTATTATCTGTCTGTCCTCAAGCACTTGATCTTTTTGCCCGATTCAAGTTTCATTTGCGCTTTGAAGTTTTTGAACACTGGAAAACACATCTGACTTCTTCTTGATTGGATACACCTACAATCTACTAGAGTAATCATCAATGAAAGACACAGAGTACTTTGCTCGTCCTAGGGACTTCCGGTGATTCCCATACATCATAATGAATCAAGTCTAGAATGCATTTATTCCTGGCTTCAAATCTGCTGAACTGCAATCTATGCTGCTTACTTGTAACAAAATGCTCACGAAAAGGTAGATTCACCAATTTGAGTCCTGGAAGCAGCTTCCGGTCGGATAGAATCTTCAAACCGCATTCAGATATATGGCCTAGTTTGAGATGCCACATCATTGTTGTCTCTTCTCCCTTGCTGGTCAATGCAACACATGCATCAGCTTCCTACAGTGTTTCTCCATTAAGTATGAATAGATTTGCTGCGATCTTTTTTGCCTTCATGACCACAAGCACGCCTTTGATAATTTTTATGACCCCATTTTCGACATGGGTCTTGCATCCTAGATTATTTGTTTGCCCCAAAGTCAATAGATTCTTTCTTAGGCCCTTCACGTGTCATATCTCCTGGATGGTGCGAACCATACTATCAAACATTTTTAGCTTGATGTTACCAGTACCAGCGATTTTCAAAGTTGATCATCACCCATGTGTACAGAACCTCCTCAGATTGGTTCATATGTGGAACCACTCTTTCCGAGAAGTCATGTACCATGTTGCTCCTGAGTCTAGTAATTGGACATTAGAGAACTGCTTTTTGCCTCCAACCACCGTTGTTGCCTCGCTGTATAGAACTTCAGCATCATACCGGGTACTCGCCACATTTTCTTGAGCATTTGATGACTCAATGTCTTCACTCTTTCTCTTGTACCAACAATCCTTCTTGAAGTTCCATTTCTTGCCACAATTGTGACACTTGTAAGTCTTCTTACTTCTTGATTTTGATTTACCATGATTCTAACTCCCAGTGGGACCACATTTCGTTGATCTCCCTCTCATCACCGTCAAAGCTTCCACTTACTGCAAACTTGTCTGTCTGTCGTTCTTGTTTTTGTTCGGTTTCTTCTTCCAAAACAGCAGCTGCAACTTCGTCGAAAACTAGATAGTCCGTCAGGATGTTGTTCGTCAGATTGATGATGAGTTGATCATACGAGTTATGTAGACTTTGAAGTAGAAGCTCTGCACGTTCAGTTGTCTCTATTTTGTAACCCATTGATGTAAGTTGCAAAAATAAAGTATTCAAGGTGTTGATGTGGTCAATCACCGATGTCGATTCCACCATTCGAAGAGTGCACAATCTACTCTTTAAGAAGATTTTGTTGTGAAGTGACTTGGCCCATCCAGTCTTGTCAGAGTATCTCAAATATCCTTTGCTGTCTTCTTTTTCGCCACACTGGATAGTACTCCATCGGCTAGTGCTAAGTGCAGGTCAACAATTGCGTTACCGTCCATCTCGTTTCACTTGCCATCATCGGTAATCTCCGCGGGCCTATCTCCAATTGCTGCCAAGCAATTTTCCGTCTTCAAGATTGCCTTGATCTTCATTTTCCACAACGAGTAGGATTTCATTATTAAAAGTAGGGATTACAATACATTCTCTCCAAATATAATGAGAGAACAATTTCATTCTCTCTTATAGTAGGAGATACAACTCTCACAAATTTATGGAAAATACAAAGTAGAAAAGGAGATACAATATTATCTCTCTGGAGAAAACTCTTATAATATTATGTTTTCTCAGAATTCCTCTTTCTTCTTCTTCCTCACTTCAACATCTTCACTCTTCTCCGAAGCTCCCAATTTATAGGAAATGGGAGAGTCACCATCGTCGTCTTCCCCCATATTTTTTCTTTCTTCTGTCAATACTGCAGCACCGAATTCGGTGCCCTCTCTATTTTTTTTCTTTTCAAAGGGGTTGGTGTGGTGGGGCCCGTATGGTGGGGCCCCCACTACTGCCAACAGCATGTATTTGCACCTTACTTTTTAAAATGTAAACATTTAAGGAGCTCAAGTCCAGATGAATAGGTGGGGAGTTTCTTTAAAGTTGGTTGAGTCAACAAACAGGCTCTCATTCAATGAACATGTAAGTTAAGGAGCAAGACGTGAAGGGAAGTGTTACTACTTACTTCACAGACAGATATATGTTATTATCAAATTATTGATTTAGTTGTCTCTAATTCTTCTAATTCATGATTATTCCTGCTTTTTTTTTTCAAGTATTGTTCAACATTATTGGTACTCGGTCGGGGAACTGTTTTTTGTTGTTTGTTTTCATTTATTAGCTCTCAGCTCAGAAGATTTATAACTGTCAGATGTGAATATAGGCACGATCTTCATGTTTTGTTTGTCTGCTTCGTATGATAAAATCCTTGTTGCTTATGTTTACTCCATGGAAGAAGAAGGAGAAGGCTATCATCTCCCTTTTTTTAAGGAGAAAAGCCATCGTAATGGAATGCGACCATTCCATGCATTTCAAAAAACAGTCTCAAGGCTATCATTTCCTTACACTAGTTTTCTTGATTTCTCACCTCAGTTTCTTCTTAGAAAATTTTGAATGGTGACTTTAATAATAATCCCTTTATGAAAATTATGCATTTGAAATGTCACTTTGCCAGGTTAGTCAGAGGTATAAGTTGGAAAATCCGAGAGCATTCCATTATCTTAACCAAACAAACTGCTTTGAGCTCGACGGTTTAGACGATGGAAAGGAATACTTGGAGACTAGAAGAGCTATGGATATCGTTGGAATCAGTTCAGAAGAACAGGTAAACATTTAGTGTTGTACGAGTTGGGAGAAGAACTCCACTAAAATACCTCTGTTTCAGTAAATCAAGTCGCTTAACCATATATTATGTTTTAAAAATTTTATATTAAACATGTTAATTCAGGAGGCCATTTTCCGGATTGTTGGTGCCATTCTTCATTTAGGAAATGTTCAATTTGCTGAGGGAAAGGAAGCAGATTCATCTGAGCCAAAAGATGAAAAGTCTTGGTTCCATTTGCAGGCTGCTGCTGAGCTTTTCATGTATTAAACAGTACTATTAACCCTTGTCCCTACAGACAACAGGATGTTCTTATAATCAAGTTTTTTTATTTCAATGTAACCTTCAGGTGTAATGCAAAGGCTCTTGAAGATTCTATGTGCAAGTGCATCATGGTAACACGTGATGACAAAATAACAAAATGTCTTAACCCAGAAGCTGCAGTGCTCAGCAGAGATGCCTTAGCTAAAATTGTTTATTCACAGTTGTTTGATTGGTAAATGTCCCTTCTTATCTACATTGTCACAGATATTTCTCAGAAATAATCTTTTATAGATTACCTTTTGGTTGTAATTTATACATTATGTTTTGATGACTTTCAGGATCGTCAATAAGATCAACAATTCAATTGGTCAAGACCCTGATTCAAAGAATTTAATTGGAGTCCTGGATATATATGGCTTTGAAAGTTTCAAGACAAACAGGTGCTTAACTGCTATTTTTTGTTTGTTGGTTGGGGTGTATGAGATCCAGAACCCAGTCTGTTGGGATCTGAACTTCATAAGCCTTATTTTTTGTTGTATGTTTTGTTAATCTCTAATTAATGAAACGCGGGGGGTATTCAACCCTCCATTTAACGATCAAAAAAAAAACTGCTATTCTTATGTTTGTCATTATAGAAGATTCTTATGTTTGTCATTATAAAGGATTTTCCTACAAATTGCTTTTTGATGTGATTCATGTTATATTAATTTTATATGCCCTTAATTTTGGTTGATTACTTGACGACCCCTTCATGATAAACTTGTTGATAAATTTGGTTTGATGTTCTGATTTCTATATAGTTAGTGGAGTTTTATGTTTCTCGGGAATGAACCAGTTCCTTTTTTTTTTTTTGGGAGCAAGAAATGAGTTCATAAAACTACATTAGTTATTGTGGTGCATATAAAGAGCTCATGTTACTTAGGGCCTTCACTGTGACAAAGTTTATTGATTGTGCTAAAATGTTTAATCAGGCAAACTGGACCTCTGAGAAGTGTATCGATTTGCAGTTTGCAAGTTCCACATTTCATAGCTGCATTAGTTTCACATTCTTATGTCGTTAAGACATGTCAAGGTGCATTTACTGCATAGGTTACTAAAGAAACAAATAGAAGCAGTTCTGGAAGGATATTTGTAATTGGCAGCATATTATCAGCTCATTTTGATGAGAAAAGCCTGGTTTCAGCTGATGAGATATTGCTCTTATCATTATCGCTTCTTCTTCCCTTTTCTTTTTGCATTTTTCAAACTTATATATTTGTACTTTCCTCTTTCAATAGGCTTTTGTTATTTTACTGCTGGAATTATGTTCAAACTCATCTCATAATGCTCATGTTAATGTGAGGTGTTGGTTCTTTTCCAGTTTTGAGCAATTCTGTATCAATCTGACAAATGAAAAACTCCAACAACATTTTAATCAGGTTTTGTTATTTTGACCTTTTTCTCTGCAGCATGCGACTGTAGATTATTTCAGTTTATCTGTTGTATAATTTCCTTCTTACAAGGTTTACTTACTTTTCTTTTGCTGATGCAGCATGTTTTTAAAATGGAGCAAGAGGAGTACACAAAAGAAGAAATTGATTGGAGTTACATTGAATTCGTTGATAATCAGGATGTTCTTGATCTCGTTGAAAAGGTTTGTCTTCTAGATAAACTTCATTATATGTTAGCTACAATTGAAAAGACATGTAAGCTACAGATTTCTCCTTTACCTTGTGGAAAGTGCTTTCTATATGTGCTCCTCAGGTGTTCCTCTTAGCTACAACACAGGCATGGACTAATATCTAACTTCAATGACATATTGCAAAACATTTCAACCACTTGCTTTTCTGTTTTTGTTGAAAGCTTTTTGTAGCATGTCCAATTTCAGCGAAGTGTTGTAATTTTCTCTAACCAGCCCAGAATGTTTTCGTTCTCTTTGTTTTGCCAGAGTGAAGACTGTAGTTATTTCATGTTCGAGCAAGAATAAGCTTAGCTCATATTAAAGCTTAATCCATAATGGTTGTGTTTCATTTTCATAGTTGCTGGTACTAATTTTTTAGGGGCTATATTAAAGAAAAATTAACACCTCAACTCTGAGACTTGTTCAAAAACACCCCTCAACTTTTCTGTGTAAAAAATCTAAATAAAAAAACGCCTCTCAGTTTTTTTTGTTAGTTTGGTGCACCCCTCAACAATAGGGATTTAACGATTTTGGACACTGTGGGCCCAAGTGAAAAACAAAGTTGAGAGGAGCTTTTAAATATGACAGAGTAGAAGGGTGTTTTTTCTTATTAAAAAAAAAGTTGAGGTATGTTTTTTGAGCAAGGTCCGAAGTTGAGGGTTTAAAAAGGAAAATTTAAAAATAAATAAAAATCATCCAGTTTTGTAGGATCAATCATTCATTTAATGTATATCTGACTTGATTTTATGTTGTCCCTCGGTTCCCTAATGGAAACGTTCTTATCTTTAGTTTAGGACAAGGAGTTAAAGTAATAAGACTTCAAAGGTGTAAGAATATTAATATAAATCCTTCAACCCTCACAACAATAGGAGCTTCGTTGTCGTGGCAAGGACATTTCACATTACATGAGTGTGCCCCATGTTCAATTCTGGCACTGCGTGTACTAAATGTAGACTTTATTTTTTTTGTTGTTGTAAAATCCCTAGTGCATGAACCAGGTTGGCCCACAAAAAGGACCTGAATAGGTGCATTAGAATGTAAATATTAATCCCTCAACCCTTGCCACAACTTCGAAGTATTGGTGTTGTGACAGGAACATTGTGCAAACGAAGAGTTGTATTTTCTGGTAGACCTTTCTCATATGTTATTTGATAAATTTCATAATGAATGCTAAGATATAACTATTAACCCTTCCACACCTTGATGAATGCTAAGATATAATATACCTAATATGTTATATTATATTATATCATACTGTTCTCTATATTTTCCGTTCATACATGTTATTTTCTTCTGATAATTTAGTTGTTCTCTGTTGCTAAAACCTGGCAGTCTTTGTACTTTTATGTCAGAGAGCAGTTTTGCATTCTGCATGAATTAATGAAATTGGAACATGGAGGATTATTCCCCCGATATAGTTTATTGTGGTGCTGTTATATGGACGATTATTAACTGAAATAGAGGTTATCCCACAGATATAGTTTATTCTCTTATATTATAGCTCTGAATGAACAAGATTCTGCATTTGAAATTATAGAGGATCGTATGTAGCATGAATATGAGTCTGATACCCAAGTTAATGAATTGACATAGATGAAGGTTCGTGACATATTTATTGTGCCACTTTAATCTTTAGTGTAAAAGCTGATTCCATCCCTGTGACAATGAACCACTTCTAGAAACTTGTTTTTTTTTTTTGAAAAGTCTGTTTCAATCAAGTTTCTACCAAATGTAATGATATACATATAATTGATAAATTTTGGCTGATGAGTGCCCTATCTCAGCTCCCAAAAAGAGCTGTACTTCTTGTTGTTTAATTAGAGGATATCACTCATTTATTCGGTCTGTCTATGTTTACGTTAAATAAATAGTAGATGTTGCACATACTTTTCTTCCAGGCATACTCATTTTAACGTTTCATTATGTACTTTCAGAAACCAGGAGGAATCATCGCTCTTCTGGATGAGGCTTGGTATGTAGGAAAATGTGATCCTTACCAGCCTTCTTTTTACCTACTTATATAGTGATATGGTTCCATGTTCTTTTTTTAGTGTATTGCCGAGATCAACACATGAAACATTTGCCCAGAAGTTGTATCAGACTTTTAAAGACCATAAACGCTTCAGAAGGCCCAAACTAGCACGTACTGATTTTACCATCTGCCACTATGCTGGTGATGTGCGTATAATTCTTCATTATGGTCTCATAAAGTTTGTAGATCCAACTGAATTCATAGTGAGTGCAATTTCTATCCTTATTTTATAGGTCACATATCAAACTGAACTGTTCTTGGACAAAAACAAAGATTATGTTGTTCCAGAGCATCAATCGGTTCTGAATGCTTCTAAATGTTCCTTTGTATCCAACTTATTTCCACCTCTTGATGACTCAAATAAATCTACTAAGTTTTCATCAATAGGCTCAAGATTTAAGGTTTGTATTATTTATTTCTTTACATTTAAGGCACACTGTTTTATATTTCTAGAATGAATTAAGAGATCTGCAATTCATCCAGCAACAACTGCGAGCTCTGCTGGAAACTCTAAGTGCTACCGAGCCACACTACATTCGCTGTATTAAACCTAATAATTTATTGAAGCCAGCAATTTTTGAGAACATTAATGTTCTCCAGCAGCTTCGATGTGGGGTGAGATGTTTTTCCTTAGTTTATAGGTTATCACATAAGTCAACTTGAAATTTCATTATGTAAAAAGTGATGCCATTTATGTTAACATCACCTTGTCGTACTTGTGATTAAGGGTGTCTTGGAGGCAATTAGGATAAGCTGTGCTGGATATCCAACAAGGCGGACTTTTAATGAATTCATTGAGCGATTTGGCACCCTTGCACCTCATGTATTGAGAGAAAGGTACTGGTTACTAGAGAAGTCTTCCAAATATATTATATTTGTTTTGTTTCAAATATTTATATTGATTTGCTTCTTGTGGTAGTTCCGATGAAGTTACTGTTTCAAAGAGACTGCTTGAGGAAGCTGAACTTCAAGGTTATCAGGTAAGCATGTTATGATTCTAGCATTCTTCTCATAATTATAATTAGATGAAAAAATGATTTAGTCAGCACTATTTGTAAAGTAAAATCTGTGGGATTTAGACAGAGATCTACCTTTCCTGTCTAATAAATTTCCCATAATTTTGTTTGGCTTGTACGTTCATGTGTGACCAATATTGAGCGTAATATTGACCATTCATGTGACCAATATTGACCGTGGATGACATCAAGTTTCCCTTTCTCTTTTAATTGAGGCTAAGAGCATCCACAGTGGTTTGCTATGTTGCCATTTTTGCCATTTTTTAGCAATTGGAGCGCTCAGTGGTTTGCTATTTTGTCATTTTATCCATTTTTCACTATAGTAATGTGCTATATTTGGCAGCGGATTTGGCAAAATGCATAATATAGGGGACGAAAATGTTCCGTCCGTGATATTTTAATATATTTTAAAAGCATCGGACGAAACATTATGTTTCGTCCGATGTAAATAATTTAGTTAGTTAACGTTTAATTAGTTATTATAATTTAGTTAGATAATTAATTAGTTATGTGAAAGTCCCGGCCACTATGCTAAAACTTCGAAGTTATAGAAGGGTTGAGGGAAATTACACTTGTTTTCTAACACGCCCCCTCAGGTCGAGAGCCCATTTTTTTATGGGCCAAAGAAACGAGATAAATGCCCAACAAATTGTGGGCCGAGACCTGGACAATACGCAGCGGTATTTTTTAAAAAAGAATCTGCATTTAAATTACGTAGCCAGTGGAATTTGAACCTGGGTTACTCTGATACCATGTGAAAGTCTCTATCACTAAGCTAAAACTTCGATCATACCAGCTCTGATACCATGTGAAAGTCTCTGTCACTATGCTAAAACTTCGAAGTTGTAGAAGGGTTGAGGAAAATTACACTTGTATTCTAACAAGTTAATACAATAATTAACTAGTTAGTTAATTATACTTAACTTAATGGAGGGTTAGTGGCTTTAATAAAGGAGTTAGTGGGTTTTGGCAGCAAAAAGTCCGGACGAAACACCGACAATTTTTTTTTTTAATGTTTTGTCTGTCCATTGCTCTACTTTACTATTTGTTAGCATTTCACCACTACAGCAAACAAAGGAATTGCTATATCTATTTTGTTTCCATTTTTTTAGCATGCACCACTGGGGATGTTTTAATGAAAGATGAGAGGAAGCTGAAAGTTTCATTAATAGAGAGGTCAATGGAATACACGATGCATGAACTTAACTGTCCCTTTTGTATATCTCAGAAGAGGGGGGGATTTTTTTGTTAACCTGGTTTTATTCATATACCTGATGTGAGTATTTTTAGAAAGTGTTGGAATATTTCCTCAATCACCCTGGTATACGCCGCTGATTCACCACATCACCAAAGAATCAACTTAAATACACGTATAATTCCAAATGAACTCATGCTGTGACCTTTGCACTGCAACACCTTATCTTTGGAACAAACCTTTCTCTTTCTGTTTGAGAACTAATCTATACACAAACAAATCCACATTAAGCACGGATTATCTCAAATTGAAAAACATATTCCATACATTAATCACTGTAAACTACCCCAATAGTAAATCTGGTTAATAATATAGACTTCCAATAAATGACCCAAAGTGACTATTGTAAAGACAGCTTTGTTTGCATATAAATTAATCTCCATAAATCACTTGACTAAGAAGCAAGTCTGTCATGATCCCCCACTGAAGACTGCAAATGGGTTGCCCACCAGATTACTCGTTTGTTATCTGAAGCATGTCAGTTGAGCTGCTTCAGGATACGGGAAGCTTTCATTGAATCCAAGCCTCTTCCCTTTTAGGCAGCTTGTATTGCTTAATCTTCTTCTTTCCGCAAAATTATGGTAGATGTAAAATTGAGAATTAACATATGTTATTAGAGTAGACGGAAGCAATTTTTTCCAAGATGGTTGAATTGTTTTGGCTGTTAAATTTTTGTATATTCATCATGTATGATGGTAGCCTGTACTAGTGCTGGGTACTGCATTTTGGACAAATGATTTTTCTATTGATGTCTAGCAAATAGCTGCACATGAGCTTTTGTATTTTTCATAAGAACAATCATCTTTGAACTTTAAGCTTTCGAGCAAACTTTCTGTAATTGCGTAGATTTCTTCAGATATTATACCTGCAGTCAGTAGATGATTGACGTAATTAGCTTATCTATGTTTTCACTTTACTAGGTAGGTAAAACCAAGGTTTTTCTTCGGGCTGGTCAGATGGCTGAACTGGATTCTCGTAGAAATTCAGTATTAGGAAAATCTGCTATCATCATTCAAAGAAAAATTCGCTCATATTATGCTCGCAAATATTTCATTTTACGTCAAAAAGTAGCTATACAGCTTCAAGCTATATGCAGAGGTAATTCCATATGCCCATGGACCCAATCCTTTTGTATATGTGACTAATACTGAGTGATTATGTTATATCTCAGCAATATCTGGAGCTTACCTGGTGTTAGATTTTCGATTGCTGAAATGGTTTACTTTTATTTCATTGGAGGTCAACTTGCACGGCAACTTTATGAAAACATGCGCAGACAGGCTGCTTCCTTGAAGATCCAAGGATATGCCCGTATGCATTTTGCTAGGAAAGCTTACAAAGATTTGTACTCTTCTTCCCTTGTTATTCAAGCTGGTCTGCGTGGAATGGCTGCTCGTAAGGTACTCCAATTCAGGCGCCAGACAAGAGCTGCGATAGTTATTCAGGTACTGAGCCAGCCTTTGAATGTACAGGAGGAACTTATACCAAATATTTTATTTTTGTTCTTTATGCATGGAAAATAAGTCTGCCAAACTAGTGAAAATAGATTTGTGTTATGCTCTTGAATTTTTTTTATTGTAAACTTGTTAGGATAAATCTGAAGTTTCTACTTTGTGAGAGGACTCATTGATTGCCTTGTGCGCTTTCCTTTTGGCTTTTGTGTTTAAAACCCTTAATTTCTTATAACTATGCAATAGTTAATCTACATACAAATTTTACAACATACTGTGATCAGTTTTAGGTTCTCTTGTTGTTTTGCTAGGCCTATTTTTTCTTTACATCTTGATTTTTAAGGATTACAGTTGCCTCTTACCTTTCTCGTGTTTTCCTTGACAGAGTTATTGCCGTCGATACGTTGCTCAATTTCATTATAAGAGGATCAGGAAGTTAGCAATAGTTACCCAATGTGTTTGGAGAGGAAAGCTTGCTAAAAGAGAGCTACGCAAGCTTAAAATGGTATGCCTGGGTTTCATGTTGGAAATTATCAAGTTATAAATCATTTTTTAGAATTAAGGGATGAGGTACGATAAATACCACCTAAATTCAAAGGTAGTGAGGATCCCACTAAGCTATTTGTGTTGACTCATCTTCTGCAGATTGTATTATTATTTTATCATGGCAATCTGAATTACAAATTTGCGAACCTTGACCCCAATCCTGCTCATGATAGAATGTCCTTTCTGACAATATCAATCACTGAGGATACACTAACATAATAACACAATGATAAGACACTGTTTCAAGCTTCATCACCATCCAGAGCAGTGGCAGGCCTACATTGGGCCGAGGATAGGCGGCCACCAACCCTGAGTTTTGAAACTCCTTGAGGACCTAGGTATACAGAAAATGCTATATAAAGACTGAATAAAACATATTTCATAATGTTCGGCCAACAAGTAGGGGAGAAAATGGTTGAGTTGTTCCCAATTTCAGTTTACTAAGCTCCCATACCTACTTGGTGTCTGGGCAATCGAAGTATAACTGGTCCCTGCTCTCATGGGATTGAAATCCAAGTGAGCTCCCTTTGAGAATCAGATTGGTGCAAATTGGGAGCTTCTCTAGTGCTGCACGGAAGAGGCAGATTCTCGTCTTTGCCTTTTCGACTTGATAGAGCCATTTCTATTATCTTGTTAGTCTTTCTTTAATTAAACTAATGGATTACAATTACGAACTTAAGTTTGATACTCCTCTAGAAGAATTTTAGACAATCATCTTTTCTTTATATGGAGTTAAATTGTGACCAAAAGATTGCTCTCCCTATGTTCCAACTTGTCTCTTAGTCTTTATGGCTACCTATTGCAATGCCTAGCATCAGCTTAAAGATGTTTGATGCCAGGTTTGTAGATAGTTGTAAGACTTTCTTGATCCTTCTGGAAGCTTCTCTGCTAGGACTTTTTATGTTGTCCCTATAGAAAATGCTTGGATAATATTCATGATTGTAAGTCCATTTGCTACATCTTTATATTTTGGACCATATTTGCACAATTATGCCAAATTTTCAAGGATTAGTTATTGAAGCTGGCTCATTTGGTAAATTAGTTTGCTTTAAGGCCCATTTAATGATGAAGGGCCTGAAATCTGAATACTTGGATCTTTGAAGGTCTTCGGTTATGGCACAACTCCAGTGAGGTGAAACTGAATTAGTTTTCGTTCCAAGTTTTCGACATGAATGAGAATTGTTATCTTTTTTCTTCTCATTTTTTAAATTCTTGAGCAAGCATCTGAGGCCTAGGACTTTCAAGGTGTCAAATTACTTGCCAGGATTTTAAGGTTGATGAAAATTATTTTTTATGGTAATTAAATGGTTGTTTTAATCTTTTTCACGCATGAACGGTTATTGAATTTTAGAAATAGGTTTTGGAACTTCTTAGCATTTCTTCATGTTCCATTCCATGTACATCTTTTTGAAAATTTCCAACCATATTGAGAAATTCTGCTTCGGTGAAATAAGTCGTTCTACAGTTTAGCTTTTGGATTACTAGTCTTGGCTCTTATTTCTCTTTCATGCAGGCTGCAAAAGAAACTGGTGCCCTGCAGGCTGCCAAAATTATGTTAGAAAAACAAGTGGAGGAACTTACATTGCAGCTGCAGCTCGAGAAATGCATGAGGGTATTTCCACCATTTTTATGCTCTCTTATGTTGTACCCTTTATTTCTTCGCGTGTATCTTGTGTTTAACTGTATTGATGTTAGCTCTAATAGTAATCTATTGAAAGGATATTTTATATGAATATCTTGGTAAGCTTTCCAGTGGCCTTCTGTAGTGAGTGAAAATTGTAGAAATGTGGAGATTTTCTTAAATTAATTTTCTGAATTGATCCCTCTCTTTCATACTAATTTGTAAGAATCCTTCTCTCTCTCTCTCTCTCTCCCCTTGGAGAGTGCAAGCTAGGATATTTACTATTTTTCTACCAAAACCAAGGATGGAAGCTTTTGTTTTTTTAATTAGCTAATTAAGGTGTTTCAATTGCCAAACCTCAGTGATACATTATATAGAGAGCAAATTGATTACTAGATGCACATAAGAGTTATTTTATAGCCATCCTTCAGACATTTGAATATAAGAGTTGCTTTTTGTTGAAGTGCTTTAGTTTTCCCCCTAAACTAAAAGACAATAATCATTACAATAGGTTCTTGAGTTGGACTACTTGAGTTTTTAGGTCTGTTCAACAATTGTCTCTCCTTACAACTGATGATTTTGTTTAGCTATCTTAGATTCTTAAGTGCTTTTTTGGGGGTGGTGTGTGTGTGTGTGTGGGTGTGGGTGTGGGGGTGTGTGGGGGTGTGTGTGTGTGGGGGGGGGGGGGGGGGGTTCTTGCTGCAACTCAGCTATGTTTTTATTTATTGTTTAAAAAAAAAATAGGCTGACTTGGAGGAAGCTAAGAACCAAGAAAATGCAAAGCTACAAGCAGCGCTGCAGGAGATGCAACAACAAGTCAATGAAACTAAAGGTCTGCTGATAAAGGAGAAAGACACTGCCAAAAAGTCAGCTGAGCAAGTTCCTGTCGTAACAGAGGTCCCAGTTATTGATACAGCTCTAGTGGAGAAACTTAAAGCTGAAAATAAAAAGCTTAAGGTAAGCCTGATGTATGGTGCTGTTCTTGCTTCTTATTGCAACTCAGCTATGTTTTTATTTATTTATTTTTTATAAAAAGGCTGACTTGGAGGAAGCTAAGAACCAAGAAAATGCAAAGCTACAAGCAGCGTTGCAGGAGATGCAACTACAGGTCAATGAAACTAAAGGTCTGCTGATAAAGGAGAAAGACACTGCTAAAAAGTCAGCTGAGGAAGTTCCTGTCGTAACAGAGGTCCCAGTTATTGATACAGCTCTAGTGGAGAAGCTTAGAGCTGAAAATGAAAAGGCTAAGGTAAGCCTGATATATAGTGCTGTTCTTGCTTCTTATTGCAACTCAGCTATGTTTTTATTTATTGTTTTTTAAAAAAATAGGCTGACTTGGAGGAAGCTAATAACCAAGAAAATGCAAAGCTACAAAGAGTGCTGCAGGAGATGCAACTACAAGTCAGTGAAACTAAAGGTCTGCTGATAAAAGAGAACGACACAGCTAAAATGTCAGCTGAGCAAGTTCCTGTCGTAACAGAGGTCCCAGATACTGATACAGCTCTAGTGGAGAAGCTTAAAGCTGAAAATGAAAAGCTTAAGGTAAGCCTGATGTATTGTGATGTTCTTGTTTCTTCGTTTTTCCTGTCTCCTGGGATTTTCATCATCAGTATATAAGTATGGGATATGGGCTGGCTGGTTTACTCATTTAAGCTGAATATGTACAGTCTTATGTTCCTCCTTATTATGATTTATGCAGGCTTTAGTGAGCTTTCTTGAAGATAAGATTGGTGAAACTGAAAAGAAATATGAAGAAACAACCAGAGTTAGTGAGGAAAGGTTGAAGATGGCTTTGGAGGCTGAAGTAAAGATTAATAACCTCAACAACTCCATGCAAAGGTTATTTTATTCTTCTACCTGAGATTCAAGTCTTCCATTTATGTGTTCGTCGATTATTTTCTAGTAATAGGAAGTCTGTAACTGAACTTTCCAAATAATCGGCTTAGGACAGACGATTCTTGTTATTTCATTTATTTATTTATGTTAATTAAAAGCCACTTAGAAATTTCTTTATTACAGGCTTCAAGAAAAGTTATCTAATATGGAGTTTGAAGATAAAATTCTTCGGCAGCAGGGCTTGTTGCTTTCTCAGTCAGCTCCACCCACTCCAAGAAACAATGTACGCATTAATTTCAAACTTTATACTTCTTTTTCTTTAGCTCTTCACAAGACATCTTTCTTGCATGTTGTCATTTATTTTTCGCTGAATTTGGAAAATGGTCATCATGTTACTGAAGAACATAAGGTCCTATATTTACTTCCATCATTGTATTCTGCTTTCTTAACAAAAAACACTCTGCATATTCCTTACATTCTGCCGGACACAGGTATTGTGGGTGGATATACCCAGTCCATTACATCGATAAGTCACATTACATCACAAGCTATGCATAAACTGAACATACACAAAAGTCTCACATACAACTGCTGAACCAGACTAACAGTATAAATACTACAAAAGCCAACAGTCCCACCCAGTCACTCAACCAAATTCCACCACAACCCGGCCTCCAGCCTAGAGAAAGGTGTGGAAAGCTGATCCCATCAATTGTTGCCGAATCCAGCCCCGCATCAGCAGTAGAGAAAAGAGGACCCGTGCGCGCTTTCTTCCTCGCCCCTGGGGTGGACAACTGTCAAGACTAAGTCGACTACACCTCCATCAGTCGACTGAGTCCACATAAGTCGACTGAAGCCCACCATCAGTCGACTGAATCAAGACTGTAACTACTGCAACAAAACTCTCGGTCCAGTCGACTGATAGCAAACCTCAGTCGACTGTACCCAATCCGTAACAACCCCTAAAGATCTGCAGATATGTAACTGTGTCAACAACTGATCTCCAGAAGACTAGGTCTGCAACTACACCATATTGTATCCCTAAAGGATAGGATCTGTAACCAATAAGATCTGATTTGATTTTGTAAAAACTCTATAAATATGATTATGCACCACCAGTTTAAGGTGTGCAAGCCATTCTAAAACTCCACTTGGTATCAGAGCAGATCTGATCCTAAACCGAGCTTAACCCCTTCCAATCATGGCCACCCCTCAATCCGCTGCAACCAATATTGTATCCACAACACCATCTCCATTCCCACCAATCCAAGTTCACCATCTAATCTCCATTAAGCTCGACAACAACAACTATCTTCTCTGGCTCACCCAATTTCGACCTCTTCTAAAGGGGTACGACCTCGAAGGATACGTCGATGGGAGCTTCCCTTGCCCCACACGTCTTCTCCCACAATCCACAGAGATTAATCCAGCTTATACCACCTGGAAGAAACAAGATCAAATTCTCCTAGGATGGTTATTATCATCCCTCTCCGAGTCAGTGCTGGCTCAAGTAGTTGGCCTTAGCACGTCTCAAGATGTCTGGGAATCACTCCGCAAACACTTCTCCTCCCAATCTCAGTCCAGGGTCTTGTATCTCAAACGTGAACTACAAAATATGCGTAAGGAAAACAAGACAATGGCTGAATATTACCTCCATGCGAAACAACTCGCTGACAATCTTGCCGCTTCTGGCAATGCTATCTCGACCACTGATCTCCAGCACATGATGCTAGGTGGTCTTGACTCATCCTATGATCCCATTGTGACGGTGCTTACTGCAACCGCAGCCGATCTCCATATGGATGACTTCTACTCAAATCTGTTAGCCTATGAGATGCGCTGGGAAGCTCAACATGCAACCGCCCCTTAGTCCATGGCAAACATTGCCCATCATGGCCCTTTGCGTCCCAACAATCGCTACAACAACTCCCGAGACAGGTTCGGCTCTCAAGGTTAGAAGAATCAGCCTTCCAACAGAACCCAAGGACGCCCTCAACCAAATCGCAATCCCCAAGGACCATGCCAACTCTGTGGCAGGAAGAACCACACTGCTATGGAATGTTGGTATCGCTTTGATCGCAATTTCACCACCGCCTCTTCATCCAGCCCATCAGCTGCATATGTTGCTGCCCCTGGATCACTCCTTGATGGTAATTGGTGTCCAGATAGTGGTGCTACACACCACTTAACCCCTGATCTGAACAATCTTCACATCCAGTCACAATATGATGGGCCTGATCAAATCAAAGTTGGCAATGGTAATACACTTTCTATTAAACATATTGGTAAATCATCCTTTTGCCTTAATAATCGAACTTTCCATTTTAATCAAATTTACCACGTACCATCTATCTCTACCAATCTATTATCTGTATCCAAATTTTGCATTGACAACAACGTATTCTTTGAATTTCACCCATTCTCTTTTATTGTGAAGGATCAGGAAACGGGGACACCGCTGTTGCACGGCACGAATAGAGGAGGATTGTATCACTTTGTCGACAAGCCAGCTAGTTCTCTTTCTGCTTTTCAATCAGAGTCAGTTTCATTGTGGCATCACCGGCTTGGCCATCCGATGCTAAAAACTGTCAATAAAATTGTGTCAACCTACTCATTGCCAGTAGAAAATAAATCCACATTGTTTTGTCATGCTTGTCGTGTTAGCAAGAGTCATAAATTGCCCTTTTCATTGAGTTCCACAATTTATAAAGAACCATTACAACTAATTGTATCAGATTTGTGGGGCCCTGCTCCAATGCTTTCTAGAAATGGTTCTCGATATTATTTACTGTTAATGGATGCATTCAGTAGATACACATGGGTCTATCCCCTATCTCACAAAAGTGATGCTTATACTGTCTTCAAACAGTTTAAGTTACAAATTGAAAATCTCACTGGCAAAAAGATAAAAACTTTTCAAACCGATAACGGAACTGAGTTCAAGAAATTCACACCCTTTCTTCTCCAAAGTGGTGTTGTCCATCATTTTACATGTCCACACACCTCAGCCCAAAATGGATTAGCAGAGAGACGCCATAGACATGTTGAGTCTGGTCTCTCTCTCTTAAACCATGCATCAATGCCCTTAACATTTTGGGCTGATGCCTTTGTTACTAGTTGCTGCCTCATAAATCGCCTACCATCCTCACCACTAAAAGGTCAAACTCTCCTTGAACTATTTTTTGGCTCCACACCAGACTACAATGCCTTAAAATCCTTTGGGTGTCTTTGCTACCCATATCTCAGACCCTATGCATCAAATAAATTAGATAAAAGATCCCTTGACTGTGTCTTTATTTGCTATTCTAGCACTCAAAAAGGATACATATGCTATCATCGACCATCCCAAAGAATATACATCTCTCGTCACGTCGACTTTGAAGAAACAATCTTTCCCTATTCGGCAGTGCACAGCAACCCCACCAATGTAAGTACTACTTCTGCATCCTCTGCACCTTTACAAACCACATCAATTTTACCCACTCTACAAGCATCTCCCATACCCCCTTTACCGAATAACCCACCTACAATTAACCCACTTCAACCTGTCCCTCCACCTCCCCCTCCCTCCTCTCAACCGACACCTACTGCTCCACCTCTCTCGGTACAGTCGACTGATAGCACACCTCAGTCGACTGTACCCAATCCTCCTTCACAAGAACCCGTTCCCCAACATCATATGATTACTAGGGCAAAAGGTGGTATACGTAAACCTATTAATAGATTATGTTTGCATGCCACTAAATACCCTTTGCAGGATGCAGAATTAGAGGCACCCACCTGCTTCTCACAAGCACAGAGCCATCCTCAATGGCGTCGTGCTATGGATGATGAGATCAATGCCCTATTACAGAATGGCACATGGACCCTCACCCCTGCTCAAAGCAATCAGAACATTGTGGGATGCAAATGGGTCTTTCGTATCAAACGAAAATCAGATGGCACTATTGACCGCTACAAAGCTCGCCTTGTAGCAAAAGGATTTCATCAACAAGCAGGTATTGATTATGGAGAGACTTTCAGCCCTGTGATTAAACCTTGCACAATTAGGCTTGTCATTTCCATTGCACTAATGAACAAATGGGCACTCCGTCAATTAGATGTTCAAAATGCTTTCCTTCATGGCCATCTCACAGAAGAAGTTTACATGAAACAACCTCCAGGGTATGTAGATTCAAGATTTCCAAAGCATGTTTGTCGCTTACGGAAGTCTCTATATGGGCTCAAGTAAGCACCTAGAGCTTGGTACTCCAGACTCACTGGGTATCTTTGCACTCTTGGTTTTGTCAGTTCCAAGGCCGACTCATCTCTGCTCATACGACAAACTGGTGATTCCACTCTCTTTATTTTAATATATGTTGATGACATTATTATCACAGGCACACCGGGGAACCACATCAGCACACTCATCACCCAGCTCCACTCCACATTTGCAATTAAGGACCTGGGCCCATTAAGTTACTTTTTGGGTATCGAAGTTCTTCCCAATCGCAATGGCCTTTTCTTGTCTCAGCGCAAATATATTCTGGATCTGTTACTAAGCTCCAAGTTCGATGGTGTCAAGCCTATCACTACACCCCTGGCAGCAAACAGTCCACTCTCTCAACATGATGGGCCGACTCACAATGATCCTACCCAATATAGAAGTATTGTGGGATCTTTGCAATATCTATCTTTCACTCGACCTGACATTGCAGTCGCTGTGAACAAAGCATGTCAGTTCATGCATAACCCTCGGGATGTCCATTGGACTGCTGTCAAGCGAATTCTTCGTTATCTCAAACACACCATCAATTTTGGCTTGCAACTGTCTACACCATCAACTTTCACCATTCATGCATATTCGGACTCGGACTGGGCAGGATGTCCTGATGATCGCAGATCTACAAGCGGCTATTGTATTTTCTTTGGTGGCAACCTCATCTCATGGAGTGCAAGGAAGCAAAAGACAGTCTCCCGTTCAAGCACGGAAGCTGAATACAGAGGCGTAGCAATTGCAACCGCAGAAGTTATGTGGATTCAATCTCTACTAAAAGAGCTTGGTTACTCCAAACTTCCACCGCCTACTCTCTGGTGTGACCACTTAGGGGCTACATATCTCACGGTAAATCCTATCTTCCATGCTCGCACAAAGCATATCGAAATAGATTACCATTTTGTCCGTGAACGTGTTGCTTCCAATCAACTTAGTGTTCGATTTATTTCCACCAAAGATCAGCTGGCCGACATCTTCACCAAAGGTCTCAGCAGTAACAGATTTCAGGAGCTAAAGACCAAGTTGTCCATCCAAGATTGGCCGTTCAACTTGCAGGGGAGTGTCAAGACTAAGTCGACTGCACCTCCATCAGTCGACTGAGTCCACATAAGTCGACTGAAGCCCACCATCAGTCGACTGAATCAAGACTGTAACTACTGCAACAAAACTCTCAGTCCAGTCGACTGATAGCAAACCTCAGTCGACTGTACCCAATCCGTAACAACCCCTAAAGATCTGCAGATATGTAACTGTGTCAACAACTGATCTCCAGAAGACTAGGTTTGCAACTGCACCATATTGTATCCCTAAAGGATAGGATCTGTAACCAATAAGATCTGATTTGATTTTGTAAAAACTCTATAAATATGATTATGCACCACCGGTTTAAGGTGTGCAAGCCATTCTAAAACTCCACTACAACCAAGAAGAAGTGATAGAGAAAATTTTATACATCATTTGAACAAAATTACAAGAATGATTTATAAAGCAGACATCATTCCTATTAAGCCAAATGACCCATAAACAAGCAGCCACTACGCAATCCCATCCCTTCGACGTCCCCAAACTAACTCCAAATCTCTAAACTCATCCCAAATATAAGACACGCAAGGAAAAACCGGACAAGCCAAAGCCTAAGAGGAGGAAATCCCAAATACTTCTACTATGCACACATTCGAGAAATAGGTGACTAACAGTCTCAACCCCGCTCCCGCATCTCGGACAGGAGACCAAAGTGATTAAACCTCTCTTAGCAAGATTTTCTCTAGTTAAAATCACTTCCTTGGAAACCAACCATAGGAAGGCCACGACTTTGTGTGGAGCACACGTATTCCAAATGACTCTATTCGCAACACATCTAATGCCCTAAATAATGTTAACATGATCTTTATTATGTTGACAGTTAAATCAGACACAATTATTTAACATTATGTTGCCATTTTGAGAATTAATAAGTAAGATTTACCAAGGTGTGCAACAGATGTTCCTTTTTTGTTATCATGTTATTCATAAAGAAATACTAAACTAACATCCTATCAAACTCCACTGTGACTTGCTGTGATCTGCTGTGACTTCCATCACTCCGCACCACCCACAAATAGAGCATAGGGTTACTTTTTAATTATATGCCTAAATGGTATTTAGGGGGAAAAACAAAAGGCCAGTTTTGCACTTTTTGGTGGTAAAAGTGCTCAACTTGAAATTTTATGGTAGTTTGATGTTTTTATTTAACCTTAGGGGGGATTTTTGTGTCAACCCTTTAAATATTAAATCTAATATCCTGCGAACTTGCAGTACCTTCCCTCTTTCTGTCTCCCTTTGCCAATTAGTAAAAAATCTCATCAGTCATCATTTCGTTCCACAAAAATTCCTTACCAACAATTTCATGCCACCTAATTTTCTCTTTTCTTATCCCTTCATCCAACAAAAAATGATTAGTTACAGATCTTATGCCACCTCATTTTTCTTATCCTAATCTGTGTAACTATTTGTATTTCTAGTGAATTTTTTGGTAAGAAATTAAATACTTTTTCTGAGTTGTAGCTCAGATAGTATAGGGTTGGGATGGGTAAAGGGGTGTCTCAGGTTCATTGCAATGACGTAACCCGTTATTAAAATAAAAATAAGAATAGAAAGATTTTTTGGGACTTACATTGATTTTCATGTACTATTTGAATTTGTGTGTGCGTATCTTCATGCATGTTTGTTTTACAGCAATAGAGTGTGTCACACCCCAAAACCACACAGCTTAAATTGGGAATGCAACAACGGCAACATGTGTATAAGATTGTATTTTATACCCATGCTAAGCCTTTTAGTTGTACAGAACAGTTGTACAGAACAGAATATAATATTTAAAATACACTAATAATTAAAACCTCATTCCAAACTTTGTACATCATACCAAGGTCATTGTCACACTTAATAATACAACATTTGTCATGTCTTCAAATACATTTTACTAACATAGATCAATCTCCAAATTCAAAGGCATCCAATAATAGCATGGTCCTAAACATGTTTGTATTTGATACTTCAAAATGAAAAATTGATGGGTTTTAAGAGAATTACCTCTACAAGCTTTTGATTTCTCTTGTATTTTCTAATCCCATCAATTTGAGTTATGTAGAAACTTTACAATTGATTGGTTTCTCATCTTCAATTTGGTGGCTGTCAAATATGGTGGCTTCAAATTTCCTACTCTAAGGTTCACACACATCTACCCTATAATTCACATGTGTTCACTTGCAGGAACGAATGAGTGCACCTTCTTCATTTAGGAATCTTGCAAATTTGGATTCTAGAGTGATAAGGTCTCAAAATGGACGTCAAAATGTATGTTGTGCTAGTTATTGTCTTTGCGAATTCATTTATATCATTTGTGTTTTGTTCTTTTGGACCATTATTCATTACTTTTAACATTTTTATAATTGATTGTTAGTTACCAGCACCAGAGACTGTCGATGCACTTCTTAAATGTGTTGTTCAAGATATTGGGTTCAGTGATGGAAATCCTGTGTCTGCAATTACCATATACAAATGTCTTCTCCATTGGAAGTCTTTTGAAGCAGAAAGAACGAGTGTTTTTGATCGTTTAATTCAGATGATTGGCTCCGAAATTGAGGTGATTTTTGTTCCCTCCCTAGAACACTTCTATTCTGTTTTCAGCATGATTAACTGGTGATTGTCTGACATGTTTGATCATTAGTGGGTTTCCTTGAAAGATTTTTTTATTTGAACTTTCTGCCAATGAAGCACTGAATAGTATGATATAATTTCCTCAAAAAGAAAACAGTATGATAATTTATGATATGCTAACTGTTCCTTGCAAATTCATTTGTTTTCCTTTTCTTTGATTCAGAGGGGGGAAGTGAATAATCATCTTATTTACTGGCTTTCAAATGCGTCTACATTACTGTTTTTGCTACAAAGGAGTCTTAGAGCTGGAGGAAAACCGCCCCCTCCAACATCAATGTTTTCGAGAGTGACTCAAGTATGTGACAAATTCACATTAGCGAAATTATCATCTTCCAATTTATGCATATCATTTTTTTATTATTGTTCATTGCTGAATATGTATCCTTCCTTCTGACACATAAATATTTTCTATATAGAGTTTCCGTTCTTCTCCATCATCATCAAACCTTGCTATTGATGGTTTGAATGCTGTACGTCAGGTTGAGGCCAAGTATCCTGCATTGCTTTTTAAGCAACAACTTGCAGCATACGTGGAAAAGATATATGGGATGGTTCGTGAAAATACAAAAAAGGAGCTATCTTCCTTGCTTTCTGTATGCATCCAGGTTTGATGACTTACTCCTCTTTTATTTTATTTTTGAGGAAAGACCTACTCCTCTTTCATGTTGTTTAGTAAATTCCTATCTGAAAATTAAGCTTCTTGCTTCAAATAGTTTAACAAAGCTAAAAATAGCTTGCCTTAAGCGTTAAGCGGCAAGGCAATGCTTAATTTTAGAAAAGGCTGTTAGAAAGAGGTAGGAACTGATTTTTCAGAAACAAAGTTTTAAAAAGTTCACTTTAAGTGGCCCAAAGATGCTTTAGCGTACTTTTTGGGTTTTAATGAAATTGATATTGGGTTAATTTTGTTGCCTGTTTCTACCCGACCATAGATACTTAACTACACCTGCTCCAAAAGCTCTAATCCTCTTTTACTTAAAAAATAGCTTAACAATTTGTTTTTCACTTAAACAAAAGCGGTGGACCACCGCTTTGTTTCCTGTTAGCGCTTTTTGAAATCTTGTTGCTTCTGAACTGGTACTAGTTATCTAATATGATTGGCTTACAGTATATATGACACATCTTGAATTTTAAGTTCATTGTGGTGGTTTTAGTTATGATTTGCTTTACTTATCAATCTAATTACATGTATTATGCACGGGAAAAATGCCCGGATGTTTTTCTTCATACTCTGATTCTTTCCTACCCCACTCTAGTTGCTTTAAGTTGACCTACTGCAATATTCAATTCTTGCTTGACCTTGTGAACTGAAGGCACCAAAAATTAAATCAAATTCTCTGATATATTATGGGCGTTCATTTGGCAATCAGGGTCAAAGTAGTCCCTGGCAGGGCATTATAGAGTGCTTGGATAAACTTCTGCATACATTACAAGAAAACTTTGTAAGATATATCTGCTAAAATTTGAGTTCTGTTGCATAATAATTTTTAACAGCTGGAGTATTTCTTACTAATATGATCAGCTTTTCAGGTGACTCTGGTTCTGATTCAGAAATTGTTCACTCAGATTTTCTCTTACATTAATGTACAGCTGTTTAATAGGTTTGTGATAGTCTGTCCTCATTCTTTTTTTTGTAGAGGCAAAAGCCATTGATTGTTTAGAAACTTCCTTTGCTACTTTTGTAGTCTGCTTCTTCGACGAGAGTGTTGCTCTTTTAGCTATGGGGAGTATGTAAAATCTGGTTTAGATGACTTGGAGCTATGGTGCACACAAGTAAAAGCAGAGGTCACTCTGTTATTTGGTTATTTAAGAATTTAAGTTTTCTTCTTGTGCACGAGTTGAGAAGAATTTTTTGTTCATCCAATTTCTTTCTCACCTTACAGTATGCTGGGTCTTCTTGGGATGAACTTAAACACATACGACAAGGAGTGGGTTTCTTGGTATGTTAATATACTATTCGTTATGAGCTTTGTAACTTGCATCTTAATTTCAATGGATATATGAGTTAGGTTATTGGTTTTGGAGTGATCATGATTCTGATTCTGATTATGGTTAGAGGTTAGCTGTCCATTTCTTGGTATGTTACTTATAGTCCCAGTTATTTTGGGACTTGCACTGTAATTTGATTGGACATATGATTTGGGTATAGGTTTATAGAGATTATGTTTCTGAAATAATATCCAACTTTAAATAACAATTATTTGATCTCTCTTCATCAAGTATTGCTCTTGGGAACAGATACAATGGACGTCATGTATTTCTTAATTTTTAATTTAATTTTATATTTGTTCAGTCAAGCAAGCTTTGTATGATTTCTTCTTTGTCGTATGGCTCTGGTGTAGTTGTTGCTCCTGCTTGTCTGATGCTTATATTAAATTATCAATATGTGAGTATGCTTCATGTAGGTCATATTTCAGAAGTGTAGAATTTGCTACGATGATATAGCCAGTGATCTTTGCCCAGTAATGAATCTCAACCTCTACCCCACTAAATTTATAAGAACAACATCTACATTTACTTTTTATTCATTTCTTTTTTCTTTCTTGCGCTGCAGATGTTGAGTGTGCAGCAGCTCTATAGAATTTGTATACAGTACTGGGATGACAAATATAACACTCAAACTGTTTCCGAAGATGTAAGTCTACATTACTCAAGACTGTACTTGTTGCCCACATGCATTATTACGGTTCTTCCAAATTTGTATGCTCATAGAAGATAGAGGAAATTGAATTAATGCATTAGGGCATACAAGCCAACTATATATACTAGTATATACAAGATAGGGTAGGCACGTGTCATACACGTACTAGACTAGAGAATATATATATATATATATATATATATATATATATATATATATTAGTAATCTGCATGTGCTTTGCACGTCCTAATAAATATATTTTCAAAAGTAAATACTAAGACGTAATCTAGACTAGAACCTGAGACCTCCTTTTCCTCATTCCATACGCTTAACAGATCGCCTCTAGTGGTACCAATTTTTATTTTATGAGTGGCACTTTTGTAAATAAATAAGCCGTAAATAAATTTAAACTTTGAGGGCATTATGGTAACTAATAATAGTGGAGTAAATGAATGGTTATATAACTCCCACTTAAAAATGAATGGTTAAGACTAGATTGTTGACAAATTACACAACCCCAACTCTCACATTATAGTATTAGATATATATATATATATGCTCTGGGATTATTTCCTGAGACTACAGGATAAACTATGTGCCTCCTGTATATGATATACTTCACTAAGCCTTCATATCACTTTTAATTCTTAGGAGCTGTTATATTCCACCAGTTAAAAGGAATGCATCTTTAGGAAACTACCGGTATTTCTGAGAGATAAAAATTAGGAAGAATTAGTTGAGATAAGTTGAGCATGTGTAATGGAGACTAACCATGGTGTCAATGAAGAAGAGGTAAAAGATTGTGAAACAAATGGATGAGTAGCTGTATGAAGGAACAATTCATGTGGACTTAGGTCTATCCTGATAAGTTTCTAATCTGATGAGATGACCCTTAACTTGGATGAACGAAGAAATAATTCATGTGACCAACCCCACTATTTTAAGTTATACTGTTGTTTCCAGCTATTCCTTTAGTCGACAATCGGATCTCTTCTTGTTATCGTGCAGGTCCTTTCCGATATGAAAGGATTAATGACAGAGGAGGAAATTCGGGGCATCAATGATGATGCCAGCACTTTCTACTTGCTGGATGATAACTCTATGTAAGCGATGAAACTCCAGGTTCATATACTCTATTAACATAATATATTAACAAGGGTTGAACAATTAAATGGCTGTTTTGTTGCCTTAAGAAGCATGCCCTTCTCGATTGAAGACATATCGGGTTCCTTACCAGACAAAGACTTTAAAGATGTTCGACCTACAGCTGAGCTTCTCGAGAACCCAGCCTTCCAATTTTTACAGTAATGTGGCATCCAGAACTTTAAGCAGTCCTCTCCTGCAGTCCGCAGCCTTTTTAGCAGCAAAGGCTTGTTTGTTCATGTTCATTCGCTGTAAATCCGCATTTCATCCCCCCCCCCCCCCCCCCCCCCCCAAAAAAAAAGTAGTGTAAAATTATTCTTTCCCTGTAGGAGTATAGGAGTTCTCTAGGGGCCAGTTATTAGTGGGGTTGGGATTAGTTGTCACCCTCCCATAATTAGCTTTTTTGTATACTAGTATTATACACGTGCTGTGCACGTAGAAAAATTGGGAGGGGAAATGAAAAGGGCAAAAAAAAAAAAATTCTACCAAGACTTGCGTTGCACGGGTTGGAATATGGACAAATTACACTAAGGCCTTCTCCCTTTATAGTAGTAGATATTTATTTTTATTTTTTTTTCCTTTTTTGTAGTTAACTTACTATTTTGTTTAGGAGTACGTATGTTATAGAGTGCTATGGGAGGTAGCGTTCCAGAGAGCCCTCCCCTTCGCAGTGTATGTAAAATACTGGATTGTTGTAAAGAAAAGAAAGCAAATCTGAAGTTTAATTAGAACAGAATTTTATATATTATTGGTTAATTTACAGTTTTACGTCTCTATTTGACTTGAGATTCAATTCAATTCGGATTATGTCTTGTGTTTAGCATTGGCTCTTGCTTCACTACTACTTCAACACTAATTGCTTGTGTTACGGTGAAATGAAGTCATGGTCTTATCCACTTTAGGTGTTATCCATCTGAAGTCATGAATATGATTTTTGTGTATATGCATTGAATTAATGCTTCAGTTAATCCTCAAATCCTCATCATCACCTTCATGTATATTTTTTATAATAAGATGACCGAAGTGATCGATTCATTAATGACGGATTAACGAAGCAATGAAGTACAACACATGTCTATTACGGAGCGTAGCGCTCCATAATAACAATCTCCAAAATACAACAAAATAACATCATAAAGTGGCTACAAAATAACATCAAATAAACATGTACAGCGAGAGCAGGAAACTCTAGCGCGAATCGCCTACTTCTCTCCCTCCACTGGAGGACTACTCCTCTGAATCCATCCTCAGCTTCTTCCTAGCACCGACATATCCTGTCCAATCATGAATGAAAAGAAAGATTTTATGCATTGAAGTTGTAAATCTATATTGAATGTTGCGAAAGCATAAGTCGTTTCGGTCTAGCCATAGACTCCACAGGGTTGCCGCTGTTGGAATTAATTTTTGCAGTTTTCCGGGCCGGATTCCGGCAAGCTCCGGCCACCGGCGGCACCGGAAAATGAGTGGATTGCGATCCTCTCGTCGAGTACTATTCCGTAGTATACTCACTTGCCAAAAACGAATTCCGTATGAATGAGAAATGTTGATCCAAAGTTGGGTACTTGAAAGGTACCAACTTAACAAATGGATAGTCCCATATCGGAAATTGGAAAAGATTTATACTAGTATATATACTAGAAAACTGGACTAGAGGGCGTGGCCCGGGAGTTACCACTAACGTGTAGTGGAGAGAGGACTTAGCCAAAATGACAAACACACGCGTGCGCGCCCGGCCCGGCCCGGCCCCCGGCTTGGCTTGGTTTGGTTTGGTCTGGCTTAAATTTTTTTTTATTTTATTTTTTTGCCCAGACAGCCTCTTCCCCTACTGAACTGAAAAGGCTTTTCAGATTCAGTAACTGGGGCCATTACTCTGTAACAGCAGAGTAATGGCTCACCAGTTATGAATCTGAAGAGTCCCCATTACTCTGCTGTTACAGAGTAATGGCAGCTGCTGAACAGTCTCAGTCCCAGTTTCCTCTATAAAACCAAACAGAAGTCTTCTATACTGATACACAGATTTTTTGAAATTTTTCCTCTCTTCTTCCTCTGCTCTGAGTCAGTGTCTGTCAACTGAGAGTACACACAGATAGCAGTTCGTTGTCTCTGAAGCAAGGGTGCTGCATCTTCAGAGAAGGTACAGTTGTATCCTGGGAAGCAATTCGCCGGTAACCGTCACACTACGGGGCGAATTCTGCTTTAAGGACAGAGATTCTAAAATCTCGACTCTGTACAACTTATTTACTTACTGTTTTTCTTCTTGTATTGGATTTCTTCACAATTTTGTTGGAGTTTTATAGTAATTTTACATTCAGGTTCTAACAATCTTAAAGCAGAATTTTTCCTCATAGATTCTAACAATTTTTGTGAAGTTTGTTTACAGGTTCTGTTCGGAAAAAATAACTAATAGTTTCTGTTTCAACCAATTTCAGAGAACAAAATCAAAACATGGAGAACACACAAACTGAAGTTGCTACTGGGCTTCTCAGTACCCAAACTCCGGTGACCCAGAATGTGACTGCACAATCGGTTGCGGCACATTCGGTCGTTCTGCCCACGCACATAAGCGTGGGAGAAAAACCGGAGAAGTTCAATGGAACTGGGTTCAAAAAGTGGCAGGGGAAGATGCAGTTCTACCTGACCACATTGAAGCTGGACAGGTTCCTCAATGAATCTGCCCCGATGCTGGCGCCAATGGAAGCACACTCAGTTGCAGCAGTTGACGCGTGGACACAGGGCGACTACCTCTGCAGGAACTACATCCTGAATGGATTGGTAGACTCTCTGTACAACGTCTACTGTGTCTTCAAGACATCCAAACTCCTGTGGGGGTCCCTGGAAAAGAAGTACAAAACTGAAGACGCCGGGTCCAAGAAATTTGTTGTCGGCAAATTTCTGGACTATAAGATGATTGACTCCAAAACAGTGGTGAGTCAAGCCCAAGAACTGCAGGTTATAATGCACGACATTGCTGCAGAGAATATGACGTTGTGCGAACCATTCCAGGTTGCAGCGTTCATTGAAAAACTTCCACCTGGGTGGAAAGACTTCAAGAACTATCTCAAACACAAACGAAAGGAGATGTCTCTTGAAGACCTAATTATCAGGTTGCGGATCGAAGAAGAGAATCGCAAGGCTGAGAGGTCCTATGGAAATCAGTCCATAGAAAAGGCCAATGTAGTGGAGCATGAACAGAAGGGCAAGAAGAGGAAGTTTCTGCCACAGGCCTCAAACAAAAAACCTCTTGCAAAGAGGTTTGCTGGAAAATGCCACAAGTGTGGTAAGCTAGAGCACAAAATTTTTGAGTGCCGCAGTAAGGACAGTAATTATTCAAAAACAGGACATGTAAAAGGGAATGAAAAATCCCATGTACACATAGCTGAGAACTTGTCCACTGGTCTCTCTGACCTGGACCTCTGTGCTGTTGTTTCAGAGGTAAATCTTGTGGGGAGCAATCCTCGTGAATGGTGGTACGATACTGGGGCCACCAAGCATATCTGCTCGGACAAGGAAATGTTCACCTCCTACCAGAAGTGCAACAAAGATGAACAGCTGTTCATGGGAAACTCTTCCACCTCCAAAATTGAAGGAACAGGGAAGATAGTGCTGAAAATGACTTCAGGCAAAGAGCTAACACTCACAAATGTGCTGCATGTCCCAGACATTAAAAAGAACTTGATATCAGGTTCTTTGCTAAGTAAGAATGGGTTCAAAGTTGTACTTGTTTCTGATAATTTTGTACTGTCCAAGAATGGGGTATATTTGGGTAAAGGATATGTAAAGGATGGACTGTTCAAGTTTAATGTAATGACAGTCATCCCTAAAACTATTGTTCCTGCTGTTCCCAAAGTTAATGAAATAACTCCTATTGCCTATGTTGTTGAGTCTTCTTCTGTTTGGCATGAAAGACTAGGCCATGTTAATGTAAATTCTATGCGTAGATTAGTTAACATGAATTTGCTACCAAAGTTTAAGGTAGATAACTCAGAAAAATGTGAAGTTTGCACGGAGGCCAAACTCACTAAAACTCCATCGCGTTCTGTAGAAAGAAACACAGAAACTCTAGGTCTAATTCACACGGATCTGTGTGACTTAAAATATGTGCAGACCAGAGGTGGCAAAAAGTACTTTGTGACTTTCATAGACGATTGCACAAAATTCTGTTATGTATATTTGTTACATAGCAAAAATGAGGCTTTGGATAAATTCAAAGAATATAAACTTGAGGTTAAGAATCAACTTGGCAAAACGATTAAAATCGTTAGAAGTGATAGAGGAGGAGAATATGATGCACCATTTAACATGTTCTGCTCGGAACATGGAATAGTTCATCAGACAACTGCTCCCTACTCACCCGAATCAAACGGTACTGCCGAGCGCAAAAACCGAACTCTAAAGGAGATGATGAATGCCTTGTTGTTGAATTCTGGCCTACCCCAAAACATGTGGGGGGAAGCATTGTTGACTGCCAACTACATTCTCAACAAAATACCTCACAAGAAAACCGGCAAGACACCATATGAATTGTGGAAAGGTAACTTACCTTCGTATAAATACCTCAAAGTGTGGGGGTGTCTAGCAAAAGTGGCAGTACCTAACCCGAAACAGGTCACCATCGGACCTAAGACGATTGATTGCATATTCATAGGCTATGCACACAACAGTAGTGCATATCGGTTCTTGGTATACAAATCGGATATACCGGATATCCATGTAAATACAATAATGGAATCAAGAAATACTTCATTCTTTGAACACGTGTTTCCGTGCAAGGATACTACGTACCCTAAACGTACACGTGAACAAGAGAATGCAAGCACTTCAGTTGATGAACCAGAACAGGATACCGATGAGCCTAGACGAAGTAAACGGGCTAGAACATCGAAATCATTTGGTCCTGACTTTGTGACGGTCTTTCTGTTAGAGAATGAGCCCAGAACTTTCAAGGAAGCTATGTCTATGCCTGATGCTCCTATGTGGAAGGAAGCAATCAAAAGTGAAATAGACTCCATTATGCAAAATCATACATGGGAGTTAGTCGATTTGCCTTCTGGATGTAAAGCTCTAGGATGCAAATGGATTTTCAAACAAAAATTGAAACCAGATGGTTCAATAGAGAAGCATAAGGCTAGACTTGTGGTACAAGGATTTAGGCAAAAAGAAGGCCTAGATTTCTTCGATACATATTTCCCAGTTACAAGAATAACATCCATAAGAATGTTGATAGCTATTGCAGCTCTACGTAACCTGGAAATACATCAAATGGATGTTAAAACTGCATTTCTAAATGGGGACTTAGAAGAAGAAATATACATGAAACAACCTGAGGGTTACATAGTTCCTGGACAGGAAAATAAGGTGTGCAGGCTTGTAAAATCACTGTACGGCCTGAAACAAGCTCCAAAGCAGTGGCATGCAAAATTTGACAATGTTATGATGTCAAATGGTTTCAAAATAAATGAATGTGATAAATGTATCTACATCAAAGATACTCCAAACGGATACATTTTGGTAGACGACATGCTCATTATTGGAAGCAATAACGACATTATCAAACAAACTAAGAGCATGCTTAGTGGCAAGTTTGACATGAAAGACTTGGGAGTTGCAGATGTCATACTAGGAATCAAAGTTTCCAGGACATCTGAGGGGATTACTTTGTCTCAAGCTCATTATGCTGAGAAAGTACTTGAAAGATTCAAGAATTATTCCAATGGGACAGCAAAAAGTCCCGTCGATCCAAGTCTTCACCTGTTCAAAAATACAGGCGAAAGCATATCACAACTGGAATATGCACGTGTAATTGGTAGTCTGATGTACCTAACAAATTGTACAAGACCGGACTTAGCACATTCGGTAAACGTACTGAGCCGATACACGAGTAATCCAGGACGAAGTCACTGGAAAGGAATAACTAGAGTATTGAACTACTTGAGACATACTCAGAGTTATGCGCTGCATTACACCAGATATCCAGCAGTACTGGAAGGCTACAGTGATGCCAACTGGATATCGGACTCAAAGAACTCAAAATCCACAAGTGGATATGTTTTCACACTTGGTGGTGCAGCTGTGTCATGGAAATCCTCTAAACAAATGCTATTGGCCAGATCCACCATGGAATCTGAGTTTATTGCTTTAGACAAAGCAGCAGAGGAAGCAGAATGGCTTCGAAACTTCTTAGAGGATATTCCAATGTGGGAAAAACCAGTGCCTGCCTTATGTGTACACTGTGACAGCCAATCAGCTATAGCACGGGCACTGAGTTGTATGTATAATGGTAAGTCTCGTCATATCAGAAGGCGACACAAAATCATTAGACAACTGCTCTCAAATGGAGTAATCTCTATAGAATATATAAAATCGGCCGACAACCTAGCGGATCCATTTACTAAAGGTCTGTCGCGAGAGCAGGTTGTGAGATCATCAAGAGGAATGAGTTTAAAGCCTATGACGAAAGAGGATACTTGATGGAAACCCTACCTAGAAATTGGAGATCCCAAGATCTAGGTTCAAAGGGACAACTAAATCCTGTTGAATCAACGAAAGTACTTAGAGATTAACATCTCATACCCATTCTTAGGATGATAAAACAAGTGTTGCCTGCAAATAGTTAGGATAAGCTTGGCTTTTAATGATTTCCATAGCTTTGAAATAAAAGTGGGGTATAGCAGGATACTCTTTATGGGCAATCACCTTGTGAGTGTGAAATGAGGCCGTTTTTAGGAGAATGAAGAGAGGCTACATTCTCCAAGTTCACTCATGATTAACCAGGGATGTTCAAGGCCAAAATGAACACAACAAGAGAACTTAGTTCTGTGAGGAGATGAAATTGTGTGATAGTTATTGTCTAGGTTCACATGAACGCCCGGGTAGTTCAAGACATCATGATCACTACCTGGTCAAGTGAATCCGATAGCTAATTACTAAGGGTGGTTCAAAGTTGAAAAATTACTACCATTCCTGATGCAGTGATTTTCCGATTGTACTCTCAGAGTCTTTCTGTCATGTTTTTTGTTTTTCTGTCGTGTCTGGATTACATGGTCTGGTAATTTCCATTCATGTGGGGGATTGTTGGAATTAATTTTTGCAGTTTTCCTGGCCGGATTCCGGCAAGCTCCGGCCACCGGCGGCACCGGAAAATGAGTGGATTGCGATCCTCTCGTCGAGTACTATTCCGTAGTATACTCACTTGCCAAAAACGAATTCCGTATGAATGGGAAATGTTGATCCAAAGTTGGGTACTTGAAAGGTACCAACTTAACAAATGGATAGTCCCATATCGGAAATTGGAAAAGATTTATACTAGTATATATGCTAGAAAACTGGACTAGAGGGCGTGGCCCGGGGGTTACCACTAACGTGTAGTGGAGAGAGGACTTAGCCAAAATGACAAACACACACGCGCGCACGCCCGGCCCAGCCCGGCTCCGGCTCCGGCCCCGGCCCCGGCCCCGGCTCGGCTCGGCTCGGCTTGGTTTGGTCTGGCTTAAATTTTTTTTATTTTATTTTTTTGCCCAGACAGCCTCTTCCCCTACTGAACTGAAAAGGCTTTTCAGATTCAGTAACTGGGGCCATTACTCTGTAACAACAGAGTAATGGCTCACCAGTTATGAATCTGAAGAGTCCCCATTACTCTGCTGTTACAGAGTAATGGCAGCTGCTGAACAGTCTCAGTCCCAGTTTCCTCTATAAAACCAAACAGAAGTCTTCTATACTGATACACAGATTTTTTGAAATTTTTCCTCTCTTCTTCCTCTGCTCTGAGTCAGTGTCTGTCAACTGAGAGTACACACAGATAGCAGTTCGTTGTCTCTGAAGCAAGGGTGCTGCATCTTCAGAGAAGGTACAGTTGTATCCTGGGAAGCAATTCGCCGGTAACCGTCACACTACGGGGCGAATTCTGCTTTAAGGACAGAGATTCTAAAATCTCGACTCTGTACAACTTATTTACTTACTGTTTTTCTTCTTGTATTGGATTTCTTCACAATTTTGTTGGAGTTTTATAGTAATTTTACATTCAGGTTCTAACAGCCGCAACCGCTATCTCCCGCGCTCTTTTATCTTCCCCCCCTAATATAGCTCTTCCTCCACAGACCCCCAAACATCTGTGGTTGACCTAGGGTATCTTACGCACCCGAATCCTCTGCAGACTATTTTTCATGTAAGAACCGCCCTATGACATGTGAAAAGAATGTGTGTAGTGTCTTCATCCACTGCTAGACAATAAGAGCATCTAACGTCGATTTGCATGTTTCTTTTCTTCAAATTTATTTTGGATAAGATGGCATCATTGTGTACTAACCAACAGAAGACTCTAACTTTCAACGGAGCTTGGGTTTTCCAAATGACCTTCTCTACCAAACATCTGCATCATCCGTCGTTAAGCCATCTATACATTGATGCTACAGAAAAAGACCGAGTCTGATCTAGGTTCTACCAGCGTTTATCCAAATCGGAATTTGTATAATCCCCATTCGTTTGTATCGGTCTATTCAACTCTTCGAACTGACTTATACTTTCCTGATTTAATTGGCCATCAACGGTGAACTTCAGGTTTTCCGCTTTTCCAGACATCCGCCACTAAAGAATCTTGATCAACTACCGACTCCGCTACTATGGGGAATAGATTTTTTAGAGCTATGTCTCCGCACCATTTTTCCAAAATCTGGTACTCTTCCCATTCCCAATCCTACACCTAGTATTGGTATTGAAAATATCCCCTTACTTCGTCACTCCCTTCCAAAGGAAGGAAACCTTAGCAAATGTACTCCGCCCTCCGAATCGGTACTTTTTTCTTTTGTGAAAGAGGTCGAACGAATGTCCCCACCAACCTTTTCTACGCTTGTAAATTTTCCACCACCATTTACTGAGCAATGCCCGATTCATTTTGTTACACTCCATTAGCTGCTGATGGGTATTGAGCTCAAGCTGGAAGGGAAGAATAGAGCTCAGGAGTTAAAAGCAATGGCTGTATCTGTTCTTTTCTAAATGTTGCATTTCAGTCCTTAGTACCAAGGGGTTTATTGCAAAATGTAAATAACGGTTCAGGTTCTAATCTGGACCATTGGGTTAGAGTATAAGAACGGTAGGGATTAATTGTAAAGGGGGGACCCACTCCTTAACTGCCTTAACAGCCAGATTCTTCACGTGTATATTACGTGTTGTGTATAAAAGGGCCAGCAGCTCATTTGGAGCGGGTGTGTTTGTGGTTTCATTTCTTCTTCTTCTTGTCTGGTTCTTGATTCTCGCTCTCAACCTCTCCAAACCTCCATCTCCTTCCTATAACTTCTTGTAAACATGGCCAAGAAAGGAGCCAAAGCTCCAACAATGGCTTCAACAATGGAAGATACGCATCAATTGGTATCAGAGCCTTCTGATCCCTTTGGGAATTCGATCGACGAAGATCAGATCCGTCAAGAATCCGTACCTCCAGATCCTAGAGGAGTGTTAGGAGGAGGCCCAGAATTGGATTGGCAGCAACACCATCGAATCTTGGAGTTGAGGTTGAGTGGGGTTGAGCAGCAAATTAAGGAGTTGTCAAAGGAGATGTCGATGCAGTCTTCATTGATGTTCGCTCAAATGCAACAAATGGTGGAGCAAATGAAATCTCTAACTGCAGCAAACAGGGCAGAGAAGGGAAGGCTTGGCTCAGTAGGGTTAAATTTGTCACCAAATTTTTCTCCCCATAAATCAAGATCTTGATCACCTTTCTATGGATGTGAATCTTGCATCAAAAATGGATGGTAATAGAAATGAGGAAAGAAATTTAGAGCATCTGATGATGAATTTTTTTTTTTCCGAAACCTCCTAAGCTTGATGTGATTCCATTCTCTGGTACGGGGGATGTACTCAACTGGTTGTTTCAAGTTGAACACTATTTTGAAGTTTACCAGATTGCAGGTGATGAAAAAGTTAGGGTGGCTTATTTTTTCTTGAAAGAAGAAGCAATACAGTGGTATAGGTGGTTTTTGAAAGTTAATGATGGATTGGTTACATGGAAGCAATTTAGGGATGGAATTTGTAATCGGTTTGGGTTAGGAATGTATGACAATGCTGCTCGAACACTTTGTAGATTAGAGCAAACAACTTCAGTACTGGATTATCCGAGAAAGTTTGAAAAACTTAATTATTTAGTTGAAGGCGTGAGTGAATCCTATTTGATCCAACAATTCATCAGCGGCCTTAAAATTGACATCCAGCATGATGTGCTAATGGCAGAACCACAAACTTTGAGTGAGGTTTTCAAGATTGCCAGTAAATATGAAAAGAAAAGTGAAGCTTTGAAGGGGTTGAAAAGGGGTAGTTTTAAACCCTATTTCAAAAATTCTTTTCAGCATGGTTCTAATCCTCATACAAATGAACAAATCACTCCTAAGAATCAGGTAGCTGGGGGGCCTATTTTGAAGAAGTTAACTCCTAACGAAGTTTGGGAGAGAAGGAAAAAGAATTTGTGTTTTCACTGCGATGAAAAATTCACACCAGGCCATATTTGTAAAACCAAAGTATATATGTGCATTGAGGGAAATTGGGATCTATTCAGCATTCAAGAAGAGGATGTTTTGAATCAGTTAATTGCTATGGATGAACCTTCCCAGGTGGATTGCAACCAGGATAATTTTATTGCCTTAAATATAGGCACAAATACTGAGTGTTTGATTTTTAAAGCTGAGCTCAATGGACAGGTGGTACATGTACTATTAGATAGTGGGGCTACTCACAACTATATTGATCCATATGTTGTTGAGAAGACAGGGTTACAATTGTCCATTGCACAGAAGTTTAGTGTGCGTGTAGCTAGAGGCAAGGAGGTTGAAGGTAGTGGCCTTTGCGCATGGGTAGAAATTGATTGTCAAGGGTATAAGTTTACTGATGATTTTTTGGTTTTTCCCATTGGAGGTCATGATGTTATACTAGGTGCGAAATGGATGAAACAAGTTAAGGAGGTAACTGTTGATATGGTAGATAAGCAATTGAAGTTTTTTCATAGAGGAAGAGAATGGAGATTAACAGGATTGAGACCCAGCTCAAATCAGATTATGAGTGAAAAAGAAGTCAATAAGTTGGCTTTGTTAACTCATAGGGGATTCATTTTGTACTTGATAAACTCAGCTACTGAACAAAAAGTGCAGACTGAGTTACCAAAGGAAATGATTGAGTTGTTAAATGAGTTCCAAACTGTGTTTGATGAACCTAAAGGGTTGCCTCCAAGAAGAACAGCTGATTATCAAATCCCATTGATCCAAGGCTCAAAACCAGTGTGTATCAGACCATATCGACACTCTTATGAACAAAAGAATGCCAAAGAACTGATAACTGATATGTTGCAACAAGGAGTAATTTGTTCAAGCACAAGTTCTTATTCTTCTCCGGTGGTTTTGGTTAAGAAACATGATGGATCGTGGTGGATGTGTGTGGATTATAGAACTTTAAATCAACAAACAATCAAAGATAAGTACCGTATTCCTATAATTGATGATTTGCTAGATGAGTTACATGGGTCTAAGTTTTTTACAGAGCTTGATCTAAGGTCAGGCTATCACCAAATTCGTATGCATAGTAATGATATACACAAGACTGCTTTTAGAACACACAGTGGGCATTATGAATTTTTAGTAATGCCATTTGGATTGAGCAGCGCACCATCCACCTTTCAAAGCTTAATGAATGATATATTTCGCCCACATCTAAGGAAGTTTGTTTTGGTATTTTTTGATGATATATTAGTCTTTAGTGCATCTTGGTCAGATCACTTAAGACATCTAAGGGAAGTGTTAAAAATTCTCCAAGACAACTCACTTTTTGTTAAAAGATCTAAGTGTGAATTTGGGCAATTGCAGGTGAAATACTTGGGCCATGTAGTGTCAGAAGAGGGGATTTCTGTGGATGATAGTAAAATAGCTGCAATAAAGGATTGGCCATTGCCAAAGAATGTGAAATCTTTGTGAGGTTTTTTGGGACTCACTGGATACTATAGGAAGTTCATACGTAATTATCGTAATATAGCTTCCCCATTGACTGAGTTAACCAAAAAAGATGGGTTCAAATGGTCTGAGAAAGCTACAATTGCATTTGAGAAACTCAAACAAGCATTAATGTCTGCCCCAGTCCTTCAGTTACCAGATTTCAACCTTTATTTAGTCAAGCTTTAAAGGGAAGAAGTTTACACTTTTCTGCTTATGAAAAGGAGATGTTGGCGATTTTGCTTGCGGTGAAAAATGGAAGCAGTTTTTGTTTGGAAGAAAGTTTGTAATAAGAACAGACCATCAACCTCTCAAATACCTATTGGGTCAAGGCTGTCAACTGAAGCTCAACACTCTTGGTTGGTTAAACTATATGGGTTTACTTTGAAGTTGAATATAAAAAGGGGAAAGATAATGTCGCTGCTGACAGGTTGTCTAGAAGAGATATGGATTGCTTCTTACAGCAACTATCTATGTTAGTGATTGATTAGTGGAAGCAGGTAGTTCACATGACATCTACAGACAACTACTTCAAAGAATTGGCATTCAAACATAGTAACAAGAATGGGAGTAAATTTGTGTTTGACAAAGGGATATGGTATAAATCAGGGAAGGTAGTAATCAGTCCTACATCTTCTTTTCGTCAGTTGTTGATCCAAGAACATCATGACTCTCCTATTGGGGGTCATTCTGGTTATGATAGGACACTGCAGAGATTAAGAAGGGCTTTTTGGTGGAAGGGTATGAAGAAGGATGTTCAAGTCTATGTTAAAGAGTGTACGATATGTCAAGCAAATAAGTACATATGCCAATCACCTGCCGGATTACTTCAACCGTTACCTATACCTGAAAATGTATGGGAACATGCAACTATGGATTTCATAGAAGGATTGCCAATAAGTGAAAGCTACTCAGTAATTTTGGTGATAGTTGATCGTTTGACAAAATATGCGCATTTCTTTCCCATTCGACACCCATTTTCAGCAAAAGATGTGTTGCAAATATTAACAAATGGAGTTTTTAAGTTGTATGGAATGCTATTTCCATTATATGTGACAGAGGATCTGTGTTTACTAGCAGTTTAATGCAGGAGGCACTTAAAATGCAGGGTACAAAATTAAAATTTTCAACTGCTTATCATCCTCAGTCCGATGGCCAAACGGAGGTGGTGAATAGGTGTCTAGAGACCTATTTGAGATGTTTTTGTAACATGAAGCCAAGGGAATGGAGTAAGTGGTTAATGTGGGCAGAATACTGGTACAATACCAATTGGCATGGGGCAACAAAGACTACTCCTTATCAGGCATTGTATGGAAAGAAACCTCCTAGTTTGGTTTCTTATATTCTTCATACCGCAAAGAGTTTGCAAGTAGAAGAAGCTTTGTTAGCTAGAGATGTTTAATTACAACTACTTAAGGATCATTCGGTCCTAGCTCAAGAACGCATGAAAAGGTTAGCTGATAAAAAGAGGGTTGAGCAAGAGTTTGAAATTGGAGATTTGGTCTATTTGAAGCTGCAGCCATATCGTCAATCCAGTGTTGCTACAAGGTCTATTCAAAAGCTTTCCCCATTATACTATGGTCCATATGCTGTAATTGCAAGGATAGATAAAGTTGCATACAAGTTGGACCTGCCCAGTGAAGCAAAAACCCATCCGATCTTTCACATATCCCAACTGAAGAAACATATAGGTGCAGCAGTTCAAATTCAGAATAGTATACCTGCTATTGTTTCAAAATCATTACTAGAACCTGAGGACATAGTAGATAGGAGATCGGTTGTGAAAGGGAAGAAATTAATCTCTGAGATTCTAATTAAATGGAAGCATCATCCGATAGAAGAGGCAACTTGGGAGCCGTATTGGGATTTAGTTCGGCGCTTTCCTACATTCGACCTTGAGGCAAGGTCTGAAAGATCGGGGGGAGGAGTTGTTACACTCCATTAGCTGCTGATGGGTATTGAGCTCAAGCTGGAAGGGAAGAATAGAGCTCAGGAGTTAAAAGCAATGGCTGTATCTGTTCTTTTCTAAATGTTGCGTTTCAGTCCTTAGTACTAAGGGGTTTATTGCAAAATGTAAATAACGGTTCAGGTTCTAATCTGGATCATTGGGTTAGAGTATAAGAACGTAGGGATTAATTGTAAAGGGGGGACCCACTCCTTAACTGCCTTAACGGCCAACTTCTTCACGTGTATATTACGTGTTGTGTATAAAAGGGCCAGCAGCTCATTTGGAGCGGGTGTGTTTGTGGTTTCATTTCTTCTTCTTCTTGTCTGGTTCTTGATTCTTGCTCTCATCCTCTCCAAACCTCCATCTCCTTCCTATACCTTCTTGTAAACATGGCCAAGAAAGGAGCCAAAGCTCCAACAATGGCTTCAACAATGGAAGATACGCATCACATTTCCTGAAGATTTAGGATTTCTAACCCGCCGAATTCTCTTTTCCTACAGACTCTCCCCCACTTAACTAGATGAAACCCCTTGTTTCCTTCGTTTGTCCCTTTCCAAAAGAAACGCCTTCTCATCTTATCTATCTTGTTGATAACCCACTTTGGCAGCTCGTAGACAGACATGAGGTAGAGTGGAATTGAGCTAATAACCGAATTGAGCAAAGTGATCCTGCCTCCTAATGAAAGGAATTTGCTTTTCCATCCAGCCAACTTCTTGGCAATTTTGTCATTAAGGGGCGTCCAATCCTCTCTTAACAACTTTCCTGGCCTAATTGGTGTCCTCAGATATTTGATCGGGAACTCGGCCGTCTGACAGCCTATGATTGCCAAAATATTGGAAGTTGACATTGATAAATGTTCGCTAATTGGGATGACGCAACTCTTTCCAATATTTACTTTCAGACCCGACTAGCTTTGGAAACAGACAAGAGCAGCCTTAATGGCTACTATCTCATCTAAACCTGCTCTCCCAAATAAGAGGGTATCATCCGCGTATTGGAGAATGGTCATGGGTTGATCAATACCTTTGATCTTAATACCCTTGATAACGTTGTTCACTTGTGCCCGTTTAATTATTTCGGCTAGTCCATCAGCAATGATGGCGAATAATAGTGATGAAATCGGGTCACCTTGCCTAAACCCTCTTTTACATCTAATTTCCTTTTCTTGCCACCCGTTCACCTGAATGAACGATTTTCCTCCCTGAACGCAGCACCTGATCCACGATACCCATCTTTCTCAAAATCCTTTGAGCTTAAGGGCTTCGTCTATGCATTCTCAATTCACCGAATCATACGCCTTTCTGAAATCTATTTTTAGAAGGAATTTGTCTGTCTTTTCTTTGTTTCCTCCGAAAACAACTTCATAAGCGTTCGCTATGCTATCCGCAATGTCTCTTCCACGGATGAAACCGCTCTGCGTAGTAGCCACCACGTCTTCTAGGTTCGGAGCTAAGCTTTGTGCCAGTACCTTCGTAATTATTTTGAAGGATCCGTTAAGCAGACTAATCGGTCTGAAATCCTCTACTATGCGAACATCTTGCTTCTTGGGAATGAGGATGATTGTGGCGTAATCAATCCTGTCTAGCTTTGTTGTACCCTCGTGGAACTCTTTGAAGACGTTCATTAAGTCCCCCTTGATGATCTGCCAATAGAATTTATAAAAAAATATAGGCAGCCCATCAGGTCCCGATGCTTTGTCTTGTCCCAACTTCTTGATTGCGTTCCTCACTTCCTCTTCTGAAAAATTATTTTCAATCCCGTCGCTCCCATCTATCATAGAGGAGCTCCACATATCCGCCGAGAGAGAGTTTCTACCCTGATCGGTTTGACCTAACAATTCATGATACTTCTTGTCTAGGTGGTCTATGATGAGGTCTTCATTCTCTGTCAAAATACTGTCGATCTCTAGCCCCGAAATGCAATTTCTTCTTCTCCTTCCGTTAGCCACTTTGTGGAAAAAAATTTTGCTGGTGTCCCCTTCCTTAAGCCATTGAATTCTCGAGCATTGCTTCCAATGCATTTCCTCCAATGAGAGTAACTGTTGTAGCTCTAGCCTCCCATTTGCAAGCTCTTCTTTTTCCGAGTCCATAAGATCTCTGTCCTCTTGGATAGCTTCCAGGTCGTGAATCTTATTGCCGACCTCCTTCTGCATCGCTGTGTTATTCTCGAATTTTTCTTTCGCCCATCCTTTTAACTCTCTCCTACGGCGCCTTGTCTTTTCCACCCAGATTCCAACTCCTGAAGTTTGCGAAGTAGCGCGATCCCATGACTCCTGAATCAGCTGCCTCGTTTCTTCGAATGTTGTCCAAGACTTTCGAATCTAAAAGGGAAGTACCTCTTTTTAAAAATTGGGTCGCAATCTGTAATCAGGGGCAAATGATCTGACGTGTATCGGACCGCGGATTTAACTTTTGCGAGCGGGAAGACATCCTCCCAATCATTAGAGACCAACACTCTATCTAATTTAGCTAGAGTTGGACTTTGCTGCATGTTGGACCAGGTGAATTTTCTGTCTGTCATCTCCAGCTCAATCAATTCCAAATCGTCTATAATCCTATTGAATGCATCTTGTTGGCTTCGATTGTGACCCCCGCCTCTATGTTCATCTTGAAATCTAGTAATATTGAAGTCTCCACCTACTACCCACGAACGATCCCATCTCCTCCTGATAAACTCTAATTCCGTCCAAAGGTCCTTTCATAATCTAGAATCGTAAGGGTCGTACACCGTGGTCACTACCTGGTCCCAATCGTTGCTTCTCCTTCTAAGTCTAACTGATACCGTGAAATTACCTACAAATTCGTCTAGAATCTCGAAAACTCTCCCATCTGCCCTCGTCGCGATACCTCCAGAAAACCCCACCGCCGGCTTAAAACTCCAGTCAAAGTCGGCCGCCCAACTCATGCTAGAAAGTTCACTTATCGTCTGATTATCTATTCTAGTTTCTTGCTAACCGCAAATGGAGGGCTTGATTTTATTAATGGTAATCGAATTCATTCTTTTTTTACTCTTTTGCCTCAACCCCCTAACGTTTCAAAAGACGTAAACCATTAAAAAATAGTTAGACACCCATCCTCTACCCCCCCCCCCCCTCCCTACTCCATCCCTAAACGAAGCTTAGACCAGAGCTCCCCTTGACTCCCCTCTAATGATCGCAACCTTTTCTAAATTCTCCACCCTATTAGAGCCCATAGCTAGACCGTATAGACTAACGAAATAAATAAGCGAATCATCATTTAGAGAATTTAAAATAGAGAAGTCATGAGAGGGGATACCTCCTCTAGACGAGTCCTATTCCGTTTCTTTGGTGTTGGGTAGAGCACTGCCGACAACAGCTCCTTCATGTCTTGTACATTAGGACTTCTAGTCTGTGCCTTGGCTATGATGCAGCCTCGACATCTTCTCTCGAGCTCTGCCATCAATGGTGTTGGCGTAATCGATGCTTTTATAACCCTCCAATCTCCCGCTACACTTTCTTGGGTCTTGCTTGCCTGTGAGTTGAGAGATGCCGACTGTCGAGGCTGTGGATCTTTGGAACCGGAGGCAGAAGTCGAACAGTTGAGTTTTGGACACGCCGTCGAAATGTGGCCGTAGGATTTACAAAAGTAGCAAAACCAATCGTTTTTGCAATTGTTGATAGAGTGACCAGTTTTTGCACACTTGTGACAGCTTTAGCGACCTTCCCTCCTGAGCTCGCCGGAGACGCTCTGAGTTGGGGCTTTTTCGGAGTTTTCCTTGGCTTCACGAGGATCCACTCACCCTCTTCGTCTTCTCTCTTCCTTGGGCTCTCCTTAGACAGAGTTGTCGGTGAACGACGCAAAGCTTTATGCTCGAAGTCGCCCCTCTCGACGCCTCTAGTCACCTCGGCATACGATCTCTTATTCCCTTCGCCTGGCCCTACTTTTAGAGCTCGCTAGGTTGGAGAGGGTCGGCAATGTCTCACGGCGGAGCGACCTCTGGGCTTGGCCTCCTCTATAACCCTCTCCTTCTCCTTCCATACTGGGAGCCTATCTTTCACCCCACTTCGGTCTCTATGACCTAATGGTGAGCGACTTCGATGATCGTCTGGCCTCTTCCTCCCACGCGTCTCTCTCTCCGCCTCTCTCTCGCGCTTCGGCATAGCTGAAGAGCTTCGACCTCTGGTCTTCTCCTGCTTATCGACCTGCCTTTCTCTGTATTCGTCTCCTCTCATATTTTTTTTGGTTACTTTCCACCTTCATGTATATTAAAAATATAAAAAGTATGCAATGGAAAAATTGCTTTTATCCCAACAGATAAATTAAAATTGTTGTTCCATTTTAGTTGTTATCGTCCCATAAGTTTTGTTTGCATTATTAGTTTTTTTAAAATTTTATTTAATGTATAGTTATTAATTATTAGCGTTAAGGTTATTAGTTATTATTAGGTTAAGATTATGAGCAGTAAACTAATAACACTAGAAGAATTTTTCTTCTCTGGAATCTATAATATTAGCAAAGTTGAAAGAAAAGTATCCCAAGCATGTCCTATTAAAGATAATCTCCATGGCTATCATAAGTTTTTTGACCAAGGGGATAACAGTAACAAGTTTTCTATTTTATACGAACACTACATTTGCTTGTGGGCACGTGCCTACGGCACGTCTTCAGAACGATACAGCATATGAAAAGTCATGTAAACAGTAAATCAACAATTATGTAGTTCAAGTTTGAATAATATCACAATAATTAGTTGTAAATAAAAATCCATATATAAAAATCCATATATATATATATATATATATATATATATATATATATATATATATATATATATATATATATATATTATAATAATAATAATAATAATAATAATAATAATAATAAAACACAAAAAAGCTATCAAGTGGCTCTCATTCAATACGGTTGAAATCAATGGTCCAGATCTAACCTCACAAAACATATTTTTCCGCCCAAAAGTTTTCCTTTTTTTTTTCTCACTCTCTCATTCTCTCTCTATTTACTTAGAAATTTATATTTTCAGATTCCAGGTTTGTAAATTTTCAGATTTTTTATGCATTGTTTATTGCTCATTTTACATTGAAAATAGCAAATATGTCATCAACAGTTAGATTTCATTATTTTCCATACTCAAAGTTCAAAAAAGTTGGATTTTACACCCCATTTATAATTATTTTTCAACATATACTAATGGAACATGGACGCTATTTATAACTAATTATTATTTTACTATTCAAACTTGAGCTACATAATTGTTGTTTTATTGTTCACAAGACTTTCATATGTTGTATCGTTCTGAAGACGTGCCGTAGGCACGTGCCCACAGGCAAATCTAGTATATAATAAACCACAAAGAAAGCTATCAAGTGGCTCTCATTCAATAGGGTTAAAATCAATGGTCCAGATCTAACCTCGCAAAACATATTTTCCCGCCCAAAAGTACCCCCCCCCCCTCCCCCGCAAAACTCAAATTCAAATCCCCCCAAAACAACTCCTTTATTTACTTATTTATTTATCTCTCTCTCTCTCTCTCTCACTCTCTCTCTCTCTCTCTCTCTCTCTCATTCTTTCTCTATTTACTCAGAAATTTATATTTTCAGATTTCAGATTTGTAAGTTTTCAGATTTTTTATGCATTTTTTTATTGCTCACGTTACATTGAAAATAGCAAATATCTCATTCAATTTTTAATTAATTTTCAACATATATTAATTGAAACATGGACTTTTATTTACAACTAATTATTGTTTTACTATTCAAACTTGAGCTACATAATTGTTGTTTTACTGTATACAAGACTTTCATATGTTGTATCTAGCATTGGTATAAATACCTAAAATCCAGATCAGATCCGGACCCGGCATTGGACAGGAACCGACCCGGCCTATTCGGGTCCGGGTCCGGGTCCTAAAATGGGACCCGTCGTACTTTCGGGTCCGGGTCCGGATTCGGGTCCGCTCAAAAGAGATCCGACCCGGATCTGGGCCCAGACCCGTTAAAAAAAACCTAAAAAATCAACATAAAAATAAATATTCTATCCTCATCTCTCCCCTCCTTCTTCCTCAATTCTAAATCCTACTCTTCCAAACTCAAAACTCATGTCTTTTTCTTCTCTCCTATATTTTAAATCCTTCACTCGCCGCCTCAACTCGCTGCTCACAATCCTGCTCATACCCGAACGGGTAGGAATATTTTTACAAGACCAAGATCCGAACCGGACCTGGTCCTCACGGGTCTGGGTTCGGGTCCAATTTTTTAACCCGTAGGGGACCGGGTCCGGGTCTGAGTAGTGAAGGACCCGACCCGACCCCACCCGACCTGACCCGATACCAATGCTAGTTGTATCATTCCGAAGACGTGCCGTAGGAACGTGCCCACGGGCATATCTAGTCTATATGATAAAACACAAAGAAAAGCTATCAAGTGGCTCTCCTTCAGTAGTAAGGAAATCAATGGTCCAGATCTAAGCTCTCAAAAGACATTTCCCCCCAAAAAGTTTTCCCCCAAAACTTAATTTCAAATCCCCCCTAAAACAACTCCTTTATTTATTTAATTTCTCTCTCTCTCTCTCTCTCTCTCTCTCCCCCCCCCCCCCCCCCCTATTAAGGTCAGTTTGCTCCCTCTATTTTCCAAACCAGATAGCTCCAATTTCTCTCTCTCTCTCTCTTTCCCCTAGGATTTTTAGGCTGCTAACTGCAAATCCCTAAAACCATTTTCTTAAACCTTCGCTTCCATTCCATGGGCGAAGTCTCCATTGACCTCTCAAGCGCGAATCTCAATGCAAATCCAAATCCAAATCCAATGTCGAACCCCAATCAAGAGGTCATCACCGATATCTCATCTGCTACTAATTTCGTATCGGTGACTCCCCTCACCAAATCGAGCGCGAATATGAAGTGACTCCGTATCAGCAACTCCCCTCCACCGAATCGAGAGCCTCTAAATGCGACGCGGCGACTCTAATTTCATTTCATTAACCAAATTCTCATTCTAATTTTTAATTTTGTATGTGCAGGGAATTACTCAGTTTTTTGCTGACTCAAATTTTGTGTGTGCATGGTATCTAAGTTCAGAGATATATGATTGTTTTATTTTTGGGTTTAAAAAAATATATTTTTGGTGATTTATTTGATGAATTTTTTATTGGTTTTGATTTAAGGTGTACGCAAGTGAGAGATGAATTATTTGGTGGCTTCAATTTGGGCTTCCAAACCATAGCAGGACAGGTAAGCTGACCAACAACCTAAAATAACTTGACAAATATGCAACATTAATTTATTTACTACAAGAGAATATACTATCGTGAAGTGTTCCCATCACTGGTTATTAGAAATCATGAATAATATAACATATAAGAACGTTTAGTGTATGTTTGGATATATAGAATTGGGATACCTGGAGTTTACCAGTGATTGGTGCAAACTCTCCACTCAAGAAAGACAACTAAAGTAAATTTGTTATTGATCCATTTTGATTTTTTTTTTATAAATGTGCAATGGGGAGACAAAGTGGAGATAAAAAAAAATGATTAGCTTGGATTAGAGTTTTGAAAACTTCATGTATTACATTTTGGTTGAAATAATAATAAGAGGTATTTCAATTGCAAACTGAGTCCAGACACACAAATGTTTCGATTATTGGTATTGTAGATACCATCACACCTGCACTTGGGTTACCATTGTATTTAGATATGCTCATAGTGATTATGGGATTAGAGTAAGCTCTATAAAACCTATATGATCATGTCCTTGCAAAACTATTACAAGTATCCAAAAAGTGATGTTGAAGTTAAAAAAAACTCTATGTAGTGTTTCTAACAAACTATAAGCATTCTAGGTAAGTGCAAGCTAATGGTCAAGAAGGCGATGGTTGAGCTTAAAGGTAGATATGTTGCTTCCTCATATAATATGTTTCATACTTCAATTAATTTGCTGGACCTTTAAAACTATTTTATATAATCAAACCAAGCATCGTTCCGAAAACGTGCCGTAAGCACGTGTCAACGGGCAAACCTAGTGTATGTATGTATGTATGTATATATATATATATATATATATATATATATGAGAAAAGTGAGCCTCATATAGAGTATGAGGAAATTTTTCTCATACAAAATGATTATACTCACTTGGTGGGGCCCTTATGGAAGATCGACTCCGTCCATCATGTTTATCATACTAATGGATGTATGTGTAGAAAAAATCAAGTGGTTCGGAGGTCATTCACCCATGCATCATGTGGTTGAAAAATGAACGATTTCAACAGTAATACAAATCGAACCACAAATTGGACCCACATGATGCATGAGTGAATGACCTCCAAACTACTTGATTTTTTTCTACACATACATCTATTAGCATGATAAAAATGATGGACGGACTGGATCATCCATAAGGCCCCCACCAAGTGAGTTTAATCACTTTGTATGAGGAAAATTTTCTCATACAAATATGAGGCTCATATTACTCTCTCTCTCTCTCTCTCTCTCTCTCTCTCTATATATATATATATATATAGAGAGAGAGAGAGAGAGAGAGAGAGAGAGAGAGAGAGAGAGAGAGAAATAATTAAATAAATAAAGGAGTTGTTTGGAGGATTTGAATTTGAGTTTTGAGGGGGAAACTTTTGGAGGGGATGTTGAATGTGTTTTGTAAGCTTAGATTTGGACCTTTAATTTTGGGGAGCTGAAGAACAGCCCATTGATAGCTTTTTTTATGTTTTATTATATAGATAAATAATACATAGAAAATATACTAATCTATCCGTTAAACCCTCATATTTGAACTAGAGAAACATTCGTTCATTCAACTCGTCAAAAATTAAATTTAATTAAATAATGCAGCGAACAATCAATTCTATAACAAGGGGAAAAAAAAAACAATTGTAGGAGTCCACATTATATTCTATTCTATTCTAGTCTAGTTATAGTTAGAAAACGACAATAAAAAACGATCACAGAATTTGTATACAACTGTCCGCCGCTTGGGAGAAGACAGCACGTGTAAGCACAACAAAACTGGCCCAACCCTACCCTAATTGAGAATTTATTTCTAAAATGACCCACGTTTCGAAAATAAATACCAAAATGACTATTACCAAAATTAATTATCAAACTGACCCAACATCGAGCTTAGTTGTAGGAATTTCTTCAACACCGAAAAAAATCTTGTCAATCCTTAAAACACTAAAGCTAAACTCGTTGTTTCAACAACGACCATAATTAAATTAGACTTGCTGTCTTGTTCAATTATGATCTCTTTTTGAAACAACAAGTTTAGTTATAGGAATTCTCCAATACTTAGAGAAATCTCATCAAGTTCCAAACACTCATGGTCGGCCCCCATCTTGAGGCAACTCAGGCCCCTAAAATTTTTGCAATTTTAGGGGCTCCCAAATTCGTATTTTCCTTGTAAATATAGGCATGTATTTTGAGCGTAAAAAAATTATATTGTTATTAGGGCCCCAAAAATAATTATTTGGGCCTTTCGCCTCCGGCCTCCGAAAAGTCACAATCTGCCCTGCAAACACTAAAGATAAACTCGTTGTTTCAAACATCGAGTTTAGTTATAGGAGTTTCTCAAACACTTGAAAAAATCTCGTCAAGTCTCAAAAACACTAAAACTAAACTCGATGTTTCGAACAGCGGTCAAAGTGATTTAGACTCGCTGTTTGAAATAGCCAGTAGATCAGTTTGATAATTAGTTCCGAAAGTTGGTCAATATGGTATTTATTTTTGAAAAATAGATCATTTTGAAGAGAGAAAAAACCTAATAGGCCACATGTTGGGTGGGGAAACCAACATCTCACGTGTGAGTCACACGTTGAGTGGGAAAGGGGTCGAGTTTTTTTCCCGAAATAGGCCAATTTTTGAAACTAATTCTCAAAATAGGTCACTTTCGAAACTATTTTTCAAAATAGACCAATGCAGTACCAAACTATGACATCTTTGATTTCGAGACCGCAGTTCACAATTGCAGCCTAAGTATATATCATACATATTTGGCTAATAGGTTCGGAGACATGAAAAAAAATTACCCATGTCAAAAATAGAAGACCACAGTTGGGTACTGCGGTCTCGATACTACAAAGACCGCAGTTGTATGAACTGCGACCTCAGTTATATGGTTGAATGAGTATTAGAAGATTTTAAGAACTTGACCTCATCGACAATATAACTGAGGCCTCATATTATCAGGGCCGCAGTGGCGAACTGCGGCATCCTATTTTTCAGTATGTATGATATATACTTGGGCCGCAGTTATGAACTACGGCCACGAAATCGAAGAGGCCGCAGTTCGGTACTGCGGCCTATGGAGTTTTGAAGCCGCAATACCCAACTGCGGCCTCCTATTTTTCATATGGACAATTTTTTTCCAAGTCTCTGATCATATTAGCCAAAATATGTATGATATATACTTAAGTCGCAGTTGTGAATTGTGGCCTCGAATTGAAAGAGGCCGCAGTTCGGTATTGCGGCCTATGTAGTTTTGGACTTTTTTGCTGTACTAAGCCACTTTTTGAAAATATTTGCGATTATGGACCAGTTTCAAAACTATTAGCGCTTGTTGGCTACGTGGTGTAATATCCCGGACGGATATTATAGTGTATAAATTATTATTTTTTAAATAAAAATATTTTTATTGGAATTACCGTGTTTTCTCATTTAAAAACTTACCTGGACATATATGCTAGTAAATATATACATGTATTGTATCAGTTTTGTGCACTTATGCAAAATCTTGAAAAAACGCATTTTTGAGAAAATGGCGGGAAAATCCCGGGCAGGTATTTAAAATTATTATTTTATTATTATTTTATTTTATTTTTCCGAAATGAAATATTTTTGGTGGATATCACTCAGTTTTGTTAATGAACGTTATCCGTATATATATATCAGTCTGTATACATCTGTATTGTATCAAATTGGTACTGGAATCTTCCGGGCGGATAATAAAACTTATTTTATTACTATTTTCGTAATTAATTTATTTTTGTGCGGATTGACCGGTTTTACAAACGAAAATTATCGGTATATAGATATATACATACGTATGCGTATTGTACCAATTTTGTACGTTTGTACAAATCATGTAGTATGTATTTTGGAAAAAAATATTTTATTTTTGTCATGATTAATCAAATTTGAATGGCTAGGATTTGTTTGGAGGCTTTGATTAATCAAATTTGATTAATCAAATTTTTGTCATGATTAATCAAACATAGGGTTAGGATTAATTAGGGATACATATGAGTTAATATGTGTTTTCTACTAGAACAATCCCCTCCACCTCACCATGCCACCTCACCCCTCCACCTCCTTACTATTCTTGGCCGGCCAAAACCCTATCCAAGGGGTTTTGTACAATTGTGTTGGGTATTTTGCACTTTCCACCATCTTTTCATCCTATAAATACCCCTCCCTTTCACACTTTACCTCATTTACAAGAAAAAAAAAAAGAGAAAGGAAAAGAAAGAGAAGGAAAACCCTAAGTGTTCTTCATTTGGGGTTTTTTTTTCCATAGGAGTGTTCTTCATTCAAGTTGTAGTAGAAAGGTAGGAGGAAGGAGAAGGAAAGCTAGCTAGTCCTTCCTACAAAGAGATCTAAGATGGGGATTCTCTACTTCTATTTTAGATTGGTTGTTTCTTATTTATTTTTGTATGTAGTAAAAGAGCCTATCTTTAAGGGTTAGTTTTGGTTCTATGTGAAAAAGAACCCATCTTTGATGGTTGTTTGTTGTAGGAAAAAAAGTTCACATCTTTTGATGGTGGATGTTGTAGGTGTATATTCTAAATAACTTGGACTATTTTTTTAAGCATATAAGTGGTTGTAGATTAAAAGGAACTCATCTTATGATGTGTTGTTGTGTTTGTATGTTCCTAAATAATTTGGACTAAATTCCTAAGCATAAGCATGTTTGTAGGGATCAAAATGATCCCATGAAAAAGATGGATTGAAAGAACTCAACAAAATGACATAAAGGTTGATTTTTGAGACCTTGTATGGTTAGTATTGTTGTGATATTATTTTGGACTAATTGGACTAAGATTTGTGCATAAGAACGATGAGAAATCAAGAGGAAGTTTTCTCTTTTTATTTGTGTGGATTCTTGTCCACTTTTGCTGTATGTGTGTTCTAAAAATGACTTGGGACTAATTATTAAGCATAAGGTGGTTGTAGGGATCAAAAGGATCCCATGAAAAAGATAGGTGGTGGAACTTAAATAAAATACATAGATGTTGTTTTTTTTACCTTGTTATGACTATTGTTGTTATTATGGCTATTTTGTTAACACAAATGACCACTTGGACTATAGCTATGTACATATAAAGATTAGTGTAGTAAGAATATTTACTTACCCATTCTAGGGTTGTAGAACTCATCTAGCTATTTTTTTAAAGATAAGTTTTGTTGTATGTTGTTCTCAACTTTGTTAAGAAATCATTCTTTACTAACCCTTGTTCATAAAAGGTTGCTCTTATTGTATGTAGGAACCTGTAAGATTGAAGAAAAGTGGGTTGTAGTATGTACTAATTTGTAGACTAATAAATGTAATCTTTGTAATATATAGGACTTGTAATTTCTTAAAGAAGTAGTCTTGTAATAATTTATTTTTAGTCTTTTAGTAGCATGTTCTAAACTTTTATAGGTTGCTGGAAACTCATTCATGCTTGTGATATTTAGTTGTTTTTAGTAAAGAACCTACCATGCTTGAGTTGTAGCAAAGAACCATCTATGCTTAAGTTGTGTAGCATGGAAACCCATTCATGCTTATGAACTCATTCATGCTTATGAACCTTTTCATGCTTGTGAAACCCATGAACCCATTCGTACTTGTTCTAGTTTCAAAAAGAATCCATATACCATGCTTTAGTTGATTATAGTAGGTATACCATGCTTGAGTTTTGTGTTCTATATCAAAAAGAGAACCTATTTATACTTGTGAAACTCATGAACCCATTCATGCTTATGAACCTATTCATGCTTGTGAAATCCATGAACCCATTCGTACTTGTTCTAGTTTAAAAAAGAATCCATGTATCATGCTAAGGTTGTATGTGCCAAAGAACCCATCATGCTTGAGATTTTTAGTTGTTCTAGTAAAAGAACTCATCCATGTTTATGTGAATCCATGAACCTACCATGCTTGAGTTTTCATTGTTCTATGTCAAAAGAATGTCATGCTTGAGTTGCTAATTATTTTTAGTGAAGAACCATGCTTAAGTAGTTGTAGGAATCCATACTTAAGTTGTAGATTGTTGTAGCAAAAAAACCTATTCATGCTTGAGTTGTAGGAAGAAACCATGCTAAAGTTGATTATAGTAAGTATACCATGCTTAAGTTGTTGTAGAAGAAACCCATGTTAAGTTGTACATCATGCTTGAGTTGTTGTAGGTTGATGTAGTAGTGAAACGTTAACCCATGCTTAAGTTATATATCATGCTTGAGTTGTTGTAGGTTGACAATAGTGAAAAACCCATGCTTGAGTTGTTTTAGTAAGAAACCCATGCTTGAGTTGATTATAGTAGGAATACCATGCTTCAGTTGTTGTAGGTTGATTGTAGTAAAGAAACCCATGTTAAGTTGTATATCATACTTGAGTTGTTGTAGGTTAATTATAGTGAGAAAACCCATGCTTAAGTTGATTATAGTAAGTATACCATGCTTGAGTTGTTGTAGAAGTAAACCCATGCTTGAATTGTATTCATGCTTGAGTTGTAGGAAGATACCATGCTTGAGTTATTATAGTTGTTCTAAGTAAAGAACGCATGTTTATGTTATTATAGTAATTCTAGTAAAGAACCCACATTTAAGATGTGTAGTTGTTTTCAGATTCAAAGGAATCCATGCATGTTTGAGTTATATGATTGTAGTGGTTTCGGTTAAATTCTAAAAGAAACCCATGAGTTTAGTTTGCATGCTAATCTAATTGAATTATTGAAATGGATCCATGTTCCATAGTTGTTCTAGTTCAATTTTTAAGAAGAAACCTGTAGAACCCCGTATTTTTAAAATATTATTTTTAAAGGTTTATAAATGACTAAAATGATTTTTGGAGAATTTATGAGTATTTTCAGAAAAATTTATCTTTTACACGTGCAAAACACGTGCAAATACTTTCTTGAGAAGTTTGAAAGTCAAGTTTTTTTCATGAAAAATCATTATTTAATATTTGGGATTTATTTAGTATTTTTCCAGATTTTTCTGAAATTAATTGGAGCTATTTGCAAATTTTGAGAAAAGAATGACCTTTTTGCAAATTTGTCATCTTTAGGGGTTAAAATGTAAAATATACTTTCTGGACGTTTTGAACAGTACCGGTTGAGATTTAGGATTATATTTTACTGTTAAATCCTAATTTAAATGAATTTTTGTTGAATTTCCAAGTATAGAACTATATATATAAAGTGGTATTTTGAAGGGATCATTTTGTAAAAGTGGGGTAAAACCCTAAACTCTTTATCCCGGGTGTTTAAAAGGATTTTTGCAGCCGTCATTCGCTGCACAATAGAGAACTTTGTGATTTATTTTGGTGGAGCAAGAGGAAGATTTGGATCTCGTAAAAAGGAAGGCTTTTTCGTTGGATCTTTTCAATTCAAAGGTGAGTGACAATGTTTTGTTTTGTTTTGATGTTGTGAATGATATGAATCTTGTATTGTGGTTTGATTAATGTGATCGATTGTTATATTATCGGTTTGGCATGTATGTCATTTAGTATTTTGGTATGAGAACGATGCAAAGGTTGTTGTTTGTACCATGTATGTGAAATCTATGAATGACTAGTAAATCTTGGTTTATAAGTTTGTATTACTAGAAAGCATGTTAAGATTTGAGTATGGTTATGTTCGAATGGATGGACATTTGGATCTTGTGTTTATAAATCAGATTTTGGTTTTGAGTTGTGAAAGAAATTCAGTATTGAGAAACCCTAATGGAAGAATTAGTCAATTAGAACATGAGAACTTGAGTTTTGAGATATTGGATGATTTGAGAATTGTATCCAAACTGTGAACACCTTGAGATTGTCGTTTTATATGAATACAAATTATTTTTGTAGACAATGAATCTTTAGAAAAACTCCAGTTTTGATTATTATATTCAGACCTAAATTATGTAAACTGTAGGCCGACAGTCGACTGGTACGACCCTGCTGATGTATCTTTAGCCTTTTGAAAATCCGTTCTGGACAGTCGACTTAGACCCTAGTTCAGTCGACTGGTGCACTGAGAACTTATTTTGTAAAGTTATTGCAGTTTCTTGTCTGGACAGTCGACCTACGACTCCTTAAGTCGACTGTTAGTGCTTAGAATATTTTCGTGAAAATCATTGGAATTTGTCTCGGGTAAGTCGACCGATAACCCTTTTAAGTCGACTTATATGACTTAGTTATTTTCTTAAAATCATGGATATTTTCCCTCTGGACAGTCGACTTACTACAGTAATAAGTCGACTGGTACTGATGAGTTTTTGTAACTTGAGTGTTCTTTTGAATGATTAGTCTTCAGATATTTTGGCCTATATTTTGTCTTCAGTTAAGCATATGATTTGAGATATTCAGTTAAGCATTTGATTTGAGATTTTCAGTTAAGCATTTGATTTTAAGATATTCAGTTGAGCTATCTTGTTTAGTGGAAAGTTGGTTTAGACTTTTTGAGTTTGAGTCTCTAGAGGATGTGTGTGACCCTAGTATACCGGTGTTGAGTTATTTTGTTGAGGCCTGTTGAGGCATTTCAGTTATTCAATTTTGAGTTAAGTCCGGTAGGGTATACCACTCCAGGAGATTCGTTGAGTAATTAAGTAACCCAAAAATAATAAGGACAGGCACTAGTGGTGATTGTGATGAATGGGAACATGAGTCAAGTACCTCAGTATGGCTTTCGGTGTGGGATTTAATCTCTGGAATAATCAAAGTATCTTACTTTGGGTGTGGGATCTATCTCCGGAATTATCCAAGTACTTTACTTTGGGTGTGAGATCTATCTCCGGAATTATCCAAGTATTTTACTTTGGGTGTGAGATATATCTCCGGAATTATCCAAGTAGTTGCTTTCGGTGTGGGATTGATCTCCGGAATTATCGGAGTCGAGGCGACGCACATGTGGTATTCGTGTGATGAGGTCATTGCTTTCGGTGTGGGATGATCTCCGGAATTATCACGGTAAAATGCTTGTGGTGTGGGATCTATCTCCGGAATTATGGGGGCATGGGCTAATACTCACAGTTTATCTTTATCTCGTAGTAGTCATCGTGATAGGATTAGTTGCATAGCGGGGGATTGAACCCTATGAAGTGAAGACGTTAAGGGCTTGCACCGAACCTATGTAGAGTGGGATGCATAGACTTCGACAAGTACGCATTAGAGAGTCCGCATATAGAATTTGTGTTTTCCTGACTTGGTTTTCATGCATATGGATTTCCGGTTTTCTACACTTGACACTTGGTTTGGTATCACTTGTCGTTTACATTTCTTGCTACTTCATATTTTATGTATTTTGGTTCACTACATGTTGTTTAAGAATCCTTGCTTAATGACTATTTATGTTGTTTGTTTGTTCTTATGTCACTCACACCATTTATGGCTGACCCCTTTAGTTTTGAGGTTTAGGGATCATCTCTAGCCTCATATATTGCAGGTTGTTGCTTAGAGCATGGAGGTTGGATGCTTGAGATAGTTTTGAGATAATTTGATTTATAAGAGTTTTGTGTAAATTTGTAAGAACAGTGTTGTAATAAGACTGTGTTGTAAATAAAAGAAAATTATGATTTAAGATGTTTTAAGTTCCGCTGTGCTATGATAAAGATTGTTGTAATAAAAGTTGAAAACTTTAGTGGAGTTGGTTGTGTTTAATGTTACATTGAAGTGGATGCTGGGATTGTGCCACGTATTTTCTAAGATATTATATTAGAAATTCGGGGCGCTACAAAACCCATGAAACTAGCTCCATGATAGTTCTAGCTCGAATTGGCAAGGAACCCATGCAATTAGGTTCTAGGTGATTCTAGCTCAATTTTGAGAAAGAACCCATGAACCTAGTCGCATATTATCCTAGTTCAATTTGGGAAAAAACCTATGAGTTCTAGTTGTATGTGTTTCTAATTGAAATTGGACCATATGATGTGCACATGCTTCATCTTCAATATATGGTAAATAATGGTTGGAAAAGTCACTAGTATTAATGTTAGCTAGATAAAAGCTAGCCTAGGGGTTATCGAGCATCAAGACTCGCATCTTACCACCTTGGAAACTGTGGAAAAATCACACCTCGAGCACCGACGGATCTTAACTGATGTGGGTTGATTGCGGACCGAGAGTGTTGACGAGATCCGAGTTAGGGGTAGTGATAGGGTCTCATAATTGTCGTAGGGGCTATCGACCATCAAGAATCGCATCTTACCACCTTAGAAACTGTGGATAAATCACACCTCGAGTACCGACGGATCTTAATTGATGTGGGTTGATCGTGGGCCGAGAATGTTGACGAAATCCCAGTTAGGGGTAATGATGAGTGAGAGAGACTTCTGTCACCGGTGTCATGGATCGATAGGCCATGAGTTGGATCGGGATAATCATAAGAAAGTTATTGAAAACCCCGTGAGACTATTTGGGTTTAGTGACATCGTTAGGGTAGTAACTTATGGCTATTACTACTTAACCTTTACTTATTATCATTTTTGCCGAAGGGAAAGAATTGGTGTTAAGGGTGATTCCTTATGATCCGACATGTCCTATAGGCCGACACTAGGCGGTGTTATTGGGTTGTACCTTCCCGTCAAAAGGGATACGTGCGGTGCCATCTCACGAGTTGGGAGCACGGGTTACATATCGCGTCTATTAATTCCTGAAATACCGTGGCTTGGGGTGCCACAAGATGCAACGTGCAGTTCTGTGCTTGCGAGACCCCAGGGGTGCCACAGGGTAGGCTTTGCGCTGCCTTGCGCATGCGAGTCCCTATATTCTTTTGATTTTCGAATGAGGCCCGATACGCTGGGCAATAGTGGCAAACATGTACACCACTATATGACTGCAGTAACGGAACTAGACCGTACCTGCAACCTTGTTTTTGAGTGAGGTCCGGCATGTCGGGTAGTAGTGGCAACCAGAGACACCATAATCGTACTGCATTGGTGGGACTTGACCCACCTACAACCTCACAGTCATGTTGTATTATCAGGAACAGGATTGTGTACAATGTAGACTTCTTAACGTGGGTTAAAATCCCTATATATGAAGAAACGGCTTGAGATGGGACATATGTAGTATGGGCTGCATACTGTTCCGGAGACTTGCTTGCATTAGAATAACTATATCTTTGTGTTAGTCAACCTGCATTAGAGTCTAAGGCATAGCATACACTGACACATCAATTATATATACACGTTTCTCTTTTCATCAATCTGTTTGCTTAAGTGGAGAATCACTGCTAGTTATCAACCGTAAAAACGTCAGTATATGTACTGACGTCCCCATTTCAATAGGTACCGGATTGCAGAAGTACAGGTACATGATTCAGGAGGACTCAAGGCAAGAGGAGCAAGAGTCGTTTTTATTTTCGCTGCATTATATGTTGTTTACTATTGTTCCATTGTAACAATTTTGTATTCTATTTATTTGTTGGAAAGCATCCAAGTGAAATACCAAGTGTTGTTCTTTATTCATTGTACTCTGATGTAATATGTTGAAAGTTATAACACTTGGGATTGTAAAGGTATTATTGTGACACTATTGTAATATATTGCAATTTTGTAACATTCGGATTTGTAATACATTGGTGTTGAATAAAAAGTTTTAAAATTTTTTGTTTTTCTGTGTATTGTGGCTAATTGAAGAAAAGATTCTGACTTATGTTACGGTTTCCCAATTACGTGGAAATCGGGACGTTACACGTGGTGTCACGTCAGCAATGACCGCTATTCTCATTAGCGGCCTCTTCACTTTGAAAGTAGCTAATGGGAATAGCAGCCTATGTTTTAAAAAATTTGTAATTTTTTGTCTGCTGTTGCTATTCCCACTAGGAACCGAAGTATATATGAGGTCGCTAATGGGATTAACGACCTTGGATGAATGTATTGAGACATTTAGTGATTTTTAGAGAACTTTTGCTCTCTTGGGGAAAAAAAAAAAATTTAAGGTTGCTAGTCCGAATAGCGACCTTACTAGAAAACTAAATCTCCTTCCTCGTTGTAAGATTTGCAAAATAATCATCCAACTAAGGTCGCTATTGGGAATAACGACCTTAGTATACTTTGGTCGTTATTCGCAATAGCGACCTCAGTAGGAAATCCAATCCGTTGTTCTTTGTAAAATTTGTAAAATAGTCACAGAACTAAGGTCTCTATTCGGAATAGTGACCTTAGTACCATAAAGGCTTCTATTCCGAATAGTGACCTTTGTACAACTAAGGTCTCCATTCCGAATAGCGACCTCAGTTTTAAAAAAATAAAATTTGACAGTAAAATTTAGAGAGCTTTTAGTCTCTAGATTTTACTAAGTGTTGGAATACAGTTCATTGAAGGTCGTTAATCCCATTAGCGACTTCATATATACTTTGGTTGCTAATATGAATAGCGACAGTAAACACAAATTTCAAATTTTTTTAAATAGAGGCGGCTATTCTTATTAGCGACCTCTAAATGGATATGCCGCTAATGAGGATAGCGGCCGTTGCTGACGTGGTGGCACCAAGTAGCCCACGAGCGCTAATAGTTTCGAAACTGGGCCATAAGCGCAAATATTTTCAAAAGGTGGCCTAGTACGGCAAAAAATTCGTAGTTTTGCTCAACTGCGGCTTATTTTTCACATTTTATACGTGAACAATTTTTTTCTAAGTTTTTGAGCCTATTAGCCAAAATATGTATGATATATACTTATTCGTAATTGTGAACTACGACCTCGAAATCAAAGTGGCCACAATTTAATACTGCATTGGTCTATTTTAAAAATTAGTTTCGAAGTGACATATTTTAAAAATTAATTTAAAAAAGTGGTCTATTTCGGAAAAACAAGTCAAAGGGGCCCGGGTAGATTAAAAATAAGTAAATCCTAAAAGCTTTCATTCCCTTTTCCTCTCCTCTTCTTCTCTTCTCTCCTTAATTTCCCCGCCATCGTCATCGTCATCGTCATCGTATGGTCATTGGTCATGGTCACGGTGTCTCCCTCCCAATCTCCGACGCCCCCAAAGCACCCACCGTCCTTTCTCCACTTTTCTCACCCCCTTTTCATTTTATTGAACATTAATTAATTAAATAATAATAATAATAATAATAGTATTTAGGAAAGCTGATAATCCCGACACCCAGAATTTCTCCTGAGCTACCCATCTGCGGAAAGCAAGAAATATATAATCAAAAGGTATGAATAATTCATTTTATATTTCTTTATATATGAAATTTTGCAGCTCTAATTAATTAATGTTTATATATATATATATATATATATATGTAATTTTTCGTGAAATTTGATGTATTTAGTTTCTTTCTAAATAGGATCTGAATGTGTATATTTTTTTTTTCCCGTTTTGGGTGAAATGGTTGGTGGTTGAATTGAATTTCTGTCAATTATTTTGATATTCGAATGAATTAGATTGTTGAATATATACATACTATATACTATTTTTTTAAATTTTTTTTATTTTGTCCTGCTTGATTTGTTATTCTAGTAATAACATATGAATGTCTGTCTTCCTTTGTGATTCTATTCTGATTTATATTGTTCGTTTTCTGAACATACAATTCGGTTAATCCACAAAGCCAAAGTGTTTAAGCAAATTCATCTTCACCAAATTTGGTGCATAAAATTACCCCACTCCAGAGAATACAAAAGACATGGATGAAAAATGAAGTGCTGCTACGTTTCTGGGATTTCAAAAATGATGGGTGCATTGGGTTTGGAGGTGTTCTGTAATTGAAACAATGAAGGGTCATGTACCGGGACCGTATGGTCAGTGCTTTGGCGGCCATGACAGTTTTCAACGAAATCCTTTGGAAAGAAATCTACACAACATTTCGGTGCAAACTGGCGAGGAATTCTCCATGGAGTTTCTTCAAGATCGTGCAGTAGCAGCGTCTAAAGCTGCACTTGCCAGACCTGTGCAACAAGTTGAGAATCATAGTAATGGAAACAAAGTTGTAGCCTATAATGCCCGTCAACATTTTCAACAAGCGACATCTAACACCAAGGAATATGTCGATTGTATTCCCAGAATTCCGTTGGTGAATGGTCGTCATAAAGTGAATAATAGCTCTTTGGAGGAAAATTACAATCCCTACGGATCTGCGCCTGTGGATATGGATAGTCCTAACTCGAGCAAACTCAAATTTATATGCAGCTTTGGTGGTAAAATTCTACCGAGACCAGGTGATGGGAAACTTAGATATGTCGGTGGTGAGAAAAGGATTGTATCGATCAAAACAAGGCTTACTTTGAGGGAGATCATGCAGAAAACAACGAGTATTTGTAACCAGCCTCACACTATTAAGTATCAACTCCCAGGTGAGGATCTTGATGCGCTCATATCCGTCTCGTCAGATGAGGATCTCCAGAATATGATAGAAGAGTACTATGGTCTCGGAAAGGCAGATGGATCTCAAAGGATTCGGATATTTCTTATTCCTCTAAATGAATCGGAGAGTAGTTCTATAGATACAAGAGGCTTGCAGAGCAGTTCGGAGTATCAATATGTTGTCGCTGTAAATAATATAGTAGACCCAAATCCCAGGAATAGCTCGGGAGGGAGTAGCATGTCTCCAAGTTATCAGAGAGATTCATTCTTTGTTCAGCCTCAATCAGATATAACAGATTCAGGAATGCCTTTCCTTTTCAATTCTCAACTTACAAGCAAGCTAAGCATCGAATCTCCTCCTTTTTCTCCGAAGACAGGGCAACAGATAGAGAATAAATATCCTCAAATGCTAACTAATTCTCGTGGGATCCAGTTTCAGAATCACCAGTACATCAGAGAAGCATCTCCATCATTTATTCGAAATGAAGAACCACCTGCTGTTCTTCCAGACAGAGGCTTCCATTCTGAAATGATACAGAGGCAGCAAAAAGATTTGTTGAATTGGGTATCAGGTTCGAATGATTCGATTGATCTATTTCAAGGAATTCCCCATGCTTATTCCGACTCTTTGCTTCAAGACCAGTACACGAAGGATATATCAACAGAGACATGCACATCCAGTTTCGACTTCGCAACATCACAATTTCCCCAAATTCCTGGCCAAGGTAACATGCAAGGAGGAACCCCATCATCTTGTCAAAATACAGGTTTTAACCACCCACGGGATCTTCCTTATAATTTGCAGAAGTCAGAGTCTAAAACTTCCCAGTTCAGTCCAATGGTCTCTGCTTTTCCTCCTCATCTACCTTATCAAAAGAATGAAGCCCATCAACGGATGGATGACAAGAAGCTTTATCCCAATGAAGATGGTGATATGATGGCTTTCTCACCTCGTATCTCTTGGTCAAAGGGCTCTTCTGAAGTTGAATTACCAATATCATTTGTTGAAAACAAAGCTACAGATCCTTATACTACTGAAAATTCAAATGTTGAAGAATATACTTCATCCACCTTGGCTCCTACTTATCTTCCACATGGTATTATGTCACAGAACCTGAACAAAGAAAAAGGACACAAAGTTGCAATTAGTGGTCTTGAATCTCCATCGTGGCCATTGTTTCAAAATCCAGAGAAGGGTGGAGGTTTGAGGGGAGAAGTTTCCCTCATTGATTCTATAAGTAATATGCATGATCACATTGCAGTCGAGATGGAGTTGATAGTTGAAGATGTAACAGATAGTGTTCCTGTTGGGATTCCTGAAACTTCTCCAATTATTCCCCATGTACTTCATGATCATGACTATACTTTACCAGAAGTAATTGATGCAGATTCTGGGTGCGAGGTAAATTCTATATTATTTTATTTCAATATTTTAAAATTTGGAACTAGGTAGGTTATACTAGATTGGTATGATGTAGGATGGTGATGAAAGGAAGGTTAATGAATCGATTAAGGATGCTGCAAGTGCAGAGATAGAAGCTGGTCTATATGGCTTGCAGGTTGGAACTTATGTAATCCATTTTTTTTTCTTTTGAATAAAGTGAACTGTACATGATAACATTACTATGTGAGCCTATAATTGTGCAAGATAGCATCACATGTGTTTCTCCGTTGTATTGGTTCATACAATTTTCACATTATCTTGGGAGGTGCTAATGATTTGGTGTATAATAGGGTAAGTGTGTAATTAATTAATTATGTTTACTAGAATCTTGCTCAAATACCTCTAGATATAAATATAATGTTCACCCTGCTCACTCAATTGTCACACTTGCTTGAGAGATGCGTAACATTTTAAAAACTACAAAATGTTCATACAATTTTCATGCTTTTTTGGGAGATTAGTAATGGTTTGGTTTCTATTAAGAAAAAATGTGTAACTATATATACTAAAGTATGTGGTGATGAGGATATCAATTCTGTTTAGTTTATTTTAAGATTTAGCCCTATGTAGTAATTTTACAATTTGCACCCTTTTCTTTTATGCATTAAAATATTTTTGAGATTTTAGAATATTTTGAGATTTGTATCAAGATTTGTTTTAAGCCTGTATATAGGCCTTGAGATTAATGAGAAGTTATGCTATTTTTGATTAACAAAATTATTGTGTTGAGTTATTGCTCTTCATCTCTCTTTTTTTGTATGAGACAATTGAGAGAATTATTAAGGTTTGTGAGAAGTCCTAATAAAATTTTAGGGTTTGTGATAAATTCTAAACTATACCAAAATTTCCCAAATTTTTATTCAAACCCTAACCCTAATCCCCAAATTAATTAACCCTAACCCCCAATCTAATCTCTCTCTTCACCCTCTTTCCCGTTGATCCCTCGACCCCACCGCTGCTCAACCCCGTCGAGCCCTTGTCGACCTCCTTCCCCCGCTCGTCGCCATCCTCCCGCTGTCTCCTCGACCTCCAATGTACACCCTCGTCGTCCCTCCAGCCACCATCGCCACCCCGTGACCCTCCTCCAACCGCCATCTCCCTACACCTAGCCCCACCGACCACCTTTCCCGTCGCCACTACCATCCCATCGATTGCCCCATTGCTCGCCCCGCTTCCCTCCATCGCCAGCAACCCCGAGACCTCCTTTTCTCCTTGCCATCGTCGACCACAGCCACCTCGAGGCCTCCCCTCGCTGCTCCTCCTTCACATCTCGACGCCACCCTTTTGCGGCCTCCATCGACGGCCGCCCGCACCTCTAGCGCCACCTATTGTCCAAATCCAGCAACTTCACGACGCTTTCATCGCAACTCGGTAAACTCTTTCCACTTCTCATTTATTTGTGATACTTCTATCATCTCTATAATATTATTTGATTTACCCGTCGTTCACAAATATTGAGAGTGTGAATTCTACTTGCCCATTAGTGTACAAATCTTTATTGAATATCTTACATGCTAAGAACGATTAAGTATTACTTTTGATTGATAAGATTGAACTTTTAATTGGGTTTGTTAAACTTAATTCAATTCTTAAAAATTCATCGAACCGATTAACTGTTTGAATTTCTAACTTGATCCGTATTACATGTTGGTAAAATTAATCCTTTAAAATTCTTGGAAATTCTCTATTTAGGTTTAAGTTTACATCATGTGGCCTTGCTCAAGAGAACCTCTCTCTCTCTCTTTCTCTTACACTTTTTGGGAGGTGCATACAATGCAATACCCCTAGATTTACATAGTCCCATATTGATTAGGAAGTGGGGTATAAGTTATTATATATAAAATTGCCTATGATCCAAGAACACATACTAAGCTATAACACTTTTGGTAAGGCTATGCTCTATGGTGGGGCCGTGGTTAGATTATGTAGAGCGTGCATACGCAAGTAGGTGTGTACGTAGTTAAGTGGGTCCGGGGCATTATAAATGGTATAGAGTCGACTTTCGACACCGATGGTGAGGTCACAGGGGTGTACATAGTGATATGGCCAGAGACAGTACGCTGGCAGTACAATGACAGATTCAGGGTAGTGGTATCCATGTGGATCACATCGGCTAAAAGGGATGTCCTTGTAACACCCCAGATTTCTAGAGTGGGCTTGATATATATATATATATATATATATATTGTATGGGCCTAGGAGATTATGTATGGGCCTAGTATTATATATTGGATATATATAATAGTAAAAAGATGGGTTGTGGCTTGGATTGTGTGTGGGCCTATGATATATATATTTATATATATATGGAATATGCATGGAATATGTAGACCTTATGCAAGGTGGGGCTCGGTTGTGCATGCCTTGCATGCATAGTGAATGGCTAAGAGGAAGGGACCGGGAGCCCTATCAGTTTTTATGGCTGCATGAGATGCATTACGTGGAGATGAGAATAATGGGTAAGTGTTGGGAATTAGTCACATATCGGAAGTGTGAATAGAATAGGAGTGTATATATTAGGTTGCCTATGATCAAGAGGTACCCACAAACTATAGCACATTTTGTGAAACATTCCTGCGTTGGGCTGTTGTTAGGTTTTGTTTTAGATGTTGCGTACGCGCATACGGAGCTGTGCGAAACTCGGAGCATTACAAATGGTATCATAGCCAACTTTCGACACTGATAGCGGGTTAGAGTGGGTGGGATGTATGCCTGAGAAAGAACTGAGGTCAGTACGCTGGTAGAATGATCAGGGACAGTACGCTAGCAGAATCAGGGTAATCCACTCCACATCGGCTAGAAAGACGATTCTATATTAGCTTGCGGGTCTCAAGCTCAGCAAGGATGCTGAGATCCTAAGGAGAGGTGATTATGACACCCCAGATTTCTAGAGTGGGCTTGATATACATATGTACAAATATATATGGGCCTAGGAGATTATGTATGGGCCTAGTATTATATATTGGATATATATAATAGTAAAAGATGGGCCATGGCTTGGATTGTGTGTGGGCCTATGATATATATATGGAATATGTATGGAATATATAGACCTTATGCAAGGTGGGGCCCGGTTGTGCATGCCTTGCATGCATGGTTGCATGAGATGCAACACGTGGAGATGAGAATAAGTGTTCCCATATCGGAAGTGTGAATAGAATAGGAGTGTATATATTAGGTTGTCTAAGATCAAGAAGTACCTACAAGCTATAGTACATTTTATGAGGCATGCCTATGGTGGGCTGTCGTTAGGTTTTGTTTTAGATATCGTGTACGCACGCGTAGGCACATATGGAGCTGAGCGGGGCTCGTGGCGTTACAGCCCTGGATTGGATGCGAGTCTTGAGCTTAGCGATGACGCTAAGTTCAAAGGGAGGGTGATTGTAATACCCCTAGATATACATAGTCCCATATTGGTTGGAAAGTGGGGCTATGAAGCACGGATACGGGTACAGGGTGCGGGTACGATACGACACGGGTACAGGGGATACGTGAATTTACAAAAAAGTAGGATACGGGTGCGTTGTGGATACGTTAAATATAAAATAATTTTTATTATATTTATAGATACAAAAATATTTTTTTGTTAAAAATGCAAACATTTTAACCATTTCATAGAACTATAAGAATACATTATAATTATGAGCATTTTAGAGAAAAGAAATGATAATCTAACTATCAAATCTTTGGGTAGTCTTGTTTTGTGCTTGAGCATAATTGTAAACAACAAACTTTTGAAATTACTCTAGGACCCCATGCATTTATTTAAATATAATTGTGTCTAAAAGTTGTGAAAAATGTATTTAAAAATTGGGTGCTCCTTGGGTACGCACCCGGGAGTACCTAAGGAGTATCGGCACCCGATACGCACCCGACACGGGTACGTCGACCATTTGGAAGTATCCGTACTTTCTAGAAGTGGGGTATGATCCAAGAGCACATACTAAGCTATAATAATTTTAGTGAGGCTGTGCCATGTGGTGGAGCTGTGGTTAGGTTCTGCAGAGCGCGTCGGCGTGCCTGCTGTTGAGTGGATCCGGAGCGTTATAAATAGTATCAGAACCGGCTTTCGATACCGATGGTGGGGTCACAGGGGGTGTACACACTGGTGGGGCCAGAGGCAGTACGCTGTTAGGAAGACCAGGTCAGTACGCTGGTGGACCCAGGGTAGTGGCATCCATGTGAACTATATCGACTAGAAAGGAGATCCTGGCTAGATGAAGGGACCGAGCTTAGCGTGAATGCTAAGTCCAAAGGATGGGTGATTGTAATACCTTGTAGATTTACATAGTCTCATATTGGTTGGAAAATGGGGTATGAGTTATTATATATTAGATTGCCAAGGATCCAAGAGCACCTACTAAGTTATAACACTTTTGGTGAGGCCTTGCCCTGTGGTGGAGCCATGGTTAGGTTTTGCAGGGCACGTGTAAGCGTGTGTGCAACTAAGCGGACCCGGGGTGTTACATACAATTTCCTCCCGTTCCATGCACAGATACATTTTTTACACTTTTGGGAAGGTGCTAATGATTTCTATTCTGCTCGGTTATGTGTGTAATTATATTTACTAAAACCTAAGGATTAGATAATACGAGCAAACAAGGAAGTTATCTATGACTATCGAGGAAAGAAGTAATTGGAAGAGATGGTAAGGGGACTTGCATGTGGGTCATAGTTCAAGCTTGCTTCCAACATATTGAAAGAAAATTCTTCCTTAATTGTTCAAAAGAAACTTTATTTTAAAAAGAACACTAGATGATGTCATTGTAGTCCTAGCCAACCACCATCAGTTGCAACTGGAGGAGATATGAACCAAACACCTCTATTCCTGTAGTAGTGCGAGTATAATTGATGACTGTTTGTAGACATTTAGGATTCTTTATTTAATAAAGCCTATTAATACATTAACCTTATTTATGTATACAGTGTGTTGTAGATATTGTGAATGTAAGGTATTTTTTCTCATTGGTGTCATTAGAGATATGAAGAGCTTTTAAATGTCTTTGTAGAAGCTGTAGCTGTCGTAGATTCATATTGCTTTCCTTTATCATAGCCAGCCTCTCTTAAATTGTCAATAGCCGGAGTTACTTAAACCTTGGAAATTTTCCTAATCTCCCTGTTAATTAGTTGTAATAACCTTTACATGCCAGTTACTTATCAGGAACTGAATGTTTGAACTTGTGATGAACACAGATCATTAAGAATGCAGACCTTGAAGAGTTACGAGAATTGGGTTCAGGTACATTTGGAACTGTTTATCATGGAAAGTGGCGAGGGTCAGATGTTGCAATTAAGCGTATTAAGAAAAGTTGCTTTGCTGGAAGATCTTCTGAGCAAGAGCGGTTGGTGAGTCAAAGAGCATCACACTGATATTTTTACCTGCTATTGATTTTTCCTTCTTAAGCTGAGGTGTTCATTTATTTTTGTCCTAGTTTTCATTAGGAAAAGCAGTTGATTTATTTTATTTATTTATTTCATGTATGTATATGAGTTGAGAAGCAACTGGAAGTCTAGAATATATCTTTATTGATTTTTACCGATTTTTTAAATATTGTATTGACTAATAAGCATGTATTGAACGAAGCTAGTGCATTAATATTAGATGAAGTTTTCACTACCATTGTAATTGTCGATTTAGTGGGGTTTTCTTTTCTTCAAGTCTTGAGCTTGGGACTCCCCACAACACCTTTTCGATGTTTACTCCTTGAACCAGTCTTTAGAATGAAACTTTGGTGTTTGATTGTAGTAGCTGAACTCCAATGTGTCAAGAGTACAGTATGCATTCTAAAACTTATAGTTGATAGTACTCTCAATTACTTTCAGATGCAACTAGAATAAATACATGCAGGATAAGCAGCTACAAGCAAATAAGACAATTTTCCAATTACCACAATTGGATTTGTACTTTATTAGACAATAAATAGCATCTCCAACAGTCCAGCTGCTACGATTGAATTGCGTGTAGTTGTCTATGCCCTAAATCTTGAACTACCCTCCATCAAACTCCCCTGATTCTAAATTGATGCTTTCACCCCACAATATTGGACTTGGGGTTTGCTTGCTTCAGTAGATAGTAGCAAGGTAAATATACTAAAATAGTTTAAGTTACAGCACTATTCGAAATTGGACGTATACACTTTCTAATGATGGACAATTTGATTTAGCAGATTTTATGGGATTGAAGCTAAATTTAGAGGGTCAGAAGACTGGAAAAAACAGTCTTTCCTTTCCATATAAATACTTCTAATAATCCATTGCAATATGAAGTTAATAGTTGATGTACTTGATTATATTATTTTGTTCTTGGTCCTACAGACCAAAGATTTCTGGAGGGAGGCACAAATCCTGTCAAAGCTTCATCATCCAAATGTGGTGGCTTTTTATGGAGTTGTTCCAGATGGGACTGGAGGAACACTTGCAACTGTAACTGAATTCATGGTGAATGGGTCGCTTAGACATGTCCTTCTACGAAAGGATAGGTAAGCGATAAACTAGTTTTTCGTACAATGATTTATTAGAAACTTTAACATGACTATTTTGAGCAATTTTTACAGGGCTCTGGACCATCGGAAAAGGCTTATAATTGCCAGTGATGCAGCTTTCGGGATGGAATATCTGCACTCAAAAAATATTGTTCACTT